>ONZH01007802.1:972500-1572500 GCA_900303285.1 Rhinella marina
AATGACCTCTCTGCTGATATTGAGCCCATCCATACATGTATATATATAATTACAGTTCCTATTCCTATAATGGCCCCTCTGCTGATGATGACCATCCATACATGACTTTTTCTTATAAGGTAGATATAGTTCTCATTTCTTATAGCACAGGCACACCGTTTTAACCTTTGCATCGCCAAGGACTCCTTCCCCAAATCCAAACCAGTTGACAGGCTGTTTTATGTGTGTTTTTAGGAGGCACCCCTCTGGCAGCGCATGAGTTAAGCTGGATTTGGGAAGGGAAGGGGTGGTGGATGAAAGAGAAAGCAGAGCCAGACTAGAAGACCTGGGAGGAGCCTGCGCCAGGACTTGAGATGTCAATCAGAGGGTGAGTGCCAATGATCTGAAGCAATCTGTTAGGAGCTGACCTGGGTCCACTCAGATCAATAGCACCAGAGGGAGAGGACAGAGTCACCGGGAGCCCTGCAAGGACCATCCGAGCCCTGGAAGCACTCTAGATTCATGACCAGGAGGAGGCTGAGAAGAAGACCCAAGTCCTAAGCGGGGCGCAGATTCTCCAGTAGTGGCCCCCTGAGCTGTGACTGCTGCTGCACCATGTCCTTCCCTCAGCTGGGATACCAGTACATCAGACCCCTGTACCCCTCTGACAGGCAGGCTGTGGGGGGCAGCAGGAGCGGAGCTGCTGAACTCTCCCCGGCTGGGACCCTCTCCAATGTGCTCTCCTCCATGTATGCGGCTCCCTATGCTGCAGCTGCAGCCGCCCAGGCTTATGGAGCCTTCCTGCCCTACACTGCAGAGCTGCCCATCTTCCCACAGCTGGTAAGGGCACCAACTACTTCCTACCCTCTCCCCAAATACTCTGCTGCTTAACCCTTTCCTGCTTCAACTACTACTCCCGTGTTGTGTGCGTGTGAATGATCAAGCGTGGAGGAGCCTAGGAGGACAATACTTTCCTTTGCTTTAGATCCGTATATCCAAGGCAAGGCATGGAGTGCATGTATACAGAGTATACCAGTACAGTACAGAACTTCTCTTTTATTATAATAGATCGATGATTAGGACCATTACTACTATTGTTATTGCTTTTATGCTATTAATTGACTGTATGCAAGGAACTTGTTTTTACTAATATCTTCCAAAAGTGATAAAATTCAAAGTTTAACCATTAGAAAACATATTTTAGGAAGCATGCAAGTAATGTTATGGGCTGTAGTTTATTATACCTTGTATGTAATAATAGTGATATAGTTTCATAACATGTCCTAGTAATAATGCTATAATATGTCATAGTAGTAATGATTCTTGAGCAGAAATGTCCACTGTAGATACAGTTTTTCAGATGAAATGTCCACTGTAGGTCTCCGTTTTTTTAAATGAAATGTCCACTGTAGATCTAGGTTTTTCAGATGAAATGTCCACTGTAGATCTAGGTTTTTCAGATGAAATGTTCACTGTAGATCTAGGTTTCTCAGATGCAATGTTCATTGCAGATCCAGGTTTCTAAGATGAAATGTCCACTGTAGGTTCAAATTGTTCTGATGTAATATTCACTGTTCAGATTTTTCAGATGAAACGTCTACTGTAGGTCCAGTTTTTTCAGATGAAATGTCCACAGTAGATCCAGGTTTCTCTGATGAAATGTTCACTGTAGGCACAGATTTTGCAGATGAAATGTCCACTGTAGATCCTGGTTTTGCTGAATAAATTTCCACTGTAGATCCAGGTTTCTCAGATGAAATGTCTACTGTAGATCCAGGGTTTTCATTTGAAATGTTCGCAGTAGATCCAGGTTTTGCAGATTTCCGCGTTGCTGTGACTTGTGCATTTACTGATAGCACTTTGCTTTCTTGCAGGGCTCCCAATACGACATGAAGGACAGTCCAGGTGTACAACATGCAGCTTTTTCCCACCATCATCCAGCATTTTATCCCTATGGACAATACCAGTTTGGAGATCCGTCCAGGCCGAAAAATGCAACGAGGGAGAGCACCAGTACCCTCAAGGCCTGGCTCAATGAGCACAGGAAGAACCCTTACCCCACCAAGGGAGAGAAGATTATGCTGGCCATTATCACTAAGATGACCCTCACCCAAGTGTCCACATGGTTTGCCAACGCAAGGAGGAGGCTTAAAAAGGAGAATAAAATGACCTGGACTCCCAGGAGCAGGACAGATGAGGAAGGGAACTCCTATGAAAGTGACCATGAAGAAGACAAGCGAGAAGATGAAGAGGAGATAGATCTGGAGAATATTGACACTGAGGACATTGAGAGTAAGGAAGATCTGGATGAGCAGGACACAGACCTGCATTCGGACTCTAAGACTGACGCCAGAAGTGACTCTGAGGGCTCTGATGGCTTTGAGGACCTGAATGCATCTGAGGAGGACAGGTTCCTCAAGTCTGTAGTAGGGGACAGCAGGGTGCACGATAAGTGTGAGCTTCCCGAGGAGGCCAAGTCCCTACAACCCACCTGTGAACAGCTCAAACTGGACAATATTTCCCCTAATCCCTCCCAGGACAACAACCTGCCAGCGGCCCATAAACCTAAGATCTGGTCTCTGGCAGAAACTGCTACTGCTCCAGACAACCCCCGCAAGTCCCCCCATACTACTGGTAACCCCCAGACCCTGATAGCACAACACAGACTCATGGCCTGTCCTGGAAGCAGGTTCCAGAGCTGGACGGGGAGGACCTTCTCAGCCCAGCAGCTATCCTTACTGAACTCTGCTCACTTCCTACAAGGACTGAGTGTCCACACTGCACCCACCAACACAGGCAATGCAGCCTTCCACAAAACAGCCGGGGACCAGCACACAGCAGAGTCAGAAACAGGTGAATAACACAGGGGGAGATGATAGATAGATAGATAGATAGATAGATAGATAGATAGATAGATAGATAGATAGATAGATTTCTTATGCGTCTAGGAATACTGTATAATGGATGGACAATAGGTCTATTCATATTTAGAAATATGTTATAAGCATGTATCTACCTGTCTGTCAATCTATCTGTCTATATATACTGCAGAATGTATGAACAATAGAACTATTAATATTTAGAAATATGTTATAAACATTATCTATGCATCTATCTACACTGTATAAGATTTTTTAGAAATATGTTATAAACATTATCTATCTTTTATCTTTTCTATTCTATCTCGTATGGATCTATCTATCTATCTATCTATCTATCTATCTATATATCTATCTATCCTTTTATGATAGATAGATAGATAGATAGATAGATAGATAGATAGATGATAGATAGATAGATAGATAGATAGATAGATAGATAGATAGATAGATAGATATGAAAATTGAGAATTGATAAATAGATAGAAATGAGATAGACTAGAATAAATATCAAGTAGATAAATAAATAAAGATAAGATATATTAAATATATATGAGATGGATGGATAGATAGATAATAGATAATAAATTAGATGGATAGTAGATCTGATGTTTGTAAATGGCAATATATAAAGTACCTTATGGTATAAAACCTGTGCACTTGTGTGTGCTGGGCTTGGAGTAATTATTACATTACATTATTAGGTTTGTGTTCTGTTGAGATACTATATGTACATTATGTACTTTCATTTGTTTGTCCTCCATAAACGTGCGACATTTGGACGTTGGGATCGGTGAGAAGCGTCTTTTGCTCTCACCAGGACTGTATACGATCTCAGTTATCTCATAATGAGACGTCCATTGCACTAATCCTTTTAGTGGATCGGACATTTTTGAGGATTTTGAGCAGAATCTTAAACAAAAATAAACAAATAAAGACAAAAAATAAAATATAATAAAAATGTAAAATAGTTTCGTTTGGTTCTTGGTGAGAACTGCAGGGACAGGAGTTTCCTGTCAACTTTTCGATCCCATTAATATCGTTCCTCTTTGTTTGATCAATGATACATCAATCCTATCTGTTCTATCTAAATATTAGGAACACTTTACCAATGTATCAATGTATTAATCTCTATATAATATATATATATATTACTGACATATCTGTGTTTTCTTTTGTCTATAGACAGACCGAGCACGTTGGATCTAGAGAAAAAAATTCTAAGTACAGCTTTTCAACCGGTTCAGAGAAGGTAAGAACATAGACTATGAAAGGATATATGGATGGATGTATAGGATGTAATACAGCCCTGATCTGCACCATCATCATGTATTAAGACTGTACTTTATTTAGAGTTAACCACTACTGCTCTTAATGAGCCTATGAATCACTGACTACTTCACAATTATATTTAATTTTATGTCTGTCATTACGACCACATAATTGTATAGGAGAGCTGCACAGAATACTTATTAGGACTGGCAGATGCTACTCTATCCAAGCTACATTATCACACAAAAAAAGCAAAAAAAGAAACACTATTTCTGACTCTTCTACAACTTAAGGCACTCGATTAAAAGTAACAGAAAATGCAGTGCTTTGAAAAATAGAAGCAAAAATGTTTAGAAAGAAAAATAGAAAAAAAGAAAAGAACAGAAAAATAGAAAGAACAATATTTAGAAAGAAAAATACAAACAGAAAAATAGAAAAAAAGTTTTTAGAAAAAAAAATACAAACAGAAAAATAGAAAAAAGTATTTAGAAAGAGAAATAGAAAGAAAAATTGGAAGAAAGAAAAATAGGAAGAAAAATATTTAGACAGAAAAATAGAAAGAAAAATATTTAGACAGAAAAATAGAAAAAATATCTGGAAAGAAAAATAGAAACAAAAATATTTTAAAAAGTAAACAAAAATATTTAGAAAGAAAACTAGAAACAGAACGATAAAAAATAAATAGAAAAAAAAAGATTATTTTTAGAAAAAAATAGAAACAAATAAACAGAAAAATAGAAGCAAAAATGACAACAAATATGAATAGAAAATTATATATGTGGAAACCCCCCCCCCCCCAAAAAAAAAAAAAAAAAGTAGGAGTGGTAGAAACTCATAGTTAAAAAATAGTAGGTGTAATTAAACATTTTATCCATATGGCTAGATGTGTAAAGTTCCCTGAGCCTGCTTGGTAATATATGGATATAGCCTAATATATGGATATTCTATTTTCAGGTCACAGAATCAGCTGGACGCTGCCATGATCCTCTCTGCATTATCCTCCTCCTAACATTTTCTTTTAATTATTATCTTTTTCTAATGTTATTATATTTTTTTTACATCTGTTGTAATAACTGTAATATATATATATAGTTCTCTATTGTAAGCATGTCTGTGTATAAGATGGAGAAGAGATTCGATTTGTATACTCACATGCAGGTTAGTTCAGTTTGTATGGTTTGTCCTGTGATATTGAAGAGTCACTCATTTCTTTTTTGTTTTTTGTTTTGTTTTTTTTTGTTTTTTTTTCCTTTGTATATAGAGCAAAAATGTACATATGTCCTAAAAGCCAAATTGTACAAGAAAAATATATATTTTTGGTTAATAAATGAACTGTTAAGAATTTAATGGAGTCTGAAATCGTTGCCATCCATTTGTCATTACTTTTTTTTCTACATATTCCTTGCTCTCTAATTACAGTTTGTGTGCTCATTATAAAGGGTAAAGATTAATTTTGGCAGATGGGGAATCACGTGATCTGGGGGGCACAGCAGCTGCTTGGGGCTTAAAAATAAACATTAAAGAATTTGTGGAGTAGAACTTGCAGATCAGTTACCAATGTGATGCTGAGTACATAGGGTATAGGGGCTGTATAGCACCCTGCAGTAGAAAGCACAGGGCATTCACACTCAGCTCATCAGCAGAGCCAGTGCACTAATTGATTGCAAATGTTATGTTATTGTGTTTTCTTTCACCAAAGAGCTATTTGAAGGTCTTTACTGTGAAAGGATTTGTTCAAGATGCCACTGATAACATAATGGGGCTGAGAAGTGAGACCAGCAATGAAATGTGGGGTTAGGGCGCCCTCTATGGGCCAGAGAAGTCTCCCTTTCTGCATGTTCCTGCAAGCAGAACTTCTAAAACTTTCTGAAGAAATCAACTTGAATGTACAAATCAGTTTGGTGAATAGGATTTTCTGGATAAAATCAGAGATAAATAATTAATACATAATATTCACTGGAAAATGTTATTTACCTTTGAGAATTAATTTATTCTTTCTTTCTTTCTTTCTTTCTTTCTTTCTTTCTTTCTTTCTTTCATCTATGCATCTATCTATCGAATCATCTATCTAATATCTATGAAAGTAATCTATCTAATAATATATATATATATAAGTATCTAATATCTATCAATGTCATTTATCTATATATCTAATTTCTATCTATCTGTCTAATTATCTGTCTATCTATTTATCTATCTCTAATTATTTATCTATCTAATACCTATCAATGTAATTTATCTATACATCTAATATCAATGTAATTATCTATTTAATTATCTATCTCTTTGTCTCATGTCTTTATCTATCTATCTATCTATCTATCTATCTATCTATCTATCTATCTATCTATCCAAGAAGGAGGCTGTGCTTATATACACTGCCACCCTTTACATTATGGTTGCTATGCACTTGTACAATGTTCATTTCTGAGCTTCTAGTGTAGACTACTATAGAAGTAGTCTGATTTCTGAGCCATTGTGACAATGTTACAGTAATGCATACCGTTATGCAGGCCATAGACTTCTATTATGACGGAATGAATGACGTTATGCCTCTAAAGGCATTCCTTTATGCAGGAATGGTCCGTGGTAACAGATTCCATAACGCAATTCAGCTTATACCACAACCCAAACCGAAAACGAACTTCAAAATATGAAATTTGCTCATCCCTACATATAATATATGAGCCACCAGTCCTGCCCAGTGATACATTAATTATACATTATCAGCTAGAAAACAAACTAACCCAATACAAGAACCCAAGATATTGTAAGGGTTCACATGGGGCAGATTTCTATTGCAGAATTTTCTATGGCAAAAATCCTTAAAAATTCATGCACATTATGAAGCATTCATAGGTATGCAATAATATGACACCAAGATTTGTGAAAAGTTTTTTTTGTATTTGTTAAAGTTTAAGGTAGACAAGGCTCACATGCTGTTTATTGTATGTATGCGTTTGCATGTATCTGTGTGTACAGTATGTATGTATGTGTGTATGTATCTGTGTGTACAGTATATATGTGTGTATATGTATCTGTGTGTACAGTATGTATGTGTGTATGTATCTGTGTGTACAGTATATATGTGTGTATATGTATCTGTGTGTACAGTATGTATGTGTGTATGTATCTGTGTGTACAGTATATATGTGTGTATATGTATCTGTGTGTACAGTATGTATGTGTGTATGTATCTGTGTGTACAGTATATATGTGTGTATATGTATCTGTGTGTACAGTATATATGTGTGTATGTATCTGTTCGTACAGTATGTATGTGTGTATATGTATCTGTGTGTACAGCATGTATGTGTGTATGTATCTGTTCGTACAGTATGTATGTGTGTATGTGTATCTGTGTGTACAGTATGTATGTGTGTATGTATCTGTTCGTACAGTATGTATGTGTGTATGTGTATCTGTGTGTACAGTATGTATGCGTGTGTGTGTATGTATCTGTGTGTACAGCATGTATGTGTGTATGTATCTGTGTGTGTGCCAGTATGTATGTGTGTATGTATCTGTTCGTACAGTATGTATGTGTGTATATGTATCTGTGTGTACAGCATGTATGTGTGTATGTATCTGTTCGTACAGTATGTATGTGTGTATGTATCTGTGTGTACAGTATGTATGCGTGTGTGTGTATGTATCTGTGTGTGTGCAGTATGTATGTGTGTATGTATCTGTGTGTGTGCAGTATGTATGTGTGTATATGTATCTGTGTGTGTGCAGTATGTATGTGTGTATGTATCTGTTCGTACAGTATGTATGTGTGTATGTATCTGTGCGTACAGTATGTATGTGTGTATGTATCTATGTGTACAGTATGTATGTGTGTATGTATCTGTGCGTACAGTATGTATGTGTGTATGTATCTATGTGTACAGTATGTATGTGTGTATGTATCTGTGCATACAGTATGTATGTGTGTATGTATCTGTGTGTGTACAGTATGTATGTGTGTATGTATCTGTGTGTGTACAGTATGTATGTGTGTATGTATCTGTGCGTACAGTATGTATGTGTGTATGTATCTGTGCGTACAGTATGTATGTGTGTATGTATCTGTGTGTGTACAGTATGTATGTATGTATATGTATCTGTGTGTTCAGTATGTATGTGTATATGTACCTGTGTGCAGTATGTATGCATGTGTATGTATCTGTATGTACAGTATGTAGGTGTGTATGTATGCATACCTCCCAAGTGTCCCTCTTTTGGAGGGACAGTCCCTCTTTTTGACACAAGTCCCTCTGTCCCTCTTTTATCCTTAAATGTCCCTCTTTTTGACCTGGAGGATTAATGTATAAATGTGCATTAATACATTTACAAAATTTCTCCTTACTAAACCATCTCTATGGTTTCTACCTGTATATTAGACAATAACTTTATTATTTGGTGCAATTTGGACCTTAAAATATCTATAATCTGATGATTTATGTGCTAATATTTATATGGACAATGAAGAGCAAGAAAAAAATTGCCGCAGGGGCTCCAGTAATTATGTTTTGGGCGGAGTTAGAGGTGTGGCCTAGTATGAAAAAAACTGGCGTGATGTGCGCCGCACAAATTGTCCCTCTTTGCAATTTTCAAAAGTTGGGAGGTATGATGTATGTCTGTATGTATCTGTATGTGTACGTACAGTATGTATGTGTGTATGTATCTGTGTGTACAGCATGTATGTGTGTGTATGTATCTGTGTGTGTACAGTATGTATGTATCTATCTGTGTGTACAGTATGTATGTGTGTATGTATTTGTGTGTGTACAGTATATATGTGTGTGTATGTATCTGTATATGTACAGTATGTATGTGTTTTGTGTATCTGTGTTTACAGTATGTATGTGTGTGTATGTATCTGTGTGCACAGTATGTATGTGTTGGTGTGTATTATGCATGTGTGTGCCTATATGTATATATGTAATTATGCATGTGACTGTGTATATCAGTGTATGTGCATGTGTGTGTACGAATGCACATACTTTTTTGAGAATTTTTTCTTTCTTTCTCTTATGACAGTTTTCAACATTTTTGTCTTAACCAAAGTAATTATTAACCTCAATAATCCAAAAAGACTGCATTTATTTAGTGCTATAAAAAGTATCCTGCAGAACGGATACAAACTGCTGCTAAAATCAGCATTTATAGATCTGCTGTATCCTATCAAATTCAAAGGTTTACTAGAAAATGAAAGAAATTGCAAAATCCTATCAAGAAAAAGATCCATTTGCTTCTATGTCTCTTCTAAAATCCACATCAAAAAGCATAAAAGAGGAAAAGTAATAGAAATTATGATACAGATAATTCTGCACTGACCAATATGGGAATAAAAAACAGCGTTTTGTAATTTTCAAAAAGTTTTTCAATTAGAATTTATAAACATCATATGTATTTAACTACAAGCTTATATATATATATATATATATATAATTTGTGTCTGAATTCTGTCGTTCAGCAAATAATCAAGGCCTAAGTTCTCCGTAGAAGTGGACAGACAGGTGGATCATGGCAGGATGGTTCTTTGCTTTCTTGGAGTTTAACCCCTTATGCCCCTTTCACACGAGCGGGAGACTCGCATGTCTCCCGCAACGCATCTACAGGGCTGGACTCCGGCACTGACTGGGATCGCATATAATGCTATGCGATCCCTGTCAGTGCCGAGTCCAGCCCTGTAGATGCGTTGCGGGAGACATGCGAGTCTCCCGCTCGTGTGAAAGGGGCATTAAGGGCACAGCTGATTGTGGCCATCAGGATGCTGGGTATTTTTTTATTTTATTTTTTTGCTTTTTCCTCGACAAATTCCAAAAGTCAGAACTTTAATTTTTTTCTTTCATTGCCGTTGCTGTTTGATATGTTTTTTTTTTGTTTTGTTTTTTTTGTATTTTGTGATCATTTTTAAAGCTACATAAAAATTAGGGTGATAGTTGCAGTTCCATTCACAGTAACAGTTGCCATATTGAATTGTACCTTGTACAGTGAGAACAAAAAAAACAAAAAAACAGTACGGTGAGAACAAAAAAAACAAAAACTTGTAATAGTAAGGCCTCGTCCACATTTCCGTTTTTCACTGACGTGTGCTGTCCGCATTTTTCACAGACAGCACACGTACCCATTGATTTAAATGTATCTGTTCACATTTCAGCATTTTTCTACTGAACGTGGGTCAGTAAAAAAAATCACGGGGACATGCACTACTTTGATCCGTGATGCAGACCAAGCACGCCCATTAAAGTCTATGGGTCCGTGAAAATCACTGACATACATCCGTGTTGTGTCCATGATGCGTCCGTTTTTCACTGATGACTAATAGGAGCTTCTTTGGAAATTATTTTTCAGCTGAGCAACGTCAGTGAATTACGGATGCCACACGGATGGTAAAAACGGACACACGGACCAATCACGGATCCTTCACGGACAGCTTCACGGATGAAACACGTACGCTTTTTTTCACGGATGTGTTACTGACACGGAAATGTGAACGAGGCCTAAGGCTGGGTTCACATCACCGTTTATTTTTCTGTTCTTTTGATCTGCATCAGCAGGACCTTCGCCTATAATGGAATGTTTACATGTGGTCTACAGAGTACAAGAGTATAAGAGAAGATGGGTTTAACAACCAAAATCAAACACCAAAAAGGATGAAGATTTGGAGTAATTAGAATTAACTTTTTTTTTTTCTTCTCACTCCTGGTTGGGGTGGAAATTAGGTTATGGGTAGAGGGCAGGTAGGGTTGAATTTTTTTGGGAATAAATAGAGAACTAAATGTGTTGTTTTTTTTCCATGTGGTATGTTTGGAAATATTGTATTTAAAAAAATTGCTATAAGAAAACAAAATATAGCCTATTTTTTATTTTCATTTATTTTCATATATATTCTATTTATTTTAATTTATTTTTATATATATTATATATTTTTATATATTTTGTTTTCCAGAGGAATGTATAAAAAGTTAATTTCACCTTTACGACTTTTTTTAAATAGTTAATTTATTGAATTCATTTTTTTTTATGTCCCGCTGGCAGCCTTTTACTTTTAACTATTCTTATTTTATTATAATGCTATGAAAAACCTGTGTAGAATATGTATTATAGCCTGGGCAAAGAAAACACACAAGCTGCTTTTATGGCATGCCCTAACAGGGGATTATATCAGCAGCAAGGTCCTGGAGGCCATTTTTGGGCACAGGACTGGTCCATAAAATACAAAGGGAGATGAAGATTGCTGCCTCAGATGGGTTAGGCCACTTTCACATTAGCGGCAGCACGGATCCGGCGGGTGAAGGGTGCCGCCGGATCCGTGCTGCCGCAAGTACGCGTGAGGAGCAGGAGCAGCGCTCCAGCCCCACACGTGTCACATACACACACACATACACACACACACATAGACATACACAAACATACTTACATACTCCCAGCATGCTCCGCACAGCACAGGAGGACGGCGCGCACATAGGAAGATTCCCCACAGCGCTCTCTGCTGGAGGGAGACTCTTCCTATGTGCGCGCAGTCCTCCTCCTCCTGCGATGTGCGGAGCTGCTGGGAGCATGTAAGTATGTCTGTGTATGTCTGTGTATATGTCTATGTGTATGTCTGTGTGTGTGTATGCCTGTGTGTATGTCTATGTGTATGTCTGTGTGCATGTGTCTGTCATGTGTGGTGTACTGTGGACGGATCCGTCATGAACTCCATTGAAAGTCAATGGAAGACGGATCCGTTTACTGAGTGTGTCACACTGAACGGATCCGTCCCCATTGACTTGCATTGGGGGTCATTCCAGATCCGTGTTGGTGCGGATGCCCAGGACGGAGAGCAAACCGCAGCATGTTGCAGTTTGCTCTCCGTTCTGGAGACGGAACGGAATGCTTTTAGAAGCATTCCGTTGTCTTCAGTTCAGTTTTGTCCCCATTGACAATGAATGGGGGCAAAACTGAAGCGTTTTTTTCCGGTATTCAGCCCCTATGACGGAACTCAATACCGGAAAAAGAAAACGCTAGTGTGAAGGTAGCCTTAAACAGCCAGGACTGGAGTTTTCTCTGATCCAGGCTGTTATCACTGGGTGGAAGCTGTCATCTTCACCAGTGGCCAAGCGGGCACAAGTACTGTGTCCGTGCGATCACGTACATGCACATTAAGGCCCAGCTGCTAGTTTAGAGCATTTATGGTGCAGAGTGGGAAGTCACGGCCATCACTGCTATACCAAAGGCTGACAACCGAAGACGAGGAAGGTGCTTGCTTTGCATTAATCCAGGGATCCTAGTGCCGAGTATCTATGACTGAAACTGATCACAAATGAAGAGACATGACACATTACACTCATACTTGTCGGTAGGGTTCATCAGGTTTATTTATAGTGCATAGGAAAGCAGGAGCGTCACGTATACTTAACCCTATATCATCACTGCTAGACTGGAGCTTGAAGGCCAGGTGTAACTTCTTTAGGTGGTCTTGGTATTTCTAGTTGGTGCCATACATCAGCTGGTCTATGCAGGTCTTACAGGGTGATGTTGAGATACTTGGGGTAGGAAACGTGAGTTATTTTGGGATGATAGGATATGGAGTTAGGGGAGGATATGGGTTACTATACAGGGTAAGGTTAGTTATGGAAGCCTGAGGGACGCCAACGTTCAGCAGCTGCAGACACATTCGAACAGTCATACATTATCTTTATGAGCCAATGATCAGCAAACTATGTGTGAAGAACTCCTATAAATGCTGAATGCTATATGTACTGGGGAGACACGATGTACTAGCATGTTTAACATGTAAAACGTGTTCTATGACCATTGTTTTCTAAGGATGACAACCACGTTAGGACCGTGCATATTGTGTATTGTGTTCACAACCATGATTATAGGCTACTAACGAATAACTATTCCTGGAAGTATTTTTACAAGGCTACCTGTTTCCTAGAAATGTCATCATTATAGATCATATTTACATACAGTCCATTGCTCAGGGGTCAGCAACGTTCGGCACTCCTGCTGCTGTGAAACTACAACTCCCAGCATGCACACTTACTCAGCTGTTCTTGTAACTCCCATAGAAATGAAAGGAGGATTTGGGGAGTTGTAGTTTCTAAACAGCTGCTGATCTTTGCCATAGCTAGTACAAGAGTCAAGACTGGATTTACCTATGGATGCTGTAGGCCTGTGCCTTTAAGTGGTCCTGGGGGAACGGCAGCTCCTTAAAGGGGTTACACCACCATTAAATGTTATTTTAACATCAATACAGCATGAAAAACTAGTTACTTTTGTAATTTACTTTCTGTTACAAAATCACCAGTTGTGAGAAATTCTCTTTAGATCATTATAATGGCGACACCTAGTGTTTAATCTGTATAGTAATGTGCACGTCCATCTACTAAGGTGGTCACACATGTTCAGTTCCATCCTTCAACTGCCACCAGCTGTATCTACTGTTAGAAGCTGTGAAAGGTATAGGGAGAGAGCCGGAGCAGAAAGGACATGATCTTTGAGCTGTGATAGGGAGAGAATTGCAGTAGAAAGGATATGACCCCTTACACCCATAGGATATGCTGGGTCACACCCCCAGAGAAAGTACACGCACCCTGAGCTGGCAGCCTGAAGAGAATCTAGCAGAGCAATGAATGGGGAGATCTCTGGATCCATGTGAGGCACAGGGCTGGTTCTAGCTTTGTTAGAAAGAGATTGTCATGTCCTATATAATGTCTGATTTTTATTTTTCACCTCAATTATGGCATAACCTCTTTAAGGTCAGATTCAAATGTCCATATTCTTGATGTATTATGCATGCATATTACTTGGATGTATTTTGGCCATCTATAACATCTGTGATTTTTTTCATTAAGGAATCAGGGCTAACCCATGGCTGCACAGGGTTTTTTTTTTGCCTGCCCTTGCTAAAGACGATACCCTAGAGGCCTAGACGGTATAGCACTCAACGCTTGCAACAATATTAAAGGGGTTGTCCTCTTTTTACTATTGATGACCTATCCTCAGGATATGTAATCAATATCAGATCGGCAAGGGGGCGACTCCCGGCACCGATGCCAATCAGCTGTTTGAGAAGAAAGCAGTGCCTTCTCTGTCTACTTGCTTCCTATCGCATCTGCAGCGGTGAGCAGGCGTAATTACAACTATGGCGTCCCCATTCACTACTATGGGGCGGCTTCTGTCTGTTCGAGTGAAAAGGACGGAGCCGTCCCATAGAATAGAATGGGACGACTGAGAAGTAATTACACCTGCTTACTGCTGCAGTTGTGACGGTGAGCAATGAGGAGAGGGCAGCGCTCATACGAGCACTGCTTTCTCTTCAAACAGCTGCCTGGAGTTGGCCAACCGCTGATACTGATGACCTATCCTGAGGTTAGGTCATCCAAAGAAAAAACAGACAACTCCTTTAAAGATTTAAGCTAGCTTCACGAATACAGTATCTGGCCCTCCATTTCAGTTTCCCTCCAGCATGGTACAGAAATGCCAGAGGGAAACTGATGCTAGAACTAATTCCATCATTTTCTATGAGATCATTCATGGCATCCAGAGCCTCAGTTTTGATGTTGGATGTAAAATAGCTCTGGACTGATATGAACAACCAGCCTAACTACACTTTCAAAAAAAATTGAATATGTCATAGTAATCGTTAGGGGTGTGAGCGCTTGAGACTCAAACGATGGCCAAAATGATGTGTTAGAAATGTTAAGCTAAGCATTACCTCTCCTGGCTGCTGAAGATGACCTAAAATAAAAAGTCTATCAACCCATCTTCAGCAGTGAGGAGAGGCAGCACTCAACTGAATGCTTCTAACCCCACCAATAAGAATCTTTGATATGACCAGGGGTGCACCTAACCTTTCTGCTGCCTGAGGCGAGAACAAAAACGGCGACCCCCCCCCCATGCCAATTTCTTAACCTAACCCCTTTGACACAATGAAAGTACTCATTGCCCATGGCCCTTCCTCTGCCTGAGCAATCAGCTCACCTGGCCTCATTGGTGGTGTACCCCTGGATATGTCATTATGACCTACTAAAAGTTTTTGGAAAGTAAAGTTACTCTTTAATGTTCATTTTATAGTAGTATTATTGAGACATACTATAGCACTGTTATTGGATTGCTTTATGTATGGAGCTGTTACCTGATCACTGTATGTTGCTATTGTTGCATAAGTTATATCCTAACTATATGCCAGCAATGTCTTCAATGGACCAACCCCTTCACTGTTATTTAGCTGCTGTACATTATATTATTTTTGGAGTATTTGGTAGTGCCAGCACTATGTAGCATCATTATTTAGACAGATGTATGTCCAAGGTATGGTACTTATTTGGGCATGGTTATTTTTACACTATATGACAGTAGACCACATGGCAAGGCGCCAACTGAAGGCATTGTACAAGACATCTTCCAACATCAGATCATTCCTGAAGGTTACTGATTTAATACACTAGATGCAAATATAAGCCTGGTAAATGGACAGTCACTCTATTACAGAAAGGATGGAATTTACTTCTCTTATTGTATAGGTATTGTATATTGATGCCTTTAACATTCGCTTGTACATGTAGGGCCTTCTTGGCTTTCTGCAGAGAAGAGCCTCCCGTATATGTTTCTCATTCGTTCCTCTGTGGCAAGTCAATTAACATAACCTGTCGTTCTGCCATGATATCACTTGCTTTAAGAGCACTCCAGAGTGGAATTTCACAATCAATAGGGAGACAAATACCAAGATTAGAAGATCACCTCATGTAAACAACTTGTTCTTATAAAGATTATTGATTGTCAGCGGTAATTAAGTATCAGTCAGGCTGTATGGTGGCACAATGCTGGTGCTATGGGTTCACATATATACAAGGTGCTAGACACATGTCACTTGTAATTTCTTGAAGCAGTCCAAAATACTCTCAGGTATTACTCAACTTGCTCCGAACTAGTGAGATATTAAAACTGTATATGTTAGGACATCCGAAAACGTGTGAGTATGGGAACTAAGGCTAATCATACATATGAGACAGTTGTTGCTCAACGGCTATGCCCTCCATACGTGAATGAGGATGCACATGTACTGAATGAGCAGAAGGGAATAAGCCACTGCCAGACACCTCTACCTGGGAACAAAAGGACTGGGCATGTTGAAATCAATCTTCTCAATTTTTATTTCCCTCCACATTGGTTGGAGACTTGAGAGGTGCCCATACGCACCACGGTGGCTCACAGGTTAGCACTGGTGGTGCGGTCCTAGGTTCGAATCCGACCAAGGACAACATCTGCATGGAGTTTGCATGGGTTTCTCCCCGTGTTTGCGTGGGTTTCCCCTGGGTATCCTCCCACACTCCAAAGACATATTGATAGGGAACTTAAATTGTGAGCTCCATTGGGGACAGTTGGATCCTAATGTCTGTAAAGTGCTGCAGAATATAGTAGCGCTATATAAGTGCATAAAATAAATAAATAAATGGTCCAGCCAAAAGTGATGGGTTCAGCCAACTTTTTCTAATATGTATGTCCAGCTTAAAGAGGATTTCCAGGTGCACAGTACTGGTGACCTATCTTCAGGATAAGTCATCAACATCTGATTGTTGTCCAACACCTGGTACCTTGGCCAATAAGCAGTTTATATACCCTCTTTCTGTAGTTTACAGAAACATTCCATAAGTGTTTGTAAACTGCTCCATGTGCACATGGCAAGGGTCAGAAGGAGGGAAGGAGCACCATATGGTTTTTGGAGGTCAAATTTTGTTGGAATGTTTTTTTGGGTGCATTTTAAGAGACCTTGAGGTACCCCTACAGTGATCCCATCCAAAAAGTGATCCCATTTTGATAACTACAAACCTCATGGAATTTATTGAGGGCTGTACTGAGCACTACGAGACCACAAATGTTTCATAAAATTTTGAAACTCTTGGCTATGAAAATGAAAAAATACAATATTTCCGTAAAATGTTGCTTTAGCCCCAGATTTATTTTTCAAAAGGGTAACAAGAATAAAATCAACCCACAAGTTGTTACGCATGTCCTCCTGAATAAGGCAACACCCTATATGTGGTCATAAACTACTGTATGGGCACATGGCAGGGCTCAGAAGGGAAGGAGCGCCATATGGCTTTTGGAAAGCAGATTTTGCTGGAATGGTTTATGGGCACCATGCTACATTTGAAGACCATAAGTTACCCCTACAATGAAAACCTCCAAACAGTGACCCTATTTTGGAAACTACACTCCTAGAGATATTTATGGAATCATGTAGTGAGTGCTTTGATCCATAGGTGTTTAACAGAATTTAGAACACACTTGGCTGAGAAAATGAAAAGTTAAATTTTTTCCAATGAAATGTTGCTTTAGTCCAATATATTTATGGGGTCATTTATCAAACTGGTGTAAAGTAGAACTGGCTCAAATCCCACCTTTCATTTTTTACATCTTCTTTGAAAAATGAAAGGTGGAATCTGATTGGTTGCTATGGGCAACTAAGCCAGGTCTACTTTACACCAGTTTGATAAATGACCCCATTAATTGTAAATGTATTATACCCCATAATTTGTTACCCACTTTCTCCTGAATATGGCAGTGCTCCATAGATGGTCGTAAACTGCTGTTTGGGCACACCACAGGGTTCAGAAAGAACCATGTCCGTTTGAGGCTTAGTTTAGTGATTTAGGCCTCTTTCACACGAGCGTGACGAATTAGGTCCAGATGCGTTCAGGTTCAGGAAAACTCGCACCATTTTGCAAGCAAGTTCAGTTGTTCAGTTTTTTCCACGCGAGTGCAATGCGTTTTGATGCGTTTTTCACGCGTGTGATAAAAAACTGAAGGTTTACAAACAACATCTCTTAGCAACCATCAGTGAAAAATGCACTGCATCCGCACTTCTGCACTTCAGGATGCAATGCATTTTTCACTGAAGCTCCATTCACTTCTATGGGGCCAGGGCTGCGTGAAAAACGCAGAATACAGAACATGCTGCGTTTTTCACGCAATGCAGAACTGATGTGTAAAAAAAACGTTCATGTACACAGAGCCATTGAAATGAATGGGTCAGGATTCAGGATTCATCGGGTGCTATGCATTCACATCACGCATTGCACCAGCGTGGAAAACTCGCTCGTGTGAAAAGGGCCTTATACAGCACTGGCCAACAACTGCAGAGGCTCTATTAAATTAAAAAATTTTACCAAGGGGTGTAGTGAGCATTTTGACCCCACAGGTGCGCAAATGACTTCACAGCAGATGGTGCAAAGTGAAAATTGCAATTTTCACATAGATATGCCATTTCAGTGGCCAATATGTTGTGCCCAGGGGGGATGGGGCAATGTGAAAAGCAAGACCTCATTTATTATTATGCCATGCTTCCTGGTTTTATAAATACTCTACATGTGACCCTAATCTTCTGGACATACAGCAGGGCTCAGGAGTATAAGAGCACCATGTGCATTAGATGCCCAATGTCTTAATTTACGCATCTCATGCTGACAACTGTAGAAATTCTGGGGTGAAATAATAAATGGAATGGAATGGAAGTGACCCCATTTTGGAAACTCCACCTATCAAGGTATTAGGGATGGAGTGACCATCTTGATGCCACATAAAGTAAAGAGCAGGGCATGGTGCAAGATAAAAATTGCAAGTTTTTCCACAGATTTGGCATTTCAGTGCCCAATATGCTGGGCCCAGAAGGTACCATCTGAGACACATCAAACCCTTTAAAATGTTAGGTGGGTTCTGCTGAGCATTGCAATGTCATAAATGTGGATGTGAAACTGTTGTTTGTGTACACTGTAGGGTTCAGAATGGAAAGACCACCTTTTGGCTTTTGCAGTGCAGGTTTTAATGGATTGGTTTAAGGGCTCTGTGTTGCTTCTGAATAGCCTCTGGGGACAAGTACAGCCATTTTCTGACATCCATAACTCTTTTATTTTTCTCTTGACGGAGCTGCTGAGGTGCTATTATCATTGGTTCTATTTTGGGATACATATGACGTTTTGATCATTTTTTATTTAGTTTTTTGGGAAACAGGATAAAGAAAAGACAGCAATTCCGCCATAGCTTTTTGGGTTTTGTTATTGCAGCATACACCATGAAGAAAAATGTCATGGTATCTTTATTCTGCTGGTCAGCACAATTACAGAGATCCCAATTTTGTATAGTATTTAACTTTTTTTTACATTTGACCACTTTGACACAAATTTGGTTCAATTTAAATGAGGGTACACGGGCCTCCATTCTAGTGATTAGTGGGGATGGACTCCTGTTGATCAGACACTTATCCTCATCCTGTGGATAGAGAATATGATACTCTAACGGGACAGCCCTTTTAAAGGGGTTTTCCAGTAATTAGGATTTTTAAGCAAGTGCCCACAGCCTGCCGCCACTGTCTCTGTCTTTGACTCCTTGCACTGTTTTCTCCTGCTGGTATATGGGAATAATCCCATGCACCACTCCAGCCAATGACTGGCTTTTGCAGAGACGTGTTGCTTATGGCCAATCTCTGCTGAACCAAGTCATTGGCCAAAGCGGTGCATGTGACCATGTCTATGTACCAGCAGAAGAAAACAGTGCAAGGAGCTAAAGATGGAGGCAGCGAGGAGGACCGGACGGATGTGGTGCAGATAACTATGAATCTTCTGTTTCAGTGGACTGGCTGCAGACCTTGCTTAAAAATCATTATAACCAGAAAACCCCTTTAAAGGGTATCTGTCACCTACATTTACTGTATGAAACCGATGGCAATGCTATGAGCCCAAAGAGGCGCCATCAACAGTTCAAGGAGCCCAAGCACACCTCTCCACCAGAGCCCAAGCCCATCTTTCCTTGAGAGCCCAGAGGATCTGGGGGAGAGGTGAGATTTGAGTTCTGGGGAAGAGGTGGGTTTTGGGCTCTGTGGGAGAGGTGGGCTCGGGTTCTGGGGACTGGCAGTCTTGGGCTCTCAGGAAGAGGTGGGCTCGGGTTCTGGGGGAGAGGTGGGCTTGGGTTCTGGGGACAGGCAGTCTTGGGCTCTCGGGAAGAGGTGGGCTTGGGCTCTCGGGAGAGGAGTCTTGGGCTCTGGGGGAGAGGTGGGCTTGGGCTCTGGGTCAGGGCGGTCTTGGGCTCTGTTGGAGGGCAGTATTAGGCTCTGGGGGAGAGGTGGTCTTAGGTTTTGAGGGATAAGTGGTTTTGGGCTCTCGGGGAGAGGCAGGCTTGGGCTCTGGGGGAAGGTGGGCTTGTGCTCTGGGGGAGAGGCGGTTTTGGGCTCTAAGGGACAGGTGGGCTTGGCCTCTTGGGAGAGGCGGGCTTGCTCTCTGGAGGAGAGGCGGTCTTGGGTCTGGAGGAGAGGTGGGCTTGGTCTCTGGGCAAGAGGCGGTCATTGGGCTCTGGGGTAGAGGTGGTCTTGGGCTCTGGGGGAGAGGTGGGCTTGGGGTTTTGGGGAGAGGTGGTCTTGGGCTCTAGGGGAGAGACAGTCTTGCACTTTGGACCTAATTTGCATACCAAAGTACTTTTTCTGGTGTTTTGAAAGATTACTAACCCAGACAAAGGTCTAGTCTTAATTATGTTACACAGCACTACATAGCATTGACATCGGTTTCATACAGTAAAAGTTGGTGACAGATTCCTTGATAACAGCAATTTCACCAAAGCAGCGATGTCAGAAGAGCTGGCAGATTCTGTTTAAATCGATGTATGAAATTATCGTTCTCATTTTGCAACGGGAATTTGTATGAAATCTTAAACGAAAATGGTTTCTTTAAAAAAAAAAAAAGAAGTGTGACAGCGTGATAACTCTTTCATAATTCAGATGTGTTTCTGTAGCAGATGCATATTTAATGGAGTGATTAAGTGTTCTTAAGGATCTCGGAGCTATATTTAAATCAATATTTGTGATTCCAGTCTCTGCTCTTTAAACATTAACACAATTATCATGTGAGCTAATTAATTTGCAGCCTGTGTGTGTGAAGGGAAATATGCAGCGGGCATGCTGGAAACAAGTGTAAATGGAGGTTTTATCAACACCAAGGAAAAGGTTACAGGAGGTTTAACGAGGTCTGGAATGTGCCAAACAAATCAAGAGCATGGAAATGGAGCGCTAGCCCGCCATACTAGACATGCTCAATGCTAATTATTTTTGTCGTGCAGTTGGTCAGTTTGTCTCAATGAAAACAACGCAATGGAACAGGACGCTGACAGCACGGGCGGTGCAGGTTCAAATACCTCTTTCTAAGGAATGCTTCAGTATTTATATACCCTGATGACACTACACAAAAATCACAAGATGATCTACTCATAAAATAACCGATAGCGGGACGTACGTGTGATGCCTGGTGAGATTAGAGAGCTATATAGGTTGGAAAAAGATTCGCGTCCATCAAAATCAATATTTGGATTTTTAAAAAAAGTATGAAATTAAAAAAACATGAATCATTACTTTCTGATTGAATCCCCACTACACCAGCGTCAGTGGACCCTCCAGTTCTCCAGCGATTATGCCACATATATAATTCATGTGAAGGCTACAATCAGTCATTGCGGTCACTTGCCGTACCTGCGAGCATCCAGTGAGGTCAGGGATAGGCTGCAGTGGTCACTTGAATAATGTACTGTCATAGCTGCAGGATCGGTGGAAGAGAGGTTCGCAGTTTTCTGAAAATCCTGGACAATCCCACGGCTTCTAACAGAAGATGACAGTTGAACATATAAACAGTTGAACATATAAACTGAGTGCGCGCGACCATCTCAGTCGGGTGGACAGAAACATTTGAACAAAAAACAACAGATGACGCAATTCAGATTTTATTAAATAACGCAATGGTTATAGTACATTTTTAATTACATGCAATTAGACCAGTATTGAGATCCAGGTGCTGTTTGAAAAATGTAGAATATTTTTCTTTGGACAACCCCTTTAACGCCAAAGTACTTGTATCTATGGATTATAATTTTGAGTATTCCTAAGAATAATTGACCTGCTTAAATGTGCAAAAAAGAATCCACTTTTAAAGGGGTTTCCTACTATAACGAGTGATGGCACATTTCTACAACAATGCTGCTGTGCAGGGGGCTACAAAACAGGTCCCTTTCAAATGCCATTTCATTGTCTATACAAAGACCTGGTACATGAACTGGAGCAGAGGAACTCCTCTGTGTGTGGAGGAAAGGAGGTTTCAATAGCTCTATAGAAAAGAGTTCTTTAAAAGGGGTATACCCATCTGGGACATTTATGACATATGCAACTCTGGGGCCTGCTCCTGTTTTAAGAATGGGGCCCCATCACACTCGGCCAGGATCAGAGAAGTGGCAGCGCATGCGCAGCTTTTTCCATTCACTTCAACACTTTATGCAAAAAGGTATCTCCTGAGAAAAGAGAACAATCTCACTAGCGCCACCTTGTAAAAATTCCACCCAGTAATTTACGCTTACAAGCAACTTCATGCAATTTTGTATGAAAGCTTTTGGTAAAAAAAAAAAAAGCCACACGATTTATGTTTGTGGCTAAAATCCTGACCCCGGCAGGATACTTCTTAAAAGTAAAAGTTCAAGATGTGCAGAGTTTAACCATGTCACTTATGACTATATCTACATAAATGCTGTATATCTTCGTGCCTTCAACAGAACTAAAGAAACAAAAACATTTTAGTCATGCAGTCGACTAATGCACAACTGCTCATCTTCTCACTCTTTTTGTAGAATTCCCCCCCCCTTCCCCTAAATATGAGTGGCCACATGTAATCTGTGCTTTGTAAGTAGTGGGATAACATGAGGAACTGCTCCTATACTCTCTGGGGTCACTGGAGGCTGTTCAGGTGAGCAATGATATTTACTGTATTTTTCACTTTATAAGACCAAAAGTGGGGGACAATGGCAGTGTGTCTAATAAAGTGAATACTAATGAATGCTTCCATTATTGAAGTGATCATTAGTTCACATGAGGAGCAGAGAGCAGTGAGCATAGCGCTGCTAGCAGTAGCCATACTAACCATTCCCTGGTCTTCTTCCGGGCCCCGTGCTGCACTGTGTCCTGACTCTGTATAGCAAGGCCAAGGAATGGTGAGTGCAGGAAGAGGTCTGATGAGGATTGGGAATCTGATTAGACGGTCTGATCTGAGGTCTGATACAGGTTGGGTGTCTGATTTGAGGTCTGATAAAGATTGGAGGTCTGATCTGAGGTCTGATCTGAGATCTGATAACGTTTGAGGGTCTGATTGGGGGGTTTGATACAGATTGGGAGTCTGATCTGAGGTTTAATAAAGATTGGAGGGTCTGATTCGAGGTATGATAAAGTTTGGGGGTCTGATTGGGAGTATAATACAGATTGGAAGTCCGAGTCTGAGGTTTACTAAAAATTGGGGGTTTGATTGGGGGGGTTCGGATCCGAGGTCTGATAAAGTTTGGGGGTCTGATTGAGGAATTTGATAAAGATTGGGAGGTCTCATCTTGAGGTCTGATACAGTTTGGGGGTCTGATTAGGGGAGTCTGATAAAGATTGGGAGGTCTTATCTGAGGACTGATACAGATTGGGAGTCTGATCTGAGGTGTAATAAAGATTGGGGGCCCGATGAAAGGTTTGATAAAAGTTAGGGGCTGATTGGGAGGTCTAATCTGAGGTCTGATAAAGTTTAGGGGTCTGATAAAGATTGGGGGGTCTGCTCTGAGGGGTCTGATTTGAGGTCTGCTGTAAAAAAAAAAAAAAAAATATATATATATATATATATATATATATATATATATATATATATATTATTTTCCTCCTCTAAAACTTATGTGCGTCTTATAATCAGGACATGCTCTATAGTTTTACGGAACGGACATACGGATGCGGAAAGCACACGGATCATCTTTCCCTACTCCATTACAGACACACACAACCAAGAAGTAAAACTTTTCATGCTGCTCCATGACTTCAAACGAGTTCTCCACCCCAGATACTACAGCTAGAATCATGTGCCTGGTCCCACTCAGAAGCCAATATTCTTGGCTTATAGTCCTAATATTCTAATTGCAGCAAGCATATATCCTTGGCAGTGAAAGGGTTCAAATAAATCTAGTCGTTTTTTATGACTTTTCTCGAGCATTTATAGGAATATTAGATTTTAGAATTTAAATCCTATCACGATCGCTTACGCTTATTCCACCTAGAACAGAAATGTCCACCCTGACTAATAGAAACGGTGATAAATTCTCCTTGACCGCGAAGAGGTTAAACGACAGACGTAAAAATAAACTGGCCCAGATTATTGTTGCAAAATCCTCTTGGTGCTAAAATGTGTCAATCAGCCCTTGTGGAAGTGGGTTGCTGTCTGAGCTAGTTATGCAAAACAGCAGATAAGCAGCAAATATCATCAAGGTGCGCAGGAGCAGAGCGAGAGGGCCATTAGCTGCATGCAAACACCACGCGCTGTATTTTTAGCTGGGAGAATGTAGGGCACAGACATTGACGTTATCGGCTAAATAATCATTGCTTTACAAATCAAAATATAGCGCACCCCCACCACCCCATCCCCCTGACAAGAGCTGGCAACTCATTAAGAAGTTCTATAGATAATGATAGAGATAATTGTCATTACAGAATTTGTCCTCACAAATAATATCCTCTCCTGCATTGATCCTAACAGAAGGATTTGTCGGAAAAAAAGATGACCCATTTTCCAAAAGTGTTTATTCCCCATGCCATAGCAGGTAATTGGAATCATCAGGTCAGGTTTCCTGGCTGTGCACGTATGAAAATGTCAATTCTCTCATACTATGCATACTCTTCTCAGAGGACCAGATTGAATACAAAATTTTAGAGGAAGAAATGTTTGCACTTTATTGTTTATAATTATGTATTTATTTATTTATGTATTTATCAATTTATTTTTAGAGGGGGGAGCAGGGGGTGCAACTAAAGGAATGGATGAATGGATATCTAATACAAAAATGAATGTTTCCTAGCCATTTTTCTAGACAAGTGGCAAAAGGATTTATAACTGGAGGTATTTCCTGCTTCAAGGGGTTGTCCCACAAAAAATATTTAAAAAGTTAAAAATTTACTATAGCCACCGAGTTATTCAATAAAATCTATCTGTATAGCGCCACCTGCTGTTTGTCCTTCTTCAAATTTCTCTGTCCATCTCGCTGAGGTGGACGCACATGCTCAGTTCCATTCTTTAACTGCCACCATCTGCAGCAGAAATGAAATGCCCCCGAGAAAGAACACATCTCCATAATGAATAGGATCTCCGGACTCATGTGAGGTACAGGGCTGGTTTGAGCTTTAGTAGAGATTTTCATGTACTGATTTTTGTTTTTTCTCAATAATTGTAACATATATATATTTTAGAATTAGATTTCAATGATTATGTCAGGCTGTAAAACAGGAATAATGGCCCTCATTTACTAATGTCAGTGCACCTAGACACTGTTGTAAACTGTGCCAAAATAAGCTTAAATTTTGCGCAGTCTGGGGCATTTTGGGGGCAATTTGGCAAATCTAATTTTTGGGATGTCCTCTGCAGATATATGAACAAGGGAGCAAGGCTTACCACAAAAGTGGTGTGGTTTCATGAGAAAGGGCTATAGTCTAATATGCAACAGTTATTGCTAAAATTGGGCCACAGTTCTGCTGTAAAAATCTGTCTCAAACTAAACCCAAATAATAATTTGTATAGTGCTAGACAAAAATCCCTGCCCCACATTTATCAACCAGCCTGAGCCCCTGGTGCAGGTCTGGACAACCGGTCTACATTTATAACATCTAATTAGAAAACCTGCCCCAATGGGTTTATTCCTTTTTCCAAATTTTGCAAATTAGTTGTTTATAATGTAGGTGACCATACTGGCAACAAACACCTCCTCTCTAAATTATCTGTCTAGACTGTGCGGCAGGTTGTTGCTGCTTTTTGGAAACCTCAAAGAATGGGAGGAGGAAATTAATTGACAAAAAATGTAATTCTTTATTCTAGTTTCCAGGTTATGACTCAGTAGGCTCCCTTCCTCAGGGTCAGGGGAGTAACAGGGCAAATACACACAGACAGAGCCTTGTCAGTGTGGTATAGTGTTACTACACAGTTACTATTCTGCCTTAACTAGGCTTCTAGCAGGACAACAAAGGTGCTACTAACTCACCCAAGCCCCTGCTCATTTCTTCCCAGTCTACACAGCAAAGCTGATAAAGAGAGCTACAGTAAGCAGGGACAGGGGAGTACCAGGGGAAATGCATACAGAAAAAGCCTTGTTGGTGTGTATAGTGTTACTACATAGTTACTATTCTGCTTTAGCTCGGCTTCTAACAGGACATCAGAGCTGCTACTAACTCACCTAACCCCTGCTTGATTCTTTCCCAGTCTGCACAGCAAAGCTGAAAATGAGAGCTACAGTAAACAGGAAATGTCATATTATGGGGTGTGCTCTAGTGGCCAATGTGAAAAGGAACCATTTAAAAAAAAAATCTAAACATATCATAGCTCATCTCAACAAGTTACCTCAGTTCTTCTCTCCTTATAAAAGGATGATCAATATAAAACCACATGGAAATATCTGTGAATTCCACCATCTCTATTGCATGCAGGATGAAATCTGCAGTGGAGACTCGCAACATAAATTAACATGGTGCAGATTTCAAATCCACACCACAGGTCAATTTATGCTCCTTTTTTTTACGCAGCATCTCATCCACTTTGCTAGTACTTTTCAATGGGAAAAACATTTACGCAATGTTGGAATCTACCCTTGATTGATTTAAAATATCTAGTGACAGATATAGTCCAAAGCATTAAATTGACTTGTATGCGATCTTGTACACTGCAGCTAAAATCAATTAAAAGTACTACAAACAGTCTAGCCCCAGCCATATTCTATGGCCCCAGCCATATTCATATTCTGTATTCATATAGAATTGTTATTGCCACCATTGTTACTGGTTACTTACCACTTTCTTTTTCTCCTGTTTTTAAAGGTCTTACAAATCATCCCTCAAGATACAATATTAATTGGTTCCAGGATGACCTTTACATAGTAACATAGTTTATAAGGCCGAAAAAAGACATCTGTCCATCCAGTTCGGCCTGTTTTCCTACAAGTTGATCCAGAGGAAGACAAAAAAAAACCCTGTGAGGTAGAAGCCAACATTCCTCACTTTAGGGAAAAAAATTCCTTCCCGACTCCAATCAGGCAATCAGAATTACTCCCTGGATTAACGACCCCTCTCTAGTAACTATAACCTGTAATATTATTACCCTCCAGAAATGCATCCAGGCCCCTCTTGAACTCTTTTAGTGAACTTACCATCACCACCTCCTCAGGCAGAGAGTTCCATAGTGTCACTGCTCTTACCGTAAAGAATCCTCTTCTATGTTTGTGTACAAACCTTCTTTCCTCCAGACGCAGAGGATGTCCCCTCGTCACAGTCCTGGGGATAAATAGATGATGGGAGAGATCTCTGTACTGACCCCTGATATATTTATACATAGTTATTAGATCTCCCCTCAGTCATCTTTTTTCTAAAGTGAATAAGCCTAATTTTGATAATCTTTCTGGGTAAAGTAGTCCACCCATTCCAGTTATTACTTTAGTTGCCCTCCTCTGAACCCTCTCCAGCTCTGCTATGTCTGCCTTGTTCACCGGAGCCCAGAACTGTACACAGTACTCCATGTGTGGTCTGACTAGTGATTTGTAAAGTGGCAGGACTATGTTCTCATCACGGGCATCTATGCCTCTTTTGATGCAACCCATTATCTTATTGGCCTTGGCAGCAGCTGTCTGACACTGGTTTCTACAGCTTAGTTTGCTGTTCACTAAAATTCCTAGGTCCTTTTCCATGTCAGAGTTACCTAATATTTTACCATTTAGTATGTACTGGTGACTTGCATTATTCCTTCCCATATGCATAACCTTACATTTGTCAGTGTTAAACCTCATCTGCCACTTCTCTGCCCAAGCCTCCAGTCTATCCAGATCCATCAGTAGCAGTGTACTGTCCTTTTCTGTGTTAATTACTTTACACAGTTTAGTGTCATCTGCAAAAATTGATATTTTACTGTGCAAGCTTTCTACAAGATCATTAATAAATATATTAAAGAGAATAGGGCCCAATACTGACCCCTGTGGTACCCCACTAGTGACAGTGACCCAATCTGAATATGTGCCGTTAATAACCACCCTCTGTTTTTTATCACTGAGCCAGTTACTTACCCACATACAGACATTTTCTCCCAGGCCAAGCATTCTCATTTTGTATACTAACCTTTTATGTGGTACCGTGTCAAATGCTTTGGAGAAGTCCAGATATATGACATCCATTGATTCGCCGCGGTCCAGTCTAGAACTTACCTCCCCATAGAAACTGATTAAATTGGTTTGACATGACCGATCCCTCATGAAGCCATGCTGATATGGAGTTAATTGCTTATTTTTATTGAGGTACTCCAAGATAGCATCTCTTAGAAAACCCTCAAACAGTTTACCCACGACAGATGTTAAACTTACCGGCCTATAGTTCCCGGGCTCTGTTTTTGGACCCTTTTTGAATATTGGCACCACATTTGCTATGCGCCAATCCTGTGGAACATTCCCTGTCAGTATAGAGTCCTTAAATATCAGAAATAAGGGTCTGGCGATGACATTACTTAATTCTCTTAGGATACGGGGGTGTATGCCATCCGGTCCTGGCGATTTGTCTATTTTAATCTTTTTAAGACGCAGCTCTACTTCTTCCTGGGTCAGACAGGGCACTTTTAATGGGGAATTTACTTTTATATTCTGCATTTCATCTGACAGTTTATTTTCCTCAGTGAATACAGTGGAGAAAAAGATATTTAGTAACCTTGCTTTCTCCTCATCGCTCTCTGCAACTCCCCCCTCATTACTATGTAAGGGGCCGACACCTTCAGGTTTATACTTTTTACCATTTATATAATTAAAGAACATTTTAGGGTTAGTTTTACTCTCTTTGGCGATTAATCTTTCGGTCTCTAGTTTGGCTGTTTTTATTTGTCTTTTACATATTCTATTTTTTCCTTATAGTTTTTCAATGCTTCCTCGCTTCCCTCCTGTTTTAGTGATTTAAATGCTTTCTGTTTGTCATTTATTGCTTTCTTTACAGTTCTGTTTATCCACATTGGTTTTTTCTTGTTCCTTAACCTTTTATTCCCATAAGGTATGTACCTCTCACAATTAGATATTAGGATGCTTTTAAAAACCTTCCATTTTGTGGCTGTATTTTTATTTTTGAGGACTTTGTCCCAGTTAGTTAGGCCTATGGCCTCTCTTAATTGTATGTTGAAACCATTGTAAGTTGAGTACTCGGTTCCAAAGACCGAAAATGTCATCCAAGATAAGAGAACATGAAGATTTAAGAAAAATAAGCAGATAGCTAAAACAGATAAAACACGTCCTTACATGTAACAGTCAGGGATAATACATAGAATGCAACCGCACACCGCTACCAGATAAAGCACAAAATGCCATAGTAATATAGAGTATTCCAAAGCTCATGCTATGCTTGTTTGATAAATCAGAGACTCTTGGCAAATATATTTTGTACAAAATTATCTGAGCCAATTCAACGAATCATCAAGGTGTTCTCTGTAGAATGGGAACCTAACACTATCTCCTACCTGTTATGTGCCAGACTTGGCTTCCAAATAATCAGGGGGTGTTTTGTTCCACATGCATGTAGTATCCACTCTGCCTTTTGCCATTTCTGGTGCTTCAAAGGCCTCCCCTAGTTCAGGAATGTAGATACTAGCATGCATGCCGAATCACTCGGCTTTATAGTTGCACTGATTGAAAACAACCTGTGGGGCAAATGGGCTGGTCAGGAGTGCATGACCAAATGGAGTAGCCACACCTCCAGTACAAACTTACAAAGAAAAAAAGAGAAATTTCAGTCAGCACATCCCAGAGTGCAGGTGCTGGTTACTATGGCTAAATACATGTCAAAGGAAAATACATAAAATACAACCGCACACTGCTGCCAGATAAAGCACAAAATGCCATAGTAATATAGAGTATTCCAAAGCTCATGCTATGCTTGTTTGAAAAATCAGAGACTCTTGGCAAATATATTTTGTACAAAATTATCTGAGCCCATTCACCGAATCGTCAAGGTGTTCTCTGCAGAATGGGAACCTAACACTATCTCCTACCTGTTATGTGCCAGACTTGGCTTCCATATAATCAGGGTGTGTTTTGTTCCACATGCATGTAGTATCCTGCTAACTAACATCTAATCCAGCTATTTTACCAGAGAAGTGGCTTTGATTGGTTGGATCTGAGTCTGAGGCATTGTATGTTGAGTCTGGTTTCAAGTCACAATGGCCCAGACCATTGTATGTTGAAAATATTGTATCCTGAGGCCATTGTATTTTCAGGGATCGCTGTATATCCAACCTTGTGTATACTCTTATATTTTTATTTTGTGATTCAAAGTCTATTACTTTTATATAATTTTCTATGAACTTTAAAAAATAATGTTATAAAAAATGTACAAAACATATCATCAAGAATAATCATAATAGTTTATTTGTGAAAACTCCTGTAATAGACCCCAGTGTCAAGTGGTTGGCTTCAATGTCTTCTCTAAGTGGGGTATCAGATAAAAAACAACAATTTAGAGTCATGGGCGCCATGCATGTCAGTATTTAAGACTGGTTTAAAAAGGGAATGTGCAAAATAACCGTGGAGCCCCAATTATGGGTCTACAACACAGTGAAAGCCAGATATCCCTCAAAGGAAGGAAAACCAAGCAAAGGGGTGTCCCCATTACAGAGATCACCAAATTCACCATATTAAGTGGCCCCTATGTCAAGATCCCGCTCTTTTACAAGCTTTAACCCTAGTACATGTACGGCGCTGGCCGGGACTTCAAAGATGGCACCTGCTCCTGCACGGAGCGAGCGTGATGGCCGCGGGTGACCTGCTTTTCCCACTAGCAGACACTCGTGGCTAATGTCCGCGACCGGCAGTAATGCCGATCGCGGACATTTAACCCGCGCACGCTTCCGGTGTTGCTCCGGCTCCCCCGTGTGGCGATCGGAGGAACCGGAGCATGCCTGCAGCAGCCCCTGTCATAGTAAATGACAGGAGGCTACTGTATAGGCTTTCCTATGGAGCCCTTGCCTGTAATAGGGGTCCATAGGAAAGCACTAAAACCATCATAGACTCCAATGCAAGTGCATTGGAGTCTATGAAATAAGCAATCAAATGATTGCTACTTATAGTTCCCTATGGGAACTATAAAAAAGTGTACAAAAAAATAAATAAATAAAGTTTTAAAAAAATAAAAAAACGTAAAAGTTCAAATCACCCCCCTTTCCCGAAAATAAAAATAAAAGTATTAAAAAATTAAAAAAATACACATTATGGGTATCGCCGCATGCGAAAACGCCCATATTATAAAAATATAAAAAATTATTTCCCATACGGAAAACAGCGAAACGGAAAAAAGCGTCAAAATGGCCGATTCACCATTTTTTGTCGCTTTAAAAAAAAAAAAAAGCGATCAAAAAGTCATACACATACCAGAATGTTATCAATCAAAAGTTCAGATCGCCCCGCAAAAAATGAGCCCCCATACAGCTCCGTACACATAAATACCAAAAAGTTATAGGGGTCAAGAAATTTAAAAAAAAGAAAAATGTCCAACTTTATAATTTTTTTATCACTATCAAAACGCAAAAAAAAAACTATACATATTAGGTATCGCCGTATTCGTACTGACTAATAGAATGAAAGTAATTTAATGCAGTTTTAATGCACATCGAACGCCGTAAATAAAAACCCCGTAAAACTGTGGCGGAATTGAGGGTTTTTTTTGCAATTTCACCCGATTTGGAATTTTTTTCCCGCTTCCCACTTCACCATATGCAATATTATATGGTGGTGTTGGAAAGTACAACTTGTCCCGCAAAAAACAACCCCTCATACAGCTGTGTGAACAGAAAAATAAAACAGTTATGGATGTATCAAGGCAGGGAGCGCAAAACGAGAAACGCAAAACTGAAAAAACCTCCGGGGTAGAAAGGGTTAAGGATGTGACGGGGAAGACATTCTTAAAGCTTGTAAAAGAGCGGGATCTTGACATAGGGGCCACTTAATATGGTGGATTTGGTGATCCCTGTAATGGGGACACCCCCTTGCTTGGTTTCCTTCCTTTGAGGGATATCTGGCTTTCACTGTGTTTTAGACCCGTAACTTGGGCTCCACGGTTATTTTGCATATTAGTGTTTCCCAGGAAGCTTTGCACTTTGGATTGCTGTGTTGAGACTCTTAAATGAGGCTCCACTGTGTTTTTTGCAGCTGGTCTCCCTGAGATCAGCTATTGTTTTGTTTAAAAAGGGAATGTAGCTCCCTGCTTTATATGCAACTATATAAAAAAAATCACAAAAAGGTACAAAGTAAAAAGTTGCATAAAAAAGCCTACTCCAAACAAACACTGACATAGAGAAAGTATTGAAAATGTAGCTAGCAAGAAAGTTATTGGCAGTGGTCCATGTGGCGACAGATTTATGAAGTAGAACACATAAGTCATTTCAGTAAATTAGCCAAGTTTTTACTAAAATTACATCATTTTTGACAATTATTGGTCTATATGTAATTCAGAAGCTGTGTGGTAGTATTATATAGGCATTGTATGGTGGTATTATTTTGGCAGCGCATTGCAGTGGAGGTTAAAAAAAAAAAACAGAGTGCCTTCTAAACTAAAGCCAGGACTGTTGTTGATCAGTCAAAGATGGTGTAAAAGTGGAGCAATCATCCTTGACACGGATGATGAGAGTTTCAAAGTAACTTTAAAAAAATGTGTGTGGCTTTCACTAATGAAGCCACAATAGCTGCTGTCTGTTCTTGAGGAGCAATGTCATAAAGGTTCCCAAGTATTCTGTCACTTTCTTTCTTGTGAAGTGACTCCCCACAGACAAAGCTCTTGGTTCTCAATGACCCACATCCATAGTCCTGAAGATCATTGTGTCTTCAACAACTCCTTTGAAGCTTTTGTAAATGTTTCTAAACCTCTTTAAACACCCCCTTCTTTTTGTAACCATTTAACATGTAAGCACAAAGAAAATTTCTGTGAGAGTGGGTAGGGAGGTAAATAAAGAAATGAGTAGACCTTCAAAAAACATTCATAAAAACCCCTAAATTGTCCAGGCAAAATTATGGCAACACGAAAGAGGCAAACCAGAAATGATCTATGTTAATATCTAAGTTGCTCAATGTTTTTGCTGGGAACACAAAATATCTAAACAGTATGATTGCGAAATGTTACAAAAATCTCTAAAACTGGCGGCTTGGGTGTCAGTAGAAGGGGTGGAGATCCCGTAAGATTGAGACCTCTTACATCATGCAAGACCTGGTAAATTTCAACTTAATCCTGGCCAATATTCGCTTCTTGATGGAAGGTGCAGCAAGTTCTCAATCTGTCTTGAGTTCTGGAGGCTTCTGTCTGCTGCTAGTTTGTTTCTGGTACATACTTACAGCTTGTCTCTGGTGTCCACTATCAGCCAGTGATAGCCAGGATCTCCTAGGGTGCCTTCATACATAGCAGATTTTGTATCAGAAAATTCTGTGACTGATAAATCTGTTCCATTCAAGTGCTTGCTGCTCCATTCAAGTGAATGGAACTGATTTTCATTTGCAGAATTTTCTGCCACAAAATCTGCCGTGTGTGAAGGCACCCCTACAGTCAATGGTCTGATAATCCACAGCCTGTCTGATTCCTATGTTTCCTACTCCCCTGTAGTCCCATATCTGCACTCTGCTCTGTCCACTGTTTGACATCACTCTCACAAGAGACACCATTGGGGTGGAGGTGTAATTAAAGGAGTAAAAATAAAAGAAAAAAAGGAAACAATGCTCGTACTTTACATTTCTTTGTACAACCAAATTGTTACAATGGCAACCAATGTCTGCTGCTGCTGTGCTCACCAGGGTATGCCCAGGCATTGCTCCACTCACCATGTGTGTATTGGGGCTTGTATTCAGTGAAACCTTTCTGTAATTCTGCAGGGGTTAACATCCGATCTTGCTTTCTGTTCATCTGCTAAGGTGCTGATCAACTCTTCTATTTATTCTGGCACTTTGTTCCTCCCCTTTGCCTGAGCAAAAACATTTCTAGTTGTCTAGTACACCAGCGATTCTGTTTCTCTACCCTGTACTAAACTTTGGCCTGTCTTCTGACTCTGATTCCCTGCTGCCTTTCTTGACCCTGGATTAGCTTCTTGGAAAAAACTCATCCTGCCCTGACCTGGGCCTGTTTCCTGACTACAAGTATTGCCTGACCAGGAATATTCCCTGCAGCAAAGTCCAGATCCCCGTACATGGGTTAAAGGGTGAATACTAGGGAACTGCCAGGACAATGCTGTTAGGTTTAGCCCACAGCCAAACAGGTGATTTGGCACAGTGGTTCTATATTCACTGATACTTACACAAGTGAAAGCTTCACCCAACAGCTGATAATACTCTCAATGTATAATGATTACATCTGTTTATTGCAATGAAATGAATTGCTATCCATTGTACAGAAGGTTGAATTTCAAGGACCAATAACATAACGTAGTACACAAAATAATGGGGTACGCCAAAGATTAGAAGGCTGCGGTGTCTGCCACTGTGCCACTGTAATATGGCCTTTTTTCATTTTACCTTCATTTTACCCAAAATTAAATACCCAATAACCAACCCACAAATTAATCTTGACCCTAGACAAGAACCCCCCAAAAATATGACCAGACTACAAAATAAATCCAGATTCCGATCAGACCTCAAAATGTTTTTTTTACCCCAGACCAGATGTCAATATTAATTGACCCTAAACCAGAATCCAACATAAACTCTGTTAACAATTAACTAAATCAGTGGTGCCCAACCATTTTTCACCTGAGGGCCGCACTAGACATGGTATAAATTTTGCGGGCCAGAACCAGGTAGGGCACGTGCGAGCATTACAACTGTGAAGGGGCAAATATTTGGGCATTTTTACTGTAAAGGGGGCACATCTGGGCATTGCCACTGTGAAGGGGGCACATATCTGCACTTCACTACAGTGAGGGGGGAACATCTAGACATTACTACTGTGAAGGGGCACATATCTGCACCAAGACTAAGGAGTGGAATGCAAGAAAATCTCTCCACAAATGGGCACCAGATTTAGTAAAAGACACTACCCACCACTACCACACGTCGCCAGTCACTGTATGGGGGCAGCCATAAGGAGACGTTATGCTGTATGGAGCAGCCCCAAGGAGACATTATTCTGTATGGGGGCAGCTACAAAGAGATGTTATACTGTATGGGGGCAGCCACAAGAGATTATACTGTTGGGGCAGCCACAAGAGATGTATACTGTATGGGGGCAGCCACAAGAGATGTTATACTGTATGGGGGCAGCCACAAGGAGACGTTATACTGTATGGGGGCAGCCACAAGGAGATGTTTATACTGTATGGGGCAGCCACAAGGATGTTATACTGTATGGGGGCAGCCACAAGGAGACGTTATACTGTATGGGGCAGTCACAGGAGATGTTATACTGTATGGGGCGGCCACAAGGAGAAATTATACTGTATGGGGGCAGCCAGGAGACGTTCTAGTATGGACAGAGACATATACTGTATGGGGGCAGCCACAAGGAGATGTTATACTGTATGGGGGCAGCCACAAGGAGATGTTATACTGTATGGGGCAGCCACAAGGAGACGTTATACTGTATGGGGGCAGTCACGAGGAGATGTTATACTGTATGGGGGCGGCCACAAGGAGAAATTATACTGTATGGGGGCAGCCACAAGGAGACGTTCTACTGTATGGGGGCAGCCACAAGGAGATTATACTGTATGGGGGCAGCCACAAGGAGATTTATACTGTATGGGAGCAGCCACAAGGAGATGTTATACTGTATGGGGGCAGCCACAAGGAGAAATTATACTGTATGGGGGCAGCCACAAGGAGACATTATACTGTATGGGGGCAGCCACAAGGAGACATTATACTGTATGGGGGCAGCCACAAGGAGAAATTATACTGTATGGGGGCAGCTACAAAGAGATGTTATACTGTATGGGGGCAGCCACAAGGAGATGTTATACTGTATGGGGGCAGCCACAAGGAGACGTTATACTGTATGGGGGCCACAAGGACACTTTGTAATGTATGAGGGCCACAAGGAGTCATTATACTGTATGGGGGCAGCCACAAGGGCCCCCCCAGTCAGGAGTAGGCCAGTCAGACAGGGCTGACATACATGTTGATAGACAGACCTTTAAGTTAAAACAGTCCGGCTATCTTTTAGTCCACGTCTCTCCTCTTCCTTCTTCTTGGACTCGCAGCCGAACTCTGTGGGGGTGGGAGCTGAAAGACTTTTCCCGCTCCTGTGCTGCTCTGCCTCGCTTTCGGTGGGCAGAGACTTCAGCAAGGTGAGCGAGGAGGAGCCAGAGGTGACCGCTGCCGGCACTAATTGTCATGGTAGGATGCAGGGGCAGGCGGACAGACACAGATTTTGAAGCTTCTATGGAGTCACAACGTACGGTGGTTATTAGGAAACAGCGATATCGCCATATCGCTGTTTCTTAATATTGCGGTATACCACCAGCAAATCGCTCAATGCAGCGGCCCAAGCGTGTCCCGCCTCGGGTCACTGCGTGGGCCGCATTACACAGCAATGCGGGCCGTAGGTTGGGCATCACTGAACTAAATTGACTTTGACTAAACCTAAAAACTGATTCAGACCCCTTACTGCTCATTACTCTACACAACACTATGTCCTGAGAACATTCAGCATCAGGATGTTGTGAGCCCCAATACACAATGCCCTAAAACTGAATGGTGTCTAGACCCATTGAGGTGGTGCCCAGAGCTGAAGAGAAGCCACATAAGAGGGACCAAATGCAAGTAGAACTTAGGTCTCTTTCACACGAGCGAGTTTTCTGCGCGGGTGTGATGCGTGAAGTGAATGCATAGCACCTGCACTGAATCCTGACCCATTCATTTCACTGGGTCTGTGTACATGAGTGTTTTTTTTCACGCATCAGTTCTGCGTTGCGTGAAAAACGTGGCATGTTCTATATTCTGCGTTTTTCAAGTGCACAAGCAAGTGCAGATGCAATGCATTTTTCACTGATGGTTGCTAAGAGATTTTGTTTGTAAACCTTCAGTTTTTTATCAGGTGCGTGAAAAACGCTTCAAAACGCATTGCACCCATGCGGAAAAAACTGAACAACTGAACGCGATTACAGAGAAAACTGACTGAACTTGCTTGCAAAATGGTGCGAGTTTCCCTGAACGCATCCAGACCTGATCTGTCATGCTCGTATTACTGTTGTAACTGGGGCCCATGTAATTTTACCTCATAGAAACTTCACAGGCCCCAGTTGCTACATTAACTTTGATGACAGATCTGGAAGAAGAGGCCATGGGGCACTTAACTTCTGAGTCAAGTCACAACTGTGACCATTGGAACACCTATAGCCATGCCACGGCCTTTGTTGTTATGGAGCTCAATTCTCCATGCTGAGGAGTTTGTGGTGAACATACAGTGCCTTGCGAAAGTATTCTGCCCCCTGGAACTTTTCAACCTTTTGCCACATTTCAGGCTTCAAACAAAAATATATAACACTTTAAATTTTTGGTGAAGAATCAACAACAAGTGGGTCACAATTGTGAAGTGGAACAAAATTTATAGTATCATTTAAACTTTTTTTGTAATAATAAAACTGAAAAGTGGGGCGTGCAAAATTATTCGGCCCATTTACTTTCAGTTCAGAAAACTCACTCCAGAAGTTGATCTCTGGATCTCTGAATGATCCAATGTTGTCCTAAATGACTGATGAAGAGAAATAGAATCCACCTGTGTGTAATCAAGTCTCCGTATAAATGCACCTGCTCTGTGATAGTCTCAGGGTTCTGCATCATGAAGACCAAGGAACACACCAGGCAGGTCCGGGATACTGTTGTGGAGAAGTTTAAAGCTGGATTTGGATACCAAAAGATTTCCCAAGCTTTAAACATCTCAAGGAGCACTGTGCAAGCGATCATATTGAAATGGAAGGAGTATCCGACCACCTCAAATCTACCAAGACCCGGTCGTCCCTCTAAACTTTCATCCCAAACAAGGAGAAGACTGATCAGAGATGCAGCCAAGAGGCCAATGATCACTCTGGAGGAACTGCAGAGATCTACAGCTGAGGTGGGAGAGTCTGTCCATAGGACAACAATCAGTTGAAGAAAGCCATTTCTCAAAGATATCCATAAAAAGTCTGGTTTACAGTTTGCCACAAGCCACCTGGGAGACACACCAAACATGTGGAAGAAGGTGCTCTGGTCAGATGAAACCAAAATCCAACTTTTTGGAAACAATGCAAAACGATATGTTTGGCGTAAAAGCAACACAGCTCATCACCCTGAACACACAATCCCCACTGTCAAACATGGTGGTGGCAGCATCATGGTTTGGCCTTCTTTTCATCAGCAGGGACAGGGAAGATGGTTAAAATTGATGGGAAGATGGATGGAGCCAAATACAGGACCATTCTGGATGAAAACCTGTTGGAGTCTGCAAAAGACCTGAGACTAGGATGGAGATTTATCTTCCAACAAGACAATGATCCCAAACATAAAGCAAAATCTACAATGGAATGGTTCAAAAATAAATGTATCCAGGTCTTAGAATGGCCAAGTCAAAGTCCAGACCTGAATCCAACTGAGAATATGTGGAAACAGCTGAAAACTGCTGTTCACAAACGTCTCCATCCAACCTCAAAGAGCTCGAGCTGTTTTGCAAGGAAGAATGGGCAAGAATTTCAGTCTCTGCAAAACTGATAGAGAGATACCCCAAGTGACTTGCAGCTGTAATTGCAGCAAAAGGTGGCGCAACAAAGTATTAATGCAAGGGGGCTGAATAATTTTGCACGCCCCACTTTTCAGTTTTATTATTACAAAAAAAGTTTAAATGATCCAATAAATTTCGTTCCACTTCACAATTGTGACCCACTTGTTGATTCTTCACCAAAAATTTAAAATGTTATATCTTTTTGTTTGAAGCCTGAAATGTGGCAAAAGGTTGAAAAGTTCCACGGGGCCGAATACTTTCGCAAGGCAGTGTATATTTATACACAGCAGCCAATGTGAACACCCAGCTGCTCTTCCCCCATATAAGACTGATTTAAATAAGCAATGCCTGTTGGAAAAGTTAGTGAATATACGCCACGACTCATTTAAAGATAAGTGATACCATGCATCAGTTTCAAGAAGAGGAGTACAGTCTCCAAGTTTGTTCGGAGTGGTATCTTTATGTGTCCATATGTGCTGTGCCTTTGATGGCCATTTAGGCCAATTTAGATACAACTATCCACAAATTGTAACATGCATTAACTAAACATACTGCCAAAGCCAATTAACATCTGCTTGGTATTTATCTTGATTGGACAGATGTAGAATGCTGTAAGATGATGATTCCATGCAATCATGTAAGTGTAGCTCTCCTGAGACATGGAGACCACAACATACAGAAAAATATCTCTGTCTTAGGGCTGTTATGCCGCCCTTCCAACCAGTGCTCACTGGATTCAAGGGTTGGGATTCACTGGTATTATGGAGGAATGTCTATGTCATACAGCACCATAGTTACACAGTTACATAAAATGGTTGAAAAAAAGACAAGTTCAACCAAGGAATAGGTTGGGATGTGAATCCCTAGGATAAGCCATCAATGTCAAATTGGTGCTGGTCTGACTCCTGGGACTTGCTCCAATCTCCAGAATGGGGCCCCCAAAATGAAGAAGAGCACATTGCACATGAGTGGCGTGTTCTCCATTCACTGCTATGGGAGTTTCAAAAATAGCAGAGCAAGCGGGCTCAGCTATTTTTGGAAGTAAGGATGTAAATGGAGAGCGCACCATTCATGAACAGCCAATTCTCCATTCAAAGCTATGGGACTGATGAAATATCTAAGCATGTACGTTTATACGCAGTGCTGCTCATATTACCTGCTATCTATCTAAGCATGTTGTCGGCTAATCTCGGTAGCGTTGAATGGAAGATGGCCACATTTTCGCGGTGTGCTCTTTTCACTTGAAATGGCCCGTTCTGGAGATAGGAGCGAGCCCCAGAGGTGGGACCTGCACTTATCTGACACTGATGGCATATCCTAGTAATAAGTAATGCCATCAATGTCTGAGATGGGAATATCCTGTATGACTGTATTTTTGCTCGGCGTTGGATAAAGACCCATTCATTTCAATGGGGACGAAAAAAATGCAGACAGCATATTGTGAGATGTCTGCAATCCATATGTCCATTCCGCGCCCCCGCAAAAAAGAATAGGCATTATTACAATGGCTCTACAAAAAAAACTGAGGACAACAGGGACATTATCTGTATTTTTCATGGATCTATCTTTTTCGGACCACAAAATACATACGATCGTGTGAATGCACCCTAGCAGTTATTTATCATGTTAGGCTACTTTCACACTAGCGTTTCTATTTTCCAGTATTGCGATCCATCATAGAGTCTGAATACCAGAAAAAAACGCTTCCGTTTTTTCCCCATTCATTGTCAATGGGGACAAAACGTAACTGAACAGAACGGAGTGCTCCAAAACGCATTCCGTTTTCACACTGTCATGGGATGCAGAGCAAGACGGATCCGTTAAGACCCACAATGTAAGTCAATGGGGACGGATCCGTTTTCTCTGACACAATAGAAAACGGATCCGTCCCCCATTGACTCTCAATGGAGTTCATGACGGATCCGTCTTGGCTATGTTAAAGATAACACAACCGGATCTGTTCATAACAGATGCAGACATTGTATTATCAGTAATGGAAGCGTTTTTGCTGAACCCTGCCGGATCCAGCAAAAACGCTGGTGTGAAAGTAGCCTTACTGCAAATGCCAATAGCTTTGATTTTGGAACTAAAATTGTAACATTGTAACATAGTTCTGTTATTGCTAGAAATCACATTGTTGCTCTGGCTAGGTGACATCACCTTTGGCTATTACATTTGCACGTATAGTTTGAGGTCGCTCTGGTTCACGAACTCAGCGTTCATGAAGAGGTTAAGTTTTTCTACTACGCAAAATGCATAAACCACATGATTGTGATTGTTCCAGGGCTGTCCGTAATGAAAGGACAGTAGCAAAACAGACACATAGATTGCAGAGTCATTGGCTTATGGAGGAAGAAAGCAATGACATGGTTTCTGATTTGGGCGGTATGACAGTACGTAAATCCCAATAAGAGTACCTCTCTCCCAAATTACCAGCTGATAATGTCCTGTTAGCTTAACACTGTACTTAACCATCATCTGGAATGTGTTAGCGGTAGCCACCAAGGCCCACCCAAGGAACGGCAGCAGCCTGCTCAGACTAGATGACACCTATTGACTTCAAGTTTCCATGTTCCCCTGCCCAAACACTAAGTGCCAACAGCTGTGGGTTTAACCACGTCTGAGACTTCCACCCTCTACAAGTAACGTCTTCCTATGGTCAGCAGACCTGTACTTTAACAGGGATCCATTTTATTTTTCGTAGCTGTTAGGAATCTGGAATCCATGTGTGAGTAATGAGAAGGTATTTTCACATCAGCTGAGAAATGAAGGTCAGGGCATGGCAGGAGGTGTCAGAGGACAGCTGGGAATTGCTTGTCACTTCAGTGCTATATACCCACAAGTAGTCAAAGCCATCACCAGTGCTTCCACTTTTACCTTCTGCACACAGTGGCCATTTATTATCATATGAAATACTAGAGCAAACAAACATGAAAAGAGCGACTGATCCACCGGTACGTCTGTGCTCAATGGGATAGGTTGATGACTGAAAGCAACAGCTTAGATGTCCACCTCGCTCAGTTTTGAGGATGCTCAAATGCAGTGGCGTACCTATAATAGAGGCAGACCACGCAGCTGCTATGGGGCCCGTGGGAGGAGGGGGCCCGGAGAAGATGTAAAGCCCCGCCCCCTGATTATACTACAATAACAACAGATACTGCTTGAGTCCCTACCTGGGGCTCTGGTGGGCCATGCTTACCCTGTTCCCAGGGCCCCTACCCCCCTTTACAAACTTTTTATGTATTCCTGAGGCTGATGCAGTCCCAGGCTATCCCCACTGTGTGCGGAGGAGAGAGCTCCTCAGCTGATCGCTGAACTGGCCAATCAGCACAGCTGACACATACAGAAGCCAGCCAGTGAGGACTGAAGCTGCTCTCATCCTGCCTGTCTCAGTGAAGGCTGACTGCTGGACATAGGGCACAGCCAGACACTAACTGAGTGAGTACCAAGAAGTTTATGACCTGGTTGTTGGAGTGGGCAGCTTTTCTGCCTTTCCTCAGCAGCAGTGACCAGAGTTGTTTGTTTTTTAGGAAGGGGGGGGGGGGAACATTTCTCTATATGAGCATCAGTAGCAGAGTTCATGCTTACTGCTGTTTATATACAGGATATTGTACCCTAGGCAGAACCCCCCCCCCATGTACTCTGCCTGGTGGGGGGTCTTGCTTGGGTAAAAAAAATTATAATTTCTTAATTGAATTAAAAAAAATAAAAAAAATGTTCAAGGCATTTATATACTAATCCTTATATAAGGATGTGTGTGTTCTTTTTAAATATATATAATTTAGGAATAGTGATGAGCAAACTTCTATTTTCAGGTTCGGCGTACAAGGTGCGGGTCATCTAAGAATTCCGTTATGGATTTCGCTACCACAGAGCATAACCTGGTCTGTGGTAGCGGAATCCATAACTGAATTCTTAGATAACCTGAACCTTGTACGCCGAACTTGAAAATAGAAGTTCACTCATCACTATTTAGGAATTATATATAGCACCAATACAGGGGGGGGGGTCATTATATGTACTGCAGAGGGGACCATTGTATATATACTACGGGGGGCATTATATATGCTATACGGGGGTACTGCAGCTGGGTTTTATAAAATACTGGGGCCACTATAACTTATTACCACTAGGGGCTTTAAAGGGGAGCCTTCTTAATGCTGGGGGCACTATAGAGGGCTTTATTTCTATTAGGGTCCCTATGGGGGTATTATTAATATTGGGGTATTATTATTAAGCACAATATAGAGGACATTACTAATAAAGGCGTTGTTGTGGGGGGTACTGTCAGGGCCACTATTAATATTCAGGGCAATCAGATATCTGTGTGCCGAACCCTGCAAAGACAGCAAGAACCATTATTTATATATATATATATATATATATATATATATGTATAGTACTTTATATTTGTGTGGGGAGGGAGGGGCCCAGTACGGAGTTTTGCTATGGGGCCCCATGAGTTCAATGTACGCCCCTGCTCAAATGTGCTTTAGATTTGGATGATGGGTACACTGCACTCCCAGGGCAGGATGGAGGGACCTCCAATGGAGAAATATATATCGCTATATAAGTGCATAAAATAATAATATACAACCGAAACACCTGCTCGCAAGAGCTTACAATCAATGAACATAAATAACAGATGTAGCTATGTTTCCGAAACGTGTTACATTGTAACTCATCTGAGGAATATTTTGGGTGTCAGCACAACCTAGGATTTATTTGTCTTTGAAGATACCGTATATTTTTTATCACATATTATTGTCACAGGTCAGAATGAGGAATAATAGAATAAAAAGATACAAAAATGTCAGTATTTTGCTAAAACATTCATCATACCTTCCATGGAAATGAGTCACGTGGTCATTTCTGTAGGAATCTTAAAGGACATCTGTCAGCAGATTTGTACCTATGACACTGGCTGACCTGTTACATGTGCACTTGGCAGCTAAAGGCATCTGTGTTGGTCCCATGTTCATATGTGTCCGCATTGCTGAGAAAAATGATGTTTTATTATATGCAAATGAGCCTCTAAGAGCAATGGGGGCGTTACTGTTACCCCTAGAGGCTCTGCTCTTTCTGTCACTGCCACTCCCTCTGTCCTTTGATTGACAGGGTCAGGTGTGATAACAATTTCACTGCCTGTCCATCAAAGCGCAGAGGGTGCAGCAGTTACATAGAAAGCACAGCCTCTAGGTGTAATGGCAACACCCCCATTGCTCCTAGAGGCTCATTTGCATATTTTCACATTTCATTTTTCTCAGCAATGCGGACACATGTGAACATGGGACCAACACAGATGTCTTCAGCTGCCAAATGCACATGTAACACTCTGACTAACCTCTTGGATGTTGTGGTCACCAATAACTGTGCCATATGAGGGACTAAATGACTGGAATGACTGGGATTGCATTTATGTCTGTTCCTGGTCATTGTGGGTGGGAGTCAGATGTATTACATAGCTGGCACCTGCCACATACAGATCAGGCTGAGCGTGAGCCCACTCCATACACTTCTCGTAGACCTTGAATGTACAGTTATGTCTGGGTGTGTAAAGGGGTTAAAGGGGATTTCCAGGAGTACAAGATTGATGATCTATCCTCAGGTCATCATTATTGATCATGGGGGTCTAAGTCTCAGCACTCTCACCAATCAGTCTGAAGATGCTACGGTGGTCTGTTGGGCACTGTGCCTCCTCACAACATACCAAGAACAGCGCAGTACATTTTATAGGGGCTGTGCATGGTATTACAGCTGAGGCCCATACACTTGAATGGGACAGAGCTACACATAGGTCATATGACCGATGAACATGATGTCACTGGTCTAGGAAGAGGCCGTGGCACCCCACCGATCGGATATTAATGACCAATCCTTACGATGGGTCATGAGCATTGTACTCCTAGAAAACTCTTTTAAAGAAAAGTTGCCATCAGAAAATGAATTATTGTTTGAATCACGTTTTATGTTAAAGCATTGTTAATTTTTCCATGTCACTATCTATATTTATATAGAAAATCCTGCACTTTTCACACTGGCCACTAGGTCTAAACTATGTCAAGACTTCCTGAAGCCACATGGCTATAGATACAATGGACAGGAGGGGACCCCACTGATTTCTATGGGAGAATTTTCTGGGCATGCCCTGTGACCTGTACAGATGTCAAGAAGTAGTAGATGAGCTGTGATATCAACTATTGTAAATGTAAATAGTGGATCCTCTGTCTATATAGAGGTGTTATCTGTCATTGTAATTCTTCCTGTGATGATAATGAGATGACTACTGGAAAGTTACCTGCACAGAACTATGAACTCATGACTTATTAGGCCTTGTGGCCAGTGTGAAAATTGCAAGATTAGGTACATTTGTTAAAAAAATCGAGACATGGAAAATAAAAAATAAAAAAAAAGGTCACAAAAAATTCTAAAAATATATGTTTAACATAAAAAAAGATTTAAACAATATGACATTTTCTGATGACACATTCCCTTTAAGCATATGACCATTGTTGTGTTTAATTATATTTGTATTATACGCAAGTAACAGAACCTTATGTATTAAATTCTAGCAAATTTACTATATTTTTAATTATCTACCTTTCTGTTACTTGGAAGCATATATCCCCTTTCCACCCACACATGCTTACAGTTGGAGGAGGAATGTGTGGCTTTTTAAAGGGGTTGTTTGGATTCAGAGCTGAACCCGGACATACCCCCTTTTTCCCCCAGGTAGCCCCTCTGATATGAGCATCGGAGCATTTCATGCTCCGATGCTGTCCCTTTCCCTTTGCTGTATCGTGCTGTGCAAGGGCTGTTTGTTTACATTTTTACACTGCTAGGCGGAGGCTTCCTCCTAGCAATGTTGCTGATGATGTCACAGGCACTAATGGGCAGGCTTTAGCGTTAAAGCCCGCCTATTAGTGCTGGTGATGTCACCAGGCTCACTGCTGGGCAGAAGCCTCTGCCTAGCAGAGACCCAGTACGTCACCGGATCCAATGAAAAAGACCTTGCACTGCATGATTCAGAAGAGGAGATGTCTGGGTTCTTCATGGACCCATAGACTTTAATAGGCCTGTTTAGTCTATGCATCCAAATCTATTAGTACATGTGTTGTTGGTCGTGGAGAACACAGAACCGTACACATCCATGATTCATTGTCGTGTGAAAGAAATCTAATGCATAAAATGCAGCACACACAGTTACCTAAAAAAGCAAACCTTAGATCTTCTTTTTGTTTTCATTTTTTGTACACCTTGCTCCTGCCAGAATACATTCACACAAGACAGCCTATACTTTATTTGGGAGTGAAGGTGTTAAGCAGAGCAGAAAAATGTCTGCCTTAAACTCTAATAACAGCCAATTTAAGGTTCATAAAGGCGACCAATGAAAATGCCTGTAATGTGTCTTTTCATTATAAGTAACTACCACTTTAAGGAAGATTACCTCTATGGTATGTGGTAATAAGGGATTTAATTAGCCGAGGCTGTAATTCAGACTTAGAAGAGGCCTTCTACCCGGATAGACAGCCTGACTCCTGCCTACAGCTATGTGGCAGTAAGATGCATTACACACTGATGGAACTGCTACTGAACAAGCAGCAAACATCGCTGCCCTGCAAAAACCTGAAAAAAATCAACCCTGTCTTTTTTGCCATAGTTTTCTATAATCAGATGAGTAATTGTGTAATAGCGGGTTCATGCTACACTTCAAAGCAGTTTTAACACTTTAAAGGGTTTGTAAAGGATTTTTTTAAAATCCTCCCCAAACACAATCTAAAAATACCTTTTAGTCATTCATCTTTATCTCTCTCTCTCTAGAAAGTGGAGAAGGAATTTGTCAGGGGCATTTCATATGAATCTCTGGGGCTATACGAGGTACTCTTCTCTATGCAGGGGAAGAAGGGGTTAACAAGAGCTGACTGCAATGCATAGTGAGAGATGCAGGTGCTTAATGAGCTGCTGCTCACCCACAAAAAGGGAAGAAAGTCCTCCTGGAAAATGGGTAATGCCTTCCTTTGTTTGTTTACCTGCTCGCCGTTGACAGCGCAGCGGTAAGCAGGTGTAACTACAAACCTTCCTATTCACTTCTATGGGATGGCTTGTTCTTATACACATGAATAGGAACAAGCTGTCTCATTGAAATGAATGGGATGGCTTGTAATTACACCTACTCACCACTGTGCTGTCGACGGCGAGCAGGTGTAAATACAAGCTGTTCCATTCACTGCTAACATACAAACAAGGGAAGGCAGCTCTCGCACAGAGCATGGCCTTCTCTTCAACCAGCTGATCTTCAGAGGTGCCAGGTGTCAGACTCCCGCCGATCTGATATTGATCAGATCCCTTGAAAATCCCTTTAAGGGTTGTTTTATCTCTAGGATGTGCCATCACTTTATGATCAGTGGGGTCTGACTTCTGGGAAGCAACCTATCTTAAGAATGAGGGTGCCGCAGCGTTGCTTTAGCACTCCTTTAGTGGTTCATCCCTTACACTGTTACCCTACAGAGTGTCGCTCCTAGGCCGTTCACTTTAACTTAGATAGATAAAATTGCATGAAATTTTCTGTTTTAGACATATTGTGTTTATTGTACTGTGACATCACTGTATTTATTTTTACCCTGTGTGGCATCACTGTGTTCATTATCTTTGTATTAAGACATCACTGAGCTATTATTCTTGAACTATGACATCATTGTGTTTATAATCTCTGTATTATGACATCACTGTGTTATTATCCTTGTACCATTACATCACTGTGTTTATTATCCTTGTACTGTGATATCACTGTGTTTATTATCCCTGTACTGTGACATCACTGTGTTTATTATCCCTGCACTGTGACATCACTGTGTTTATTATCCTGTACTGTGACATCATTCTATTATTATCCTGTACTGTGACATCACTGTGGTTATTATCTCTGTACTGTGACATCACTGTGTTTATTATCCCTGTCCTGTGACATCATTGTGTTATTATCCATGTACTGTGACATCACTGTGTTTATTATTCCTGTAGTATGACATTACTGTGTTATTATCCCTGTACTGTGAGGTCACTCTGTTTATTATCCCTGTACTATGACATCACTGTGTTTTTATCCCTGTACTGTGACATCACTGGGTTTACTATCCCTGTACTGTGACATCACTCTGCTTATTATCCCTGTACTGTGACATCACTGTGTTTATTATTCCTGTACTGTGACATCACTGTGTTTATTATCCCTGTACTGTGACACCACTCTGCTTATTATCCCTGTACTGTGACATCACTGTGTACAGTACCCTGTGTTGTGACATCACTGTGTTTATTATCCCTGTACTTTTACATCACTGTGTTTATTATCCCTGTACTGTGACATCACTGTGTTTATTATCCCTGTACTGTGACATCACTGTGTTTATTATCCCTGTACTGTGACATCACTGTGTTTATTATCCCTGTACTGTGACATCACTCTGCTTATTATCCCTGTACTGTGACATCACTGTGTACATTATCCTGTATTGTGACATCACTGTGTTTATTATCCCTGTACTTTTACATCATTATGTTTATTATTCCTGTACTGTGACATAATTGTGTTATTATCCATGTACTGTAACATCACTGTGTTTATTATTCCTGTACTATGACATCACTGTGTTATTATCCAGTACTATGACATCAATATGTTTATTATCCCTGTACTGTGACATCATTGTGTTATTATCCATGTACTGTGACATCACTGTGTTTATTATCCCTGTACTGTGACATCACTGAGTTATTATTCTTGAACTATGACATCACTATTTTTACTACCCTGTACTGTGACATCACTGTGTTATTATCCTGGAACTATGACATCATGGTGTTTATTATCCCTGTACTGTGACATCATTGTGTTATTATCCATGTACTGTGACATCACTGTGTTTATTATCTCTGTACTGTGACATCAGTATGTTTATTATTCCTATACTGTGACATAATTGTGTTATTATCCATGTACTGTGACTTCACTACGTTTATTATCCCTGTACTATGACATCACTGTGTTATTATCCTGGACTGTGACATCACTATGTTTATTATCCTGTACTATGACATCACTGTGTTATTTTTCTTGAACTATGACATCACTATTTTTATTATCCTGTACTGTGACATCACTGTGTTTATTATCCCTGTACTGTGACATCACTGTGTTTATTATCCCTGTAATGTGACATACCTAGATGAATCTGTTATGCGGCCCATAGACTTCTATTATGATGGAATGCAAAACAGAATTCTTCTTAAATGCATTCCATTATGCATTCCGTCATAAAATTCCATTATGGCCCGTGGTAACAGAATCCATATTGGAATTGAAATAAAACCCAAACCCTGAACTCAAACTTGTAAAACACAAGTTCACTCATCCTTAAACATAAGTATTCAGAACCTTTGCTATGACACTTGAAAATTAGCTTCTGGGGGGGCTCCCATTTGTCTTGATAATCTTTAATGTTTCTGCACCTTCATTGGAGTCTATCTGTGGTAAATTCAGTTGATTGGGCATGATTTGCAGCCCTGTCTATGTAAGGGCTTACAGCTGACAATGAATATCAGAGAAAAAACCAAGCCATAAGTAGGGAAGAACTGCCTGTAGAGCTCAGAGACAGGATTGTGTGGGGGCACAGATCTGGAGAAGAGTACAAAAAAAATCGGTGGCACTGAAACTTCCCAAATGCACAGTGGCCTCCATAATCCTTAAATGGCAGAAGTTTGAAACAACCAGGATCATCCTAGAACTGGCCAACTAAGTAACAAGGGGAAAAGGGCCTTGGTAAGAGAGGTGACTAAGAACCCAATGGTCACTCTGGCTGAGCTCCAAAGATCCTGTGTGCAGATGGGAGGAACTCCACCAATCTGGGCTTTATGGCAGACTGGGCAGAAAGAAGTCTCTCCTCAGTAAAAGACACATGAAAGTTTTTGGTGAAAAGGCTCTCAGACTTTGAGAAACAAAATACTCTGGTCTAATGAAACCAACACTGAACAATTTAGCCTTAATTCTTAGTGTCATGAAACCAGACACTGGCCAATAACATTCCTACTGTGAAGTACGGTTCTTGGGGTGTTTTTCTGTGTCTGGGACAAGGATATTGGGCAGGATTGACGGAAAGCTGAACGGAGGAAACTAAAGAGACATTCCTAATAAAAACTTAATCCAGAGCGCTCTGGTCCTCAGACTGGGCCGAAGGTTTAACTTCCAACAAAACAATGACACCAAGCACACAACCAAGAGAACACAGGAATTGGCTTATGGACAACTCTGTGAATGTCCTTGAGTCTCCTAGCCAGAGCCCTGACTTGAACCCATCAAACATCTCTGGAGAGACCAGAAAATGGCTGTCCACCGACGGCCCCCATCCAACCTGACAGAGCTTGAGAGGATCTGCAGAGAAGAATGGCAGAAAATCCCCATAGCCAGGTGTACAAACCTTTTCATATCATCCCCAAGAAGACTTTAGGTTGTAATGGCTGCCAAAGGTGCTTCAGCTAAATCTTGAGTAAAGGGTCTAAATACTTATGTCAGTGCAAGATTTTAGTTTTTCCTTTTCAATAAATTAGCAAAAATTTCTAACATTCTGTTTTCACTTTGTCATTATGAGGGATTGAGTACAGAATGATGGGGGGAAACAATTTTTTTATTGTAGTAAAAGGCTGCAATATAACAAAATGTGACAGGTCTGAAGACTTTCTGAATGCACTATACCTGAATACTAGGACCTGTATTCTTCAGCAAAAACATAGAATTAAGGGGGTTAATAGTACTTAGAATATAAGGCAAGCAGTATATTTTTTCCTGTTATTTAAGTGTCACCGGGAGTCCTTCAGCATGGAGATGCTGCTTTCCCAAATGCTTAAAGGGGTTGTCCCATCTTGGAGCATGTCGCTAAGATAGGCCTCCAATATCTAATAGGTGCGGGTCCCACCTATCCTTAGAACGGAACCCGCAAAGTGCCGGAGGGCGCACTCCATTCATTTCTATGAGACTGCCGAAAATATCCAAGCTCTGGCTCAGCGATTTCCATAAGCCCCATAGAAGTTAATGTAGAGGTGGCTGCACTTGCGCGATGCGCTTCCCATTCATTTCAATGGGACTTCCAAAAATAACCAAGCGCATTGCTTGGCTATTTTCAGCAGTCCCTTAGCAATGAATGGAGGGTGGCCACGCATGCGCAGTGTTCCCTCCTGCACTTTGAAGACGCTATTCTAAGGATAGGTGAGGGTCCCAGAGGTGGGACCCACACCTACATATCAGAGATACCAAGGATATGTCCCCAATGTCCAACCCCTTTAAGTAAAGAATTATTTTTCTGCCCACTTGTCATTTTACGCCCAACTGACGCCAAACACCAAGGCAATGATTCTCATTAGCGCGGAATATTGTAGATTATGGAGATGGATTACAAGGGAGAATAAGAATTGTACCATTCCCACAAGTGCCCAGGGAAAGCTTCCAGCATGGAGAATGCCTTGTGGATTTGAAACATACCACAGTCAGAAATGACAACTGACCTTGTGTATTAATCTTTTCAGCATCTTTATATTGGCTCCCACCCTCTCCGAGCAAACAGCTTACACAAGCTCCTTCTGAGCGCTGCCAGTGAGATGGCTGCGTGCAGAGCGTGTTATACAAGCCATGATTCCGGATTGTACATGTGTTTTGAGGTTTCTATTGTGGCCACATACCATTTCTTGAGCTCGGTTGGCTGGAATATTCTATCTTGGCACACAAACATTTTTTTTCTTTCTACGCCTGCAAAGGGAAATAAGAGGGATTTCGCGTGGACAGAGAGCCAAATAAATTTCCTTAGCTTGACATAAAATTAAAAAGGAATATCCCTGACCTTAATCTTTTATTATTTAAGACTTTGAGGTCTGACTCAAGGGCAAAGGAACAGGTGGCACAATATCGGGCAGCTTCTGTGGATGTCAAGAGGTGTTTTTTAACGAAATCTCAAAGTCTCCACAGACACATGGCTGACACAGGCCAGAAAGATCAATGCATACTTGCTGGTTAAAATACATATGTGAAGCACAAGTAGTTGCCAAGTACTGTATAGTCCTGGAATTTGAGACTATGCTGACAGAGGTCAGAATTTCCTGTGCGAGTCTATTGGATGCCTAAATCATTTTGTGATATTTTGACTACTGGTGCCACTTTGTCACTGGAATGTAAGGACAGACCTTCAGCTGTGTGCAATAAGAATGCAAACTCGTTACCAAAGTACTAGTCTTTGGTGTAGCACTAGTGGTAGGCCCACTGTATGCCAAGTCTTTCCGAGGCTGTGAGTGGAAAGGTCTCTGTGCATGAGTAGCTATCTACATTCACTTCTATGGAAGTTCCAAAGATAGCTGAGCATGCTTCTTTAGCTATTTTTGGAAATCCCATAGTTCCAAAAATGCGCCGCCACCTCTACACTTATAGCAGCCAGGATACTGTGGCTGTGTGACCCCGGTTTTCAAGTTGGGTGTAGGTTCCAGAGATGAGACCTGCACCTTTCAGAAGAAAGGATATGCCATAAATGTCCAGATGGAAATAGCCCTTTAACGTTGGTGAAGAGTGAAGACCCACAGGCAAAAGATTTGGTTGGACCCCCACCACAACTCTGGAACCAGACCACCTGACCCCTTATAACAACCATGTATAATAGAAGATGATGCAATGTGCATGGCCCTCTCCACTGAATTCTAGCGAAGTTAGGGAGATAGCGAAGCCAGCACCTCAATAAGGTTTCAAAAAAGAGCCCCATGCATGTGCTCCATCATTTGGCTGGACAGGAACACTTAGTTATCAAGGAATACTGATTTTTTTTTTTTTTTTTTGAAAGGCTGAGGTAGAAATTAGAAGTAGACTGACAGGGCTGGACTTGCAAGGGTACAACTAGAAACCAACTTGACTCCCATGAGAATAACTAGAAAATAACTAGACTGCTGGGAGTATATCTAGAAACTAGAACTAGACTTTCAGGGCATAACTAGAAAATATTGTATAAAAAGATAATAGATACAGTGGAGAAAATAAGTATTTGATACACTGGCGATTTTGCAAGTTTTCCCACCTACAAAGAATGGAGAGGTCTGTAATTATTATCGTAGGTACACTTCAACTGTGAGAGACAGAATCTAAAAAAAATCCAGAAAATTACATTGTATGATTTGTAAATAATTAATTTGTATTTTATTGCATGAAATAAGTATTTGATACAACAGAAAAACAGAACTTAATATTTGGTACAGAAACCTTTGTTTGCAATTACAAAGGTCAGACGTTCCCTGTAGTTCTTGACCAAGATAAGCTACTGCCTGCCGGACATGGTTCGCTTTAGCAGCGTCATCAGGGGACAATAGACATTAGCATAATGTCTGAAGTCCACTGATGACGCTGCTAGTGCAGCGAAATATGTCAGATGGGCAGTAGCTTATCAGTTGCTATTTTAATAGCATCACGTCCTACTTACTGCAGAATCTACTCGGGCTCTGGAGCCTAGTTGTAGTTGTTGTGCAAGTAGGAGCCTCTAACCTACTGAACAATATACAGTGAGGCGATCAAACAAGTAGCCTCTGATGTTATTAGAATGTAGGTACAATAAGGTTTTAACATATTTAGTTACATTGTTTTCATTTTATTTAATACAATCAAATATAGGTTGAGTTTTAAAGAGCCTAAGAGAAAGAGGCGCTTTAAATGTGTAAACTTAGCTTTAGGCTTCATGAATCACATACCGACAAGATAATTGACTATATATTCAGTATCAGACTGGGGTTTCTTGGACCCAGCAGAGGAGTTAATTCTGAGGGCCCATCATCAATCTACTATATTCAAAACCTTTGGTACTCTGTATAAACTTGTATATATTGATTGTGTCCCCAGACTTTAGCATGAGGCAAAAACTAATAGCACAGATTCATTTTTTGTTTGAAGAAATGTTGGACATTGTAGGTCATGCACCATGAGACCTGAATCCTCTTAAGTAGATATGAACGAACCAGTCGAGATTCTTTTTTGTGTCTGGGTCGGCGAATTTTTGAAAAAGTTCAGTTCGGACTCGAATCCAAAGTGAAGTTGCTCCAATTGCCCTGACAGTTGGTGTATAACCCCCTCTAGCATACTAGGACTCATAATTTTTGTTATCTCTTTTCATTTATTTTTTATGATGTCTCAGTGACCCTGACACACATAGCTATGGGTAAACGCAAATTTGATGGTGTTATCATACAGCATGTTTAAAAGCACACCGCATCGGCATGTCTCATGCTTTTCCATATTCCAAAGCTTCCAAAATTAGTCTCTTATATGGGGCAGATAATGTTTACACACACTTGGTGTTATGGGATAAATGAATAAATAAAAAAGTGTCTTAGGGGAACGTGATGGTTGGGAAGTAGCATTAGTGGCATGATGCAGCAGCAGCCATACACGTGATGGTAGGTAGGCAGACAGACAACAAAAGTGGTAAGATGGGGCATCGGCAGCATGGAGAGGTCTATTGATCACCTATGTATGCTGCCTCTTGACTGTGGGTATTGCTGCAGTAATCATGTATATATGCTGCTTAATTAAATTAAAAGCACCACCCAATTAAAAAAAAAAATTGCGACTGTGTGGAAACTGAAAATATATAAATGTACAACTGTGGCCTGACACTCAATTACAACTTAATTGGTACTGATGCAGTAATCATGTAATAATTTTATTGTGAACCCCACAAAAAAACGGATTTCTGTGGAATTGGGGAAACAAAATGTAAGCATTTGCTTGCAGGTATCTGCTTTTGAGGTGCACCTGCACTTCTTATAGCAGGCACAGCCACAGGTCATGTCTCCTCTGTCCATGTCAGCTGTCCTGCTTCTCTCTATTGTACACAACACACACAATTCCTCTTTGAAATCCTAGCCTTTCCCTTTACTCTCTCTAGCAATAATCTTGATTGGTTGATTTCTGACTGTTCCTGATATTTCACTGTCCCTGACTCCCTAAGATCATTTTCCTGGCTGACACCTTCACACACAACCACCCTCTCTTATTGCCCTGCATAGAATAATGTTCTGTTCCTTCTGTTCCCTGCCTGCTGCAGCATTGTTTGGCTAATCCAGGCTTTTTATCAGCCTGGGAGCCAATCAGAGCAAGCTCTCCCCCACTTCCTGTCAGGGTCACACGAGAACCCTTCTACTACCTCCCCAGTGCTTTTTTCCCACCAACATGTACATTAAAATGACGCCATTTAGTGGATTCATCTGAAACGAACCCGGAAAAATCCTGTTTCATCTGCCCTCTGAAAAATAGCAACATTCAGACCGAATTACATTCGATCAGAACTGGTTCTCTCATCTTTACTCTTAAGGTTATACCACACGTTGGAATATACTAATTTTGTGAGTTGTCGAGATGCCATGCATCTTGGTTTTCTGGTTGCAAAAATTTACTTATTAGCTGTAGGTGCTCAAATTCAAGCCTAAAATGCAGCCTTTTCTCTCTGAAACATTAAATGGTGTAAATCAATGGTACTGAGAAACTCAGTCCAATCTGTTTTCACTTCAAGTTTAACCGTGGTTAGCTAATTCCTACGGAGGGATTAAGCTGTAACATCATATGTGTGACATTGCCAGTCAGCTGTCTTATACACTTAGAAATCCAGTCCAAACTTCTACTGGAAAAGATTTTGTGGCCTATACTGTACTGGAAGAGGTCAGAACCCTGAGTGTTTCTTTGCTATAAATAATAGTGGCTTTCCTAGCTACCAGCCAGATTTTGTTGGACAGCACTCATTCATTTTAAGTTTTTGGCTAAAATGCTGGTCTATGTTCTAAATCACGGTGCATAAAACTTGTTTTTGAAAATCCTCATTTACCTTGAAAGGAACAGACAACATATTAACATATCTAAGTTTTGTAAACTTTCCAGAATCAGTCAGGTGGGAATAAACCAAGGGTCTACTTAGTAGGTACCAGTGCTTTGGTTACCCATGACCCTGAGACAGTTGTGGGGTATACTTAATAGGGGGCGTGAGTGCTTTGGTTAACCAGGGCCCCAAGACAGTTGTGAAATCTTCTTTGTGGACCTGACAGAATTTAGGGCGACTTCTTATTAGGGATAATTGGTACTTTGGTTATCTATGGACCTGTGAGAGTTGTGCAGTCTTCTTAGTAGGGATCATGGATGTTTATGTTACCAATGGCCTCCAGACAGTTGGAGGAGTTTCTTATAAGTGATCATTGGCACTTTCGTTATCCTGGACCCAAAGCCACTTGTGGGGTCTTCTTAGTAGGGATCATGAATACTTGAACAATGTATGGCCTTGGGACAGTTATGGAATATACTTAGCAGGTACCATGAATACTTTGATTATGTAGCTCCCTGAGACAGTTGTGGGGTCGGCATAGGTTAGTGAACCTATGAAATATCGAATACAATTTTGGGAACCAGTGTACAAGACTGACTTTTAGCAAGCTGGAGTAGGTTCAGAAGTGGACAACCAAAGTATTAAATAGGATGGGTGGACAACAGTAAAGAGTTTACAACCAAGACATGGCCATAAATGTTGTATATATGGGATGCATTTGTCATTATTGTACATACTATCCTCTTAGTGCAAAGTTAGATTCTCAAGACATCAATAAATTTGAACGATTTCTAGAAATTGTCTTTTTAGTCTCTGACAATCGTACCTCTTTATTATGTTCCTGGATTGAAAGGTTTTGACACAAGATCTCCCTTATCTCATTAGAATAGCCCCACAATCTTCATGTTATTAACTGCTCACTACTACATACAAATAAAGCCCCCGCCCTCTCCTGCAGTACACATCATAGTGGTTGATTCACCCAAAATCCCATCTTCAAATCCCTTTTGAGTGAGTTTAATAAAAATCCATTCTGAATCCCCAATAAAGCTCTCAGTGTTATTCTTGGCGGTCCCTAGCCTTTCCATATCCTCCTATAGAATGAGTCGTGCTATGAAGGAGGGGGTTGGGGGGGAGCGTAGAGATCCCCTTTCTGCTGCTCCTTGAAGTCCTGCCATAAGAGCTGGAGATGATTTGCTAAAACGCTCCAAAGGTATTCAGATTTCTTTTCAAGAAGGAATTCAATTTATGTGCATTTATATTACAGCGTCTGTTGGGAAGAGGACTGTCTAATCGCTGGCATGCTGGAGATTTCCATTTTCTCCTGAGCATGAGGTCATGGCGCTGGAAGTAAACAGTAGGGCTTGGAGTTGATATAACAGTATTAGTTCTGTTCCTTTTCATTGTTTTTTTTGCCTTTTGTTTTTGAAGTGTGGAGCGTGGCATATGATAGCTGACGCTGTGTCTGCAGATCTACGCGGTGGTTTGGAAAGATCAGAGACTGCAAATAATAAGACCAATGGAAGTCAGAATAGTTAAGTAATATAGGACAATCATTAAAGGGAGTGTGTCATCAGAAAATGGCATTGTTTAAATTAAGTTTTTTGTACCTAGTAGGGACTGGGATATGCCAAATCTTTGTTGATCTCTTCCTGTCCTTCGAGTAGGACAGAGGGATGAGTGGGGTGAGGGTCCTGGACACAGTGAGTAGCTTTGCGCATCGGTATATTTAGTCTATTTCATTTAATGTTTGTGTGTGTCGTTGCAGAGAGAAAGTCATCCTCCCTCCCACCCCTGCAGCTGACAGAAGTTGATTTTTACCTTCAATTTTTCAATCCTTGTTGGCTGCGGAGTGGGAGGGGGCGTGGTCTGACTGAGTCAGGGGCGTGGCTTAGCGAGACCTGGGGCGGGGGTTTTAAGTCCTTCTTTTGAGGGTGGTGTGAATTACAGGTCGATGCCATGGTAATTTATGAGGACACGCAATGGGTAGCAGTGGAAGAAAACATTGCTTTGCACGGGTGTATTTAATCTATTTCATTTAATGTTTCTGTGTGTCGTTGCAGAAAGAAAGTCAACCTTCCACCCATCCCTGCAGCTGACAGAAGTTGATTTTTACCTTTATTTTTCAATCCCTGTTGGCTGCAGAGTGGGAGGGGGTGTGGCCTGACTGAGTCGGGGGCGTGACTTAGCGAGACCTGGGGCGGGGGTTTTAAGTACTTCTTTTGAGGGTGGCCTGAATTACAGGTCGATGCCATGGTAATTTATGAGGACACACAATGGATAGCAGTGGAAGAAAACATCTTTTATTACTACTGAACGGTCTCAGTTTAAAATTAGTCTAAAACAGAAGTTATATTTATGGTAACTTGAATACCCCATTAACAGTGTCATCCACAGCGCTCTGCCCCTTTAAAGCAGTGAATAGAAATGGCTGTGTTGTTACCTGAGCTCCTCAGCTGGCTGCTAATTACCTGGCTGTGTTCAGTGGCGTACCGCCCATATAGGCAGACCACACCACTGCTATGGGGCCCGCAGCACAGGGGGGCCTGGAGTGCACGGGAGGCCCCGCCACCTACTCTGCATCATTAAGATGCGTCCCATCCCATGCGTCCCGCACTGCCTGCGCTCCGGGCCTCTCCTGGCCCGCTCACCTCCGCTCACCGCTGCAACCCGGACTTTTACCCTAACGTCCTGACGCTCTCAGGGCATTCCTGTGCGCTGTCAGCAGGCCCCGCCTCCTCCCTCATGCGCTGCACAGGTCCTTCCCTGTCCAGTAGCAGCAGCGTGGCAAAAGAGGGGAAAGAAGAAGACCAAGGCCCAGCCCCCTTCAGAGTGGCGTCAGGACAAGGGACAAGTAACTGTAAGTTTTTATGTGTTTCGTGTGTGTATGTGTGTATGTATATGTGTGTGTGTATGTGTGTGTATGTGTGTGTATGTATGTGTATGTATGTGTGTGTATGTATATGTGTGGGTATATGCATACACTGTGCCAGACAATATACATTATACCTCTACTGTGTATATAAGGTATATTGTACAGCATGGCGCAGGGGTTATATTGTCCGGCATGGTGTAACTGCCATGTATTTGTTGTACAGTATATGTTATAATTCCTGTACCATGCTATACAATGTACAGTATAATCTATACACTATACTGTATAATATACAGTATAATCCATACACCATACTGTATAATATACAGTATAATCCGTACACCATACTATATAATACACAGTATAATCCGTACACCATGCTGTATAGTATACAGTATAATCCATACACCATGCTGTATAGTATACAGTATAATCCGTACACCATGCTGTATAGTATACAGTATAATCCGTACGCCATGCTGTATAGTACACAGTATAATCCGTATACCATGCTGTATAGTATACAGTATAATCCCTACACCATGCTGTATAGTATACAGTATAATCCGTACACCATGCTGTATAGTATACAGTATAATCCGTACACCATGCTGTGTAATATACAGTATAATCTGTACACTATGCTGTATAGTATACAGTAGAATCCGTACACCATGCTGTATAATATACAGTATAATCCATACACCATGCTGTATAATATACAGTATAATCCATACACCATGCTGTATAATATACAGTATAATCCGTACTCCATGCTGTATAGTATAAAGTATAATCCGTACACCATGCTGTATAGTATACAGTATAATCCCTACACCATGCTGTATAATATACAGTATAATCCCTACACCATGCTGTATAATATACAGTATAATCCATCCTTGTGGCTGCCCCCATTCAGTATAATGTCTCCTTAATTTAAAAAAATAAAATAAAATAAATCAGTAGCTCATGTATACATTTCTTTATTGGCAAATGGGGGTGTGGCATGGGAGCAGCCAGGGCAGCATGTGGGATGGGCCGGGGTAGTGGGCAGAGTTAGGGGCCCCATTCAGATTCTTGCTATGGGGCCCAATGATTTCTATGTACGCCCCTGGATGTGTTGTTATGGAAACCTGCTCTCCCTGTGTGTGTCTGTGCAGAGAATGGCAGTTAAGGTTTAAAATCTGATGTACCTGCTAGAAGAAATGCTAGCACAGGCTTCCAGTATCCGTAGTTTCAGGTGCTGCACATCTCGTATATTCACAGCATAGTTGCCTTCAGATGACCCTAAAGATAAAAGGGGGTTAGATCAGGAGACCTTGGGGGCCATTCAAGTGCTACATGATGATGTGTTTCCCTTTTTATGCACTGAAGCTGGCACGTTCCCTGAGTTTTTCCAGCAAGATGGTGCACCACCACATTATGGGTGTCAGGTCCGAGCATTCCTAGATGAACAGTTTCCTGGAAAGTGGATTGGTCGTCGTGGGCCAGTTGAATGGCCCCTAAGGTCTCCCGATCTGACCCCTTAGACTTTTATCTTTGGGCTCATCTGAAGGCAATTGTCTATGCTGTGAAGATACGAGATGTGCAGCACCTGAAACTACGGATACTGGAAGCCTGTGCTAGCATTTCTTCTGCGGTGTTGCTATCAGTGTGTGAAGAGTGGGAGAAGAGGGTTGCATTGACAATCCAACACAATGGGCAGCACTTTGAACACATTTTATAAGTGGTTAAAACCAAGCACACCATTGTTTTTCCTGTGAAATTCTCAATAAGTTTGATGTGTCACATGACCCTCTTCCCATTGAAAAAACTAAAGTTGGATCCAAAATGGCCGACTACAACATGGCCGCCATGGTCACCACCCATCATGAAAAGTTTCCCCCCTCCCATATACTAATGTGCCACAGACAGGAAGTTAATATCACCAACCATTCCCATTTTATTTAGGTGTATCCATATAAATGGCCCACCCTGTATATACAGTATATAAATGAGATCTGTCTTTGTAATCCTACATGTGATGATAAGCAGATAACTACAGTAAACTGATCTGTACAAACCCAGAAGTGGTGCCTATTATTCAGCTTAATAGCCTGTGTGGAAACTGGATTTTACTTTTTTAAACATAGTAACATGGAAACTAAAAACAAAAATCACCAAAAACTCAAAAAATATCAACATAAAAACATGATCTAAACAATAGGTCATTTTTTAGTTTAATTGCCTGTTTGCATAATGATGATTTTTGTAAAATAAATTTGAGCACAATTTTCCAAGAAAATCAATATAAAACCACTTCCAGCAGAGGAAAGGCTAAAACAAGTGAAAGATACAAACAGAAAGATACCTGGGACCATTCATCCAATTTGAAGTTTGACTTGACCATGTATTGGGAGCAGTTAAAATGTTCTGATGATCAGATGGTCAGGTTAGAAACTGTTTGTTGATTTATTATAACCTCCACTTTAGGCTAGGGCTACACAACAACTTTGTCATGGGAAGGTTGTGCTGCCAAGAAGCGCAGTGTGGCAATGCTACATTGCAACATAATGAAGGTGAACATGGTTGGGTTGCAACCCTCAAGTTGTAGCAGAACGCAAGTCACCAGATGTCCAGCAGGCTTGGATTTTTGGCAGCTTGCATATCACGGTAACTTGTCGTTTGTAACGCAATCACACTCCCCGTCCATTAGGTTGCAATGTAGCATGAGCCAAAGTTTTTGTGTAACCCTAACCTCTTTGTATAAAGAGTGTATTGCACACCCCGATCACACAGATGATTATCAGGAGGGATGCGTTCCCTCCCGGCAACCGCGTGCTCGCTTGCTGAGGAGACCACTGCTGTTACATCCAGCGATCTCCTCAACAACATTGCTATGCCATCACTTGTCCCCATGTTCTACAGTGATTTGCCGGCGGCAGATTGCTATTAGGTAGCACAATCTGTTCCTGGAAAATCCTGATCTTTCAAAATTAGAGTTTGCTCATTCATTGTGCAATCAGCGGCAGTGTTAGACGAAACGAAACGTATCAAACTTTACTATGAAAGCTCATTAACGACCATTGGGCAGAAAATCTGCCCGTCTAATATACCCTTAAATGGGACTTTGTTGTGTTAAAGAGGCTCTGTCACCACTTTGCAACCTATGTATTTATATACATAGGCATGTAGGTGTTGTAATCCTCTCCCCAGACATACCTTCAAATTGCAGAGCCAAGCAGCGATTCTTCCAGAAAAAGAACTTTTATAAATATGTAAATGAGGCTTCGGAGCACCGGGAGGCGTGCTCTTTCAGTGTGAGCACTGCTTCATCAACGCCCTCCCGGCTCCAAAACCCGCCCTGCAGCCTTTATCCCCACCCCTCCTGTCTCTGATGGACAGCGCTAGACCCTTCGGTATAGCGCTGAAATCTCGCGCCGGCGCATGCGCTGTACGCTTACAGTGCCGAACACTGCAAGTGCGTTCAATGTATTGCGTATGTGCCGTCACTTCTCTGAACCCGGAAGTGACAGCGCGTTCGGAAGATCAGCTGAGCGGAGCGTACGCAATACATTGAACGCGTACGCAATACATTGAACGCGCTTGCAGTGTTCGGCACTGCAAGCATACAGCGCATGCGCCGGCGAAGTTCCGACTGCGCAGGCGCGAGATTTCTCTTCGGTTTAGCGCTGTCCATCAGAGACAGGAGGGGCGGGGATAAAGGCTGTTGATGAAGCAGTGCTCAGACTGAAAGAGCACGCCTCCCGGTGCTCCGAAGCCTCATTTACATATTTATAAAAGTTCTTTTTCTGGAAGAATCGCTGCTTGGCTCTGCAATTTGAAGGTATGTCTGGGGAGAGGATTACAACACCTACATGCCTATGTATATAGATACATAGGTTGCAAAGTGGTGACAGAGCCTCTTTAATGTACCCAGCACATGAGGGCAGATAAAAAACCTGGAAGTTTTATTTCTCAATATGCCAGTCACTGTATCAATTCATAGCGTTGCTTTGTATAAGTAAGCACGTTCATCCATTGGGTTGTCAGCCATATTGTGAGAGTTATCTAGCTCCCTTTTTTATCACAGGAAGTGCTGCCTGCATTTTCAACTTCTAAGCTCTTCTAAGGAGGCGGGCCCTGCAGATGCATGGTGCACTGTAGAGAAGCTGCTGTTCTACGACTCATGGCGCACTATGATTTAGACAGCTGGAAGTGGATCACGTCAAAAGATGGTGACACCTTCTGAATACAGGAACATATACAATTCCTAGAAGGAGTCAATGTTGACCCAACAGATAGGGGGAAAACATGGCTGGAAAGAAAGAGAATAATGTGGTAATACAAGGAACAATACACATAATGCCACAATAGGTATAAAAATAACACAATAGGTAATAGAAAATAAATACTGCAGTGTTTCTTCTACCACCCCTTTAAATGTGTTGCTGTCATGGTGTTACTATATGGAAAGCACAATGAAGTCTAATTTTTCATAGCAATTGTTTATGCAATTTTTTATGCAATTGTTTTCTTATTAAAAATACAAGTGTAGGAGCACACGGGTGAGATCTATGAAGACCAATGCTGTATATGTCGGTCTTAATTTGTCCTGCACTAGTGTGAGATGCATCACAATTATTTAGAGGTGTAGGGTTTTGTAAAAAAATAAAAAACCTATACTTTTTTTTACCAGACTGTGCAGGTTACAAGAACGTCGTGTGATGCGTTTTTGTATCCTTTTTTTGTAACGTAAACGTCAAAGAGGCATAAAACGTGATGTGAACCCACCGTAAGGGATTCCTTGGTTTTCACCCTTTAACCCCTGTATAGAGGGCTGGACTTTGATGCAGGAAATCCCCAGGTCACTTAGGCCCAGGGAGCAGTCTCTGTCAGCAGTAGCATCTCATCAAAAGATGTCAGACAACATGATAGACTAGCAGAAGGTCATGACAGACAGATAAGTATACTTACACAGATAATAAATCGGGTCCATAATAGTGAAACACAGAACACCTTTGCAGTATATTGACACCTAAGAAACCTTAGAGCCAAGAAACCATTGAGCATTGGTGGAAGGATCTATAAAATGGGCTGTCTGAGATACCGTATTTTTCGCCTCATAAGACACCCTTTTTTCCCCCAAAGTGGGGGGGGGAGTCACTGTGTCTTATTGGGTGAATACTAATGAGTGTTTCCATTATGGAAGCGTTCATTAGTACCAGAGGAAGGGGACTGTGTACTCACCGCTTCCTGTTCCTCTTCCATTGGCTGTGCTGTGGCTGCGCACAACATGATGACAGTCTGTGACCTCACACTGTGAGCGTATAACATTTGTGTGCTGTCCACATCTTTTAGCGGCCCCTTAGAAATGAATGGGTTGCATTAAAAAATGCAACCCGAAAATACATCTGTGTGCATGAGGCCTAAGTGTGTATACAGATGTACATAGCTCTCAGTCACTGATAGTTGACTGGGGACGGTCTTAAAGGGGTTGTCTCACTTCAGAAAGTGGCATTTATCATGTACAGAAAGTCAACACAAGGCACTTACTAATGTATTGTGATTGTCCATATTGCTTCCTTTGCTGGCTGGATTCATTTTTGTATCACATTATAAACTGCTCTATTTCCATGGTTGCGACCACCCTGTAATCCAGCAGTGGTGTATTCGATATAATCCTTGCTTGCACACTATAAGAAAAAATGCTGGCCTTTCTGGTGGCCGGGACTGTGGGAGCTCACATAAGCTGGTGCTGTTTTCTATAGTGTGCAAGCACAGCTATGCTGCAGGACTGCAGGATGGTCGTAACTATGGAAACTTTGTCTGAATAATAAATGCAATCATTGCACCCATCACATACTTACCTGTCTGTGCTCCAGTGGCGAGCCAGGCCTCTCTTTTGCTGCACAGTTGTGGGTTGATCTGACAGTCACACTGGTTGGCCAATTAGGGAGCAGGGATGTGGGGCCAATCATGCTTGGTGCTGGAGTCACATGCTTCCTGTTGGTGGGATTTAAACAGGCACCTGCTGGTAACAGGTGCCTGTGATTGGTTTTCCTGGATCACAAGCTGTGTTATACTGGGTCTCTGACTTGTTTCTGATTACTGATTCTGGCTCTGACGTTATCTCCTAGTTTTGACCTTGCTTTAATGTTGACTCTGCATTTGTTTAATTGTATTTGTCTGAACTTTACCTGGTTTGTCTATCTCCTCATTCTGTATGGGGCGCTTAGTCAGGTCAGGGACCGTCGCCAAGTTGGGGTCCACCGTTTAGGACGGATCGACCAAATAGATAGAGATAGTTGTGCGAGTGGAAGTACAGGGCTGCACTGTTCCCTACCTAACATGAAAACACCCCGGCCATATAACCAATAAGGTCCTGTAGGTTATTTGTGAATTAAGCCGTAATAAACAGATTATAGGGGCAAGTGAATGATGGCTCCAAAGTGAGCTCCAAATAGGGTTGCGTTCTGCTGGACCTTAGGGACACATTATTAGTTCGGAGCCTGGGCCCATCAGATGCACTCTGCTGGGCCAGTTTGACCATGGAGAACAATAAAGTAGTGTGAATAGTGCCTTAGAAGTTGTAAAGGGAAAATAATTCTGAGTGCATAGTAGCTTCTCCATGTTTGATGTTTGTTTTGGACTCACAAGATGGGTTACATGTAAGCTTAAACCACAGCCACAGCGTGCGAGTAGCTGGGGACAAGCAATTTGAAAATGTACTGAGGTCTAGTCCTATAATTGGTGAGTTTGCATTGTGAATCCTGGTTCCAAAGCACGTAAAAAAATGATGGGAATATAGCCTGTTATTATGGATGCAGCCATCCCGGGGGCTGAGATGCTGGAAGCAATTATACCATAATCAGAATTGAATGTGACATGATTGAAGAGGTTAACCAAAAATGGCCATTGTAGAAACGTTCCTAAAGTCTACTATTGCAGATGGGTTCCAGAGATGTTTGGCCACATTAACTCTTTATGTTTCCTGTCCTTACTTTATCCCCCTCAGATGCTGCCCTCATTGTAAATCAGTGTCTTTCTGGCGGTGATACAGTTAATTGGCCATCTCCTGATTGGTTTACATAAACTGGTCATCCTTTTGCATTGGCGTTTGCTTTATGCACAGAGATCTCAACAAGCTTCTGAGGTTTAATAGTCCACCCATGCAATTATACAGCTATAACACAGAGCTCCCGAAAGTCTGCCTGGTAGATATAAGTATCATGGTCCTTAACCTTTTTGTGTCTATGTGAAGTAGATCCAAGTACAAAGTAGTGCAGAGTGGTTTGTGGGGTGTGATGAGCCATCTAACTACATAACCTGAAGGAAACATCCAGAACTTTATATCATTCAAATACTTTGGCCTCAAAAATGTATTTTTTGCATTATTGAGTCACAGAAACCATTTATCATTCAATACCAGAGCTCATCGTCTACATGAAATGCAAATACTCGAGGCATATCGTGCTACATAAACAGGAATACTTGGATAAACAGAGTGACAAACCACAAACACTACTAATTCTACTACAACTACTGCTACAACTACTGCTACTACTACAGTTACTACTACAGTTACTATTGCAACTACTGCTACTACCACTGCTACTACTACAGCTAGTACTGCTGCTACTACTGATATTACCACTACTACAACTACTACTACTACTGCATACTGCCACTTCTACTCCTATACTGCTACTACAACTACTACTACTATAGTTATTACTACAACTACTATACTGCTACTACTGATATTACCAGTACTACAACTACTACTACTGCATACTGCCACTTCTACTCCTATACTGCTACTACAACTACTGCTACTATAGTTATTAGTACAACTACTTTACTGCTACTACTGATATTACCTCTACTACTACTACTACTGCTACTACTACTTACTACAGTTATTACTACAACTACTACCACTGCTACTACTACTTCTACTGCTGCTACTACTACCACTACAACTATTGCTGCTACTACTACTACAGTTACTACTGCCGCTACTAATACTACCACTACTACTGCTACTATAGTTACTACTACAACTACTACCACTGCTATTTCTACTACCACTAATACTGCTAATTACTAGTGTTGAGCGAACATGTTTGGCCGAATACACTATTTGGCCGAACATGGCAGTGCTGGGGTCCCCTCGGGGAGGTATGGCATTCAGTGTAATGCCAGTAGCCATGTTAGCTACTGGCACTACACTGATTGGCTGGACGGGAACGCGTCATCGGGTGCTATAAAGCACCCGGTGACATGTGACCCGGCCAGTGTTAGACAGGGAGAGCTGCATCAAGGAGGGGCAGAGAGTGTAGGGAGAGAAGCACGCTAGGCAGGGATAGAAAACTATCAGAAAAGACCCAAAAGCCCTTTTAAGGGCTATTATATCTAGCACAACCTTTTCTTAATTTTATTTCAGTACTTTGAAGGTGTTGAAAATAGCGCTAGGTGGCCTGCCATTAATGCCACAAGCGCTGCTGCAGCAAGGAGGGACATACACTGTAAGGAGAGAAGCATGCTAGGCAGGGATAGAAATCGCTCAAAAAAGCAGCCTGATGGCTGCGGCTGTCCCTCGTTACGCAGTCTCCAGCCGCCACTATTTTTCCCGGTGTGCCGTCCCTGCCTTACATGTGTCCAGAAACATAACCCGAGCCCTGACCAACGCAGTTACTGGCAAGATCCACTTAACAACTGACACATGGACAAGCGCTTGTGGCCAGGGACGCTACATTTCCCTGACGGCACACTGGGTAAAAGTTTGGAGGCTGGGAGCGTGTCGTCCCCTGGGATGGCCCAGGTGCTACCCACGCCGAGGATTGCGGGACCTACTTCCATCCGGATTTCCGCTGCCACCTATAGTAGCGGCTGCAACCCCTCCTTCTCTTCCTCCACCTCCTCCTCCACTTCTTCCCATGCAGAATTGCCATCTTGCAGCACCACTCATACTTCTGTCAGTAGCTAGAAGTAGTGTAGCACAGCAGTCGGTAAGCGGCAACAGGCTGCGCTGAAGCTTATTTGCCTGGGTGACAAACAGCACATCGCCGCAGAGCTGTGGCATGGCATAAGGGAACAGGCTGAGCTGTGGCTCTCGCCAATCAACCTACAGCCAGGCATGGTTGTATCCGATAAAGGCCGCAACTTGGTAGCGGCTTTGGAGCTTGCCAACCTCCCACACATACCATGCCTGGCCCATGTATTCAACTTAGTGGTTCAACGGTTTCTGAAAACCTACCCCAATTTGTCTCAGCTACTGGTGAAGGTGCGTCGCCTGTGTGCCCTTTTCCGCAAGTTACCGACAGCTTCAGCCGGCCTGGCAAGCCTGTAGCAGCGCTTGCAGTTGCCGGCTCACCGACTGCTGTGCGACCTGAGCACGCGATGGAATTCCACCTTACACATGTTGAGCAGGCTTTGTGAGCAGCAGAGAGCAGTAGTAGAATACCAGTTGCAACATGGTCGGCGCCTTTCTAGTCAGCTTTCACTCTTCACAAGCGACGAGTGGGCATTGATGTTGTGGAGAGGACAAGTAAAATGCTGCAATACCAGAAAGCCCTTGTCGAAAAATTGCTCCACAATTTTCCATCTGACAACGCTGGCGGCAGAGTATGTAGTTCCTTGGCCACCTGAGGAGGGGAGACGAGGGGAACACACATCAGTTCCAACAAAGGCAAGGCGACACTCTCCAAGGCCTGGGACAGTTTTATGACACCCCGCCAGCACCCTCACCCTGTTGAGCGGCCTAGTGTGACAAGGAGGGAAAAGTTTTGGAAGATGGTAAAGGAGTACCTAGCTGACCGTGTCAACGTCCTCAGCAATCCCTCTGTGCCATATAATTATTGGGTATCTAAGCTGGACACGTGGCACGAACTGGCGCTCTACGCCTTGGAGGTGCTGGCCTGCCGCCAGCGTTTTGTCTGAGCGGGTATTTAGTGCCGCTGGGGGCATAATTACTGATAAGCGCATCCGCCTGTCAACTGACAATGCTGACAGGTTGACGCTTATCAAAATGAACAAGGCCTGGATTGCCCCTGACTTCTGTACTCCACCAGAGGAAAGCGGCTTAACATGAAGGAACCTTAAATCTGCCTTTTAGGGTGTATTGAATACACTGTATTATCATGTACCCCTTCCTCTTCTCGTCCTCTTCCTCCTCTTCCTCCATCATATGGAACAGCTTATTAGGCTGCCCTAGAAGTCCACCAGCTGGGCCTGCACCCGAATTTGTTAGCCGCTCAGCTCACCAGCTGGGCCTGCAACATAATTTTTGAGCCTGTCAGCTCATCAGCAGGCACTCAACCATAATGTTTTACACGCTTAGCTCACCAGCTGGGCCTGCACGCAAATTTGTAAGCCGCTCAGCTCACCAGCTGGGCCTGCAACATAATATTTTGACCATGATGTTTTACACGCTCAGCTCTGCTACATGTCACTTCTAATGTTTCAGACATTCAGCTAAGCAGCATGTCTCCCTTAAATTTTTTTTTCTATAAGATCGGTAGCAGAGTGTCACCCTTAAATTTTTTGGATGGTCAGCTCGGCATTAGCATGTCAGACTTAAATATTTTTAATGGTCTGCTCTTCTGCAGAATGTCACATGAAGAATATAATTTTTTCAACGGTCAGCTTGGCATTAGCATGTCACACTTAAATATTTTTAACGGTCTGCTCTTCTGCAGAATGTCACATGAATAATATAATTTTTTCGATGGTAAGCTTGGCATTAGCGTGTCACACTTAAATATTTTTAACGGTCTGCTCTTCTGCAGAATGTCACATGAATAATATCATTTTTTCGATGGTCAGCTTGGCATTACCATGTCACACTTAAATATTTTTAATGGTCTGCTCTTCTGCAGAATGTCACATGAAAAATATCATTTTTCCGACGGTCAGCTTGGCATTACCATGTCACACTTAAATATTTTTAACGGTCTGCTCTTCTGCAGAATGTCACATGAATAATATAATTTTTTCGACGGTCAGCTTGGCATTAGCATGTCACACTTAAATATTTTTAACTGTCTGCTCTTCTGCGGAATGTCACATCAAGAATATAATTTTTTTGGACGGTCAGCTCAGCATTAGCGTGTCACATTTAAATATTTTTAACGGTCTGCTCTTCTGCGGAATGCCACATGAAGTATATAATTTTTTTGGATGGTCATCTTGGCATTAGCATGTCACACTTGAAAATTTTTAACGGTCTACTCTTCTGCAGAATGTCACATCAAGAATATAATTTTTTGGGACGGTCAGCTCAGCATTAGCGTGTCACATTTAAATATTTTTAACGGTCTGCTCTTCTGCGGAATGCCACATCAAGAATATAATTTTTTTGGACGGTCATCTTGGCATTAGCGTGTCACACTTGAAAATTTTTAACGGTCTGCTCTTCTGCGGAATGTCACATCAAGAATGTAATTTTTTCGACGGTCAGCTTGGCATTAGCAGGTCACATTTAAATATTTTTAATGGTCTGCTCTTCTGCGGAATGTCACAGGAATAATATCATTTTTTTGGACAGTCAGCTTGGCATTAGCGTGTCACACTTAAAATTTTTTAACGGTCTGCTCTTCTGCGGAATGTCACATCAAGAATATCATTTTTTTGGACGGTCAGCTCGGCATTAGCGTGTCACACTTAAAAAATTTTAACGGTCTGCTCTTCTGCGGAATGTCACATCAAGAATATCATTTTTTTGGACGGTCAGCTTGGCATTAGCGTGTCACACTTGAAAATTTTTAAAGGTCTGCTCTTCAGTGGAATGACACATCAAGAATATCATTTTTTCGACGGTCAGCTTGGCATCAGCGTGTCACCCTTAAATTTGGGACAGTTTGATAAAGTGTGATGGCAGCAGCATGTGTCCCTTAAATATTTTTTTCGGTCAGCTCGGCAGCAGAGTGTCAAACTTAAATTTGGGACAGTTTGATAAAGTGCAGTGGCAGCAGCATGAAGTCCGATTCCATTATTCAGAGCTCAAGTATTCAGTCGACCCGGCTTGGTTTGAACACTCGAATTTTTTAAGTAAACGATTCCGGCCCTTGGGACACTCAACGAACAGCATTGAGGAGGCGCCGAGAGGCAGGGGCTCCAACAGGTGGTAGCTCACCTCCGTGCAGACAGCCGACTCGATCCTAAGATCAAACTTTGAGCTTTTTAAGTGCATCAACTTAGATAAACGCAATTGGATCTGGAATTACCGCAGAGATCGAGAGTGGAACAGCCGACGCGGCACACGCTGGGGGGGCACCGGCCTCCCGCGGCGGATAGCGAAAAAAGAAACAGTCGTCAGCAACTCTTAGCGGTGCGGTGGCAGCAGCATGTGTCCCTTAAATTTTTTGGACGGTCAACTCGGCAGCAGAGTGTCACTCTTAAATTTTTTGGACGGTCTGCGCAGCAGGAGAATGTCATTCCTATTGTTTTTGCATTTCAGCAGCAGGCTATCAATCATAATTTTTCAAGGGTGTGTATGATGCCCTCGTTTATGTGTAATAAAGGGTGTATTGGATTGCCTGTTCCTCGTAATTTTTGGCAGCCCTTTCACTTAGTGCATAGGCTTTATGAGTGTAGGAGCCCCATGTCAAGAACAATTGTACCACAATGTGAATGACGCCCTCCTTTCTAAGATATACCGGTTGTATGGTAGTGCCACTACCGTGTAATTTTTGGCAGCACTTGCGCTTAATGTACAAGTAAATCTATGTTTCCTAACAATATTTCCTGTAAAATCGATGTTATCTTGGGTTTTTGGGGGGTATTTTTGTCATTCCGTAAAAGTGCCGTAATAGTCGTCCATCATCATGAATATCAGCGACTTTAGAGTCCAAGATGCATCCAGACATCCTCCCCATTCTGTTCCCTAACCATTTCTGTGGAGTTTCCACCATTTTTTGACGTTTCCTTATGGACCAGACCGGGGTGCCCGGTCTTCTCCCATTGATTTCCATTATACTCGGGTGCTTGGCCGAGCACTCGAGCGCCACCTAGTGCTCTGCCAGAGCACCCGAACATCGGGATGCTTAATCATCACTACTAATTACTACTACAACTACTACCGCTGCTACTACTACTTCTACTACTACTGCTACTATAGTTACTACTACAACTACTACCATTGCTACTACTACTTCTACTGCTGCTGCTACTACTATCACTACAACTACTGCTGCTACTGCTGCTACTACTATTACTACTACTACAGTTACTACTATAACTACTGCTGCTACTAATACTGCTACTACTGGTACTGCCGCTACTAATACTACTACTAGTTACTACTACAACTACTACCGCTGCTACTACTACTTCTACTACTGCTACTAAAACTATGGCTACTACTACTACCGCTACTTCTACTACTATTACTGCTACTATAGTTACTACTACAACTACTACCACTGCTACTAGTAATACCACTACTACTGCTACTACTACCACTACTACTGTTACTACTACTAGTGCTACTCCTACTAGCTACTACTACAACTGCTTCTGTTATTACTACTACTATGGTTACTACTACTGCTACTACAACTGCAACTGCTACTACTGCTACTATTACTGCTAAATGGCATGCACCTCTAATAAATTTGCAGCATCTCACTACATCTTGTTTAGACTGGCATGGACCCACCTCACGCTCTCCAGCGTAGCTCTGTCCCTCCATGCAGGCTGTGGCTAAGTCTCTCTCACTATGGCCAAAAGGCATCCACACACAGTCCCTCCGTCCCTTAATTGGTCAGTGTGCACAGACTAATACTCCCTAGCCAGTGGCTGGACACCGTGGAGTACTTAAAGGGTCAGTGTCTTTTTTCAGACATTGGAGCATATTGCTAGAACGGAGTCCACAAAGTGAAGGAGGGAGCACCGCACATGCATGGCCAGCTGCCCTCCATTCATTTCTATGGCAGTCCAATTTAAATAAATGAAAAGCGTACGACGTGATCACTCCATTTACTTATATGGGGCTGACGGCGCTTGTTGGGCCATTTTTGGCACTCCCATAGAAATGAATGGAGGGTGTTCTAAAGATAGGTGTGGGACCCAGAGGGGACCCAAACCTATCAGATATTGGGGGCATATCTTAATGAGAATTCGACCCTTTGCTGCCTAAACTGAACTCTGCCCGATCTCCACACTGACCCTGAGCTGCCTGCCCTGACCTCAGGCTATTTGCATATATTCTGCATTGCCCTGACCTCAGCCTGTCCCTGACTATGGCTATCCCTGATCCCTTGGTGCTCCACTCTGGTGCCTCTTGACCCCCAAGGATCAGCTGTCAACCAACCACTCCAGTAGGTAGCACCCTGGTGGTTCCCCTGCAGTGAAGTCCAGATGTCTCTATAGGGGTTAAAGAGTAGAGACCAGGGGACTGCTGGGATAATGCTCTTAGGAGTAGCCCCAATTCAAATCTATTTAGTTAATACAGTGGTTCCACACATACTGCCTAACCCCCAGTCTAAGTTAATCTTACCCTGTGTGTTACCTTTCATTTTAATCCCCCCTCTAAAACAAAAAAGACTGTTAAACAGGAGTGACACCTTTACGGAGGTATAAAAATATAGTGTGCAGACTAACAAATAGGACTCACACTAGCACCACAGCCACTTTAAAGGGGTTATCCCATGACTAATATAAAGAATGATAATCAGACATCATATAGTACATGACAACCTAACAAAGCTAGAACCAGCCCTGTACCTCACATGGATCCAGAGATCTCCCCATTCATTGCTCTGCTGGATTTATATCAAGCTGGCAGCTCAAGGGAAGTGTCTTTTCTGCTGTAGCTAAGGGGGCGTGTCTCAGCTCTCCCTATCACAGCTCAGGGGGCATGTCTAAGCTCTCCCTATCACAGCTCAGGAGGCGTGTCTCAGCTCTCCCTATCACAGCTCAGGAGGTGTGTCTCAGCTCTCCCTATCACAGCTCAGGAGGCAGTTGAAGGGTGGAACTGAGCATGTGCGGCCATCTCAGTGAGCAGGACAAAGAAATAAGAAAACAACGAACAACAGGTAGCGCTATACAGATACATTTTAATGAATAGCTCAGTGGCTATGCTAAATTTTTAATTACATGCAATTACAAAAGTTTTCAGATCCAGGTGCTGGTTTGAAAAGTGTAGAATAGTTTTCGTGGCACAATCCTTTTAAATAGATGATTGGTTACCAAGAGTCACACCCTCTCAGATCTAATATTTATGGCTTATCATGAGAATAGGCCATCAATATTCTGAATCAAGAAAGCCCCTTTAATTCTCATGCATAATATGGCTCCAAATAACCACAAAGTTGTAAGGAGTGATAACATGGTATCCATAGAAGTCTATGGAGCCCTTCCATACCTTATAGGCCTCAGATTTCATACAAAGGGGTTTTTCATATTAGATTCGGTCTGTGTGTCCTAGGCTCTAAACTAAGAATATGCACAATAAATTGCCACTACGCACCATTTCATATTCAAATTAATTGCAGTCCAATTTACCACTGTAAGCGTAAGGGAGGTGTCAAAACCATTGGGACATTCCTGGCACAGACTGCAGTTCACACTTTCCAAGCACCTCCGTAAAATACTCCCTGGAAGGAACCTGCACTTCATATAAAGGAGAAACGTGTGGGGTTCATTTATACTGCATGACCTGCAACACTTGATGATACAGAGTGTGCATTGTGGATTATTGTTAGGTAAAGGAACCCTTTAATCGCCTCATAGGGATCTGTTGGACACAATTTTCAGCTGCATTGGAAAAGGGAATACCCCTTTTATGCTGTAATGGCAAAAAAATCAAAATGGCTGATTCACTGTTTTATTTCACTATAACTCTAAAAAAAGAAATTAAACAAAAAGCGATCAAACAGTCATATGCACTCCAAAATGGTATCAACAAAAACTACACGCCGCCCTGTAGAAATAAACCGACACACAGCTCCATCGTAAAAAATAAAAAATAAAAAAAATGTATTGGAAAAGCAAAGAAATAAAAATCTGTTCTTATGAAAGTTTTAATTTTTTTGAGGTTTTAAAACAATATAAATGTTGTATTGCTGTAATTTCACTGACTCGAAGAGTTAAGGTAACAGGTCAGTTTTACCGCACAGAGAACAATTTAAAAAAACAAAACCCATAAAACTGTGGGGGAGTGGGTTTTTTTCCCAAATTCACCCCATTTGGAATTTTTTCCAGCTTCCGAACACATCTTATGCAATATTAAATGATGCCATTAGACACGTACAACTTGTCCGGCGGAAAACAAGCCCTGATACGGCTGATTATAAAGTCCATCAACTCAAACCTAAAAGAGCAGCCACGCGATGTCCCCTCAGCGATGTAACGTTCCCTTTTATGAATGACGGATACTCCAGAACCATCTGCTGGTAATCGCGTTTTATTCTCTGTTTGTAGTGATTATTCATTTACGAGGGCTGAATATACCTCACTACAGTTTGGCTGTGGCTTCATTTCCCATAATTCACCGCCTTCAGCTGTCAGCCATTCATTCCTCTATGATTTAGCTCCTTCGTGAGCCACACTGACATCTGATCCTTCTCTGTTGCCAAGTGGCAATATCCTTAAAAATAACAGAGCAAGATGTTAGTGATACAGCTACAGGGCCGAGAGCAATAAATCTCCATGATTGGGAGCGTGCTCTGTTTGGTTTTCTGTTCCTGCCTTCTGCCCCTAAGATCAAACAGCTACAAGTAGGTGGATGGCAGAGGAACAGCCAAACCCGTGAGCTGGATGTAGTAACACAGCGCCCAGCAAAGCTATGGATGAGGAAAAAACTGCTGAAATGTCCACTTCTCTGTAAAATGACCTAAAATGTCAGAAGAACAGGTTCCAACACAACACTGTGTGCATGGAGTAGGCCCCTCAGTGATGTATGGGGTCTGGAGTACTAATACCTCGATGGATTTTGTACCGTTGAGTTGAATTCTTGCCAAAGTGTAAAATGCAGACTTTTAATCGGATACTCAGTTAAAAACAGGAACAAAAGGATCTGACAAAAACAGAAACTATACTACAATCTATAGGACCTGGCACAAGCACATGAACACTATACTGTAATCTATAGGACCTGACACTAGCACAAGAACACTATACTGCAATCTATAGGACCTGACACAAACACGTGAACATTATACTGCAATCTATAGGACCTGACACAAACATACACTATACTGCAATCTATAGGACCTGACTCAAGCACATGAACACTATACTGCAATCTAGAGGACCTGACACAAGCACATGACCACTATACTGCAATGTATAGGACCTGACACAAGCACATGACCACTATACTGCAATGTATAGGACCTGACACAAGCACATAAACACTATACTGCGATCTATAGGACCTGACACAAGCACACAACCACTATACTGCAATCTATAGGACCTGACACAAGCACACGACCACTATACTGCAATGTATAGGACCTGACACAAGCACACGACCACTATACTGCAATCTATAGGACCTGACACAAGCACATGAACATTATACTGCACTCTATAGGACCTGACACAAGCACATGAACACTATACTGCAATCTATAGGACCTGAAACAAACACGTGAACATTATACTGCACTATATAGGACCTGACACAAACACATTAACACTATACTGCAATCTATAGGACCTGACACAAGCACATGAACATTATACTGCAATCTATAGGACCTGACACAAGCACACGACCACTATACTGCAATCTATAGGACCTGACACAAGCACATGAACATTATACTGCACTCTATAGGACCTGACACAAGCACATGAACACTATACTGCAATCTATAGGACCTGAAACAAACACGTGAACATTATACTGCACTATATAGGACCTGACACAAACACATTAACACTATACTGCAATCTATAGGACATGACACAAGCACATGAACATTATACTGCAATCTATAGGACATGACACAAGCACATGAACATTATACTGCAATCTATAGGACATGACACAAGCACATGAACACTATACTGCAATCTATAGGACCTGACACAAGCAAATGAACATTATACTGCAATCTATAGGACCTGACACAAACACATGAACACTATACTGCAATCTATAGGATCTGACAAACATATGAACATTATACTGCAATCTATAGGACCCAACACAAGCACATGAACACTATACTGCAATCTATAGGACCTGACACAAGCAAATGAACATTATACTGCAATCTATAGGACCTGACACAAACACATGAACACTATACTGCAATCTATAGGATCTGACAAACATATGAACATTATACTGCAATCTATAGGACCCAACACAAGCACATGAACACTATACTGCAATCTATAGGACCTGACACAAGCAAATGAACATTATACTGCAATCTATAGGACCTGACACAAGCACATGAACACTATACTGCAATGTATAGGACCTGACACCAGCACATGAACACTATACTGCAATCTATAGGACCTGACACAACCACATGAACACTACATTACAATCTATAGGACCTGACACAACCACATGAACACTATACTGCGATCTATAGGACATGTCACAAGCACATGAAGACTATACTGCAATCTATAGGACCTGACACAAGCACATGACCACTATACTGCAATGTATAGGACCTGACACAAGCACATGAACACTACATTACAATCTATAGGACCTGACACAAGCACATGAACACTATACTGCAATCTATAGGACCTGAAACAAACACGTGAACATTATACTGCACTATATAGGACCTGACACAAACACATTAACACTATACTGCAATCTATAGGACCTGACACAAGCACATGAACATTATACTGCAATCTATAGGACCTGACACAAGCACACGACCACTATACTGCAATCTATAGGACCTGACACAAGCACATGAACATTATACTGCACTCTATAGGACCTGACACAAGCACATGAACACTATACTGCAATCTATAGGACCTGAAACAAACACGTGAACATTATACTGCACTATATAGGACCTGACACAAACACATTAACACTATACTGCAATCTATAGGACATGACACAAGCACATGAACATTATACTGCAATCTATAGGACATGACACAAGCACATGAACATTATACTGCAATCTATAGGACATGACACAAGCACATGAACACTATACTGCAATCTATAGGACCTGACACAAGCAAATGAACATTATACTGCAATCTATAGGACCTGACACAAACACATGAACACTATACTGCAATCTATAGGATCTGACAAACATATGAACATTATACTGCAATCTATAGGACCCAACACAAGCACATGAACACTATACTGCAATCTATAGGACCTGACACAAGCAAATGAACATTATACTGCAATCTATAGGACCTGACACAAACACATGAACACTATACTGCAATCTATAGGATCTGACAAACATATGAACATTATACTGCAATCTATAGGACCCAACACAAGCACATGAACACTATACTGCAATCTATAGGACCTGACACAAGCAAATGAACATTATACTGCAATCTATAGGACCTGACACAAGCACATGAACACTATACTGCAATGTATAGGACCTGACACCAGCACATGAACACTATACTGCAATCTATAGGACCTGACACAACCACATGAACACTACATTACAATCTATAGGACCTGACACAACCACATGAACACTATACTGCGATCTATAGGACATGTCACAAGCACATGAAGACTATACTGCAATCTATAGGACCTGACACAAGCACATGACCACTATACTGCAATGTATAGGACCTGACACAAGCACATGAACACTACATTACAATCTATAGGACCTGACACAAGCACATGAACACTACATTACAATCTATAGGACCTGACACAAGCACATGACCACTATACTGCAATGTATAGGACCTGACACCAGCACATGAACATTATACTGAAATCTATAGGACCTGACACCAGCACATGAACATTATACTGAAATCTATAGGACCTGACACAAGCACATGAACATTATACAGCAATCTATAGGACCTGACACAACCACATGAACACTACATTACAATCTATAGGACCTGACACAAGCACATGAACATTATACTGCAATCTATAGGACCTGGCACAAACATACACTATACAGTCATGGCCAAAAGTTTTGAGAATGACACAAATATTATATTTTCACATGATCTGCTGCCCTCTGGTTTTTATGTGTGTTTGTCAGATGTTTTTATCACATACAGAAATATAATTGCAATCATATTATGAGTAACAAAAGCTTATATTGACAGTTAGAATGAGTTAATGCAGCAAGTCAATATTTGCAGTGTTGACCCTTCTTCTTCAGGACCTCTGCAATTCTCCCTGGCATGCTCTCAATCAACTTCTGGACCAAATCCTGACTGATAGCAGTCCATTCTTGCACAATCAATGCTTGCATTTTGTCAGAATTTGTAGGTTTTTGTTTGTCCACCCGTCTCTTGATGATTGATCACAAGTTCTCAATGGGATTAAGATCTGGGGAGTTTCCAGGCCATGGACCCAAAATCTCTATGTTTTGTTCCCTGAGCCATTTAGTTCTCACCTTTGCTTTATGGCAAGGTGCTCCATCATGCTGGAAAAGGCATTGTTGATCACCAAACTGCTCTTGGACGGTTGGGAGAAGTTGCTCTCGGAGGACATTCTGGTACCATTCTTTATTCATGGCTGTGTTTTTAGGCAAGACTGTGAGAGAGCTGATTCCCTTGGCTGAGAAGCAACCCCACACATGAATGGTTTCAGTATGCTTTACAGTTGGCATGAGACAAGACTGGTGGTAGCGCTCACCTCGTCTTCTCCGAATAAGCTGTTTTCCAGATGTCCCAAACAATCGAAAAGGGGATTCATCAGAGAAAATGACTTTACCCCAGTCCTCAGCAGTCCACTGCCTGTACCTTTTGCAGAATATCAGTCTGTCCCTGATGTTTTTTCTGGAGAGAAGTGGCTTCTTTGCTGCCCTCCTTGAGACCAGGCCTTGCTCCAAGAGTCTCCGCCTCACAGTGCGTGCAGATGCACTCACACCTGCCTGCTGCCATTCCTGAGCAAGCTCTGCACTGCTGGTAGCCCGATCCCGCAGCTGAAACACTTTTAAGAGACGGTCCTGGCGCTTGCTGGTCTTTCTTGGGCGCCCTGGAGCCTTTTTGGCAACAATGGAACCTCTCTCCTTGAAGTTCTTGATGATGCGATAGATTGTTGACTGAGGTGCAATCTTTCTAGCTGCGATACTCTTCCCTGTTAGGCCATTTTTGTGCAGTGCAATGATGACTGCACGTGTTTCTTTAGAGATAACCATGGTTAACAGAAGAGAAACAATGATGCCAAGCACCAGCCTCCTTTTAAAGTGTCCAGTGGTGTCATTCTTACTTAATCATGACAGATTGATCTCCAGCCCTGTCCTCATCAACACCCACACCTGTGTTAATGGAGCAATCACTGAAATGATGTTAGCTGGTCCTTTTAAGGCAGGGCTGCAATGATGTTGAAATGTGTTTTGGGGGATAAAGTTCATTTTCTAGGCAAATATTGACTTTGCAAGTAATTGCTGTTAAGCTGATCACTCTTTATAACATTCTGGAGTATATGCAAATTGCCATTATAAAAACTGAAGCAGTAGACTTTGTAAAAATTAATATTTGTATCAGCCTCAAAACTTTTGGCCATGACTGTACTGCAATCTATAGGACCTGCCACAAGCACATGAACACTATACTGCAATCTATAGGACCTGACACAAACATGTGAACATTATACTGCACTATATAGGACCTGACACAAGCACGTGAACTTAGTACCGCAGTAACAGAACCAAGCCACTTCCAGTCTGGTGGGGACCTGAAGCAGCCAGTAATGGGACTGCGGCGTGGTCATGGCCACACAGAGGACAGGTGAGCTGTTTGTTGGAGGGTTATTTAGGACCACATGAGCTGTTGGCTCCTAGACTGGACAGCCCCTTTAAGCCAAGTTTTTAGCCTTGAATTGTAAACTGTGAATGCTTCCAATTGAAACACAAATAAAATTACACAGTTATAGAGTGAATAGTCTTCATTTACATGGGACCATGAAAGCCTGTATAAAGTATTATAAAATCCAAATACAAAATACGGGCAGATCATCTGATTAGAAGAATGGCATGTTGTGATCTATTCTGTACTGGAAGTGAAACTGGATGTCACATCCCAAGCCTATGGTGGCAAACAGAGTCTACACAAACCATCAGACATTGCATAACATTGGGCTATGAGCCAGACATCCAGTTATAGGTGTTCCATTGATCTCATGAAATCACTCTCCAAGGCTATCATGGTGCACAGCAAGATGGCAATAGAGGCTGGAATGGAGGTCTATGCTCTTTAACGATGAGTCCTACTATTGTCTTGGACATAATGATAGCCAGAGAACAGTATAGAGACCATGTGGGCAATGCCATGAAGAGGCCTTCACAGAGGAACTTCACTCCAGTCCTACTCCCAGGATTATGGTGTGGGGTGGTATAATGCACATTAGTCGAACCCCTCTAGACATGATTTCAGATACATTAACAGCTCAATGTTACATTGATGTGGACATGGAATCAGTGGCATGGCCATTTCTCCAAGATGTCCCAGAAGCTGTTTTTCAATAGGACAACACCAGGCCACATGTTGCTCCTGCTACAGTGAGCAGCCTGCATGGCCTAAATGAGCTACCATGGCCTTCAGCATCTCTGGACCTGTCTCTCATTGAACACATCTGGGGTGTCGTTAGTTGGCAATTGCAAAGGGAACTGCCAGCAGTGGATCTTGATGATTTGCGTGCACATGTTTATTACAAATGGCAGAACATCCCTCAGACAACTATTAATAACCTCATTGATAGCATGCCAAGGTGTGTAAGTGCGTGTATTTCTACATATGGCGCTCATACTCAATACTGAATAAATCGAGATGCTTTGAATATTTTGTTTCCATTTTTGTATCATTTGCATATCATTAACATGTCTGTTGATCCTGTGATTTCCATAATTTCTTGGATTTTCCTTCTTGGTGTATATACATCTTATACAAAACAGTTGCAGCTGCGGGCGCACTTGTACCACCCCTTCATGGTGCATGCTGCGTGTACGCCATTCGTAAATAATTTTTCTTGTCATTCCAGCTAAAACCCTTTGCACAGCTGGACAAACCACACACGGATTACACACCAAATAAAATTCCTTGTAAAATCCTCGCTGTGACTGCAGCGTCAGAAATGTAGCCTCAGCGTTTCTTTTAGTAGAGGAAGGGGTGAGCTGCTTCAGATCACACGCCATTCCTGCAGCTCCCGCAGCCTGTGGCGCTCTTGTCATTACATCTTTCCTTTATTTCTCCTACCTTAAATGCTTCACTATTATAAAAGTCATCGTGTCAGCTGTCACCATCACCCAGGGCTCACTCCTAGAAAACTGCACAAGCACAGAATTTTACAGTGCAGTTTCTTTATAGACTCTGACAACTTTTCATGTGTCTAGGCGGCAACCGCGCACTTAAACTACAGGTGGAGCAGCCCTTATTGCAGCAGTAAAGTTTGGGTTTACAATGTAGCAATTTTTCTCCAGGTTCTGGCCAAAAATGTTGAAACACAATGATAATCACTGCATGTAATTAGTGGTAATGAGCACCTTCGCCCTGTTATTATGTGACCGACATACCATTTCTCTGATCACTGTGATCACTTGATAGTATCCTGGTAACAGTGATAAGAAGGGAATCGCTATTAGGGGAAATAGCAAGAATTCTACCTGCTAAGATGAAAAAATATAATAGTAATTTAAAAAAACTTTTCTGCTGCTGCCCATGCAAAGTAATTCCTTGAGTCATTCTATAACGTCTTCATGCCATCAATGCCTGAGCCTGAAACAGATTTTCTGGTTCCTTCATCATCCTTTAAAATAATCCTTTATGGAGGTAGCTGTAATTTTGTAAAGTATTTCTTTTACCTTCATTGCTCCTATCTCCCGTTCTGGGCTGTGGTCACATGACCATGTCCATGCAGCAATTTCTTATTTCCTGTGATGTTATGTCCAGGGGTGTGTCAGTGATAGGGGAGTGTCTATGTAACTGGTGGGGTGGGAGGGGCTATAAACTAGCTGGGCATTGTTAGGGGCAGTGATAGGGGAGTGTCTATGTAACTGGCTGGGTGGGAGGAGCTATAAACTAGCTGGGCGTTGTTAGGGGCAGTGATAGGGGAGTGCCTATGTAACTAGCAGGGTGGGAAAAGCTATAAACTAGCTGGGCGTTCATAGGGGCAGTGATAGGGGAGTGTCTATGTAACAAGCTGGGTGGGAGGAGCTATAATCTACCTAGGCATTGTTGGGGCAGTGCTGGAGCTATTAACAAAAACATAGGGAGGATATTTATGAGGTAAGCAATTACTTGAGTACATCTGTTAAAAATATAGTAATCGTCGAAAAACCCCTTTAAATGGCATTGCATATGCAAATGTACATCAAAATGGGTGGTTCCGGGAGTTATGGGTAGGACTTTAAAAGTTTTAGGAGGTACTAAAGTTGTTAAAGCACTCCCACAAAAAAGTTTATTCTTTGACATTATGCAAACTGCAGTGAAGGTAATCTTCTTACTGGTGAGTTATAACCTCCCTTCTAAACCTCAGCTATGTCATGTGACCAGCACTCTGACTTTCCAAATAACACAGCATCTTATGTGTGGACAAGAAGTCAGTTTCTCTATGTATTCCTATGGGAGCTTCAGTGGCAGTCTCAAAGGAATGAATAGAGAAATAACTGACTTCCTGTTCTGTGTCAGTCTGAAATCAAAGTGTTGGTCACATGACACAGCTGAGGATCAGAAGGGAGGTTATAACTCACAAATACAGTCTCTGGTAAGAAGATTACCTTCACTATAGTTTACATCATGTACCCTTCTAACATGTGAGAGAATACAAATTTTTGTGGGAGTGTTACTTTAACCCTTTCTTTTTAAGGATAGATGTGAATAGGCCATTAAATTTTGTAGCCGCAGAAAATAAACTTTAATTGAGAGAACTCAATGTAGAACGCAATGTAGTGACTTGAAACTTTGTCTGCCATTTTTTTTACACTCCTATAATTTGCAAAATGATGAGAGTAAAATCATCCAGTGCAAGTTACGGTCATTAAAAAGGCAACAGACATTTCCGGCCCCTAGAGTCCAATTATCTTTGCTATGCAAATTTTTAAAAGCTCAGTCAAAGATATCAATACAACCCTGTTAATTTATTGCCGTGTAAAGGATCCACATTGGCGGAGTGCTGTATTGATTTCTTGTGCCCTTTAAAAACATCCAGACACAAGAGATTAAATGGGACAAGTACAAGAGGAGATACAACTTAGGGAATTGTAAAGGTTTAATATTGGGATTTTCATCATCAAGGACAAGGAAAGCGAGATGCAGGGGCATCTGGAGATGTCATATGGGATTATTGCCTTTGCTGTCAGAGATGTTAATGGGACCAATGGACAAGTCCTGACAGTAAGGGTTCAATGAAGATGACAATGTCATAGGTCACCTCACTTGTCTGCAGTCTTGCCATTTCCAAACAGCTAAATATACCTTAATATGCAAAAGTGCCCTATAGAATGTCATATGCCATTATCTGACGCAACGCGTGTAGGTTACATTGCAGTAAGCTGTCATGTTTTTCAGACACAGGACAAGAAGTCATATTTTGCATTATATGAACATTCCCTCTAATATAAAAATAAACTCCCAGTAAATATAATTGTAAATATAAGTTCTCATCTATATAAAATTTTTAGTTTTAGTTGCAATCCCTGGAAAACTGGGTGCCAGACAATATTAGTTCACTGTTAGAGCCAGCAAAGAGTTAAATATACTGCCATTTGGGGCACAGGGATGTACCTAATCCTTTCTGCCGTAGAAAGAAGTCCCGGTGAACAGGATACTGAACAGAAGGAAAAAAAAGAGAGGAGTTCCAGGCAGAGCTGCAATCTGCCACAGATGAGGGATACTTGTAGAACCCCAGACCTGGGGGTACTACAATTTGTATATAGTTTGCATTGTAATATATTTTGTATTGTTTTATTGTATTGTTATTGTTATCTGTATGTTTCCAGCAGGATATGGATGACAAAGGGTTAACAAGGAGCAAGGCTATCCACCCTGTTCCTCCCCTTTTTGGAGGAGTGGGCTGGACCACCTTCCTGCCAAAATGGAGAGTTCTTGTCCAGAGAGAGAGAGGAGGAGAAGCATATTGCAGAACTCCTGTATAGGAAGAACTACTCAATTTCCCTCAAGTAAAGCACTGAGACTCCAAACAGCAGTATGAACTGCTACCATCAGCATTGAAGACACTGCTGCCAGGTGTGGGATTAAGGCCAGTATCAGCTAAGTGTAGTATTGCCACCAACCACCCTGTCCCCATATCCTTACTGGTGCCATAGAAAGTTTGCACTTAAAGCCTGCTGCTACTGGATGTATTTAAAGTTCTACATTGCACAAACACAAGGTTAAGTCTAACTCTGGCTTTATTCTTTAGCCCTACATTTTCCCATGCACCGATCCCCAGGGAGTAACGGCCTGAGGGAATACACCGTGACACATGACTTTATCAAGGCCACTACCACTCCCATCCTCTGCACTGGCTCCTCAGGGGCTCAGTGCATACTCACCTTACCATAGTCCTGCTTCTCACATTCCAATGCTAACAGCATCCCTCACTGGTCTCTCCTTCCTAGTCTTTCTCCACTCTAAAGAAATACTTGCTCAGCCAATCGTGGACCACAGCAGTGACCCTCCTCGACCAGTGATTGGCTGAGAAGACATTTACTGGCATTTCCTGTGTGCTGACACCTGACCAGGAAGTGGAGACCAGCACAAGCTGGTAAGCTTCAGAACAGGAGTGTTGGGCGAACAATGAAGTTAAACAGTAACGGACAACGATAAATACTTTTTTTAAAATTGTTTTACGCTGATTTGAACCGATTAAAAAAAAAAATCTGTAAACGCTTTAAAATATAAAAATTTTAATTCTTCAACATTCTAGTTAATATTTTTGAATGGGTCATACAAACCCATTCAAAATGTATAATTCTCACAGCTGAGAATCTGCTAAAGAATCCTAGACAATCCTCTGGGAGGAAACAATCTGGACTCCAGACTAATACATATTACCTATATTGATACATTACAGCAGACTATCAAGAGATAGCTTTGTGTTGCTGATTTATTGGGGTGTCCTCTCTTGTCCATAGACTCTGTCCGGTACTGAAGGAAATGTTCAGGGGGGGGATGGGTTGTACTCCTGGAAGCCTGTCAATCATCATCAGCAGATCAGCTCATCCATACAAGTGGCTGTGCCTGGTACTGCAGCTCAACCCTCATGCCAGGTACAACTGTACATATGCATATCCCGCTATGGCTCTATGAACAACAGAGGAGCAAGTGCATATTTGTTTTGATGATCTTGGAGTTGGATCCACACTGATCGACCATCGAATGCAAGATGTGTATCAGGCATAATGATTGCTATGGAGCCCAAGCACTAAGGAGGACTATTTCTCCACAGACATAAGATAGAAAGTAGCTGGGTTTCTATATTATAAATCTCAAGATACAAAAGTAATATTGGGAGGTCATATGCGCTGCTGAGTCTTCGACGTGCCAAGTGGTCATAACAATGGCTGCTGCTCCTTCTATCTGGTTTCCAGTTTAAGGATCCACATAACGCAGAATTATTTGGGGGGCTGTATATTAAATGTATATTAAACAAAGTAGCAAAAATGTTTAAGGCTACTTTCACATTAGCGACGGCCTTCTGCTGGATCCGTGCTGATGGAACAACTCTGCTCTGGCCCCATTCATTATAAAGGAGGCGGGCTGGAGTTCCGGCTGCAGCAAGGCAAACATGCAGAGAGGTGGCCAGAATAAAACTACGACATGTGAAAGTAGCCTAATGCATTTCGGTAGTGAGCTGCTGGCTTCCCCATACACATACAGGATGCTCAAATCTCAATTTTCTTAGAGGTCGTAGACGGACATCAGAAGCAGTAGCTCAAAGTGGCACCAAAAAATGAATAACATACAAAACTGATAATATGGAGTATCATAGATATAAAATACAAAGATAAAAAATACAAAGATGAAAACCATCTAGAGGTACATAGAGAACAATAAGAAAAACATAGGCATATATCTAATAAATAACTAACATGTCATTGGTGTGGATACACAAGTCTGTGAGTAAAACCGCTTGTGATTGAAGAATGAATAGGAAGAAGGTGACCGATATAGAACAAAAGGTTTAGAGGGTACGAACGAGAGAACCAACCTTCAGAGAAGCTAAGCCTGTGAGACACCGGTCAGGAAACCGCAGAGGCACTTAGCCTTAAGAGTAGATATTAATATTTCAGACTGATGGAAGAAAACGTGTAACTCAATTTACTTAATACTAATTCACAGTATTAATTGATGTCAAAAGATAAGGGGAAAAGGTAGAGAAGGTGAAGAAAAGGAATACGTGACTGGGGAGGTGAAGGTGCAGCAGTGCTAAGCGAAATCTCTGCGGAGTCAAGTAGATAGTGGGGGGGGGGGGAGAAAAGGAACCAATGGAATGACTGGCAGTGTCACCAAAAAGAGAAGTGAGGAAAAGGAATCCAAGATACCTGGAAAAACTACAATCGATGAATAAGTGAATACTAAAAGTATCACCTGTAATACTGCATATTATACGGGAAAAGTGGACAACAATACTGTGTGTATTATTACTGTTTTATGACATCACTGTGTGTATTATTACTGTTTTGTGACATCACGGTGTGTATTACTGCTGTATTGTGACATCATTTTGTGTATTATTATTGTTTTATGGCAGGGCTGGCCAACCTGCGGCTCTCCAGCTGTTGTAAAACTACAACTCCCACCATGCCCTGCTGTAGGATGATAGCTGTAGGCAGACTGGGCATGCTGGGAGTTGTAGTTTTGCAACAGCTGGAGAGCCGCAGGTTGTCCAGCCCTGTTTTATGGCATCACTGTGTGTATTATTGCTGTATTGTGACATCACTGTGTGCATTATTACTGTTTTATGACATCACTCCGTATCAGCATGGCTTCATGAGGGATCGGTCATGTCAAACCAATTTAATCAGTTTCTATGAGGAGGTAAGTTCTAGACTTGACCACGGCGACTCAATGGATGTTGTATATTTGGACTTCTCCAAAGCGTTTGACACGGTACCACATAAAAGGTTAGTATACAAAATGAGAATGCTTGGCCTGGGAGAAAATGTCTGTATGTGGGTAAGTAACTGGCTCAGTGATAGAAAACAGAGGGTGGTTATTAATGGTAGATACTCAGATTGGGTCACTGTAACTAGTGGGATACCACAGGGGTCTGTATTGGGCCCTATTCTCTTCAATATATTTATTAATGATATTGTAGAAGGTTTGCATAGTAAAATATCAATTTTTGCTGATGACACTAAACTGTGTAAAGTAATTGACACAGAGGAGGACAGTACACTGCTACAGATGGATCTGGATAGACTGGAGGCTTGGTCAGAAAAGTGGCAGATGAGGTTTAATACTGACAAATGTAAGGTTATGCATATGGGAAGGAATACTGCAAGTCACCAGTACATACTAAATGGTAAAGCACTGGGTAACTCTGACATGGAAAAGGACCTAGGAATTTTAGTGAACAGTAAACTAAGCTGTAGAAGCCAGTGCCAGACAGCTGCTGCCAAGGCCAATAAGATAATGGGTTGCATCAAAAGGGGCATAGATGCCCGTGCTGAGAACATAGTCCTGCCACTTTACAAATCACTAGTCAGACCACACATGGAGTACTGTGTACAGTTCTGGGCTCCTGTGAACAAGGCAGACATAGCAGAGCTGGAGAGGGTTCAGAGGAGGGCAACTAAAGTAATAACTGGAATGGGTGGACTACAGTACTCAGAAAGATTATCAAAATTAGGCTTATTCACTTTAGAAAAAAGACGACTGAGGGGAGATCTAATAACTATGTATAAATATATCAGGGGTCAGTACAGAGATCTCTCCCATCATCTATTTATCCCCAGGACTGTGACTGTGACGAGGGGACATCCTCTGCGTCTGGAGGAAAGAAGGTTTGTACATAAACATAGAAGAGGATTCTTTATGGTAAGAGCAGTGAGACTATGGAACTCTCTGCCTGAGGAGGTGGTGATGGTAAGTTCACTAAAAGAGTTCAAGAAGGGCCTGGATGTATTTCTGGAGGGTATTACAGGTTATAGTTACTAGAGAGGGGTCGTTGATCCAGGGAGTAATTCTGATTGCCTGATTGGAGTCGGGAAGGAATTTTTCCCCCTAAAGTGAGGAAAATTGGCTTCTACCTGACAGGGTTTTTTTTTGCCTTCCTCTGGATCAACTTGTAGGAAAACAGGCCGAACTGGATGGACAGATGTCTTTTTTCGGCCTTACAAACTATGTTACTATGTTACTGTGTGTATTGTTGCTGTATTGTGACATCACTGTATTATTTCTGTGTTGTGACATCCGCATGTACATTATTCCTGTATTGTGACATTACTGTGTGTGTGTTATTGCTGTATTGTGACATCACCATGTACATTATTTATGTATTGTGAATGACATCCAGTGGCATAACTAGAAGTGACTGAGCCCCACGGCAATTTTTGAATGGACCCCACCCTTCGGTCCCCTTAGTGATCAGACAACGAGAACCATACTCATTGCTCCCTGGGCCCTGAGAATAAATCAATTTGTGCTCCTCCCAGGTCCTGTAGCTACGCCCTTGGTGACATCACTGTGTACATTATTGCTTCATTGTGACATCACCATGTATATTATTTCTGTATTGTGGCATCACCTTGTGCATTGTTCCTCTATTGTGATATTGCTATGTGCATTACGGCTGTATTGTGACATCATGGTGTGCATTATTGCTGTACTGTGACATCACTGTATACTGTATCCCTGTGCTGTGATATCATCATGTACATTAAGAAGACCAAGACTGGGTCCAAGTGAATAACAAAGTAGTCCTATAGTTAGTAGTCAGTATCAGTCACTATGCTGCCGTGCTATGACGACCATAACACAACCAACCTCACCAGATATACTGTATATACCTGGCTGTAGTCTGGATTCTCACTTTGATATGAAGGTTACCATGTACGGTAAGACAGGCAGCATTAACGCATGTGGAACATACTGTACAACTGAAAGGCAATTATAAAAATGAAGGTGATATCAAGCAATAGAAGCAGATGGAGGAATAAATTCACACAGGTATTGTCATTTTTCCATGGATATAAAGATTTGTGAGGATTTATTAGAGATGATTACCGTGAACAATTAATGTCGCCTGGAGCGGGCTGCCATTAATTGATTAAGATCTTAAAAAGGTAAGCCTGAAATCAAAGTGGCAGGCCTGTTCAAACTGCACGGAAAATATGGTAACGTTGCCAATACAGGCGTCATACAGCAGCGCCAACCATTATCCGCAATGGCCTCAATTGTGCTCTCGGGTGACACAGATTGGCCTCGATTGTGGTCCAACATGTGATACCCTCTCAATAGCTTCACTAGATGCAAACCTCTGCGATACCCCTACTCCTTTTCTTTTTTTTAAAATAATGATATATTTTTTTTAGATTTTATCTAGACATAATACGATAACACAGAAAAATGATTTAAGATTTTATTTCTCTTCGCCCTATACTGCTACCCTCACCCACCGTGATCCAACACCTCAAAGAGAAAAGCCCTTACAACTGACCCTCACCCAAGCATAGTATGTCATTTCAAAGCCATGAGGTGCCTTCACCTAAAATCAGGGGAGTAGTTTTGAACAGGCCTCTCCACCCCCAGGTACTTCCCCGCGACCTGCTCCTCCGGTGCAACCCCAACTCCTGCAGCTAGTCAAGATGGTCCGTGCTCACCATTAGGGATGAGCGAATCAACTTCGGATGAAACATCCAAAGTCGATTTGCATAAAACTTAATTTGAATACTGTACGGAGCCGGAGCTCCATACAGTATTAGAATGTATTGGCTCAAAGGAGCCGAAGTTATTACTTCCCGAAGTCTTGCGAGACTTCAGGTAATAACTTCAAAAATTAATTTCTACTGTTAAAAACCTTGTCCCGAACTCGGGTTCGGTTCCAAGGTACCATTTGATCCATGTGATGGAGAGATGCAGCAGTGGCCATCTGAGTATCAGGAGAAACGTGGGTGCCAGGGAGTGGGGTAAGTATAACCCGTATGAGGTGCCCGGGCATTTTGGGGGGCATTATAGGGGTTTAATAACCCCTTTAACCTATCGAGATGCTGTGGAACGACCTAAAGAAGGCTGTGTACACAAGGCAACCCAGAAATTGATGAGCGGAAGCACATTTGCAGGGAAGCACATTTGCATCATTCTCTCTTGCCATGATTGTCCTCCTAAAATCAAGCCTAGCTTGGGTGGCCTACAAGATGGTAGACCACTCCTCACTTCTTCTCATACAGCCTTTATGAAGGGTTAAGTATCCCGCAAGAAATGATCTTCAATATAATTCCCATTTGATCTGTCTGTCAGGAGGTAAGTAGGCTCCATGTTTGACATGTTCTTTTATTGTGTGTGACTGCTCTCTAAGGCACCGAAAGGGTTAAAAAGCAATAACGTCGATTCATAATGGTGCATATGGATGTGCAGAGGCATCTTATAAGAGGTAATAACCAGGGCATCAGAAATTTCCCGATTAATATTAAAGAGACGCGGGGAAGCATTGTCCTTAATACCATAGAGAGATTTCTGATTTGGGAAGGGTCCTGGCTGAGATCTCTAAGCCACAAAATGAACACTATGGATTAGGTTATATTCACACACCGCGTGAAGGAGAGATGCTTATGCAAAGCCTGATATGATCAGGGTGGAATCCAAAAGGTCATAAGATATTGACACATGTTATGGAGAAAAGACTATTAACCTTTTTGTGACCATACAGCCCTTTGCTTATCCTATCAGTTGGAGAAGAACAGCATAGTCAATGTCAATGGGTATTGAATTGTAAACTGCCGTCTGATAGTATCTGACTGAATAGACTTGTTATGACTTATTTTACAATGTGTCTGGCCATGAACTGTTCAGCCTATGGGGTTTCTTGTGCTTTGTTGGGCAATGAGAAGTCATAAAGAATGGGGGGCATTCCTGCCGCTGTATGGTGGCATCACTTACACAATCTGGGACCTCTATTACCTTATCTGTGGTATTCCTGCCACTGTATGGTGGCATATCTTACTCCATCTCTGGCATCTCATTATCTGGGGCATTTCTGATGCTGTATGGTGGCATCTCTTACTCCATCTCTGACATCTTTTACATTATCTGGGGCATTTCTGCTTCTGTATTGTGGCATAACTTTCACAATATTTGGGCATTATCTAGGGCATCTGTTTATGGTGGCATCTCTTACATTATCTGGGGTATTCCTCTTACACCATCTCTGGCATAGCTTTCACAATCTTGGGGCATTTCTGGCATTATCTGTGGCATCTGTTTATGGTGGCATTTCTGGCACTGTATGGGTGGCATCTCTTACACAGTTTGGGGCATCTCTTGCATTATCTGGGGCATTCCTAGCACTGGTGGCATCTATACCATCTGGGGCATTTCTGGTTCTATTTGGGGCATCGGTTTATGGTGGCATGTCTGTCACTGTTATAAATCGGCATCTTACGGCCCACTAACATATTCCAAATACCTAGAGATTTAGTTGGAGATCATCTGCACAAGGAGTTAACTACTGATGACCTATCCTCAGGATAAGTCATCAGTATCTGATCGGTGGGGGTCTGACACCCGGAACCCCCGCCGATCAGCTGTTTGAGAAGGCACCGGCACTCCCATGAGTGCTGCGGCCTTCTCTCAGCTTTTCCTAGACCAGTGACGTCACGTTCATCGTTGGCCTAGGAGCAACTCAAGTGAATGGGGCTGAGCACTACACCAAGCACAGCAGCTGTACAATGTACGGTGCTGTGCTTGGTGAGCGGGGGGAAGGTGCTGAATCACAAATAATTACCAGTGGAAATATTATGTCAAATTTCTTCATTATTCTGATAATCCTTTCTCATTTAGCTAAACATTTACATGACTTTGTGGGACCCTGAAAAAGATTTAGTTTAGTTCTGTATTTATCCATTTTTTATTTTTTGTATTTTTTATTTATTTTTAAATATTTATAATTTATTTATTAGTTAATTATATTTAGTTTTACAATTTATAATATTATAGAACACATGCAGATTCAGTTGGCCACACATTCAGTATCTGCATGAAATCCACAACAGATTAACTTTTCTGCTGTACGCCATAAGGCGAGCAAATTTGGTTCTTGAAAGTACTATTAAGTTGCATTGTTCTGTTCTTTTGTCACATGTGGATATGGAGTTATAATATGTAAATTCAATGATTGCATAGCAACCGTAGGGTTATCTGTTGTACCAGCTCTGCTCAAGCAATGACATAAAAGCATAGCATATTTCCAGATATAAATTCTTCCTCATAGAGGGAGGGCCAGAGCAGGTGACGCCCTGTCCTTAAAGTTCATGTAGAGTCAGGAGTTGTCTACATTAGAAGATCCTGGGGCTGGGACCTCCACTGATCACAAGAATAAGGGAGCAGGGTCCTTAGCGTGAATGGCCCGGCATGGACACGGTTGCTCCATTCAACTCCAGCACCCAACTCTTGTGATCAGTGGGTGCCCCAACAGTCGGACCCTCACCAACCAGATACTTATTCCCTATTATATTGATAGGGATAAGTTCATATGGGATCATGTTACATTCATTACTCACTTGGCTGTTTCGATATCTCCTTTTGAATGAAGAATAACCATGCATGTCTCTACTTTGGTCATCCACATTGGCCAGAGTATGAAGATACAAAGTTAATGCAACGATCTGAATGTTTGCACCAGATAATGGAAAGCCTGGCGACAACTGTGGATAGGAATCCACGTTAACCCTTTACTATAGGTAGGCTTGTGTGTATGAGTTTATTCCTGGTCCCATTTTATAAAAATGGTCAAGTTCTCCAAATGTTCCCGTTCAATTTTATGGAGAGGTATGCTCATTTTGCTCTTTGGCCTAAATATGAAAAATTGGGAGGGGGGGGGGATGGGCTCGTTCCCAGCAATATTGGGTTATAAAAGCAAAAATAGGATTTGCCAGAGATTGTCATTCTGATGCAACCTTCATTTGCACAAGGTATCCAAGGCCCCCATTGCAATTCTATTGTATTAATGAATGTGCTGAGATATGTAAAGACGCTCTGTAGACTATATGATAATATTCTGAGCTCCATGACTGCCTTGCCATCTGAACTCTCCACAGCACAACTGCAATATTCCTTGTCAAGGCGTCCAATTTAGACTTTTCCTGTTCAGCTTTCAATAACTGAGAGTTAAATTGCTTTTAGACAGGGAACACACAACACAATCATTACAAGTGCCGCAAGCACTGCCCTGCTGGACAAAACGCCGCCTTATGATCACCCACCCAATTTTCTTCACGTACGCCAATTATATCTTCGCTTGCTTGTGCACCTGTTACTTTACTTATTGAGCAATTGTGCTCCTATCGTCGGCTACAAAAAGTAATAAACATATCAGCTGAGATGTCAAGTACCAAGGTCCCCGATGAGTGAGCTCTGGAAGGTGTGAACACAAAAAATTGGATATTTTAATGGAGAAATCCTTTGGTTTATAAGTGTGGGATCCCACTGTAACATAAAAATATGAGGATGGATAAAAAAAAATAATTAAAAAGTAAAAATAAAAAATAAATCAAGCAGCTGCTTTTCATCAGTTTTGGAAACCTTACAGTTTACTTTTATCATGTCCAGTGTATTACTGAATCCTCCTGTCAAATTTCAAAAAATTGTATTATATAGCAACATAATTTTCGATTAAAAGAATTTCTCCCTAATCATATGACCTTTATAATATGCATTGTCTTTGCATACAATCCTAGAGTCAATGGGAATCAATTATCAAAGACCAGCATTTTACGCCGGGCTTTGATAACCCCTGCACCGCCAGAGGATGTATCTAATTTAGAAAATGACTGAAAACTAATTGTTAAATTAACTGTTAAAAAATATTCAAAAACATATTTCTTTTTTTAGTTGTCCATGTCATTAGCTACATATAAAAAAGATCCCAAAATCTTGCTGTTTTTTTTTTTTTTTTACCCTGGCCACATCCTTACAATAGGCTGACACTTACGGCCAGTTCACACAGATTTTTTTGGTGCTGTAGAATGCCCAAAATAAATGGGATACAGGATTGCCCAAGGTGTGTTGGTAAGTATTGATATGGGTTAAGTGCTGAGAATTAAAGGGTTATTCTCATCATAAACAATGGGGGCATATCGCTAGAATACACCCCCATTGTTTGATAGGTGCGGATCCCAGAGGTGGACTATATCGAAAACGGAGTGGGGAGCGCTGTGCCTGGAGGACCCCAGGTTTTCCGGGGTCCGGCCACCACCAGGCACAGCTCCCCACTGCTCCCATAGAAATTAATGGGAGCGCACTGCGCATGCGCGGCCGCCGCTCCCATTCATTTCTATGGAGCCAACAGAAATAGCTGAGCCAGGGTTCGGCTATTTTTAGCGGCCCATAGAAATGAATGGAGGGCGGCTGTGCCTGCGCAGTGCACCCTCCATTCATTTCCCAGCTCTGTTCTCGATATAGGTGCAGGTACGGAGGTGGGACCCGCACCTTCAGACTATGGGGGCATATCCTAGCGATATGCTCCCATTGTCTGAGATGGGAATAACCCTTCTGTCTAGCAATGGCTCGGTATTATGTGTTGGGGACTTAAAGTGTAACTGTCAAATTTTTTAAATTTGCTAGTCTATTAGAGCAAGGCACGTATACCTCAGTTAGTCTTTCAATAATTGTCAAAAGATCTGTAATTATAACAGCTTTCATTAATGTCCCCTATCCCTTTCCACTGGTCCCTTAAAAAAACGTTGCTATAGCTTGTCGGTCTAAAGAGAGGTGTAAAGAGAAGACAGAGGTGCAGTCCTTCACACTGTCTGCTTGCATTAGGCTTCAGAGTGAGGAGGCGTGTCTCTCAGCATTCCAATCTGATTGGCTGGCAGGAAGTGCTGGCTACAGCAAGTGTGCATGTGAAGTGAGGGAAGGCAGTTTTGGCCTTAGAGAACTGGCAGAGGAGCCATCTTGAGAATATCCTCATATTTTAGAGGTTAAAACAGAGGTAACTAAGGGAAAAACTCAAGGAAAACAGTGGTATGTGAAGAAACTAAAGATAGCTTTATGCATAATGCTGCAGCAGTAGTAACATATGCTACAAATTGTTTTTTTTTTTTTAAATCATGACAGTTACACTTTAAGGAATTTTGAGGCCACGTGGTGCACAAAAAAAAACACAACTGCACACAGGTTTAATTCTAATTCTGGTGGGTTTTACAGGTAAACAGAGAAACCACAAAGCAAACTGAAAGCTAACATACAACTGAGACAACAGCAATGACAGCCTAAGTGACTGCAGATGGCTCAGGAGCAGAAACATGTCTGACTTTTGCATGAAGAAACCCTTTAAAGAGGTGAAAGAACAAGGAAAATGCTGCAGGTCCTGTCTTAGAACGCTCTTCTGTATACATCCCTAAAGGACGACTCTGCCAATTGGTACATATGAGGATATGAAAAATTCATTAGACAAATCTTTGTATTGACCTTGAATATATTTGTACTTGTTAATTAAGTCTCCTCTAAGGGACCTTTGTTCCAGTGTAAACACAATCTGTTTAGACTTTCCTTGCAGTTCTATTCCTCTAATTAATAAAGTACTGCATATCCTGGCCCCATCTAGAGTATTGTCTAAGCCACAAAAACTAATTTATAATTATATAGCAATATGGGACATAAAAATGTTTCTAGATGTAGACATTATGCTAATGGATAGTGATAAGCGAGCATGCTTGGCCGAACTCGCTGTTCGGCCGAGCATGCCGGCGCTCGGGTACACTCGATGTTCGGCCGAACACCGGGTGTACTCGAGCGCCATGCTCGAGCCCCCTCCCCACACGCTACTTTATTAGCGTGAGGGGAGCGATGGCATTCAGTGTAATGCCAGTAGCCATCTTAGCTACTGGCATTACACTGATTGGCTGGCCGGGAACACGTCATCGGGTGGTTTTTAAGAGCGATAACTTTTGAATTTTTTTGTGGACTGAGCTGCGTGAGGGCTTATTTTTTGCGGGACAAGCTGTGCTTTTTAATGGCACCATTTTGGGGTACATCTGGCTTTCTGATCACTTTTTAATCTCATTTTTGGCAGGTTAAGTCACAAAATAAAGCCGTTTAGGGGCATTTTTCTATATATATATTTTTTTACACCGTTCACTTGATGGGGTAGATCATGTGATATTTTTGTAGAGCTAGTTGGTATAATATTTTAAGAGCCATATTTTTTCATTGTTCTGGCTATGATGTTGTGTGGGGGCTCATTTTTTGCGGGATGAGGTGACGTTTTTATTGCTACCATTTTGGGAAACATACGACTTTTTGATTGTTTGATATTATGTTTTTTGGTAGGTGAGGCGACAAAAAAAAGCTGTTTTGGCATAATTTTATTAGATTTTTTTACGCGGTTCACTTGATGGGGTAAATGATGTGATATTTTTGTACAGCTAGTTGGTACAGACGCAACAATACCAAATATGTCTATTTTTTATTATTTTTTTTACGTTTTACACAATAAGAGCATTTTTAGAAAAAAATAATGTTTTTGTGTTGCAATTTTACGACTTTTTGATTGATTGATATGTTTTTTGAGAGGTGAGGCACAACTACACTGCTATATGTGTTGCGCGACAATTTTCATAATGTAAGTCTGTGGTGTCACGTCACAGTCGCAGCATGTCGCAGTGCGACACTATAGACTTGCAAAAATTGTCGCACGACAAATGTCGTCGTGTAGCCCTAGCCTTAATCTTAAAATACACCAGGGGCTGGTGAGACATTTCAAGTGTCACAGATAATAAATATGCCATAATCCAGGTCTAATCTCACTTTTCTACCTTAAGGAGGTTTTTGTGGGGTGAGCTGTAGTTTTTGGGACCATGGTGTACATGACTTTTTGATCAGTTTCTATAAACATTTTTGTTTGGGAGAACATGGGCTAAAAGACCAAATCGGCTATTTTTTTTTTCTGTTACAGCATTATCCGCACATGATAACCATTGTTATATTTTAATAGTTCGGATATTTTTGGATGTGGCAATGCCTATTATGTTTATTATTTATTTTCTTCATATTTTTAAACCTCTTCAGATGTCAAGTGACTTGTTAGTGTTATAAGGTCTCAGGGGAGTGGGGTGTTATATTTGGTGTTATCGCTCTCTGTCTTACTGGTCACTGGAAGTTCAGCATGGCACCTGATGGCAAAGAACTCTCTGAGGATCTAAAAAAAATGAATTGTTGCTCTACATACAGATGGCTGAGGCTATAAGAAGATTGCCAACACCCTGAAACTGAGCTGCAGCATGGTGGCCAAGACCATGCAGCGGTTTAACATAACAGGTTCCACTCAGAACAGGCCTCGCCATGGTAGACCAGAGAAGTTGAGTGCAAGTGCTCAGCGTCATATGCAGAGGTTATCTTTTCAAAATAGACGTATGGGTGCTGCCAGCATTGCTGTAGAAGTTAAAGGGGTGGGGGTGGGGGAATCAGCCTATCAGTGCTCAGACCATATGCCGCACTCCGCATCAAATTGGTCTGCATGGCTGTCGTCCAAGAAAGAAGCCTATTCTAAAGATGATGCACAAGAAAGCCGGCAAATAGATTGCTGAAGATAAGCAGACTAAGGACATGGATTACTGGAACCATCAGTCCTGTGGTCTGATGAGACCAAGATAAAGTTATTTGGTTCAGATGGTGTCAAGTGTGTGGTGGCAAACCAGGTGAGGAGTACAAAGACAAGTATGTCTTGCCTACAGTCAAGCATGGTGGTGGGAGTGTCATGGTTTGGGGCTGCATGAGTGTTGCCGGCTGTGGGGAGCAACAGTTCATTGAGGGAACCATGAATGTCAACATGTACTGTGTACTGTGACAATCCTCTCATTTTGAAAACTGGGCCGCAGGGCAGTATTCCAACATGATAACGACCCCAAACGCACCCCAAAGATGACCACTACCTTGCTAAAGAAACTGAGGGTAAAGGTGCTGGACTGGCCAAGCATGTCTCTATACCTAAACACTATTGAGCATCTGTGAGGCATCCTCAAATGGAAGGTGGAGCAGTTCAAGGGCTCTAACACCCACCAGCTCTTTGATGTCATCACGGACGAGTGGAAGAGGATATCAGTGGCAACCTGTAAAGCTCTAGTGAACTCTATGCCCAAGAGAGTTAAGACAGTGCTGGAAAATAATGGTGGTCACACAAAATACTGACGCTTTGGGTTAAATTTGGCCATTTTCACTTAGGGTTGTAGTATTTACAAAAATGTGAGAGGTCTACTTTTGTGGGATACTGTATAGCCCCTTCTTCAGATATATACGTAATAGTCCCTTCTTCAGATATACCTATGCACGCATTACTGTTCCGACTTAAGTGTCATTCACAGAACATCGGATAAGCAAAGGTTTGTGGCCTCACAGTCACCAAACCTAACAGTGCGCAACTTATCTGAAGGCTTTATGAAACTAATTCTCAAACAGTGCTCCAACTGTAACAGCAATCTGAAATTCACATACAGGATATGGAACTTGTGGAGCTTCAGAAGGTGTTCCCCAACATGGGAAGAAAAGCCCATCCTTGAATGGCAGCTAGAGTAAGTCACCGCCAATATCCATAATGGGTAAGTTTGCCATTATCCATTATTCTGTACAAACCACACAAGGGAAATAGGCTTCTGTTTTTCGTGGCCCACCTTGTACTTTCCTAGCATTACCTTGTCAATAGTGACCACATCGCTGGTTGATTTCTAAGGTTAATGGGAACTGAATGGGTTAATGAATTTAATATCTAGTAATCTGACGGCTCTTTATGGTGATGACACAGGCAAGTGATTATTTTAACTGTCAAGATATATATATATTCAATCATGCCATGAATATTGGATGAAAATGTTAGCCTTGCTCTTAAGATCAGCAAGCTCAGGGTAAACGAATACTATGCGAGTTGCATGCTTCCGTCTTAATGGTGCACACTGGAGACACAACTTGGAGCCAGAGTCATAGGCACTTATTGTCAATGCTCACCTAATGAGTTACGTGGAGCAACCAAAGGGATTGCATTAATCGTCTAGTTTGGGTTGCAGCCCGGTCTTACCCCTGCTCTGATAATTACTTGTGACAAGCTCTCAATGTGATTGAGAAAAGGAGTCTTAAACCCTCTCCTCTCAGCCCTCGCCAGTCTAGTCATAGCAAGCTTTAGACAAAAAGAACAAATCTGACTCTGATGTTCTCAAAAGCTTTGTTAAAATAAAAAATGGGTTATTTTTAATTGAAAGTGTTTCTTGGCAAAGATCAAGTGGAGTTTATAGAGGTGAAGACACCTAGCTCAGGCTTTGCAGCACATTTTTTGCAGTGATTCAGTCCCGGAAAGCATTTCTTCCAGGCTGTGGTCGTGATCAGCATGGGGCCCCAAAATGAGCAGACAGCACACGGCGCATGTGTGGCTGTCTCTCCATTCACTGCTATGGGACTTCCGAATATAGCTGCATGCTCTCGCTCATCTATTTTTGGAAGTTCCATAGCAATGAATGGAAAGGATGGCTTGCATTCATGGTGTACTCTACATTCACCTCAGAAACCCTGTCCTTGATGGCATATATGACCTCTGCTCTCCATATATCTCTCTCCTAATCATGTAACACCTACCCAAGCATCTCTGATCCACCCACATACTACATATAGGGTAATTTATCAAACTGGTGTAAAGTAGAGCTGGTTTAGTTGCCCATAGCAACCGTTCAGATTCCACCTTTTATTTTGCCAAGGAGGAGTCAAGAAAGGTGTAAAATTACTGGTTGCTATGGGCAACTAAGCCAGTTCTAATTTAGACCAGTTTGACAAATGACCCCAGTAGTTTGTAAGGCTGAGTTCCATAGTCTCACTTCTCCTGCAGTAAAGAATCCTCTTCTATGTTTGTGTACAAACCTTCTTTCCTCCAGACGCAGAGGATGTCCCCTCGTCACAGGTCACAGTCCTGGGGATAAATATGTGATGGGAGAGATCTCTGTATTAACCCCTGATATATTTATACATAGTTATTAGATCTCCCTTCAGTCGTCTTTTTTCTAAAGTCAATAACCCCAATTTTTCTGGGTACTGTAGTCCACCCATTCCAGTTATTACTTTAGTTGCTCTCCTCTGAACCCTCTTCAGCTCTGCTATGCCTGGCCTTGTTCACAGGAGCCCAGAACTGTACAGAGTACTCCATGTGTGGTCTGACTAGTGATTTGTAAAGTGGCAGGACTATGTTCTCATTACGGGCATCTTTGCCTCTTTTGATGCAACCCATTATCTTATTGGCCTTGGCAGCAGCTGCCTGACACTGGTTTCTACAGCTTAGTTTGCTGTTCACTAAAATTCCTAGGTCCTTTTCCATGTCAGTGTTAGCCAGTGTTTTACCATTTAGTATGTACTGGTGACTTGCATTATTTCTTCCCATGTGCATAACCTTACATTTGTCAGTGTTAAACCTCATCTGCCACTTCTCTGCTGAAGCCTCCAATCTATCCAGATACAGATGTAGCAGTATACTGTCCACTTCCGTGTTAATTATTTTACACAGTTTAGTGTCATCTGCAAAAATTGATATTTTACTGCCTTTTACAAGATCATTAATAAATATACTGAAGAAAATAAGGCCCAGTACTGATGATCCCTGTGGTACAGTATCAAATGCTTTGGCGAAGTCAAGCTATACAACATCCATTGATTCTCCGTGGTCAAGTCTAGAACTTACCTCCTCTGATTAAATTAGTTTGACATGACCGATCCCTCATGAAGCCATGCTGATACTGAGTTATTCGCTTATTTTCATTGAGAAAAAGAGAACATCTGCTTCAGATGAGACGTCACTGGATATAAGAGGTATGTGGCGCTGTATTACCCTGTATGCTTTGGAGTGATGTATGTAATGTTTTCCAATTATTTTTTTAACAGTAGCTGGACGGAAGGGGTTAGGTTGAGAATTTGGCATTTGTGCCATTTAAATTTTTACCTCAGGCAGCAGAAATGCCCCTACCCCTTGCCACAAAGCACTGAGAGAAGAAGGGGGGGGGGGCAACTGAACTCTTGCACCAGGGCCCATGAGTCTTTAGTTACAAACCCTGACTCCAAGATCTCTTAGAAATATCTAAGCATCTCTTAGAAAACCTTCAAAAGTTTACCCACGACAGATGTTAAACATAACGGACTATAGTTTCTGGGCTCTGTTTTTGACCCCTTTTTGAATATTGGCACTACATTTGCTAAGTGCCAATCCTGTGGAACACTCCCTGTCAATAGAGAGTCCTTAAATATCAAAATAATGGTCTGTCTATGATAGTATTTCATTCTATTAGGATACTGGGGTGTATGCCATCTGGTCCTGGAGATTTTTCTATTTTAATCTTTTTAGGACACTGCTGCACTTCTTCCTGGGTCAGACAGGTCACTTTTAATGGGGAATTTACTTTGCATTTCATCTGAGAGTTTATTTTCCTCAGTGAATACAGTGGAGAAAAAAAATAGTTATTAGCTTTCTTTTCTCCTGATTGCTCTCTGCAACTCCCCCCTCATCATATTGTAAAGGGCTGACACCTTTAGATTTATACTTTTTACCATTTATATAATTGAAGAACATTTTAGGGTTAGTTTAACACTCTTTGGCAATAAATCTCCCTGTCTCCAGTTTGCTGCTTTTATCAGTCTTTTTACATATTCTATTTTTTCCCTTATAGTTTTTCAATGCTTCCTTGCTACCCTCCTGTTTTAGCGATTTAAATGGTTTTAAAAATAACCCATTTTGTGGCTCCATTTTTATTTTTGAGGACATTGTCCCAGTTAGTAAAGCCAATGGCCTCTCTTAGCTGGTCAAATTTTGCTCTTTTGAGGTTGGCATTTTTGTTCCTCCCTGAAGAAACACTCTTGGAAGGTTATTATTTTATGATCACCATTTCCCAGGTGTCCCCCAACCTGCACATCTGTTGTTCTGTCTGTAGCTCTATTGTTAATACTAAGTCCAGTACAGTGGTCCCTCTAGTTAGGTCCTGAATCAGTTTGAAAAGGTATTTATTGCCAAAACCTGTTTTCTTTATGAGATATAGAGGTTTCAGTTTCCCAGTCTATATCTGGGTAGTTGAAGTCCCCCATAATAACGAGCTAATTATGATTTGCCGCCCCATCTATTTACCTTAGTAGTAGATTTTCTATGGACTCTGCTATATTAGGTGGCTTATAACAAACTTCTATCAGTATTTTATTTTAACTCCATCTATTTCCCTTCCCTACGATAGGGCCTGTGTGAAAAAGAAGTTGGACCAGTTCTCCAGGAAACCAAATCCCCTCCTTCCTATACCAGTTGCTGAGCCACTTGTTTACCTCCCTAATCTCCCGCTGCCTTTCTGCTATGGCTCCTGATACAGGTAGTAGTTTAGAAAATACTACCTTTGAGGTCCTTGGCCTGAGCTTGTGACCTAAATCCCTAAAATCAACTTTGTCATTGGTTCCAATGTGGAACATGACCGCTGTATCTTCGCCAGCCCTTCCCAGTAATCAACTCAATCCGTGATATGTCGAATTTGAGCGCCAGGAAGACAACACACCATTCGACGATCCCGGTCTTTGCGACAGATTGCCCTATCTGTACCCCTAATAATTGAGTCTCCCTCTATCAGCACCTGTCTGGCCTGCCCTGCTCTCCTGGTGCCCTGCTTACTGGAGCTGACATTCCCCTGACTGTCAGAGGAAGAGTCTTGCTGCAGCAGCGCTCTCCCTGAACTGACATCCCCCTCATCTGCCAACCTTGCAAACTTGTTGGGGTGTGTCAGTTCAGGGCTAGCCTCCCTTGGATTCTTCTCTCTACCCCGCTTTCTGTTACCCAGCTAGATACCTCACTGCCTTATCCGCCATACTACCACCCTCATCTACCCCATAGATTGCCTGCTCTTTTCCAAATTATCTAAACGCTTCTCAGTGGGGAAATTCGTTCATTTAGATACAGGATGTGAGATTCCAAACGGGCAATTTGCTCACATTTTGAGCAAAGATATGCACCCTCAAACGGCTGTTCCAGGACTACATACATTTGACAAGATGTGCACTGGACATTACAGTGATAAGCAACTGACTTACTGTAGTGCCCGAATCTAAAGTCACATAATCTTAAATAACACACATAATACAAACACACACTGGAAATCAAACACGTGAACGCTTGTATAAGTTCTGCTCCCAAACAACTTCAAACCAGACTGCTTTTTTTTCTTCCGGATTCCAGGGACCTCCTTCTTTTCTCTGCTTTTGCTCCTCCTCCAAGATTCTTCACATGCATCCTCAATACTCTGAAACGAACTACCCTGGTAGATCAGACTATTGTTTTCAAAATGCAACAAGAAAACTGATGTCTTCAGGAAAGCTTACAATAATCCTTCAGCCACTTCACTACCATCTGAGCAGTTTCTACCCTCACCTTCTCTCTTCCTCCCCCTTCCCTTGACGAATGTAAGCCCTCATGGATCGGACGGGTTCCTGGCATAAATGATGTCTTTTGGACGGGTAAGTTCCGCTTCGTGCAGCCGCATTAGTCCATCCGAAAGTCAGCATTTTTGCTGTAAAGGTAGCAGATCCCATTAAAGTCAATGGGGATATGGCAGTATCCAGCTATGCTGGATACGGTAAACTCCGGTAGTCTGCTCCTCTGCTAGAGCCCACAACGCATATGTGAACCTTCTCAACATGAGAGAACTATGAAACTTATACTCCTTCGCTGGATGAAATTCCAAATTTCTGGGAATCATATTACTTATGTCATGATGAGAGTTATGTTTGAGCTGGATTTAGGAGCAACCTAAAATATGGGTTGACAGGCCGTAATTGGTCCTCATGTAAATCACTTTTCTATTGTGTGAGAATCTCAGATCTGTCCATTTACATTTGTCTAGGACTTTGAGATCTTACTACAACAAATAGGTGCCAAACAGAGAAAACTAGGACAACTCATGGTGTCAGCATGGCTAGGCCTTGGTACAATACAAGAAGCATTGTACTCTTCCGAGTAACAAAGATGAGAGCTGGCATTTGTTAATTAAGGTGGTGGAGGATGCTGGGAGACCAAAGTTCAATTCATTTTCCTTAAAGAAAAACTCAGTAACAAATGATGCTCTGGAGTAAAGGAGCATGGGATATGAGTGGCTCTTTCTTAATTGGAGTGGCAGAAACTGTTTACATGAATATGTGGATAAATGATTATTATTCCTAGGTCAGTCTTTTAGATCCAGCCATGTATAAAGTATGTATAATTCATTGCTTCATTACAATCAGTGTCCACTAGCATCCATGCTCATGGCTTATTGGATTAGGGGCATGCTGCTCTACTGTTTAGTTTTCTTTGTGACCTATGGTTTCCTTTACATTTTGCCAATTATTACAGCCTATAGATTAAAACAAACATACAGATCTCAGAAAAGGATTCTTCTGGTCAAGGACCTTTAGGGGTTCAAGGAATGGTGCAGCTAATCCTGGCATACATTGGTGGGGGGGGCATTTGTATTCTAAGCTTCCTCTTGAGGTTGTCATTGAGCAGATCTATATCCATTAGATGATCTACACTAACTTGTCTACATTTTAATCCCCTTGTTTTTTTTGTGTTCGGGGTGATCTAAATTCTGGTATAGTGAGAAATAGAGCAAATTATAATTTACTACTTTTTTGGGTTGTCTTTGTATTCTACAAAAAAACAAATGGATGTCAGAAAAGATTCCTGTTGTAATGACTGGAAACATTTAGTTGGCAAGGTGATGCAATTTGGTAAAAGTTATAGGGGTTGTGTCACAAAACATATTCTACAGTTTTCAAACCAGCACCTGGATCTGAATACTTTTTTAATGGCATGTAATTAACTGGGAACTTAAAGTGACCCTGGAAAAAAAAAAACTAACAGTGGCCCCATGTTGTAGGCAAGTCCAAACTTCCAAATTGACAGAAGACGGGCAACACAAGTAGGCAGGAACAACAGAAGTTGGGTGGGACCTGCAATGCCATAGTTGAAAATACTGCCCCAGCAGAACCAAATATCGCCACCCTCGCCACAGTATTTAACTATCATCGTCCTAAGGATGGTGATGCAGTTCAAGAGGGCACCTGCGGCCAGGTGAATAAGTACCTGATGCTCCCAGCATAAGTTAATGCTGAGAGCATCAAATCATAATGTATCCAGCTGACAGCCATGAGGCTGTCAGCTAGATACAGGCTGTGTGGCTGAGGTGGTTGCCTGGGCATTGTCCACCGGAAAAGTTCCCTGCAGGGTCTATGAGCAGTCCGCCCTGGCATAGTTTAGTACATGACAGTCTCTTTCTAACAAAGCTAGAACCAGCCCTGTACCTCACATGGATCCAGAGATCTCCTCATTCATTGCTCCAATTGTTCTGCTAGATTTATTTCAAGCTGGCTGCTCAAGTGGCATGTCCTTTCTGCTGCAGAAAGGATGGAACTGAGCATGTGTGGCCATCACAGTAAACAGGACAAAGAAAAGTGGTGCTATTTAGATAGAGTTCATTGAGTAACTAAGTAGCTATAATACTTGTTTAATGACATGCAATTAAAAAAAGTATTCAGATCCATGTGCAGGTTTGAAGATTGTAGAATATTATTCGTGGGACAATCCCTTTAAATCAAAAACTGGCATTTCTTAGCATTCTCAAGCCACTTAGTGACCGTAGTTCGGGACCCGATAGGTCTTGAGTCTTTTTCAGAGATAAACCTCTAAATTCTGAATCATTAAAACTGCTATATTCCAATAACAACAGGAATATATAGTTTATTCCCCCACAAACAACATATTTTTGATGGATTTATTGAGTGTCTGTGTGGCGGTGCACATCACCTTCAACCCTTCAGTGTCAGAGATGCTCCAGGGATCATAGTATGAGCTAAAGGCATGTATTACCTAATGGCTTTGCTGCATCCTCACTTTTTTAGGAGATGTCAGAACACTGCTAAGCCTGAAGGCACATTCATTTGAATGGGCTGTAGGGAGCCCTAAGGCTTGGCACTGTTTAGAACATATCACTAAAAATCTATTTTCGGTATAACAATTATGTCATATGTTGTTCACTTTGAATATGAAAGCAAGTCTTCTGCCCAGAAATAAATGTAAGGGGAATGTCCAAGGCTAGAACAAAGGCTCTGCTGTTTTTCCCAGAAACAGAGGCACGTCTGTTCATGAGCTCATGGCAGTTCCATTCGCTTGAGTAAGGAAGAGCTGCAATACCAGATACAACCCATGGACAAGTGTGGAGCTTCTTCTGGGTGTGGACCTGTTAGGCTTTTTTGACACCTGCATTATAGATCTCTCTCTGCTGTAAGAGCCTCCTGGAGCTCTCTGGATCCGGCATAGTCAGATATTACCACAATGCCTGCCAGCCCCATTGACTAAAATGGGATTGAGCAGAGATCTGGCCCTTACCCAGCAAATACTGTATGGCAGGATTTGGCCAGAAAAAAAATGCTGCACCATCAAAAACATTTTTTTTATCATAATAGCCTTTATGTAAACGGTGTATGAATTTTTTAATAAAAAATGGGTAGATTGTTTTCTGGATATAATTTTTTGAAGTCACTCCATGTACACTACTTCCTGTCTTGGCTCTTCAACTTCCTCTTTGTTGGACCTTTATCACCAGAAACAGCCTTGTTTGACTTTGTCAGACCATTCACTCTGACCAGAATGCATTACACTAATCAACACAATGCCCTACTGTGGTCCTCTTTACCTATGGAGAACAATAGAGCTGTCATACTGTAATCCAAATTCTGCACCTTCTATTATCATGAGGATTACATTGAAGATAACCACAGCAGTGTTCCCCTCACAGCAATGGATTACCATTTGTGTTGACTGCTACACAAGAACAACGTTTCATGTGTTAATTTTAATGGCATCATATTGGTGACACAAATAAAAAGACAAATCTAAAAAAAAATGTTTCCTATGACTATTGAGTTAAAAAACATTCCGATGAAAGTGTCCTTTTAAATGGAGCACGGCACACATTTTTTTTTTCCACAGACGTAAAAGAAGGTACAATAAGGCATCATAGACTTCTATGGGTGCTGTATTTTGGGTAATACACTCATGTGTGAGAGCTCTGTCAGATTTTCTGTTCAGGGCGAGGTGTTGTTATTGAAACACTCTTTCAAAAAAAGAAAGGGGTATTCCAGCAGCTAAATATTGTTGTCCTATCCATAGAGACCACAATTGATTGGTGGAGGTCCAATCTGAATGAGGCTGAGCTGTGGTATCTGGCACAGTTGTGTGTATAGATGAGCCTGGGGTTATTGCATTTTCATTCTGATGACTGGAGGGGCCCCATGCAGATCAAACATCTTAAGAAAAGGGCCATCAATTTAGTGGTGGACTACCACTTTAAAAATAATTTTGACATCTTCATATTTGAGAATATCATCATCATAAAATCTAATTTAGTCTTGCACACGGTATTATACTACATATACTGCATACTTATATTGTATATTCTCCAAGTATTTTTGTGCTATGAGCCAAAAACAATCTAAAAGGTATAAAACGTAGACTGCAGAAGTTCACTTTCATGGGTTGTCACCAAAGCAGCTTCTTAGTCTTTCTCCATTAAATTTTCAAATGTTGATAAAATTCTACTGAGATCAAAAGGCAGAGGCATGGAGAAGTCGTCTTCTTCCCAATATGGGCGGCAGCGAGGCCTCTGGTCCATTGGTAAAGACTTTGCCAAACTGCATCTGCACCTTAAAGAAAAAAACACAAGGTCAAGTTTAGCATCAGTTCTACAAAGACCATCCATGCTTCATCAATGTTCTGAAAATTCACGGCCTTCACAAAAGAAAAATGCGAACACATAACATATTCTAATGATTGCAAAAAATAACTTTAAGGCATGACTACTGGATGCAGAAAGAAAGCAAAATTCTGTTAGGATATCTGGCTAGGATATGCCACCAATGTCACCTTTGGGACCTGTACCTATCTCCAGAATGGGTCCCCAAAAGTAAAGGAGAGCGCACTGTGATTGCGTGGTGTGCTCTGCATTTATTTCTATGGGAGTTCTGAAAATGTCAGAGCGAGCGCCCTTGGTCATTTTTAGAAGTCCTATAAAAATGAATGGAGAGCGTGCAAGCACTGCCACTGCTCCATTCACTTCTATGGGACTGCTAGAGACGATCCAGCGCTCAGCTATTTTTGGCAGCCCCAAAGAAATGAATGGAGGGACACCGTGCATGCGTAGTTGCTCTCTGCACATTTGGCGGGGAGATAGATGCAGGTCCCATTGGTGGGACCTACACCTATCTGACATTGGTGGCATATCCTAGTGATATACAACCAATGTCTCAAATGAGACAAACCCTTTAAAGTGTAGAACTACAAAGGATGTATTTTAGAATGACACACAGATATAGTAATTGTTATCTTGAGGTGGCTAAGTAAAACAAAGCATGGAAAGTCATGGAACAACTGTTTCCATCTGCATCACATTTCACAACAGTTTTGGGTAATAGCGAGAGGAGGTTTTGGGAACTCATTTTTCCTAAAAACTATTCCTGGTTCTTGGTTGGCCTATCAGAGAGAGGAGAGGTTCTCTCATGAAGCTGTGTGGAGATGTCCATGGACTATATTCTATTGACATCATCAAGAAGAGCAGCTGCAGAGAATTTCATTTTCATGCAACAGCTCTTTCATTACACAAATCCACTCCATATGACCGAGGAACCCAGAGAATGATTAGAAAATTGCTTGAACACACAGTTCCTAACAGAAAAATGAATGGCAAGATCTGCTTTTAATCTTTCTATTACCGTAGTTCGAAAATACCCAATATGACACTGACTACAAGTAAGGCACTGTCACACATTTCAAAGCAGCTGCGGCATACTGTGACTCTTCCAGATCCACGAGAGTGCCGCGGTTCCCATAGGGGTAATGGTAGCAGATTTTCTGCCTGGAAGCCTTTAATTCTGACCTCTTGACTTTGGTCAAAACTGACAGTGAAGCCATTAAAGCATTGTGGCTGGGCCATCAGCAGTTTCCAATACATAAAACACACAGATGTTATGACCTTGTCATTTGTACAAAATAATTCCCCCGATGGTAGATATTACAGATCTTTGAAGCTCTAGATCAGGGGTACTCAAGTACTTTTGGTAAAGGTCCAACTACCTGAGTCTGCTGTAGGATGAAGGTCGAGCTGCAAAACAGAAAAACATATAAGGAGGGGCAACACCAGTGGGGTGTAGCCTTAATAGTACCGTGTTTCCCCGAAAATAAGACCTATCCCTAAAATAAGCCCTAGTGCTATTTTGCCTTGTTTTTGGAGTAGGCTTAAAATATAAGCCCTACTCCAAAAATAAGCCCTATCTACGTTACTGTATAAAGTGAATACAAGTGAGCGCTTCCATTATGGAAGCGCTCACTTGTATATTTTCGCTGCCGGCACCCTATCAGACCTCAGAACAGCCCACCCTGCCCCATAGTAATAAAATAAAAAACTCCTCTTACCTGTCCTGCGCCGCGGCTCCGCTCCTGGTCCAGCGCTCCACAGGCTTCCAGGGCCGGCGCTGCACTGTCCTGACCACGTGCAGCATCAGGACGTAGTGCGCACACTATGACCTGACGCTGCACACAGTCAGGTGACAGTGCAGCTCCGGCCTCAGAAGCCGGAGGAGCACCCGGAGCGGAGCTGCGGTGCAGGACAGGTAAGAGGAGTTTTTTATTTTATTGTTATGGGGCTGGGTGGGCTGGTCTGAGGTCTGATGGGGGAACAGTGGGCTGATCGGGGGTCTGATGGGGGCATGATGATCTGAGGTCTGAAGGGGGCACAGTGGGCTGATCGGGGGTCTGATGGGGGCACGCTTTAAACCATGTTTCCCTGAAAATAAGACCTATCCCAAAAATAAGCCCTAATGCTTTTTTTTGGAGGAAAAAAAATAATAAGACACTGTCTTATTTTCGGGGAAACACTGTGCACTGTGCCCCCTTCAGAGGAATAATGCCCTCTGTGCCCCTTTCACATTTGCAATACCCATTGTGCCTCCTCCAGAGTAGAACTGCCCATTGTGCCCCCTCCAGAATAAAAATGCCCACTGTTCCCCCTCCAGAATAAAAATGCCCACTGTGCCCCCTGCAGAATAAAAATGCCCACTGTGCCCCCTGCAGAATAAAAATGCCCACTGTGCCTCCTTCACATTAGTAATGCCCTATGTGCCCCCTCCATGGTAGTAATGCCCTCTGTGCCCCTCCATAGTAGTAATGGCCCGCTCTGTGCCCCCCCAGAGTAGTAATGCCCTCTGTGCCCCCCCAGAGTAGTAATGCCCTCTGTGCCCCCCCCAGAGTAGTAATGCCCTCTGTGCCCCCCCAGAAGTAGTAATGCCCTCTGGTGCCCCCCCCTCCAGAGTAGTAATGCCCTCTGTGCCCCCTCCCAGAATAAAACTGCCCATTGTGCCCCTTCACATTAGGAATGCCCCTGTGCCCCCTCCATAGTAGTAATGGCCCTCTGTGCCCCCTCCATAGTTATAAAGTACTCTGTGCCCCCTCCATAGTTATAAAGCCCTCTCTGCCCCCTCCATAAATTATAGTCCTCTGTGCCCCCTCCATAGTTATACTCCTCTGTGCCCTCTCCATAGTTATAAAGTCCTCTGTGCCTCCCTCCATAGTTATAGAGCCCTTTGTGCCCCCCTCCATAGTTATAGTCCTCTGTACCCCCTCCATAGTTATAGTCCTCTGTGCCACCTCCATAATTATAGTCCTCTGTGCCCCCTCCATAATTATAGTCCTCTGTGCCCCTTCCCACAGTTATAGTCCTCTGTGCCCCCTCCATAGTTATAAAGTCCTCTGTGCCTCCTCCATAGTTATAAGGCCCTTTGTGCCCCCCCCTCCATAGTTATAGTCCTCTGTGCCCCCTCCATAGTTATAGTCCTCTGTGCCCCCTCCATAATTATAGTCCTCTGTGCCCCCTCCATAATTATAGTCCTCTGTGCCCCCTCCATAATTATAGTCCTCTATGCCCCCTCTGTATTAAACAAAAAAAAAAAAACAACAAAAAACACACAGCACCTACTCACCTTATCCCGTTCCTGAAGCTCACTGTCCTTCCATCTTCTCTGCAGGCAGAGATCGCGCAGCAGCGATGTGGGCGGAGCTTATGCAGATTTCCAGCCTGCAGGCTCCGCCCACATTGACCGGCAGCGCGATCTGTGCAGAGCGAATGGTGGAGCAGGAGAAGTCTTCCTGCTTCACCATTCACAGCGCAGCCGCCTTAAGGAGGGGAGGAGAGCGGGGAGCTGAGCGGTGAATGACATCAGCTCCCTGCACTCCAGCAATGAGCGCTTCCATCTGTATTGATGGAAGCGCTCATTGCTTCGGAACTCTGCAGGGGCCCAGACAGCTGGCAACCATGGTCTGGATTTGGACCGCGGTCCGCCAGTTGAGTACCCCTGCTCTAGATTTTATTCCTATAGATAACAAGGCAGTTCTAGTCCTACATATGGGTGATTAGGAAATATAGTATTTTGTTATATAGCGTTTCAGCTAGGCTACCCCATCATCCAGAATGCAGATTTGATATGCGGCTCCAGCCTTGCATCTAAAGGGGGCTTGTTCACATCTGGGCTGGAGGCTCCGCTCAAGGTCTCCATCGCGGATCCCGTCAAAAACAGTGGAGAGATAGGACTTTTTTCTATTTTAAAAAAGCAGTATCCTAATTTAATCCAATGGGATCTGTTTGGCTTTGCTCCTGCCAGTTATGTGCCGTTTCCAACACTTTTGTTATTTTTTTGTTCTGCTCTTCAAACGGAACAGAACAATGGAAATCAATGAAGGTGATGTGAACTCATCCAAGTGGCCCTCACTGGCGCCCAAAACCCATGGCACAAGCATCACCAGTCATACCATAGCTATGACAATGACTTCCTGATGAAATCATGCACCAAGTATATCTAAGTTTACAAGTATTCTTCTCCACCAACTTCATTTCCATGCTGAAGAGTAAGGAGCACTCGGGTGTCTACTGAATCATTTTAAGGAATTGCATTAAATTCAATATTTGTTTTCAATATCACAATCAGAATGTAATAAAAGCACTGGTAAAGCTAGTGCAGATACTTGACCCCCAAGCAATATCTTTTTTACATTGTTTGATTTTATCCATAAAAGGGCCACCCATAGAGAGCACATGGATAAGCAATGGCATCCGAGAAGTAGTGGTATTAATATTATTGCTTTAATAGAAATAGTGACAAGCTATTAGTGTAATAGAACGGGTTCTCATTTTCTTCCCATTCCCATCCTTCTTCACTGGCTCGTGGCCCAGTTGCTGTAACATCTGTTGTCTTTGTAGGAGCTTATACTGGCTCAGTGTTGGCAAGGCCGTACTAGTATTTAGGGAGTCTGAATAAGTAACTCCCTGATGAAAATTTTTACGCTAATAACATAGGTAATATTGTGGCAAAAGGTTTTCTTAGGGCAGATCCACACACTGCAGATTTGTTTCAGAAATTTCTGAGGCCGAAAATCAGTCCCAAACCTTTGAAAGGGTTTGTTTGGGAGGCCAAGACATTGCGGGGAATTTGAGGGGTTAACCTATCTCACATATTGATGTCATATCGCTAGGATAGGTGCGGGTCCCAGAGGTGGATCCTGAACCTCTCTCAAGAACAGAACCTGCAAAGTGAAGGACTGCACATAGTCCCATAGTAATGAATGGGAAGTGCAACATGCAAGCACAGTCACTGCCCCATTCACTTGCTGACAGAAATAAGTGAGCCAACTCTGCGATTTTCGGCACTCCCATAGAAATGAAGGGTGGCCTCACATGCGCACTCTGCTCTCCTTCACTTTACGTGCTCTGTTCGTCCGGTGGGACCCTCACCTGTAGGACACCGGTGGAATATCCTAGTGATATGCCACCAATGTGTGAGATGGGTTAACCGCTTTAATATTCTCCCCACTCCATTTTCTAGTCTAAAAAAGTGGTAAATCTCACATTTGCAATTTTTTAAAATACCACTGTGCCTACACTTATAAAGCCTTATTCACACGTCCGTGTCCGTGCTCAAATCCGTGAGCAGGTGGTCAGTGAGGCATCCGTGAAGGATCCGCGTTGGGTCCGTGTTTTGCCATCTGTGTTGCATCCGTGTTTCACCGACACTGAACAGCTGAAAAATAATTTTCAAAGCATCTCTTCTTAATGATCCGTGAAACACTGATGCAAAACGGATGACATCCATGAGGGATCCGTGATTTTCACGGACTCATTGACTATAATGGGTGTGAGGGATCCGGGAACACGGATCAAGATAGGACATGCATCCGTGCTAAAAACACGGACCATGCTAAAACACTGATGTCTGAATAGACACATTAAAATGAATGGGGAGGACACGTGGAGGACACGTACAGGACACGTCCGTGAAACACTGACGTGTGAATGAGGCTTTAGCAAGTGGAGTTTCTACGCTGCCCCCGTCACTTTTTCGAGAAGAAGCATGGCAAGAGCGGGACCATTTTGAAATCTATGCCAGGTATTTCAGTTTAGATGCACGGAACCAGGTGTGTGCCTCATCAAAAATTGGGTGCAGCACAGGGGATATCATAGACTGGCATACAACACCAGTCTATGATAAATTCCACCCATTGATTTCTGCAAGTCTCATTCAGATGAATGGAACAGTCTTCTGTGTGTTAACGTACAATACTCTAAAGGCCCTTTTAGACGGGCCGATTCTTCTCCCTGCCCGAGCGCCGATCAGCGATATCGGCGCTCGGGCAGGGAGCCTTTACACGGCCCGACGAATCGAGCGCCCGGCCGCACGAGTGATCGCTGTATCGCTCGTGCGGCCGGGAAGCTCCATACTGTCAGGCGCACATCGCCTGTTTACACAGGGCGATGTGCGCCCGACAGATTGGATCTTTTGGTTTCTACAAAAGATCCAATCAGCCGACGAACGAGCGTTTTGCTCGTTCGTCGGCTGATTAGGGCCACTTTTACACGGGCCGATTATCGGCACTAGCGTTCCTAGGAACGATTTTTCGGCCGATAATCGACCCGTGTAAAAGGACCTTTAGGCTCGGTTCGCACACTGCAGCCCCCAGTCCTCCCACACCCTGCACAAGTGGCACATGGCACAGTACCTGGGTGATCATATAGAATATAGGGCAGATCATTTAACCCAGTTTATTATTATAGATGCATGGGTAACTGAGATGACTTGTAGGACAGGAAAGTCCAGGGCACAGGCTAGGTAGTGGGCTACTACTGAAAATAAATGTGTGTTGGTGCAACCTTAGGGATTTGTGAATTGGGGTCTGATAATATTTGCATGTAGCTGTACGAGCGGGCCACCAGAATTCATTTTATTGGTGGGCCCTAGGCATCGTGGTCTGACAATAGAGGTTCACTTTGTAGCTGATCTCTGCTCCAGGTAATGGATGAATGTCCTAAACTTAACTCAGAATTCCCTAAATGAAAATGAGTTTTATTTATTTTTTTAACTATACAACCCCTTTCTGATATCACAAGGTACTACAGCAGTGTGAGTAGAATCAACATTTAAAAGCTTCGGAATGGCCAGGAAAGCCTATCATCTCAATATCATAAAATTTAGCCATTCAACCTTAAAAAAAAAAAACCTTAAATGAACTTCAAAGCGAACATGACAATTTCCTCTGGACAAGCTTCTCCTGATTAGAATAAAATAAACATCTAAAAGCAGAATTAATCTCTATGTAAATAGGCATATCAGCCTCTGAAAATAAAACGTCACACGGTATAACAGCGCCAGAGGGACCCGTCAGCAAAACAGATGATTGTAACATTATCTACCGTATTACTACTGGGAAGTCCTCAGGTTGCTTCTACAATGTCCTTCTCCTCCACTACTGTGTTGTAGTACATCCTCAGTGTATCTTGGACCATTATACATCCCGGCATGTTCATCATGACCTCTTTGTGCCATAAATTTCACAACCTGTTGTCACCATGAGATTATGTCTACAAGGGAATAAACAATCTATAGCGGTTTCAAATGCAGTGCTGCTATTTCGACAAATACTACTGATGCCAACATTCAAATTTTAGACATTTTCCAGATATGCTCTTCACAGACAGTCCCTTTAAAAAAAGAGCTGCCATGGTGATCAGTAGCCCCTAGGTACTGCTACTCATTTCCCCCTTAAAGGGGTTATGCTATGATTGATGTAAAAAATGAAAATCAGACATCATATAGGACATGACAACCTCTTTCTAACAAAGCTAGAACCAGCCCTGTACCTCACATGGAACCGGAGATCTCCTCATTCATTGCTCCAATAGTTCTACATTTATTTCAGGCCGGCAGCTCAGAGGACGTGTCCTTTCTGCTGTAGCTCTTTCTCTGCAACGGCCACAGCTTCAAACACAAGATATGGCTGGTGACAGTTGAAGATGAGCGTGTGCGACCACCTGTTCAGCCTGAGTCACATGAGTCATTGGTAGGTGGGACTCACAGCCTCCGCCCCCTCCCATTGTATGTGTGATCTCACCCTGGAGGTAACTGGGAGTTGGTCGCTGTGTGTCGGCCTGTATGCTCCTTCCGAAATTGCCCATACGGCATAGGTAGGTTAGTGTTAGGTTCCGTGCCACTCTGAGATACCTTGACGCGGTGCACGGGCTCCGGTATGTTCTTGATATGAGAAGATATTGGCGAAAGTCTCATTTTAACTTCACCGTGAGGGTTTAGCCATATATTATCAACTACATTTACTGTTGTAGTGCACCTTTTTCCGTGATTTGTTTTAGTATATAGTTTGTCACATCCGCACACTTGGTTATCCTGTGTAGGATGTTGTTGTGGTACATGTGGTCCGCTGCCGGCATCCTCCATTGTATGCATTTTTGCTGGGGATTATGTTCAGCAGTGTATCACATGTGCAGGATTTGCTCCCCCGGTTTGATATGTGCAACAGCATATGAGGTTTTGAGCATTTCTCTGCCATTTTAGACCACTGTTTTTTCCGTGATTGTGTTTGTACAAAACCAGGATTTGATCAAAAATAGAACACGTTTATATGTTTCCAATATACCTTATTTCTGTGTAAAACCCCAATCCTGGTTTTGGCTCTCAATCACTGATGGAAATGACTAACTAAACACGGACACGTGAATTAGACCTAACTCTACTATTTCTACTCAATTTGTAAATTTGTACTTCAAACAAAAAATAGATTTTAAAGGGGATTACCCAGGTTCAAATCTGAACTCTGATATATCCTCATCTTCGCTCATTTTAGCATGTATAAGGGGAGCATCCGAGTATTTCTTGCTCCGATGATCCCCCTGCATTGAGCGAGGCAAGGTCTGTTTTGTTTACTTCCTAACTATCCCAGGTGGAAACTTCCGCCTAGCAGAGATCTTGGCAGGGGCGGATTGGCCATAGACCCTACAGGGAAATTTCCCAGTGGGTCAACGCCTAGGAGGGCGACTCAAGCCCTCCTCATGGCCACAGGCCAGGTAGATAATGGTCTGATTCTCTCTTATGCACCTTGCTAGCAGCCACAGATGCCATCCTGAAGTCAACTGTATCAACGTCCTAAGGACAGCAATGAATACTGTGGCGCAGGTGGCAGTATTTTGTGCTGCATTGTGGTATTTGGTTCATCTGGGGAAGTATATTGTATATCTGTACTAAGTTATTGCTGGCCCCGTCTACTTCTGTTGTCCCTGCCTAATAATGTGGCCCTTTAGACGTGCCTGCAACATGGGGCTACTTTTACCTTATTTTCCAGGGCCACTTTTAGTTTCCAGTCTGCCCTAATGATGTCACTGGCACACATAGGCAGTCTATAGCGCTGCCCTAGGCTCTAAAACAGAGCATTGACTTCCTATATTGAGAAATTGTAGCCCTTAACTCAATTCTCGGAAGTGTAAGGGTGGACACATCTGTACCCTATAGATGAAATGTGTGATCCGGTTTAATATCTTCTCTGGATATAATGGGATTCAGGATTTTTCCAGTATGGGGACAGTTTGTGAACTTTGTTTTCTTCTTCCAATCAGAGATGTCTTGATCATTATCTCGTCGGCGTCATTAGTCATGTGATGTAAAATATGTTCTACATTACATGCATACATCAGAACCTTTTGGTTCCTTAATTTAAAGTAAAAAACGAATTGGTCTTAATGGTGTCTTCCCCCTGAGATTTATAAATGGACTCATAACATGACTTCTGGCACCTCCTGAGCCAGTGTCGTGGTGTTCTTTATGGTCTCCTTGTGGTCCTCTACACTCACACCGTCGTACATAACTCGCCTGCAGTGGAATCACCGTATAACATTCTCATATATCTGCTGCGTTCACGATTCAGCTTGAGATAATAGCATCTGTTAACATGCACTAAGTACTATCACAGAGCACATCACTTCATAAATAATAAGATTAGCCGACCTGAAGGCCCCCGCAGAAAGAGTAATGAGTTTAAATGTTTCTCATTAGTTATTTAAAACAAGCGGATTAAAGGGACAGGCAGTGGGTAACCGGCAATGGGCCTTCTGGCATGAATACTCTCATACTTGTATTAGGAGACTCTGATGGGTAAAGAGATTTGTGGAGAATGAGCCATTCTTCACGTCTTCACTGCCAGGCAGGCATTTGATGGACCGTACACCTTTTATGAATTTAATGCCACACTATGGGCACAAAAACTAGTTCAAATATAAAACACCATATTATAACAAAAATTACAGATTTTTTAGTGAACATAAACTTCTCACAATTCAGACAGTGACCTGCAGTCTACTAATTCTGCATACAGAACTTACCAAACTATTTTTTAAAAATGTATACTGTGCTGACATAGTATACTGTGTTATATGGTATAAATAGTGCATTTATTTATATAGGTCCCTGCACCCAATAGAGTTTACATGGGCCAAGAACGGAACAGTTCATGGTAACACTTGTTAGCGATGATCTGGCAGTGTAAATGCACTGCCGATTACCCCATGAACGTGCAAAACCCTCGTTCAGGCCTTATTCACACGTCAGTTATTTGGTCAGTGATTTCCATCAGGGATTGTGAGCCAAAACCAGGTGCGGCTCTAAACACAGAACAGGTGCAGATCTTTCCCTTACATCTTATGTCTGTGGAGGCTCCAATCCTGGTTTTGGCTCACAATCACTGACGTGTGAATAAGGCCTCATTGGGTAATTGGATCATTTGTGCAGCACAAAAAAATCCTTGTTTCCCGATGGTAGATTGTGCAGTGTAAACACAATCTGCTGCCAGAAAACAACAGGTTGTATAGGGAAAAGCGATGGTATTAGCAATCGCTCCTCCCCATACATTGGGGGAGATCGCCACGGTCTTCTCTGCTAGGGATCAGCAGATTGTCAGGAAGGAACGCTTCCTTCTCAACAATCTGCTTGTACATTGTCCCGTGTAAAGGGACCTTAAAGAGGACCTTTCACCACTCCTGACATGCTTATTGTAATTGCTACATGTATTCCCCATGTGATAACTATTCTGGAACATCCATTCTTATGTCTGTATGTTGTGCCATTCCTTTATTATTTCTACTAGAAGTTATGAATGAATTGCTATTTGTCTGCAGTAAGGGTACAGAGGGGAGGTGACCAGTTGGGGGTGTGTACCTGCACAGTCTGAAAATGGCAGCACTGATTGGATACAGTGAGACTGTGCAGGTACACACCCCCAACTTGTTACCTCCCCTCTGTACCCCTACTGAAGGCTAATAGAAATTAATTCATAACTTCTAGCAGGAATAATAAAGGAATGGCACAACATAGAGCCATAAGAATAGATGTTCCAGAATTGTTATTACATGGGGAATGGATGAAGCTATTAAAACAGACATGTCCAGAGTGGTGAAAGGTCCTCTTTAAGATTTGTAGAGCTCTAACCACTGTACCAGCGCACGGCTCACTTTTTACAATGCTATTAAAAGGAAGGGTCTACCTACGCAACCATTATTATTTATTGTGTTTGCTATTTTGTTGAATTTAAAGGAAACCTGTCATCTCCGAAACACCCCCTGAACTAGAGTAAGCAGTGTATAGTGTAAGTGATGCTGAATCCGAATATGTAAGTTTTATCTTCTTACTCACTTCCATTCTGATGTTGTGCTCCCACAAACCTGCAGTAAAATGCACTCAGTGGACTCCAGTGCTCACTCACATAATGGAGAGGACTCAAAGATGAGTCCTCTCAATGCATTTTACTGCTGGTTTGTGGGAGCACAGCGTCAGAATGGAAATGAGTATGAAGATAAAACTTACATATTCGGATTCAGCATAATTTACACTATACATCTCTTACTCTAGTTCAGGGGGTGTTTCGGAGATGACAGGTTCCCTTTAAGTCTTCTGCAGTTTTGTGCCTATGGCTCTCATGGAACATTATATGTCTCCATGGTAACAGACTACAAATAAGCTGTGTAGTCTAATCCTGCAGTCAAGCTTAATTCCATTAGTCCCTTAATTTGTTAACATAGTGTTTGAGGGGGTAGCATCCAGGGACGGACATATTGAAGGAAGTATCACAATGCGGTTTGTTTATGGTCTATTACCATGGAGATGTATAGTTCTCCATAGGAGTTGTATATACAGAACAATAGGCATTTTATACCACTAACAACAAATCCCTTATTCAAGGGTCAGGGAAGAAGTGTCTGATTGCTTGGGTTCTGACCACTGGGACCACCAGCATTCATGAACATGGAGAACTCGGAGTTCCAAATGAGAAAGGAGTGATGGGGGCACATAAGTGTTGGAAACGAGACATGCTGTTAGTGGGAAAACCCTTTAAGACTAAAGCAACATTTTTTCATTTCAGATCAACTTGAACAATAGAAACATTACATCCCAGGATTTCCGCCACTCAGCAAAGTAAGGAGACTCGCAGGAACACAGTGTCCTCGTCATTGTATATATAGGCACAGGCATGACTGTATTGGCCATAGGGCCTGGTACTGCCAACTTGTCCCATTCAACTGCATGTGGCAAAAGGAAGTTACAAGCACAGCTGCTCATACGGACAAGCCACTGAGCATACAATGAAGGAGATACGGCATTTGCAAGAGCATCAAAGGTGGAAAACAGTTTGGGCTATTTTTTTTTTGCCGATCTTTTATGGGTTTTCTACAACACGACCATGGTGCACATGTCAGGTGGCTGCTAACCTCTGCCCAAATAACATGCATACTCCCTCAAGCCAAAAATTTTTCCAGTTTTACGTGAAATTAGATGGTCAGAGAAAACTTTTGGCCAACCCTGGGCAAGGTCTTTTTTATTTGCCTATACGGTTTGCAAAAATGATACATGTACTTGGATTGCTAAGAGCAACAACGCTGTCTTCATTTGCATTAATTCCTTTTAAACAACCGTTAATACATGTTGACCTAATGTTTCCATAATCACTAATAAGAAGTTAACTGTGGCACATAATAAATGATTGACAATGTACAATGCTGACCAGATGTTATTTCAGCCACAACATTGCAATCTCCTGGGCCCTTTTACAGCAGAACACACAACAAAAACCAGTCATTTAATTATTAATGAACCACTCGATATTGCACCATCATCATCAATTCTGTGTATTCTCATTAAAACAGGTTCTGAACCACATCACACAGATACCGGGGCTCGACACAAGCATCATTACCAGGACTGTTCCATCACAATGGTGGAATCACACACTATTAAAATGACTCCTGGTCATGCACTAAGAAAAACGGGTATAATTTGGAACTGCTGCTCTGTGAGGGTGTATTCACAGTCCGCTTGTCCACATGGACAACCACATCCATTTTTCATTGTGATTTGCTAGCTATCATAAGAGAAGCCCATTAAAGCCACAAAGTAGTTTTTGCCATATGGCTCTTGGTCAAGATAGAAAATAAAGCATCCTTAGGAGTGGCTCTGGACCATCAACACAACGAATAGTCAGCAGCCTCGAAGATAACACTGTCATGAGTTTATATAACACCGACCTAAAAAAGAAGTCAATGTGACTGTAGATATGTGCGCTATACGTTGGATGAATGGTCAGATGACAAAATGTGCCAACAATCCAAATCCACATCCAAGATGGTAACACGTTCAAACTTCAGCTTTTCTGCATGCTCATATTTAGGGCTCATGCCCACAAACATATTTTCTTTCCGTGTCCGTTCCGTTTTTTTTTTGTGGACTATATGTGGAACCATTCATTTCAACGGGTCCGCAAAAAAACAAAACAAAACGGAAGTTACTCCATCTGCATTCCATTGCCGTATGTCCGTTCCACAAAATAATAGAACATGTCCTATTATTGTCCACATTACAGACAAGGATAGGACTGTTCTATTAGGGGCCAGCTGTTCTGCAAAATAGGGAATGCACACGGACATCATCCATATTTTTTGCGGGCTGCAAAATACATACGGTCGCGTGCATGAGCCCTTAGACATATACTTGAAATGGGCTCATCCATTCCCCGAGTTCCAAGTGGATTTCCACCCCAAAATGTATTATTAGCCACATATTATCAAATTAAAAGTTATAGGAGCACCAAAATGTGGTCATTCCATTTTATTTTTAAGAGATATTGGTCTTTCTTTCGACTTGGCTACGGTGGCAATTTTTTAAAAACAGGAAGTACCATACAAGTCAACGACTCTTAGGGCTCGCTCACATCACCGTTCAGCCCTTCCCTTCTCCGTTATAGGAGCAGGAGAACGGAAAGGATGGATTCGGGACATAATTGAGCTGAACGGAGCCTAAGGGACCCCATAGACTATAATGAGGTCCGTTTTTGAAGCGGAGACAAAAGTCCTACATGCACAACTTTTGTCTCCGCTCCAAAAATCATCTTCTGAGCGGAAACCTAACGGACCCCATTATAGTCTATGGTGTCCGTAGCTCAATTATGTCCCGAATCCGTCCTTTCCGTTCTCCTGCTCTTATAACGGAGAAGGAGAAGGGCTGAACGGTAATGTGAACGAGCCCTTAGAAACCAATGGCATAATTAACATTAAAAAATGTTAGTTTGTATGTAGATAAGGCCTTTTTATTGTACATTAAAAACTGTCTAATATATTTTATGTTTCAACTCCAACATTTTCAAGACCCCGGAAACTACCAAAGAATATGACAGTGATAAAAAACCAATCAAAGGGATATTAGAAAAAAATAAAGCGGTTGTCTCATGAGATAAATCCTTTTTAAAAGGCAGCCACAGTTAGGCCTGATTCAGATGTTCGTTTTGATTTCTGTCCGCAAAAAAACAGATACATATCAATCCATTTAGGGGGTCCATGTTGTCTGCGTGTATTAATGTTTTTTTTCAGGCCGTTCACCAGAGGGCATTGGCTATAATGGGATCTAGTGGTGACCCGCCCTGTTTCTGGGATGAGTGCCGGGTTCCTCCTATACAAAAAACAATGCATGTGCTGGTTTTTGTCCGGCCTAAATCTGGTGCTCATATCGGAAACCGGACAAATTCCATCATAGTCAATGGGGTCCTGCAGTGCACAGACTATCTGGCTATGCTGGATATGGTGAATTCCTCTGCCGGATACCTTTAGTGCATACGTCAGTAGCCTTAGTTCTCTGAACAGGCTTATGTTTGAACCATTGACTTTAATGGGTCCAATGTGCTGTCCGTTGCGCACACGGATGGAAAATATGACCGTCTGAATCAGGCCTTACAGTGGAGCTATCTGCAATAATTAACCCAACCTTTGGAAAGATGTAGTACTGCTTCTGGAAGAAAGCAGCCATGTTTTTCTAATCCTGTATACAATTCGCGAGATTAATACTGCTGAAACACCCAGCATCGTCTTGCTGTATAATACGCCATTGCATTTTCTAGAAATAAATATCACCATGCTGAATATTTCTGCAAATCCAAGGAACACAGCTTAATAACTGTCCAAACACAGTGCTGCTCCACAGACTCTACGGGACGTCATCCACATGCCCAGACCCCGGCCATATTATTAGGGGGGAAAAAACTACTTTAGCTAAAGTGAGTGTTAATTATAAGCCTGCAAGAGAGTCAATAAAAGGTTAATGTGAAGTCAGAGGATAAATTATTCCCCAGCATTGCCTCACTCCCCATTCTAAATGACCAACATTATACCTCCTGCTTTAATCAATAGATTTTACTGTAATGCTCTGAGCATTGATCTGCAAAATGCCAAGTATTCTGATGACGTCTTTCTCAGTGCCATAGAAGGGACTATATAACTCATTCCAATCTTTTTATTTTTTCCGAAGTGATACCCGTGACAGAAAAGGTTACATTTTAATGTTCTGCTGATCATAATGCAGATGAATCTGTAAACACAAATTCTGGGAAACAACTATTCAATGAGAAAGGGGCGGCTTTAAAAGAGCTCTTCCCATAGATTGCAATCACAGATACAACATTGGGTGTCCAGGTTTCAGTTCAATTTTTACATTAAAGTATTTTTACTTATTCGCTGACAGCAAACAGAGAGTTTGTCAATGGTAAGGAAACATCCATGAGCTGAAAACCTATACAGACCTTATAGTTGACAAATGTTGCCTAAATAACTATGATACCCAGAGATGCCATCACCATCCAGTGAATAAAATAGAGCATAAATCAATGCATACAGCACAGAAATAACAAACAGTGACTAACTATAAAAGCTCTATACATAAATCAATAATCTAATATAAAGTTTAAAGGGTTTTTTTCAGTTTTTCTTACTTATGACCTATCCATCAGCAGGGGCGTAACTACCATAGTGGCAGACCATGAGACTGCTATGGGGCCCTGGGCAAGAGGGGGCCCAGTCTTAGTTGGGATCATCCCCTCTTCTACTGGGGGTGAAAACTTGGTCAGGTCTCTACCCTCTAAAGGAGCAACTTTTAGCAAACGAGGCAGTGGAAAAAACGGTCCAAGAGTCACTGAAAGTTTTAGGCAGAAACCCTTCTGTCCTGTGTGTGGGGGCCTGGTTTGATCCTTACTATGGGGCCCTTAGTTATCTATGTACTGGTCATCAGTATCTGATCACCTGGGAACCCCGCCGATCAACTGTTTTAGAAGGCACTGGCGCTCGCAGTAGCGCTGCGGCCTTCTCACCGCTTTGACTAGGCCAGTGATGTCACGCTCATCAGGCACATGGCCGAGGTGTAGCTCATCCCCATTAATGTGAATGGGGCTGAGCACAATAACAAACACAGCCACTATACAATGTACAGTACCGTGCTTGGTGAGCTGAGAGAAGGCAGCGGTGCTACTACGATCGCTGGTACCTTCTCATACAGCTGATTGGCGGGGGTTCTCGTTATCCAGAGCATAGGTCATCTAGGTCATAGGTTTTTAAAAAAAAAACTCCCACAAAACCCCTTTAAATAAAAAAAAAAATCTATACACTTCATATAAAAGGAATGGTAAACATGGAGAGTGCACTAAAAAGGATCCCTCTGCTTTCTCTCTTGCTTTCCTTTCTATTTTGTCTCATAATAAATTGTTTGCTTTTCACATCAATTTGTACACTTAGTGTACTTTTAAGATTTGGGTGGTCATAATCCAGGGTTTCTGTGGTGCGCATTCAGATAATATAGGTCACACTCTCCAAAGGCTGGCCCTGGAGAGAAGTACTGTATTTTTCGGACTATAAGATGCACCTAGGATTTGGAGGAGGAAAATAAGAAAAAAAATATTTTTCATCAGACCTCAGATCAAACCACCATTCCTCCTCAGACCCCCAAATTAGACTCCCATTCTACATCAGACTACAGATCAGACCCCCAGCTCCATCAGCCTCAGATCAGACCCTGAGACCCCCAAGCTCCATCAGCCTTAGATCAGACCCCAATCAGCCTCAGATCAGACACCACAACCTCCATCAGCCTCAGATCAGACCCCTCCAATCTCCATCAGCCTCAGATCAGACCCCCCCAACCTCTATTAGCCTCAGATCAGACCCCCCCAACCTCCATCAGCCTCAGATCAGACCCCCCAACCTCCATCAGCCTCAGATCAGACACCCCCAACCTCCATCAGCCTCAGATCAGACCTCACCAACCTCCATCAGCCTCAGATCAGACCCCCCCAACCTCCATCAGCCTCAGATCAGACCTCCCCAACCTCCATCAGCCTCAGATCAGACCTCCCCAACCTCCATCAGCCTCACATCATACACCCCAACCTCCATCAGCCTCAGATCAAACCCCCATCAGCCTCAGATCAAACCCCCATCAGCCTCAGATCAGACTACCATCAGCCTCAGATCAGACTACCATCAGCCTCAGATCAGACTACCATCAGCCTCAGATCAGACTACCATCAGCCTCAGATCAGACTACCATCAGCCTCAGATCGATCAGACTACCATAAGTCTCAGATCCCAAAGTTGTCCACAATACTCCATGTGCAGTCTGACTAGTGATTTGTAAAGTGGCAGGACTATGGGTCACATTTATTAAGATCTGCATTTTAGACACCGGTCTTAATAAGCCCCTGCGCTGGTGGTGGAGCAACTGCCGCTTCTAAATGTAAGATCGCTTTCTAGCTGACTTACATTTAGACTACTGTATTTTCTACACCTAAAATAGGGTAGAAAATGGTAAATGAGACAGGCCTCCCGGCCTGTCCTCTTCCCCGCCACGTTTAAACCTGGCGTGAATGGGGAAAAGTTGAAGATTGTGGCACAAGGCCACAACCTCTGGCAGATCCGATAGTTCTTCTCATCCTAAGCTACCCTAATGGCAGTGACATTTATGGAACTTAGGGATCTTTCACATCAGAGATAGCTATTTCCGTTCAGCTCCATTACAGGATCATAAGTGCCGGATTCGCCACATAACTGACAGGAGCGGAGCCAAACATTCCGACTGACAACAATGGCATCCGTTTGGTTTCTGTCTGGAAGAACTCTTTTTAAGCAGAGAAAAAAAGTTCTGCGCGTAGAGTTTTTTCTCTGCTATTTTTGACGAAATCTCCAACGCAGATGTGAGCATGTCCTTAGAATGTCATACTGGGTTTATGAAAAGCATTATGACCTTCTCACCCCACCATCTATTTAAGGTAAAAATGAATGAATTGACATTTTGTAATTAGCCTTTTATACACCTTCCCACTAGTATATTCTCTTGCTGCAAGCCATACGAAGTGAACTTTTTTCATGCCCCTCTTTTCATAAGAGCACGGAGTTTAACAGCTGATTAGCTCCATGTGGCTGACCGTTGACCTTGGTCAGATGGTAGTCACCTGAAACCTGGACACCTGAGCACGGCGAAGAAATGTGTTAGTTCTATGTGTCAATCCTATAAAATGGTCCTCCCATAGTGATTTAGGTTCAAAAGCAGCATATAAGGTTCCTCTGCTGTCCTCCGCACAAGGCTGCGCCTTACAATGGGATATACGGTTTCAAAGCAGGCTAAAGTACCTTTGCCAGTAGGCTAGATACAAAGCGTCCTTTATTTTCATGGCTGAACAATACAAACAAACGTTTCTTCGGAGCATGCTGTCTCATTTGTTCTGCTGAGTTGCCCTGCACTTTCATGTGGTCTCAAAGCGGAGACCTTTAGTAAAATCCGATAATGAACATATACCTCTATATATGAGGCGGTCTATTGACCTACTGACTGTGGCTACAACTCTGGAACTAAGAATCTTGCTATTTTAAGTATTGTTTCCAAGGAATGCAACACAAGATACTCCTGGAAGCAAATAACAACTACATTTCGAGACACAAGAAACTTCTTCCAGCAAGATCCATAACTTTTATTAACATCATATCCAATAAGGTGTAAAAAAATCCACAGGGGTACTTGATGTCAAACATAAAATGTCTCCATATTCAAAAAATTTGGCTCATAGCATTTGGAATCAATAGACACCCACTTACTTGAATGGATAGCAAAAAGTAGAGCTAGGACAATGAGTAGGGAAAGATGGCAGCAGCCTATAGAGGCATTAAAGGGGTATTCCCATCATAGACAATGGGGGCATATCGCTAGGATATGTCCCCATTGTCTGCTAGGTGCGGGTCGCGCCTGGAGAGGTGAGCATAGCGCTGCGCTGGCTGTACTCACTGCTCCCTGGTCTTCTTCCAGGTGCTGCATATATCCTGACAGCGTCATACAGCATCAGGACGTAGTGCAAGTAGGCGCGCACTAAGACCTGATGCTGTGCGACGTCAGGTCACAAGATAGCGCTAGGCCGGCAGAAGATCAGGAAGCAGTGAAAGTCCGCTCAGTCCACAGCAGGAGAGGTAAGTTCATTTATGTTTTTTTGTTTAATGGAGCTTGGGAATCTGATCTGAGGAGGGATGTGGGGACTGATCTGAGGTCTGATGGAGCTTGGGGATCTGATCTGAGGTCTTATTTCCCTTTTCTATATCCTAGGTGAGTCTTATAGTCTGGTGCAAGTTATGAAGCAAAAAATATGGTAAATTGCATTATTAAAGGGGTTCTCCTGTTTATAACGAAAATGTACTTTATCTGCCCAGAGTACTTCAGACAATGCATAGCTTTGACCCACAGACCTGTCTTTCGTGTCAGCACTTTCCGTTCCCCGTTTTCTGCATCATTTCACCCTGGCAGGATGTTTACATGCAGAAGTTCCTGTTTTCAGTTTCCTGCGGACTTTCCTTACCAATCCCAACATGCTTTGTTCTGTAAGGTTTCATGTGCCTTGCTCTGCTAAGCTGACATGAAAAGAGGAGGTGTAGGGGGTGTGACAATTGCAGTGGGGGCAGTGTGGCAGGTGGAGTGAGCCCTGAGAAACATTATAGAACAAAGCTTGAAAGGTTTGGTTAGAAAACCCAACAGGAAGCTGCCAAAACTAGGAAGTTCTGCATGTAAATATCCTGCCCAGATGAAATGATGCAGAAAACAGGGCATAGAAAACGCAGGCATGACAAACAGGTATATGGGGCAAAGATATGCAGAGTTTGGGGTACTCTGGACAAATAAAAAAAATGTCATTATGAAACTGAAGAACCCCTTTAAGCATCATGAAAAAGCAAGTATTTATTCAGCTAAGGAAAACAAAAACTATTTGTCAGATTAACCTCAGGCTTCGGTTGAACATTATGCAATAAGTGATTTCTTGAGTTATTAATCGATTGAGATGACTCTGTAAGATAAGGACCAGTCTGTGAAGTTCAGCCTCTCAATAGCATAATATTAACCAAGCACATATAAAAAAAAGATACAAAGCAACATTCAGAATGAATTAACAAGTATATACGAGACCTAAGGAACAATGACCATAAAAAAGTGTAACAAAAAAAGTCAGATGCAAGCACTATTCAACAAGGGGTTAACAATGAAGCCGTAATGCTTAATGGGAATTGGCATGCATGGTGCAATTTGATCATAGCCAGAACTGCATTACTGCTGTCCATGGGGAGCAGCCATGCACGCTCCTTGCACACTTACAAGTCTGAGGCAGGAGGACATTTAACTCATCAGGGACCCCGTCAGCTTATCAGATCAGCTAATCAATACCATTGACAACAGCTCTGTCTAAAAGCATTGCCATTGCCCCTGAGAAGACTGGGTAAAAAAAAAAAAGAAGCAACTTCACTATACATTACCTTTGACCGTGATACTACTAGAGACCCAAGAGGCCCTGAGATGCTCCTTCCACCTAACTTGCTTCTGCCACAATAGAGATCTGCTCTGGAAAAAGTGGCCCCGGGAAGTAGAGAGCTTTGGCTAGAGTCCCTTAGGTCCTTACTAGATAGAATCAGGTCATTTCTCTTTGCCATCTTGACTTTCCTGCGTGTTACTGGCCTGGTATAAATCTCAGACGAACGTTGAGCAGAACAAGACACAGTGGGATACAAATGGAGTCTTCATGTAGCTAGCAGCCACATGGAGATTTGAGAGTTACCTGCAGGGATCCTTTCCCCTCTGCTTGACACACACCTGGAGACCCCCAAAAGACATTCTACGACAAGTTTCATCCTGCTGCATTTAACGCTCTAAAAAGCAACTTGATTGTTCTCTATTCTTGTCAAGATAATTCCAATAGACAGGAGAATAGTGCGTGGAAATCTTACCAGCCTTCCCAAAGAAGGGGCTGCAAACGCAATCCAATAGTACATGCAATAAAACTCAATTTCTGAACTGAAATCAGTCTTGGAATTTAACCCCCCCCCCCTTACACATTTATACTTTAATTAAAGGGATTTTGTTGACAGAAAATTCACTGATAAACCAGGCACACTGTCTTGTGGGGCTACCTCAGATGAATGCACCTGTCCCTTAGTGATTCACTGCTTCATTTTGGAGAAAAAAAGTGCTTTTAATCCATATGTAATCCGAATGAGTAGTTAAGTGCACCAAGGGTGGGCCCAAGCCACTCTCTGCACCCTTGCTCCTCCTTCTTCCTCTGCCAGTCCCTCCCACTTTTCATGATCGACAGGCAGGATGACTATGCAGGAACCTGTCCCTGTCAAACAGGAAGGAGAGGAAGAAGCTGGCAGAGGAAGTAGGAGGAGCAAGCTTTGTAAGATTTGCTAATTTTCATATATTTTTCCCAGAAATCCAGAGAGGTGTTGACTGGTTTACAATACTACTCATGCATACTCAGCACCCTCCAGAAGAAGAAACAGTACCCCAACCAAGGCCTATCAGGCAGCCAAGCAAAGTTTCTTTGCTTAGTTCTTTTGAAGGGTTGTTGCCCAGAAAAAAAAGCTCTTTACTTCAGGTACAACCGATTCGGATTCAAACAGAAATTTTTGAAAAATTCAGCGAACCTGAAACAAACCAAATCTCAAAAGCCTCGCCTATCTCTAGTATATAGTATAAAAATTAAAAAATAAAGTATTTTTTTTGTTTTTTAAACTATAAGCTCTTACAAGTAACGTATGTCTCTTTAAATCTGTACAGTGGCAAGTTTCGTACAATTTCATGTTAGAAAATTCTTCCAGAGAATATCTTCGACAGAAGGCTCAAATGAAGTGTGAACAAAGCCAAAGATAAATTTCCATTCACAAACACTGCACATCTGGCCAGAAAAAAACAGCAAAAACAAAATGTCTATGTGAACAATTTCTAGATTTTAAAATACCATCTTCTTCAAAACCAGGAAGGATTGTAAGGTCTTACGGAAAATTAAAAAATTGAAAGTGAGAAATAAGTAGCGGAATAAATGATCCTTTTGATGAAGCGCTGTGCAGGATCCGGAGTGGAGAGACAGTTGAGAGACGGAGTTTACACGGTGTGAAGTGCAGAGGGACGCAAATGCTCAGAAATAAAACAATCCTCTCTCTGTGGGTTCGTACTCTTTAAATAAGCTCTCTCCAATTGTCAGCTCCGTTAATTGCTCAGTTGATCGGTGGCACAGTTGCAATAATCAAAAGCATGGCACGCTCCATTCCTTAGACAAAATGTAATAAGCAGTTGGTGTCGTGGGATTGATGCTGTCAAGAAGTTTGTTGTTTTCCCTGCGTGTCTTGTTTGTTGCTGGTAATTAGATAGACAAAGTAATTATTGTTCACATTCCTTTGCTCTATTTCTGTCTGCCTCTCTTGGCAATCCTTGGCGGAGTATTAACCCATGTACAGCACGATGCCGAACTCTAACAGGGCGCCAGTAATAATGAGGCAGACGATATAGCACGTGAAGTTTTCCAAAGAAAGACTCGGGGAGTTTGATGGCTTAAACTACTCTGTAACTGTCTTCATCATATTGATGTTGAAATTACACTTTCTGGAAAAGATGTCATGTGGGCTTGATCCGGCCTCATGCACATGTTCATATTTTGTGCACATGGACCCATTCATTTCTATAAGGCCATGCATCCGTGTGGCCGTTCCTCAAATTGTAGAACACGTCCTACTCTGTCCATACTATGGAAAAGAACAGTCATTTTGATGAAGCGAAAAAAATGCGGAATGCAAATGTAAGGTATCCGTATTTTGCGGACAAATACAGATTTGGTCGTGTTCACACTTGAATCATGGTTTCTGTTTAGAATGGAAACCACAACGCACCGGCCTCATACAACAGATAACACTGGCACCTGGTGGACCCCATTCACTTACAATGGGGTTCGTCCTCGTGATGGGAAAAATAGCAGTGTATATTCTTCCCATCAAAGATGATGGAATATGAAAGGATCCCAATAGAGAACAGATGGAAATGTTTCCAATGGAACACGACTGCACTATTTATGTTGACTATTCCCTATTCCTAAGGAAATAAGAAAAAACAGGACTTCAAAATGCAGTTGTGAATGGGTCCTGGGAAATAAAACCGTCTTTATTGTACAATTCTTGCCAGGGAATCTGTCACCTACTTTCAATGTGTTTAAAAAGGTTTCCATGGTTTCTATCATCAGGATAGGTCACCAGTATCTGACCAGTGGGGGTCCGACACCCGGGACCCACGCAGATCAGCTGTTTTGAGACGGCACCGGTGGTCACCAAGCACAGTGTCGTACAACTGTATAGTAGCTCAGCCACATTCGCTGGAATAGGACTGAGCTGCTCCTAAGCCACATGACACATGATCATGTTGTCTCTGGCCTAGGAAAAGCAGAGAGAAGGCTGCAGCACTCACAGGAGCTGCCTTCTCTAACAGCTGACTCTGGGGGTCCCAGGAGTCAGACCCTCCCCGATCAGATACTGATGAAATCAGTATAAACAACTCACAAAACCCCTTTAACCCATGCCAAATGCTCTTTATCTACCATAATTAAAATTATACCTGTCAGGGTGATCATCTTTCTGTACACCAAAAAAGTGCCCAAAGGGGTGTCACCAATGGTTCAAGGAGCCCAAGCCTGCCTCTTAATTTGTTCCTATTCCGCTCTGTTCTCTATGACATCACTTCTCTCATCTTCTTTCAACTCCGCCTACTACAAGGCAGAGGATGACCTGGTAGGGGGAGCTGCTTTTTTTTTTGTTGCTACTCTGGAGCAGCTTCTCTTATAACTGTGTGTTGTAGTGACCCTCTGTTATTTGTCCTAGAAATTTTTGAATAAAATGACAACTCACCCTTGTCAAAGTGGTGTGTCTCTGCTAGATCTGGCAGCACTGATTGGACAGTTCAAGGGTGTGCACTGTGCATGTTCCAATCCACACACGCACATCATGATCAGAATACAACTACCATGGACTACCAAACAACATGCCTATGCTATACCTGTATTCTAAAAAAAATAAATCAGCCAAAGATGGAACAATCAGTCATGATATTTTGCAAGCAAATTCACTAATATAGTGATGGGGAAAAGGCTAGAGTATAGTATATGGACTCCCAGGAGGTATGGTGACCTAAGATCACGCAACGCTCAGACAGTGGGTAGTGAAAAGAAGCAATTAGGAAAATACTTTTTGGGGTGGTCTGTTGCATAATTTTAAGGGTTTCTGGGAGATACCTTGTGTGGGTTTTCTAGCGATTAGAGTTTTTTAGGTGGTGGATTTGGGCTCTGAAAATGCTGTGAGGAAGGGGAAGCTTCTTGTCAAGTTCTTCTGGGGATTCTTCTCGAACAGCCAATTCATTCTAGTCACAACCTTAGAGCCTTCTGACTTGTTATGAGAAGACACGGGTAGTGTGAACCTCAGAAAGCAGCCTTCCTCCACACTCTAAAATATTAAGGAACACGTGAGCAAACCTTTTGTTTAGGTCCCACTGCTGGCACCATTCGCATGGAATAAGGGGATAAATAGTAGCGGTAGAAGACAACACCAGAAGTACTGCCTCATTTTCGTTTTATAAACCTTAGAAAATGGTTGTCCACCGGTATTGGCACACTGGTGGTAAAAAATAAAAGAAGCCATACTCACCTAACATATCCAACTGCTGCTCTGGTCCCTGACACTCTTCTCGTTCTGCTCCTGGCTGGACACGCTGGAAACGCCAGGCCTGCTTCCAACATCTGCCAGTGATTGGCTGAGCAGGCCTTTCCTATCACTTCCTACCTGTCGAATCAGAATGGAAAGCAGTGGGGACCAAAGTAGAGTTGGCTCTGCAAAGGGGGATTGGTGAATATGGCTGTTTTTTTTATTTTCACCACCTGCAAAAATGAATACCACTGGACAACCCTTTAATTATTTGTGAACACATAGGTATTTTCTGAAAGATCTTAGATGCTTAGTGCTTATTTACTTTATTTTATAGATTTTTTTCCTAGTACGGCAAGCTAAATATATACAGTAAACTCATGATGTGGCATTTTCCGACATTTACATATCCCGACAAAGACATATCAGGCTTGTAGGACAAAATAGAGCTGTAACTCCTGTGAAGTTCCTGTGCCCCTCACTAAGTCATCCATCATTATGCACCAGGGCTGTGGAGAACGGAAAGCTCCTTTGTGTATGCATCTCACTTCCAAGTAACCTGTTTGGTATCGTGCAAGGGCATCTGATCTAAAGCGGATGGTTTGTTAAGCTGATGATAAGGGACTCGGTCTGATGCTGTAATTCTTTGTGTCAATATATTGAAGCGCTCCGCAAACCAGAACCGGTAAGCCTGTCTAGTAGCCGCATCATGTGAGCAATCCAAACAACAAGCTTACTTCATGTTACACTCTTCCAACGAGACGCAAGAATTTCTCATCTTCATGCAATGCATGAAGTCAGACTATTTGCATAAGTGTTTATGTGCTGGTTGGATATAAACAGAGAAATTGCCATTGCCAGGTGGAGTTAAGAGAGTCCACCCCTTGTATTAAGTAGGTCAGAACATTCCTGATACATGTGAGAATAGATATCTGTTTAGATGCATGGCTAAAGCAGCAGCGGGGGGGGAGCGCCATGCATGGAACTGATGCCAGAACCTCATTAAAACGCCAGCCAGCTTGGCAGGAGTTGATATGTTACTTACTGCTCACATCTGTGGTTAACGACTGCACGCTTCTGCTTCCCGATAAAGAGAAAAGGCCTCGCAGCCAGGGCACTTAATCAATGGGATAATGGAATGAATCAATACAAAAGGCTTTCTTAGGAGGTCTTAATTAAGAAAACACTCACAAATACAAACGACGACTTCAATGTATCGACAGTTGTGTGTAGGGGAGGGTGGTGAAGGAGATGAAACCTATATTAGGAAGTTCTCTCACATTTACACGGTTGATTGGAGATCTCCGTACGGTTATACGTGAGACAATGAGACTCCATAAACCCATAGGATACAATATTACGAGTAGAGGATGTGTGGAAAGTAAATCATAATTATGGAATTTCAGCCGCAAACCAATTGGCGGAGATGAATCATTTAGCACTAGGAAAATGTGTTTATACTGAAGGCCTGACTCATATGTTCCCTAGAGGTACCTAGAGCATAATTATGGCCTTATCCCAAATTCCCCTGACAACTCCACCATACTAACAATTCTCAATACAGAAACAAAACTCCACAACTGTTTTCAGTTTTATAGTTTTCAGAAGGTTTCTTCACAGTTCGTTCTACATTGTGATACTCAGTGTTCTATGTTAAGAGTCCAACACGAAGCCAGCAATGACAGATAATGTTCGGAAGAGAACTTCAGGTATCGGTTTCAGCACCAAAATTTTTGCAGAGTCTTTTTTCAAGACCGTGCCAAGAATCTACAGGTCCATTCTTGGCATGGTTACCGTGCGGATTCCTCACAAAGCTGTAGCGGGAGCCTGCTCACGGTTTAGCTCCATTCAATGAAGCTAAACCTAGAGCAGGCCATCATAAAAACCCATGGCAGAAACCACAGTACAGAGTAGCGATTCGTGGTGGATTTTGTCACGGACACTCAAGGGGTTTTCCTGGGAGAATGTTACGAGTAATGAAGAAGTATTATTCACCTCCACTGATTTCTGTTGCTACTATTCCAACGCTGCTTCTGGCCACACTGCTCTGCACTTCCTGTCCCAGTTTGACATGCTAGGAAAGGCTGAGGCGAGGCATGGCTAAGGCCAGTGATTGGCTGAGCAGGCCTCAGCTTTCCCAGCATTTCTGGCATGTTATGCTGGGACAGGAAGTGCATACAAAGACCGATGCAGTGAATGAATGGCAGCATCGGCAGCTCTTACCCTACTGGCTGCTTACCTATGTGCTTCCACAGCTGCACAAGTTGCACATATGGTATGCCTGCCCCTCTACTATTGCTTAGCAATGGCAGCAGGTAAGGCTACTTTCACACTAGCGTTTTTAAATTCCGGTATTGAGTTCCGTCATAGGGGCTCAATACTGGAAAAAAACGCTTCAGTTTTGTGCCCCATTCATTGTCAATGGGGACAAAACTGAACTGAAGACAACGGAATGCTCCTGAAAGCATTCCGTTCCGTCTTCAGACCGGAGAACAAACCGCAGCATGCTGCGGTTTTCTCTCCGGTCCAGGCATCCGCACCAAGACGGATCCGGAATGACCCCCAATGCAAGTCAATGGGGACGGATCCGTTTGGTGTGACACACCAGTAATCCGGATCTGTCCTCCATTGACTTGCAATGGGGGGTCATTCCGGATCCGGCTACAGAGAAACATACAGACAGACATACTCTCATACTCCAGGCAGGGTCGCCGGCAGCATGTCTTCACGCGCCTCCTGCGTGCAGCTATGACGTTTCCCCACTGCGCCCAGCAGAGGGCGCTGTGGGGAAACGTCATCACTGCGCGCAGGAGGCGCGTGAAGACGTGCTGCCGGCGTCCCAGGCTGGAGTATGTAAGTATGTATGTGTTTGTGTGTATGTGTGTGTATGTATGTTCTCTGTGTATGTGTCAACATGTGTGGGGCCGGAGCGCTGCTCCGGCTCCACACATGTGTCAGCGGCAGTACGGATCCGTCGGCACCCTTTAGGTGCTGGATCCGTGCTGCCGCTAGTGTGAAAGTAGCCTAAGGGATGGAATAATAAGACTGTACTCCACAGTCATACCAATTTATATCATAAATGGCACCTGATGTTGCATTGTAGGTAGAGGATACTGTAGTCAGGCCTGTAAGACTGACAAAAATGTTTGCTTCATCTGTTCTTATTAGCAGGGACGGACTTGGAACTTAAAATGGCCCTGGAAAAAATACTACAAGTAGTCCCGTTTTGTAGTCGGGTCCAAATTGATGGAAGGCATGTCCAGCAATACCATATTGTGGCACATTATATCACCCCAACAGAGCCAAATACCACAGTCCATCACAAAATACATCCCCAAAAACTGCTACTGGCCGGCTGTGAGGAGGGCCCAGGCTGCCCCCTGGGCATCAGCCCACTGGGAAATTTCCCTGTACAGTCTATGGCCAATCCGCCCCTGCTTATTAGTAACTGGTTGTAAAAATAAGGTCATCAGTCCAAAGTTTCCAAACTTCTGATCTATTCCATCATAAGAATAAATTCCTTAAAGGGGCTATCCCACAAATTGAAATCTATTTTACTATTTTTTACTCACATATTTGAAGGACTTTCTTTTCTGTGGTTGGGCAGCAGCTCATCAGGTATAGTCATCTCCCAAGATGCACTGCAGTTAGCACTTTCCCCATACACAGAAAATAGTCCCTCACTAATAGCCCCAGAGGTACATATGGTATGTAAGGCCTTAACAATTTTCTTCTCCGCTGTCTAGAAAGAGATATGTAGCCATATATTTCTATGAATTTGGAAGTTGGGATTGAATGGATGAAAAGAGTCTGAGCCTCTTCACTGTAAAAATCACTACACCAGCACTGAGAGTAGGGGAAGGGAGCATTGAAGCTACTGAGCATGCTAGTCCAACCACTGAATGCAGGAGAAGGTGGACCAGAAGGATAAACAGCAGGGGGCGCTACCAGAGAGGAAAATATAACGTACATCATTTTTTTTTTTTTACAATAGTTGTATGGTAACGATACTTTATTTGACTGTAATATTATTAATGGGATAATCCCTTTAATGCAGCATTGCCTCTTATGGTCATGTATCATCTAGAACGTCTAGAATCTAGGACTCAGGGGTTACATGCAATGTGTCTAGGTGGTCTTCCTAACTCCTTGTGCTCATGCTGTGCTTTTACTATACAGCAAAGTATATGACTATAGCCTTGAGGGTACTTCAGTATAATTTATTTATGTAGTGGTACCTGGCTTAGGAACAACTGATCTAGAACATCATCTTGAAGGGTTCTTTGTGTGATAAATGAAACATGACGCAAGATGAACGTATTTCTGGATCCGGTACTGTCAGCCACTCATGATATTCTATAAACTATCCTCCAGCATTTGCAGCTTTCAGCGTGCCACGCAGGCACATGCCAATAGGGAAAAGGGATATGATTGTAATTCTATTCTTAACCAGTCACTGAAAAGCAGAAACAGAAGGAGCTGGTCTGGCAATGCCCATATCAAACAGCGAGAGGGAAAGTTGGAATAATTAATGAACACTCCGGCTGATGGATGCAATTAATTGTGAGCAATCCCTCCGTGACTTCTCTGCACAAATATGTTAAGTCAATATTAAAGATTCTCCCAAAGCTTCTGCACAAGGCAGTACTTTAAAGAGGCATCCGTCTAATGTCAGAGCAAACATAACAGCCCGCACTAATCAGCCTTCAAGATGGCAGAAACCCATAGGTACTTTATGTGGAGAGGGACAGGAAGAGGGGTTAACAGACATAAAAGATGAACTAATGTCTAATGAAAATGGAGGGAAGAAGAGGTATAATAAAAGAAATGAAATTAGATGACAAAACTGTATCCGTACCTGACATATACTATCTGCTTGCTGCCATTGAATAGTTATTGTTTACTTTCACAGCACTAAAATCAGTCCTGGTCATGCGATGGACACAAGGGAGCACAGTTTGCTATAATCGCAGTACAGTAATCAGAGACGCAATTTGATAATTTGTTGTTTAGGAATTTATGAAAATCAGTGGTGACTTTAAAAAACTATTTTTTTGGTACATTTTTCTTAGGATATATTCACATGCGGCACATTTGTTTTCATGTGAAGAGTTTTATCAGTCTCTGAAATGTCTGCAATGAATTTGCCATGTGTGAAGTACCCCCACATTGCCGACTTCCTTCAGACCCCTTGGAGACATCTGCTGTATACTTATAGCATAATGGCACAAAGTAGCATGGAGCTGAGCCCTCTCCATACATTGCAGGTGTGACACCTGTCTGGAGTGACTGCGATCAAAGATATCTCTGATCCTGGTCATTTAACCAGTCAGATACTGTGGTAAATAGTGAACATGGCACTTGAGCAGTCAGTATGAGGAAAGGGACTCGCTCTGACCTTGGACTGGCCCGCCCATGTAAAAATTGTGAAGTAACAATCGCTTAACATGACAGCTTGAGGCCTTGTAACGGGTCCCAAGCCTGCTACAGTAATCTCCCTTTAAAGCCTGGCCTGTAGCAGGGATTACCAGGATGACAACACAAGCATCAAAGTATTGCAGTCTATGGTATTAGCAATATAACAATCTCATGTCTCAATCTCAATTAAAAAAAAACCTAAAAAGTATTCACAACTCAAATTTTACATATAAAATGAAAAAATACAATAAAAATAAAAAACAAAGATAATTGGTATTGCTGTGTCTCAAAATATCTGAACCAGTAAAATATAAAGGTATTTAACTTTTTATTTGTCACTATAGCACAGTGAACGCTGTAATGAAAAAAAAAATCAAAATGCCTGAATCGAGTTTTTTTTGTTCAACATTGAATGAAAACTCACTAGTAGGTCAGGTGTACCCCAAAAAATGATAGCAAAAAATCTACAGCTTGCCCCTCATAAATTCCTCACACAGCTCCATAGATGGAAATATAAGAAAGGTATGGCTGTCAGAATATGCCACAAAAACAAGTTTTCTATTCTTTTTAGAATTAGCAACCGCTCTTGCAAAAACCAAGCCCTGAAATGAAAAAGTGTATGGCATGTGAATGGACAAGTTAAAAAGTAAAATAAAAAAAAAATGTCAGTGTCTTTACAGGGGTTGTCTTACCCCAAAACAAATATTAGGGTTGACAAATTAAAGGGTTTCTGTCACCAGTTTTTTCGGTATGAATCAGGCTGACATTAGAGATGTGCTAATGTCACCTGATTCCAAATATATATCTGTTTTATTTACTGGTGCCCCCATTTTTATATAAAATTAACTTTTATTTTATGCTAATAAGGCCTCTAGGTGCAAGGGGCGTTAAGAAACACTCCATTCACCATAACTTGCAAGGACCGTCAATGATGTCATGACCATGTGATCAGTCATGGTTAGGATCACACAAACAGCCTGTCTCCTCCTAAACCATGTGACTGATCACATGGTCATGACATCATTGAAGGTCCTTGCAAGCTATGGTGAATGGAGTGCTTCTTCTCTGCCTGGTCCTGTCAATCAACAGAGCCTCTAGGAGCAGAGGTAACGTCCCTTGCACCTGGAGGCCTTATTAGCATAAAATAAAAGTTCATTTTATATAAAAATGGGGGCATCAGTAAATAAAACAGATATATATTTGGAATCAGGTGACATTAGCACATCTCTAATGTCAGCCTGATTCATACCGAAAAAACTGGTTACAGAAACCCTTTAACCCCTATAAACAGGATCTACTACCTCTGACAGCCCTGTAGAGTTCAATGGGGAGGCAGACACAAATGTGTGTCTGACACTTCATTCAAAAGGGCAACACATGCCCCCGTTCTCACAATCGGCAGTGGTCCCAGTGATCAGCCCCCACAGATCAGACACTTATCCCTTATTATATGGATAGGGGATACGTTTTCTTAAAGTGTAACTGCCATAACACAGTCAGTGTTAGAGCTATTTTTCTAATAGAAATGTATGATTTCATTACAGTGTAACTGTCCTTCTTTCTTTTATTTGTTTAACATGTAGGGGCAGTGATGTTAACCATTTTTGTAATATACTTTAATTACTGAAATCACACTTTTCTTATAGAAAAATAGCTCTAACGTGGCCCATTTTGAGCCTTAGCAACGCTCCTGTCTTCTGTTTACATCACACAGTCAGTGTTAGCAAGTCTTCACTGTTATGTAAACAGAAGACAGAGGTGCGTTGCTAAGGCTCAAAATGGGCCACTTTAGAGCTATTTTTCTATCTGAAACGTATAATTTCAGTAATTAAAGTATATTACAAAAAGGTCAGCATCACTGCCCCTATATATATCAGGTTTCAATAACAATGTTGTGGACAGAAATGTCCCCAGTGTTGATAAAGACCTCAACCACAATCTGATCTTGAAGGCATAGGTCTGCTTTGGTGAAAATATTGTAAATGAAGTAATAGGAAACTGATTATTGGAATCACTCTTTATGACAGGAAACATTCGGATAATAGAACGGGGCACTAGTGGTTCCTCAGGTTTACCCTTTGCTATCATTGGCATCGTTAATGGCAGCCTGTATTTTAGAGAGCACAAGACAGGCTATAAAGAAGGCAGTGGGGATGACAGAGTCGATTCTAATGAATCAATTCATCTCATTAGCAAGAGTTCTTCACCTGTGAGGGGCTGTCCTCCACTAGTGAAGAAGTGCCCACCTAGCTGTTGATTAACAGGGCCGTCCATCCTTCATCTGCACCGCTGCTCCAGGTAGCGGCGCAGGCGAAGAGGCTCTGCTTTCGCAAACAGCACAGCCTCACTTCTGGCTAGCGGCGCATGAGAATAGCTGCACCTACAGAGGTCAAAGAAATAAGAAAAAAAACAAACAGCAGCTGGCGCTATACAGATACATTGTATTGAATAACTCAGTGGCTATGCTAAATTTTTAATTACATGCAATTACAAAAGTATTCAGATCCATGTGCTGGTATGAAAACTGTAGAATATTTTTTCATGGGAGAACCCCTTTAAATACACTTTATTATTATTTTAGTTTATGGCTGATTACATCCAATAGATGCAATTCACACAGATAAAAATTTCAATCACATAATACTAATATTTTTATAGACTGCTTGGAATGAGGAGATGTGACATGATACCTTCTGCTGCCTCTAGGGAGACATAGGCAAACAATACACATGGTGACAGGACGTTACGGTTACACATCCCTTATACAGAGCTAAACTAAATGAGGGAATCTTCATGGATTCTGAGGCACACACTGACAGAATGCCATTAACTACTTTAACTTCTGGCGTACAAGTCTCCTTCACAGTGCTCCTGCTGCCACATTCTTCGGGCAATAAAGTCAAGGGGTTAATAAGGGTACACCGTCCGACACTCACACATCTCGATAGTTTATTGCCCGGGGAGAGGGTAGGAGAAATCAGTGCTTACATGTGCTGCTGCTCCCTGGGTCACCAAAAGCATGTGATCAATGCTGCTCGGATCAATAGCATGAGTTACGGCGGCATCTGTGCCCATGGAGGAGAGGAGCAGGTCAATAGAAGCATGCTGCTCAACTAGTAAACTGGTCCAAAACAATCAATCACTATTTAATATGAACACTAAGGTAATTTATAACGAGCTTAAAGCAGCAGAAATATAATAAAATAATGCAACCCTAACACGACCTTGCGGCAAATCCTGCATCTGATAACCCTTTGACGGAAATGTTCTATTTCTATACTTGTATTTTCTTTCTTTATATCTACCGCTAGTCTTAAAATTCATATTTAGAAAGAACCCAAATCTAGCATGATCTGCCAGGAGCAAGACTTGGTAGAGGAAATGTACAATATCAAGGTGAAAATGAGGCAAGAAGAGTAAAAGGGAGGATGAAAACCCACACACAAACATATAACATACAGACAATTTATACAGACATTTGCTACCTGGCAGTATGATGTTGGAAGGACCATGGCACTGGCTCTCAGCACCAACATGCTACCAAATTGGACTCAAAAAAAGGAGTAAACGGCAGAAGCTTTGACGTATAGAAATTGCTACTTAATAGAAAAGACTGAAATTAAAGGGTTTTTCTCTGCATTTTTTAAAGGGTTGGAATGACATAAAAAAAGTCATCTGATCCCAGCCACTCCAGCGCGTTATGGGTCTCCGCTGGTCTCTCTCGACACACAGGAAATGACCTGTCAGCCAATCACTGGATGCAATGATGACCTGCCTCATTCAGTGATTGGCTGAACGGTCATTTCCTTTGTGTCAAGAGAGACCAGGAAGTAGAAACCAATGGGGACCCGGAAAGCGCTAAAAGTGGAGCATCAGGGAAATCGGTGAGGTATCATTCTTAGTTTTTAGCCATTTTTGATCCTTTTTAAACAATACTGCCAGCCAGACAACTCCTTTAATGTCTCTAGCACAGCAGATCAGAGCCTGGTGGGCCCTGTGGCTCAGCACTATGGTAATGTAAGAACATCATGTACCCTCATATGGTGCTTCCTTCAGTGTGATGCTAATCTTCAAAAAGAATATCTCTGGATACACAATGGAGTATTCTATGAGTTTTTTTTAATCAAATCAGACATAAGCAGATGACCCTTATATTAATATAAGAGCTGTAAAACTGATCTATATAAGGCTGGTGGATGACTATAATGGGATTTGGAAGGATCTGGACGCTTTCTGGTATATATGTCGGCTTTCGGCCGGACAAAAGAAGGTTGCATGTAGTTTTGTCTGGCCGAAAACCGGCATGTAGGACAGATACAGTGACTGGAACATAAGTGAACATGCTCAAAGTCAGGAGCTGTACAGTGCTGTAATGCAGCCATGTGCATGATGTAAAAGAGACAAATGTGCCATGTGGAAATCCAACAGAATCAGTGGCAGAAATTTGATGGTGACCTTTGGATTTAAAATTTAAAATGCCAATGTTTCACAAGCAGATGTTGGTGTTGCTCTAGTAAGTTTCCAACCTCACCTCATTGCATATATCACAACTACACTGCTCATTACTGCAGTAAAAAGTCCTTCATGCTGCTTCTGATTCTGAGAGTCAGAGAAGAGCGTAATTTCCTCTTCTCAGTGTGCTGTGTATGGGAGACATCATAGCCACTAGTCCTAACTTTTCTAGAGCTGGGCTGAGGGAAAACTGACCATTAAAGATAGAGCCTACAGAGGTGAAAACAGGTAAAATACAGGTCATACAATAACTAGATAAGATAAAAACTCTATAGACCTATTGATCATATCTCATCAAAGACCCTTTGGGGGATCGATAAAATTCTTCCATTTATAAAAATATAAAAGTTCAAATCATGACCCTTTTCCTACAATAAAAAATAAACAAATATTTAAAAAATTAAACATCATGGGCATTGCCCATATTATTAAAGTATAAAAATATTATTCCCATACGAGGAATGACAAACCGCAAAAAAAGGCAGATTCACCATTTTATCGTCACTTCACCTCCCAAAAAGCTGAACAATCAGATCAGAAACAAATATACTCCAAAATGGTATCATATAACAACTACAGGTCATCACACAGCTATGTAGACATAACTATAAAAATAGTAATGGGGTCAAAATATTTCGATGAAAAGAAAAAAAAAATCCCAAATGTTTTTTTTTTCAGTATTAAAACACAAGGAAAACTATATAAATATTGTATCTTTGTAATCATACTGACCAAGAGAATGAAGAGCACAGGTCAGTTTTACCAAATAAGGAACACCGTAAAAATAAAACCCATAAAACTGAGGGAATTGTGTTTTTTTTTCCTAATTCCACCCTATTTGGATTTTTTTTCCCCAGCTTTCCACTACATTGCATGTTATAATAAATAGTGTTATTAAGGCCTTGTCCACATTTCCATTTTTCACTGACATATGGACCCATTGATTTAGATGTGTCTGTTCACATCTCAGTATTTTTTTTACTGGTCAGTAAAAAAATCACGTGGACATGTACCACTTTGATCTGTGATTTTCAGCTGAGCAACTTCAGTGAATTACGGATAACACATGGATGGTAAAAACGGACACACGGACCATCCATGGATCCTTCACAGACATTTTCACAGATGAAACACATACGTTTTTTTTCACCGACGTGACACTGATACGGAAATATGAATGAGGCCTAAAAAGTACAAGTTGCCCTGCAAAACAAAAGCTATCATATGGCTATATAAACGGAAAAATAAAAAAAAGTTATGGCTTTAGGAAGGCAGGGAGTAAAAAAAACGAAAACGCAAAAATGGAAAATAGCAAGGTCCTGAAAGGATTAATCCAATGTAACATAGTAACATAGTTTATAAGGCCGAAAAAAGACATCTGTCCATCCAGTTCAGCCTATTTTCCTACAAGTTGATCCAGAGGAAGGCAAAAAAAAACCCTGTGAGGTAGAAGCCAATTTTCCCCACTTTGGGGGAAAAAATTCCTTCCTGACTCCAATCAAGCAATCAGAATTACTCCCTGGATCAACAACCCCTCTCTAGTAATTATAAGTAGAGTTGAGCGAATGTGCTCGTAACGAGCACTGTACTGCTCAGATCCCCTGCGCTTGCATGGCCGCAGGCATCCTTCCTCACCTGACTGTAAGTCAGTCAGTCATACCAAACGGATCCGTCCCCACTGACTTGCAGTCGGGTGAGGAGGACGGATCTGGATGGCTGCGGCCATGCAAGCGCAGGGGATCCGAGCAGTACAGTGCTCGTTACAAGCACGTTCGCTCAACTCTAATTATAACCTGTAATATTATTACCCTCCAGAAATACATCCAGGCCTCTCTTGAACTCTTATAGTGAACTCACCATCACCACCTCCTCAGGCAGAGAGTTCCATAGTCTCACTGCTCTTACCGTAAAGAAGCATCTTCTAAGTTTGTGGAATGTGGAAAAAAAGCCACATTCCACAGCTCCATGTACATATTAATACATGGGACACTGCACACAAGTAGCTACTGGGGATATTTAACTCTGCAGGAGAACCTTACTTATGTCTGTGGGCATCTGTGCAAAGTGATAGGGACTGGCTGTTAATTTCAAACACATAAAATTTATGGTAGCGCTGGCGGCTCTAGCAATAGCACACTGTTGTGCAGCTGCTATTTAACCCAATAACCGGCCGGAGGTCTTTCCACACATGCTGCACTGATGCAGCAACATCCAATATGTCAAATGAGTGGTTAACTCGCGTTCCCTGCTACACGTGCTGTCTTTTTATGTGCGTCTGTCTGCCATCTCTTGATACAAATGAGAGTGAAAAGCTTTAATTGTTGACGATTTAAGAATGGCTTGAGTCTGTTCTTGCTCCATTTCATAAGTATCTAAAATGTGCAGATGCCCGGAGGACAGACTTGGACGTGACTCATGTGCAATGAAAACGTTTGCGACTGTAAAGTTATAAAAATATCACGTATCGTCCAAAAGAAATAAATAATCTTAAAACGCAACTGCTGATTTAAAGGGCTTGTAGAAAAAAAGGGTCTACTTTAAAGAGTCGCTGTACTTTCACACAATTTCATTTAACAGAGAAAGATGTAACTAACAAATTTCTAAATCACTTCATTTAAAAAATCTGACTGCATCCACCTAAAAAAAGCTGTAAAGTCATGGCCACTAGAGGTCTCACTAAGCTGCAGTCCACTGCCTGTTGTCAAGCAAGATCGTCCCTGGTAACAGAGACACAAAAGACAGGAAGACGGGAGAGAGGACGTGAGGCGTGTCAGAGCTAGCTGAGATCCTACACTTGATAAAAGAACCACTTTCACATTGCTTATGAAGATTAAAGGGTCGTCATGTGTGTCTGCAAGTATGAGTTATCCCTCCTTATCCGTTCTGTGAGCTCCAGACTTGAAAACAAACATAGCAGGAAGTGAGGGAAGGGATGTCACAGCAGTACAGTGCTGGCAGATTCCACAGAAGTGAGATGCCCCTTGCTTGTGAGAGAAATGCATCTAGTTTTGCAGCTGAAACAGAGAATATGGCTGAAAAACAATACAGGAAGCTCAAAAAGACCTGTTCTTTCACAGTTATGATTGTACAAAGAAGCACAGCCATTATGCAAACTATTTTTTTTAAACTCAGGTAAGATTTAAAGGGCTAGTAGAGAAAAAGGGTCTACTATAAGCTTTGGAATTTGTCCCAAATTTCCCAAAAAGTTCATATTGTAATGAACACAAATTTAATGTGATTTGTTTTGCGCAAATCAGAAAGAGAGTAATATGCTACTCTGGGTTTCTTGTGTGGAGTATTGTAGGCCTGGCCAGTCCTGGGAGATCAAAGAGTGTTATTTACTAATTGCAGGACAATTGGAGTATATTTGATTTGAGTAAAATTGATTTGAGTAAAATTGATTTGTACCCGAATCAAACTTTTTTAAAAATTCAGCCAATCGGACCCGAAACGAATTTCAAGAAATTCGCTTGTGTCTAATTTTTTAACAAACAGCACCAAACCTGTGCCTGGTACTGCAGCCATTCTTCATTCAAGTGAACTGCAATACCAGACAAAGCCCATGGATAAGAATGGCGCTATTTCTAGATTTTGCTCAATGAGGATTTGTCGGATGCAAGCAAATATCTAAACAGAATGTATTAAAAAAACTTTGGGTTTTTATGTCACTATTAGTGATGAGCGAACCTGCTCGTAACGAGCGGTTCAATGCTCGGATCCCCTGCGCTCCCCTGCCCGCAGCCATCTGGATCCATCCTCACCCGACTGTAAGTCAATGGGGACGGATCCGTTTGGAGTCACACACTAGTCACATACCAGTGTGTGACACCAAACAGATCCGTCCCCATTGACAGTCGGGTGAGGACGGATCCGGATGGCTGCGGGCAGGGGAGCGCAGGGGATCCGAGCATTGAACCGCTCGTTACGAGCAGGTTCGCTCATCACTAGTCACTATCCACATGGAAAAATGCTCAAATATTCCAGGTTACATATTCCACTGGAGTACACACAACAGGCTGCCGGTATTGATTTCACATAGTGTAACATCTCATGGCAGCCATTCAACAGAACCATAAAGGGCAATCCCACTCTATGAAGTTCATATGCCCTAATGAGGCATATGGACAGGGGTTATCTTTATGAGCTAACCTCTTTTTATTGCAGCGCAGTCCAGGATTTTATTTTATTTGGCAGCAGCTGCCTGGCACTAGTTGCATCAGTTGAGTTTACTGTCTATTAATATTCCTATTTCTGCATTTCAAAAACCATAACTTTTTTTATTTTTCATTCGCCGCTCTCCAGACTGTACAGCCACCTTTGTCTTACAAATTCTTTTCACTCTACGATAAATTACTGCCATGATTAAGGTCCAGGAGGTCTCAATATATGGGGTATTTCATGATTCTCAATTGTCTGATGAACATCAGTTAATATAAGTACAGAGATCGAGCCAAGGGGGTCATCTAAATGAATTCACCTCATGCTTGCCCAAGAGAATGAACAAGTAGGGGGCTACAAGAACACCTGCAATTCCATTTGAAGAAATGATCAAAACGCTGATTATCATCTGATCAGTAGGACTACATGTGCCATGGATGTTGAACTGGGAACTGTGGACTAGAACTGGCAAATTTGTCATGACACGTGATGACTGGTAAGTCCTGCTTCCTTTGTGGAAGAACAATATTCAAAAAAAATATTAAAAGTAAAAAAATGCAATTTATAATGCATAGCGTATTATGTTTGGAACTTGATGCAATTGCCCTTGATGGGAATTTCTGCTTGGAGGTTGTCTGGCATCAATCAGAGTTACTTATCTGCCTAGATGCGATGGGAAGTGTGTGTCACATTGATGTATAAGCAGTATTACTGTCATTATGATGGAGCTACTGATACAATATAAACACGCCACTGTCCATCACTTTAACTGAAAAAGGACAGAAAGTATACATTTTCTATCTTGTTAAAATATAATAATGAGCTTGTTAGAGGGGTTGTCCAGGTTTTTTGTTTTTGGCATAAGAAACACCAAAGTAAATCATCTGGATAGGGAGTGGTGGAGGATCACTGGAGGTGAGTATCGCATATTTCTTTAAGCAAAAGAAAACAATACTGTAACCCGCCTTAAGGACAAGACAATTTTTTTTTTTTTCATTTTTGCATTTAAAAAACAGTAATTTTTTTCTTTTTCTATCGACATGAGATGAATTGTATTTGGGGTACATGTAATGTATTATAAAACTTTTCTAAAAAATATTTTTGGTATGGAAGTGGTGACACCAATTATGTATAGTTTTTTTTTTACACGTAAATAAAGGTGTTTGTAAGTGAAAAAGTTGATTTATGACGTTATTTGATTTTTTTCTTTTTCAAAACTTTTTTTTTTTTTTTTACTTGAACCTGCAATCTTCTCATATAATACAATTATATGTATTGCAGTGTATTATGTCACTTACTGTAAGTCTAGGGTTGTCTAGGATTCAGATTTTTTTTTTAAACACAACTCCCTCCCCGCTTGCCCTGTGAAAGGAAGCATGATTACCAGCTCCCCACCACTTGGTTCTGTTTTTATTGCACTTTGGTCCCCGCACGTAAACTTCCACATGGACAGGGTCATGTGTACTGCTACAGCCAATGACTGGCCTCAGCAGTGATATGTCCTCAAGTGGCATGTCGGTAATGGGTCACATATTGCTTGGGGACATTGCACTGCTGAGGCCAGTTCATGGCTGCAGTGGTGCACAGGACCCCATCTGTGCTGGAAGTTTACATGCAGGGATCGAAGTGCAGTGAAGACGGCTCGGGGCCCATGGAGCTGGAATCAAGCGGCAGGAGCATCTGTGTATGCTTCCCTTCACAGGTCTGGCGAGGAGAAGGTTGTATTTAAAAAACATATAAATTCTAGACAACCCGTTCAATGTCTATTAGGCCTATCAAAGTGTATATCTATACCTGTTTATAAGATCTTGTTCTAGGCACTATTCCTGATGACTATGCTTTTTGAGGCCTGTATGTCCACTTAAAAGGGTTGTCCTATGAAAAATATTCTACAGTTTTCAAACCAGCACTTGGATATGAATACTTTTGCAATTTCATTTAATTACAAATTCTGTATAGCCACTGAGTTAGTTAATAAAATGTATCTGTATAGTATCACTTAATTTCTTATTTCTTTGTCTTGCTCAGTTTCATCTTTCAACTTCCTCCTGAGCTGTGATAGGGAGAGCAAAGACACGCCCCCTGAGCTGTGATAGGGAGAGCATAGACACGCCCCCTGAGCTGCAGCAGAAAAGACACTCCCCTTGAGCTGTCAGCTTGATATTAATCTAGCAGAGCAATGAATGGGGAGCTCTCTGGATCCATGTGAGGTACAGGGCTGGTTCTAGCTTTGTTAGAAAGCTATTGTTATGGATTATAGGATTTTTCATTCTCATCTTTTATATTATTCATGGGATAACCCCTTTTAAGTGAGTAATTTGTACAATACTTGGAATAAGCATGACCCAGGGTCCAAACATTTAGGGTATTAACAATTTCTATACAGTTAAATAAAAAAAAAAGTTTAGCTTTAATGCTGGTTAACAAAAACTTTTCAAATCCATCGAAATATGAACGTTTTTGTCTTCAATACACTAGAGCACTGCACAGTCTCTATATTGGATACTTTCCCTAATTATGATGAATATGATATTTGCTTGGCTTCAAGACTCTGTTTAGATTTGTAGTGAATCTGGATGAAGTCAAGGTCCATAAATTCACTTCTGGACACTAAGAGCAAATGGCATCATATTTATAACAGATCTAGACCAAAGAGGAGCATTTCCAGAAAAACATTTCATCTTGGCTTATTGTGGTGCATGGCAGAGAGTCAAGCATACAGAAGAACATTCTGTAATTATGCGGCTATAATCAAGTATGATTATCACCAAGACTGACAAAATGCAGATTCAAAAGCTGAGCACCATAAAAAGGGAGCCCCATATCTTTCTGGGTATGCAGTTGTAATTGGGTCTCTAAGTAGCTAATGGTGCATTTACACTGCGCTGACTGAGCAGGCAGTTATCGGGGAGGAACCACTTCTTCTTCATAATTGCCTGTTCACCAGAAGACGTGAGAGATGCATTTCACATGCAGTAATTACCTCCACTGGATGGGCATGAGTGGTCGCTACTGCAAACGCTCGTCCCCAAAAATATTCATTCTTTTTTGGCGACACAGAATGATGATTTATGCGTCCGCATAAACAATGATAAATGCAAAAAACAACTGGGGAAGTGGCTGCCTCCATTTGGACCCTGCACTCCCTGCCCATCTGCTAAGGGCTACTGATCAGAGTATAATATAGCTGGATTCTACATCGCCCTGGATTTTAGAGACTTAAGAGTCTGATAGTGTAGGTCCCATCCTTGGAAGCCAACTTGTCGTCGGTAGATGGTTGCGGCACAATTTTGACCAAAATTTGTGCGCAAAGAGCTTTTAATTTTCATATAGTAAGTATAGCAGTAATCCAATTCAGATTTATCCATGTTTCCAGTGTTTGCCTGGGTCTTTCTGCATGGAGCATCGTGTTGCTGCATGGAGCGTACGTTTGCTTCAGTATAAAGAATAGTTTCATCTGATGAAAAAGCGTTTGCTCATTCAACGGGTGATCGGAGACACCTTTACAAAGGGCAATCATGCAAAAGTTCATTCCTAATAATAGCCCCATGTAAAGAAACCTTAAAGGGGTATTCCCATCTTGGACAATGGGGGCATATCGCTAGGATCCTCATATCGAGAACGGGGCCCCGCGGTGCGCTCCCATTCATTTCTATACAGCCGACGGAAATAGCCGAGCCAGCGCTCAGGTATTTTCGGCGGCCCCATACAAATGAATGGAGGGCGGCCGCGCATGTGCGGTGAGCCATCCTTCACTTTCGGGGCCCCGTTCTCAATATAGGTGCGGGTCCCAGCGGTGGGACCCACACCTACTGGACAACGGGGGCATATCCTAGCGATATGCCCCCATTGTCCAAGATGGGAATACCCCTTTAAGATCCTTGCCCTTTCAACCCATGTACCTACAGATGCACCCATTGGGCTATATATGGTGTCGCTCATGTCTGCTAAGCACACATTTATGCATTTCAGATTTATGTTCAATTCCTACAAGTATTTACTACAGGATCTGATCGATCTGAATTTTGATGTGGCGTGGATCCACATGAGGATTAGCCCCATCCATAGAGCTAATATGCCAACTTTTACATGCAGAATCCACAGGAATAAGTATCATGCCAAACAATACTCTCAGGCCTTTTCCACACAAAGTCTGCATGGGTATTTTCAGCAGCATGTGAAGGGGATTGCGGAAACCCAATTCACATTCTTGGAAAGTGGAACGCGTGTGAATGTTGGTGCAGGACCTGAATCAAAATTTGCAAAGGTTCCTGAACATGTGAATGGACCATAAAGATTTTAATGTAGAGAGTCCATGATGCAATAGCCATCGATTAACAGAGACCAGCTTCAACATCCATTATATAATGAGTGCCACAATATAAAATAATAGAAAGATTTTTGTTAGGCATCATGAGCACGATCGTTTTTTGGTCCGCAAACCGCAGATCCGGTCTGTATGACATCAGTATTTCTTTGTTTCTGACCCATTAACTATGAGTCCATATTTTGTGGACATATTCAATCTTTATGCAAAACGGACATACAGATGCAGAAAGCACATGGGTGGTATGTGTGCTTTCTGTATCCATATATCCGTTCTGCAAACAGATACAACATGTCCTATACTTGGATATTAAATACGGACCATGGACGCATTGGAGTAAATGGGTCAGGTTTCTGTATTTTGCGGAAGCACAATTTATGGATTGCAAAATACATATGGTCATGTGCATGAGGCCTTAGTAAGGACATTAGATGGATTTCCATCATACTCCCCACCATGGACGGTGCACTCCACAGATATTTTTTCCTATCAACTACTTTCACATATGCGTTTTGGTTTCAGGTTTTGAGATCCGGCAGAGGATCTGAAAACCTTACCAAAACGGTTCTGTTATGATTACACATCAGGATGCATCCTTTCCATTAGGGTGTGGTTGTGTGAAATCGAAACGGAACAAACCAGATCCGTCACTAAATATACAGTGCCTTGCGAAAGTATTCGGCCCCCTGGAACTTTTCAACCTTTTGCCACATTTCAGGCTTCAAACAAAAAGATATAAAATTTTAAATTTGTGGTGAAGAATCAACAACAAGTGGGTCACAATTGTGAAGTGGAACGAAATTTATTGGATCATTTAAACTTTTTTTGTAATAATAAAACTGAAAAGTGGGGCGTGCAAAATTATTCGGCCCCCTTGCATTAATACTTTGTTGCGCCACCTTTTGCTGCGATTACAGCTGCGGTCTCTTGGGGTATGTCTCTATCAGTTTTGCACATCTAGAGACTGAAATTCTTGCCCATTCTTCCTTGCAAAACAGCTCGAGCTCTTTGAGGTTGGATGGAGAGCGTTTGTGAACAGCAGTTTTCAGCTCTTTCCACATATTCTCAATTGGATTCAGGTCTGGACTTTGACTTGGCCTTTCTAAGACCTGGATACGGTTATTTTTGAACCATTCCATTGTAGATTTTGCTTTATGTTTGGGATCATTGTCTTGTTGGAAGATAAATCTCTGTCCTAGTCTCAGGTCTTTTGCAGACTCCAACAGGTTTTCATCCAGAATGGTCCGGTATTTGGCGCCATCCATCTTCCCATAAATTGTAACCATCTTCCCTGTCCCTGCTGATGAAAAGCAGGCCCAAACCATGATGCTGCCACCACCATGTTTGACAGTGGGGATGGTGTGTTCAGGGTGATGAGCTGTGTTGCTTTTACGCCAAACATATCGTTTTGCATTGTTTCCAAAAAGTTGGATTTTGGTTTCATCTGAGCAGAGCACCTTCTTCCACATGTTTGGTGTGTCTCCCAGGTGGCTTGTGGCAAACTGTAAACCAGACTTTTTATGGATATCTTTGAGAAATGGCTTTCTTCTTGCCACTTTTCCATAAAGGCCAGATTTGTGAAGGGTTCGACTGATTGTTGTCCTATGGACAGACTCTCCCACCTCAGCTGTAGATCTCTGCAGTTCATCCAGAGTGATCATGGGCCTCTTGGCTGCATCTCTGATCAGTCTTCTCCTTGTTTGAGATGAAAGTTTAGAGGGATGGCCGGGTCTTGGTAGATTTGCAGTGGTCTGATACTCCTTCCATTTCAATATGATCACAGTGCTCCTTGGGAAATCTTTTGGTATCCAAATACGGCTTTAAACTTCTCCACAACAGTATCCCGGACCTGCCTGGTGTGTTCCTTGGTCTTCATGATGCAGAACCCTGAGACTATCACAGAGCAGGTGCATTTATACGGAGACTTGATTACACACAGGTGGATTCTATTTATCTTCATCAGTCATTTAGGACAACATTCGATCATTCAGAGATCCTCAATGAACTTCTGGAGTCTGTTTTCTGAACTGAAAGTAAATGGGCCGAATAATTTTGCACGCCCAACTTTTCAGTTTTATTATTACAAAAAAAGTTTAAATGATCCAATAAATTTCGTTCCACTTCACAATTGTGACCCACTTGTTGTTGATTCTTCACCAAAAATGTAAAATTGTATATCTTTTTGTTTGAAGCCTGAAATGTGGCAAAAGGTTGAAAAGTTCCCGGGGGCCGAATACTTTCACAAGGCACCATATTTAAAGTCAATGGGTGACGGATCTGTTAGCCATTGACTTACATTGTTTTTAGTGACGGATCCGGTTTCTTCTGTTTCGATGACGGTTTTGTGTCCGGTCACAAAATGGAATGCAAGGCATCCTGAACGAATCTCTTTCCATTCAGAATGCATTGGGACAAAAATGAACTGTTTGCCAAAACGCATACGTAGCCTAACTCCAATGGTATCCATTTCAAGCAGCTGAAAAATGGTTAAATCACAATGCTTCTACACAGAAGCCATGACAGTAATCCTAACAGGGTCCAATAAATGCAATTAAAAAAAATCTAACAATTGTTACAATTAACTTTCCCAATAATAATAATAAAAAAAACAACTAATTGCTTCTGAGCTCCGCAGAATGTTCTCGTCGTGTGTACAAACAGTGCGCTTGTGTGTGCACCGAGGCAGCACGCGAAGACAAACAAACAAACAAAGAAAATAGCCTAATTATGCTCTTAAAAGCTCAAAATGCCGTGTCCTTCCAATCCCTGATGCTCGTTAGCACTTGTAATTAACTTTACAACTGTCAACACAGCCGCCAGGCTGGCTGACAGTGAGAAAAGAGCTGGTGCTACTAACACAGTGGAGGACAAATACGTTGCAGGTGACGAGGATATTTCTGACATCAAAACTAATTATCTCGCAAAGAGCCAAGAGACGGCCGGCACAGAACACGCAGCTCAGGGATGGACCTCATGGAACGGAATCAGACAGACTTGGCTGCAGGAACCTGCACATGCAGGCAGTTCTGGGTCATTAGCCTCATTCCGCCTGTCCGTATCCCCATGTTTGCAGTCTATGAACATTTGTCATATTAGCTCCTTTTGCAGCAAAAGTCAGCATAACCTATAATTGCTTATTGTTCAGGCGAGGCTTTTTAAAGAGACATCTTACTTCTAAAAGGGGGACAATTCGTAAAGATTAGAAATGGCCACACACGAGAAGTCTTGTAGTAAATAAGTAGATATTTTTAAGAAATATTATTTCTTTATGCCTATCTCTCCAATAGTTATGCCACAAAGGAGGTCAGGTCTTTGTGTGTAAAGAGGTATTGCAGCCTACATCTGGAACGGAGGATGTCCTATTGCCGGAAGCCCCACCAATCTCTAGAACATCCAGCGTTGAAGGTTATTCAGGCACAGAGGAGTCGTAAAAGCTCACATTTTTCATTATATAGATTATAAGATGGCAGGAATAGATGTTATGTGAACACTGTGCCTTCCATGATTTTAACATGTACATAATACTCTCTTTATGGAATTATCTTGACCACAGAAGATTCTCCCTAGTTTAGAGTCCACCAAACCATCCCAGCACCTTCTATACTGATCCCAAAGAACATGGCAAACAAGATGGCTTAGGTGAGCTCATTAGCATTTTTTTGATTTTGGTTTTAGATTCCCCCCCCCCCCGATTCCCCTCCACCACCACATCAAGGAGAATTTGCATGGGAAGGCAGTTGACTGTTTCCGGAACGTCGGAAAGCATGTCTGACCGCTACCCAGTTCAATCTAATCCTTCAGACCTCATCCAATCTAGCATTTGTCACCGATCCCGGGGATACACAAAAACAAACAAACAGATTTTGGAAACTCAAATAAATTCTCTGTTAAAAGACTCTTATTAGATATTCATTAATCAAATGGAGTTTAAAAAATAGGGTCCCCCGTCTGGACCCAATTTACTACTCTGGGGACTCTGTGGATCCTATCCAGACACCAAGCATCAAGTCCCAGGTGGACCTGTTTCAATAAAGTGAACAACCCCTTTAAGGCGATATGCCTACCAATAACCTACATTACAAGTGCTGGTTTTCTTCAGGTTACTGCAACATGTATGATCCTACCTTCCAAACCAAATTTTAGCTACTAGGAAAAAAGAGAACATGTTGTAAAGTAGTCCAGAGGCTGGATCTGGGGGCACCAATCTACCCATATCTTGTAGGGGACAAAAGAAAACAGGCTTGGTTTGACACTGGTGGATGTGGAATACAGTATCCTGCACATATGGTTAAGGTTTAATTACGCATATGGTTAGTTTTAACTATAGTTAAAGGGTTTTCCAGAGACTTTTATACTGATGACCTATGGATGGGTCATCAGTATCTGATCGGTTCGTGTCTGACACCTGGGACCTCCACTGATGAGCTGTTTGAGAATACACTGGTGCTCGTAGTAGCGCTGTGGCCTACTTTCAGCTTACCAAGCACAGAGCCGTACATTGTATAGTGGCTCTGCTTGGTATCGCAGCTCAGGTGCTTTCACTTCAATGAGACTGAGCTACTCCTAGACCATGTGACTGATGAACGCAATGTCACAAGGCCTAGGCTAAGCTGTGAGAAGGCCGCTGCGCTATTGCGAGCGCCGATGCCTTCTCAAACGTCTGACCCCCACCAACCAGTATAAAAGTCTCAGAAACCCCCTTTAAAATTGGTATACATGGATGATCTTTGATCATGGATGACCAAGGAAGGGGGGGGGCAGTTTTCCAGACACCCCTCTCTCCCTCTGAAGGTGCACAACCCTTTTAAAATATGCCTTATCCGAACAGTTGACTTGCATTGGCTGCTACAAAATGGACTCTAGCAAGTTGCCCCCACTTCTGGTTTCTATATAACTAGATTGACCCACAATTATGGCGGTGTAGCATGCCATAAGGAGCCAACGTACAGTGCACCATGCAAAAAAAAAAAGTGGTAAGAAGACGCTACAGAAACATATACAGAGGATTCGTGGCAGCTGTCAGCAAAGACACGCAGGGAGTTCTTATTAGCCTGTACTCAGCCAGCCAGAAAACCCATTACACGGCCCTAAATAGACTTAATCACGTCTATCAGTGGGGAAACAGGATAATTACAACAAATAACAGAATGCCAAAGATTGTCTATAGAACAAAGGAGACGGGGATCGTGCAGGATTATTTATAGAGCTAATACACTACATTGGACAAGGTAGACACATAACTGCATCCCGTGCCAGTGACACAGGCACACGCCTGCAGAGAAATGAGAACTACGTCTTTGAGGCATAAAGCACCAGTCAGACTCATAACTGCATTTTTTCTGCTGGTAGAAGACTATTTTATGCCATGCGTTAGGCCCAAATACAATACAGAAGAAAATGTTTCTTTCTGATGTTACAGCCTATTGCTAGGATATGTTGCATGTGTTGCTAGGTATGTAGCATTGCTGCGCAGAGAACACTGTAGGGGTATATCCAAATGTGGCGATTTTCCAGATCTGGCAGGGTTTTGCAGCAGCGGGGCTTCCTGAGAATGAAGAGGGTAAGGTTCCTGTGCTACTGGTCACCCACTATACAGTGAACTGCTAAAAAAAATAATAAAAAAAAAAGATTGGCCATAGACCTTGCAGGGAAATTTCCCGATGGGCCGATGCCCAGGGGGCCGCCTGGGCCCTCCTCATGGCCGGCCAGTGGAAGTTTTTGGGGATGTATTTTGTGCTGCTGGCAGTATTTTGTGATGGACTGTGGTATTTTGCTCTGTTGGGGGGTATACTGTGCCACAATATGGTATTGCTGGCCCTGCTTTCCATCAATTTGGACCCGACTACAAAACAGGGCCACGTTAAGTTTCCAGTCCACGCCTGGTGGCAGTGATTCCTGCAGGTCAGGAGCATTGCTGCACAGAGAACACTGTAGCGGTATATATCCATGAGTGGCGATTTTCCAGATCTGGCAAAATCTACATCAAATGGTGCTGACTATATTGGGGAAATCATAGTGTAAACGCTGCAGAGTCACCGCAGGTTTGAATCTGTGAAAATAAGCAGTACATCCACCACATCTGTCAGCAGATTTGTACCTATGACACTGGCTGACCCGTTACATGTGCGCTTGGCAGCTGAAGGCATCTGTGTTGGTCCCATGTTCATATGTGCCCGCATTACTGAGAAAAATGATGTTTTATTATATGCAAATGAGCCTCTAGGAGCAACGGGGGCGTTGTCGTTACACCTAGAGGCTCTGCTCTCTCTGCAACTGCCACGCCCCCTGCACTTTGATGGACAGGAGCAGGTGTGATGACGTTTTCACTGCTTGGCCGGTCAATCAAGGTACAGAGAGCGCGGCAGTTAAAGAGAGAGCAGAGCCTCTAGGTGTAATGACAACACCCCCATTGCTCCTAGAGACTCATTAGCATATAATAAAACATCACTTTTCTCAGTAATGCAGACACATATGAACATGGGACCAACACAGATGCCTTCAGCTGCCAAGTGCACATGTAACAGGTCAGCCAGTGTCATAGGTACAAATCTGCTGACAGATGCCCTTTAACTACAGGTGCGAACCCTTCTTCAACTAAAACAATTGTTTCGATGGGAACGGGCAACCATTTTCTGTGTGTATGGGGGTCTCCTAAGCGGTCAGAGGAAAAAGGGATCGGACATGCCTGACCTTTTCCTCCCACTGGAGGTAAGCCTCAGACTTATTTCTAAGTGTGCCTGTGGAGGATTTGGAGGAAATAGCCTCTGGCCTGGCTTTAAAGGGGTTATCCCATGAATAATGTAAAAATGAAAATCAGACATCATATAGTAGATGACAATACTTTTCTAACAATGCTAGAACCAGACTTGTACCTCACATGGATCAAGAGATCTCCCCATTCATTGCTCTGCTAGAGTCATATCAAGCTGACAGCTGAAGGGGAGTGTCTATTCTGCTGCAGCTAAGGGGGCGTGTCCATGATCTCCCTATCACAGCTCAGGAGGAAGTTAAAAGATTAAACTGAGCATGTGCGGCCTTCTCAGTGAGCAGGTCAAAGAAATAAGAAATTTAGTGGCACTATAAAGATATAGAGTAAAGATACAGTTTACTGAATAACTCAGTAGCTATACAAGGTTTAATTACGCATATGGTTAATTACGTGCAATTACAAAAATATTCGGATCCGGCTGCTGGTTTGAAAACTGTAGAATATTTTTTGTGGGACAACCCCTTTAACCCCTTCGCGCCCTAACAGCAGAGACTTGCCGCTTCTTACCTCCGTCGGCGGCGACTTCCAGGGCCTTCTGATGCCGTGATCACGGCATCAGGATGCGTCTGAACCGCGTTGGCCAATCGGGGTGTCTGTACACCATATAAAAACTGTAATCCTCGCTGGTGAGGATTACAGTTTTCAAACTGCAATTCTTATTCTGGCCACTAGATGGCAGGCCAGGATAAGAAATGAGCAATTCTTGGATTTAACTGCATCTAGTAAATCCATGATTGCTCATAAAGAAAAAAAACAAAACACAATAGATCAGCTCATATTTGAGCTTTAAAATAATCACAAAAAAATAAAAACAATTTAAAAAAAAATATATATAAAAAATAAAAAAGATATAAAAGTTCAAATCACCCCCCTTTCCGTATAAGTAAAAAATAAATACCTAAATAACAAATATAGACATCATGGGTATCACCGTGACTGAAAACGCCCATACTTTTAAAATATAAAAAAAAATTTCAATACGGCGAATTGTGTGGTGGAAAAAAGCATCCAAATGGCGATTCGCCATTTTTTGTTGCTTTTTTTTTCTAAAAAAAATTAAATAAAAAGTGATCAAAAAGTCATACACACCCGCAAAAAATGAGCCCCCATACAGCTCTGTACACATAAATACCAAAAAGTGATAGGGGTCAAGATATGACAAGGACAAAAAAAAAAAAAAAGAAAAGGGCAACTTTCTAATTATTTTATCACCATCTAAACGCAGGAAAAACTATACATATTAGGTATTGCCGGATTCGTACTGACCAGTAGAATGAAAGTTACTGGTCAGTTTTAATGCACATCGAACGCTGTAAATAAGAAACCCGTAGAACTGTAGCGGAATAGCGTTTTTCTTGCAATTTCACCCCATTTGGAATTTTTTTCCCGCTTCCCACTACACTATATGCTACATCTATACACTATATGCTACACTATACTGTTTGAAGGCAGGGAGCGCAAAACGAAAATGCAGAACCGAAAAAACCTCCGGGGGTGAAAGGGTTAAGGGTGGTTTACATCATAAATAGTGATCGAGAACGTTTACATGACCTCTATGTTCCTCACTTACTCTATTCATGCTCTTCATTGTACAACTGAGTCTGGACGACAGGCGACCATTTTACTTTTGAAGTAAAATAAGACAGTTTGTTGCTGTCTTCAGAGTAGCGTAACTGGTGACCGAGGCCCTGACTGAAATTAAAGGGTCGACCACTTTTTTTTGACTGACTGAAAGCTCTCTTCCTATACAGTATACAGGGAGAAGTTGCCAATCAGTACGGGGGAAGTGGGTGTACAGGGAGGATCGGGAGCTCATCAATATGAGGACTCCTGAGCTTATGAACTGCATTAAGCCGCTCAATAGTGATTTTAAGAAATTGGCTTGACAAAAAAATTTAAAAAGGAACAGACATGGCAGATCAACCAGTTCATGCTGCCGCCACACAGGCTGGTTATAGATTAAACCCATTTTTGCATTCAAATGGTGTCCATGCTGTAGGGGTAGGGTAAAAAGGGCCATGTGTCAGCCAGATCTCCCGGGTCAACCATGCTCCCCTGACCAGAACGGACTGTGTCAGGGTTTTATGATGCAGGCTATTCATTTATACTCTGATTGTATCCAGGGTTACGACCATCCTGCAATCCAGCAGCAGTGGTCGTGCTTGCACACTATGGTAAAAGGCACCAGCCTCTCCGGTGTATGGGACGAAGGTGTGCACATAGGCCTATATTCCTATAGTGTGCAAGCACAGCCACTGCTGCTGGATTGCAAAACGTGGTCATAACCAAGGAAACAAGCAGTGTATAATGTGCTAGAAAAATGAATCCAGCCAGCAAAGAAGGCAATATGGACAATCACAGTACATTAGTAAGTGCCTTGTATTAACAAGGTAAATGCCATTTGCTGAAGTGAAACAACACCTACATGGCAAAACTTTGCCATCATGAAATTTCACATTCCTCATAGAATCCTCCACTGCAAAATATTATTCAGGGATAATTTCAGGGTGGTCTTGGGAGGGTTACTGGTTTATACAACATATTTACTGCTCTCATAGTTATTATAGATAGACAAGGAAGGCAGCACTCCAAATTTCGTGTAAAAAGAGCAAGTGGTTTATTCACCCATCCAGCAACGTTTCAATTGCTCACTGCAATCTTTTTCAAGCTGTGTTCACATGTGTTACAACCATCATATAAATAGTGACATCAATAAAGTGCTAAGTGCAAGCTCATTACATAATTACCTCCAAAAATTATCTTAAAAATATCGTATACAAACATTAAACATGATTAAAACACATGATTAACCTTTCATAATCCCAATGCATTACATATTGTTCAAAACAAGTGGATTCTTTCATATCCCTATGGTGAAAAATCCATAAAGTGCTCCATATTGGTGTCAGGTGATGTGAATCAAAGTTAAGTATTTAAAATCCATACAATTAATCCATAGTAATAACAGACCTCATGTTCGGTATCCCAGTAACAACAGCGTCGCTTCCTTCTTACTGCGCATGCGTCAGGGACTCCAGAGTCTCGCGTTTACCGAGACTTTGGTATCCCTCATAGAAACCATAAAAACTCAATTGCGCATGCTCCAAATCATCCGAAGTAACGCGAGATGCGTGCCTTCGGACTCAGGGCACTCAACCACAACAAAGATGGCTGCAACCAATAACAGTCATCTAATGCGCCTGCGTCCATACCGTTCCTCAAAAAAAGGGGGAGGTGATAGATAGATAGATAGATAATACAGGTATACCAATAATAGATAGATGGATAATAGATAGGTAGATACATAGATACATAGATGATTGATAAATGGATAGACAGATAGATAATAGCTAGATAAGTAGATAGATAGATAGATAGATAGATAGATAGATAGATAGATGTGAATGGGTGGATTGAGAATATACTGTATATAATCAACTGACAGATAGATTTGAGAGAAAACAATATATATACTTTAGATATGAGATCAATATATATTTGAGAAATATATATATATATTAGAACAATTGATAGATTTAAGAGAGACACAGATAGATAATAGATGGATATAGATATAAGACGGACAGACAGACAGTGTAGAAGGTACTATCAAGTCAAGTGCCAATATCCTCAATAATGTTGCCTTGAGCAAAGTGCTGCCTGTATAATCTATGGTGGGGTATGGCCCTGAATGCTCCTTGTGATGCTGGGAAGGAAACGCGTTAACCACTCCTGCCTGTGAACAGCGATGCATGGAACACCATCAGAAATAACCTGGCATCTGGTTTCTTTTTTTAACTGCCTTTCTTGTGCCTTGGATCTTAATTTTTTACTCTTGACAGCAGTGTTATTGCAGCCAGACAGTGGCATCTGGCTGCTGAAAACACTCTGTGAACTTTAATTAATTGGGGAGAAATTACATGGTCTTCCAACCGTGTAGTTTCTCATCAGAGCACATTACAGATTTATATGAGATGTTTCTCCACGGTGTCAAGAGTAATTAAAAGAGGGGGACGAAAGATGCCAAACTATCCGTCTTTCCACAGGCGGTGCAGGTTTTTTTCCCCCTAATATATATGTATTTATGATGAGCGGGCAGTTTTCAGAAAACGTACATAGCTGCAGAGAGACCTGAACCTCCTGCGCCATTATTCCAGCCACTTTCTGGATGGATTTCACTTGTCTTGAATCTGTGCCGCTTGGCGTTAGAAATGCACTGATTGTACAGTCATTTTGGTGCCACCTGTTTCCCTGCACCGTGTCCAATGAAACATCTGAATCCGTCTATTTTGTTTGCTTAGCATGCAAAACAAATGGGCGTCACCACAGCGGGCGAGAATTGGCAGAAGGAGGAAGGCTATTCTGTTGTTACATGGCTATAGACACCTTTCGAAAAAATTTATCCTTACGGCTCATGCACATGAACGTTGTTGTTTTGAGGTCCGCAAATTGCAGATCCGCAGAATACAGATACCGGCCGCGTGCGTTCCGCATCTTACAGAACGGAAGACCCATAATGGAGACAATGATAGGACATGTTTTTATGGACATGCTATTTTTTCGCAGAACGGACATGCGGACACGGAACGCACACAGAATCATTTCCGTTTTGTTTTTGCAGCCCCATTGAAATTAATGGTTTCACATACTGGCTGCAAAAAAAACAAAAAACGGACCCCCCTTATTTAGATTTTGGGCTGAAAAGTTTTTTGTGTAATAGAAAATTATTACAAAAATTTGCTTCATTTGTATTCTGCAGTTTCTGCCAAATGCTGTTCATGGTGAAATCCGTCAGATTGGTTCGGGATTGCTCAGGAGAGGAGCTGGAGAATGAGCTGATGGACTTACCACAGAATGGCATTCTGCAGTTGCTATGTACTGTGAAACACAGAAGCTGCAGAAGCCAAGTGAAGCTAAGAACCTATTAAAATAACGTTTTTAGGGTCAAAATCCACCTAAATTGATAAAAAAATACTCCAAAAGGTGTTGATAAAAGCACTTTATACCAACAAAAAGTATATACGTATGCACCCAATGCCTTCATACATTATGCAAGCAAAAGAAAACATCTCTTAGAAGAGGAGGATACGTCATCAATTTGGAAAAAACAGGCCACCTCTTTAAAGGGTTTTTCCAGGTTAAAGATGTTGATGACCTATCCCTAGAATAGGTCATCAGTGTCAGATTGTTGAGGGTCCGACACCTGACACTCCCGCTAATCTGCTGGTTGGAGCAGGAAGAGAGGAAGGAGAGAGCAAGGAGATGGAAGCTGTTGTAAACATCTGATCAGTGTGTATGCTAGGTGTCACGCCCTCACCACTATGACATTGATGACCTACCTTAAGGATAAGTCATCAGTATCTATAAACCAGACAACCTCTTTAACCTTTTAAGCACACAGCCAGTAGATTGTTATGTTTTAACCTCATCGACCTTTTTTGACGTTGACACTGCTGTGAGGCCTTTACGTTTAAAGATATATACATTTTTAATGTTTAATTATTTCGCACATAACATAGACCGGACTTCTTGTTTGTTGTTGATTTTTTTTTTTTTTTTAAATACTATTTTTTTCTTGCTCGCTTTTTAATTCAATGAATTTGTTTTTTTTTCCTATGCACGTGCAGTTCAGTTAATGAAGCCGCAGACAGCGCAGGTGCACAAAGAAAGAAAACATTTCACACTAGTGTGAACAAAGCCTTTGTCGTCCAATATAGAAAAAAAACAACTAATGTGCGAGTGCATAGCTACCAATAATATGACACAGGAACCATCTACATGAGTGAACATAGCAGAAATCAGTGAGATACTGTACACGATGACTGTATTTATTGGGTGGTTTCAAGGGTTAGGCTGAGCAGGCACCAGCCTATGGTAGACATTGCAACCAGACCAGGAGCCCCTCGTTCTCACACATTTTTGAAGAGAAAGAAGTTGACATTTTATGTTATACCATATAATATTAAAAAAAGATCTTATAATGTGCACTGCCTCACATCATGCCCCACAGTGCCTACAAACATCTCGTCGCACAGCACCATATAGTAAATATCTTGTCAACCCTGCTAGAGCTCACATGAGGAATTCCTCATCTACATGTTAATGGGATAATACATCACACTAATATAACACACCTACAGGTATTTATGGCATAACAAAACATTATTTGTTTTTTCAATAACATTTTCGGTATTAATTCCACATTGTTTTCAAGATCTCTGCTTGCTGCACATCAATGAGAACCTTCATTATTTTCTCTTAATAAATAGAAATTCGTCCTGGTCATGAGAACACAGAGCAGATGACTATACTGTAATGAGCTGTGCCCTTGTGCACCCATCACTCCAGACACTTTTATTCTCAATGAAAGTTCACAAAGAATGACTGCAAGAAGAGATCTTAAATACCCTAAGGAACTGATAAAAACCTCAAAAAATTTCCAATTTCATGGATCCTCCGGTTCACAGTAAAAACAGGCATGCACTATAATCACCTTACATGCAGAATACAGTGCCTTGCGAAAGTATTCGGCCCCCTGGAACTTTTCAACCTTTTGTCACATTTCAGGCTTCAAACAAAAAGATATACAATTTTACATTTTTGGTGAAGAATCAACAACAAGTGGGTCACAATTGTGAAGTGGAACGAAATTTATTGGATCATTTAAACTTTTTTTGTAATAATAAAACTGAAAAGTGGGGCGTGCAAAATTATTCGGCCCTATTTACTTTCAGTTCAGAAAACTCACTCCAGAAGTTCATTGAGGATCTCTGAATGATCCAATGTTGTCCTAAATAACTGATGAAGATAAATAGAATCCACCTGTGTGTAATCAAGTCTCCGTATAAATGCACCTGCTCTGTGATAGTCTCAGGGTTCTGCATCATGAAGACCAAGGAACACACCAGGCAGGTCCGTGATACTGTTGTGGAGAAGTTTAAAGCCAGATTTGGATACCAAAAGATTTCCCAAGCTTTAAACATCCCAAGGAGCACTGTGCAAGCGATCATATTGAAATGGAAGGAATATCAGACCATTGCAAATCTACCAGGACCCGGCCATCCCTCTAAACTTTCATCTCAAACAAGGAGAAGACTGATCAGAGATGCAGCCAAGAGGCCCATGATCACTCTGGATGAACTGCAGAGATCTACAGCTGAGGTGGGAGAGTCTGTCCATAGGACAACAATCAGTCCAACACTTCAAAAATCTGCCCTTTATGGAAGAGTGGCAAGAAGAAAGCCATTTCTCAAAGATATCCATAAACAGTCTGGTTTACAGTTTGCCACAAGCCACCTGGGAGACACCAAACATGTGGAAGAAGGTGCTCTGGTCAGATGAAACCAAAATCCAACTTTTTGGAAACAATGCAAAACGATATGTTTGGCGTAAAAGCAACACAGCTCAGCACCCTGAACACACCATCCCCACTGTCAAACATGGTGGTGGCAGCATCATGGTTTGGGCCTGCTTTTCATCAGCAGGGACAGGGAAGATGGTTAAAATTTATGGGAAGATGGATGGAGCCAAATACAGGACCATTCTGGATAAAAACCTGTTGGAGTCTGCAAAAGACCTGAGACTAGGACGGAGATTTATCTTCCAACAAGACAATGATCCCAAACATAAAGCAAAATCTACAATGGAATGGTTCAAAAATAAATGTATCCAGGTCTTAGAATGGCCAAGTCAAAGTCCAGACCTGAATCCAATTGAGAATATGTGGAAAGAGCTGAAAACTGCTGTTCACAAACGCTCTCCATCCAACCTCAAAGAGCTCGAGCTGTTTTGCAAGGAAGAATGGGCAAGAATTTCAGTCTCTAGATGTGCAAAACTGATAGAGACATACCCCAAGTGACTTGCAGCTGTAATCGCAGCAAAAGGTGGCGCAACAAAGTATTAATGCAAGGGGCCGAATAATTTTGCACGCCCCACTTTTCAGTTTTATTATTACAAAAAAAGTTTAAATGATCCAATATATTTCGTTCCACTTCACAATTGTGACCCACTTGTTGATTCTTCACCAAAAATTTTAAATGTTATATCTTTTTGTTTGAAGCCTGAAATGTGGCAAAAGGTTGAAAAGTTCCAGGGGGCCGAATACTTTCGCAAGGCACTGTATATGGTTAATAATACCTGGTGCACTCTCAATGATTTTGCAGCGATTTGTCCCATTCCTAGACCCTTCAAGCAAAAAAATGGCAAGCAGCTTCTTATCCCATGCACAGTTGTACTTCGGGTCTCCCCTCTGCACTTGCTGGACTAGCACTGATAACATCAATGCTGTGTCTATCCTTCCCCTATAGGTCCCTTGCTTCATGGTCCACAGGGCACTCCTGGCCACCATTTTACATGGGAATTAGAAAAAATGCGGAAGAAACATTAAAGGTTTTTTTTTGAGATTTTAATACTGATGACCTATCCTCTGGGTAAGTCATTAGTATCTGATTGGTGGGGGGCCGACACCCAGAACCCCCGCCAATCAGCTGTTTGAGAACGCACCGGGTTTCTCTCAGCTTTTCCTAGGCCAGTTATGATGCGTTGATCGGTTCTGTGGCCTCGGAGCAGCTCAGCCACATTCAAGTGAATTGGACTGAGCATGATACCAAGCACAGCCACCCTACAATGTATGCCGCTGTGCTTGGTAAGCTGCGAGAAGGTCACGTTCATAGGAGCGCTGGTGCCTTCTCAAACAGCTGTTCAGCGGGGGTCCCGGGTCTTCAATCACATATTGATGACTTATCCTGAGGATACGTCCCCGGTATTAAAATCTCGGAAAACCTTTTTAAAAATAAGGGCGCCCGGTATGTCCTGCATATATACTAAAATTGTGACTGTGAACTGAAAGATCATTTTTATTAAAGGGAATCTGTCAGCAGTTTAGATCACGCTCAACAGCTGATAGCACTAGCCAGTCGCTGGGGAACAGCAGTACAAATATACCTTTCGTGGTGCTTTTGTCATCAGTGTTTGTGTGAATATGAATTCATATTCTGTCAGATTCACGTCCTTGAAGTGCACTGGAGGCGGAGCTTCACTGTGAAGTGCTCATTGTATTCAGTGCCTTCACAGTCTGTCTTCTCTGCGTGACTGCTGTAGCATCCAACCAGGAGATCATTACAGCTGTATTCAGAGCAGAGGGGAATGGACTCGAATCAGCTAAATGCAGAGAGCACTTCACAATGAAGCTCCTCTTCTAGTGCACTTAAATGGCCCGACCAACTGATACACTTATTGACAATCCCATTGACCACGAGAACGGTGGTCCTGTGTTCCCCCATTGTTACACTGGTTCTCTGGCAGTCCCAAAACAGTTGAATGGGGCACACAGGGAGCCAGTTATCGTGATAGGTAGGGACCCAAGCAGTCGGATCACTGCTAATCAGACACTTATCCACTTTAATGTTTTTTGGGGGATTACTATGGTTTTTAACACATATGCTCATGTAGTTTCTTATCTCATGGACATTTTCCCCATACTATTTTTCAATATAGACTCTTCTGACCCGTTTTCACCAGGTAAACCAATCCCTTCGGTTTGTTTCCATCCTGTAGGTAGCACTTCCTGTTGCTGTATCCAACCAAACCCATGATGCACTTCTCCTTCCTCTGTTTCAGCTCCAGAACTATCCTTAACGCACAGTTAGTTTATAGCTCCTCCCACCCAGATAGTTATAGACACTCCCCTATCACTGCCCCGCCCATGAACATAACATCACAGGAAATAAGAAAGAGCTGTGTAGACACAGTCGTGTGACCATGGACCAGAATGGTAGATAGGAGCAATAAAGGGAAAAGAAAATGACAGCTACCTTCATAAATGATTATTTCAAGCTGGAAAACCCCTTTAAAGTGAAACAAATTTTAGTGATTAGTAAAATAGAGCTACAGGAATCATTTACATATTAGGTCCATTCATTCTTTCACTCCGGTTGCTTCTCTCTCCTTCCATCTCTTGCATGTACTGCACATAATACTTTCACTACAGAGAGCTTTCCCTCATAGGTACATTTTCTAGATAATTCTCCCCACTTCCTGATCCAAGTGCACAAGGAATGCTTCTAAAATGGAGCAGAAAGTTCTCAGTATGACTAGAATTTTGTGCAGAATGCATGCCGGCAGAGGGGGCAGAACAGGAAGTCTGTGAGGTACAGCTTCCACCAATGGCATCAAAGCAGGAAGTGATGTCAGAGAGGGTATGGTTTGGTTAACTTCTCCAGAACAGCTAAGTACCATGCAGCCATTTTGATATTTCCTTTGATGGTAAGGATCAGTTTGGAACAGTTTGGAAGCTTTTCCGAAGGACCAAACAGCAAGGTCTAAAAGATTATGTGGGTTACATTGACCTCATTAGCTTCATTTTACCAATTCTGAAAACAAGTTTCATAATTTTGAGCTTCACTTGAATTTGTTTTTTTTCCTCAGATTTTCTTCGCCAGGCTGAGTTGCTATGTGACAATATAAAGCACAGTTCAGAAAGTCCTGTAGAGCATATCTTAGTAAAACACGCATCATCCATCACTCTGCCATGAAGACAGTCAGAGATTTTTAACACACGGTTTAGAATCACTTCGTCTGAAAAGGCCACTATCAGTACATCTTGTAAGCATATCTTTAAACACTACTTAACAAGAAAAATATGTCAATACATAATGAAAACTTCTCATTTCTGCTTGCAAAACAGAAACACAGCTGCAAGGTACACTTTAAATTACCCCCCAAAAGAATGCACAGTATGGAGTCAGATCTATGTACCGCGCGAGGAGGAGGGAGCAGTAATTTGTAACACTTAGCTGCGTATTTGCTTTATCTCGTCTCTGTTCTCATCTCCCTTTCAGCTCCGAGCTATACTAGCGTTTGTTCTCCTTGATTAGATTCTTGATTTGTCAGCAAGTTCCTAATGGCTTTGATGTTTGAAATGACCAAGTGAATTTGTACGTCTGGAAGTTGATAGGTTGAGAAATAAGATCAAGATAATGGTGTATTCAACGTGTAACCGTAGAACGAGGTGTTTGTTTACTCTCGGTATGATTTGGGATTTTTCATCCTCAAGAGACAGTTGGTTTATTCATTACAGAGAAAATGGCTGCCGAATTTGTAGACTTGGCTCGGGTCTCCATTTCGGAGCACTTTCATGTAATCAAAGTGACTGAAGACAACATAAACACACTTTATAAGCTCTTTGGCTAAGTCCCAAACTAATTAACAACTGAGTAGCCAACTTACAGTTTTCTTTCAAAGGAGCTTCAGCTTTTCCTTTTATAGGTACTTTGGAAAAAAAATATTGCATAACTCCATAAACTGCAACTCCTTAATATACTCCTATTAATGAAAATGCATAGCAGTAGAATAACAGGATAGAGAATCCCAAGGGAATCTCAACTTTTCAGTGGTTGTCATGCACTTTGTAGCAGAAAAAAAGAATACAGGCTACGTTGTTGTTAAATTGTTTTGTTAATGAAGACAACCCCTTCCCATGTGACCTTTAAGGGAATATGTACGTCATAAGGGGGTTCCTAGCTTGGGACAACCTTCCATGTTGCTAACAAGACATGGGTCTGTTTGGCTGAACTCCCCCACACCAATCCACATATACATGGTCAACCATTCATACATAACTGGCTTAAACTTCCAGCACACCTGATCACCGAGGGTTTCTAAAATCGGACTTACACTAATTACTTGATTGCCAGGCTGGCTTTCAACCTTAGACATCTATGAAAATACAATTATAAAATGTCTAGTGGATGCAGTACACACATCTATCTCCACCCTCCGACTGGCTGAGGAAGCCCGTGACCATCTCCCAAGTGGGACATGGGTAGATCCCCTTTCTGTACACAAATGGGGGTTCCAGTGGTAAGGCCCATATGTACCAGAAATGTATAGCATATCATCCATTAGATAAAATGTCCAGACAAGTTAGAGGACAACCAAAAAAATCACATACACAACCATGATAGAAGTCAATGGGTCAATTAGGACAACTATAGGTGGGCCTTTGGCAATGGCTTGTCTGCTGTGGGATCAAAGGATCAGACGTGTTGAAAGTCCTGAGTCGAACCTGAGATCATCAGCCGATCCTGCTAAAATCAGTAGGTATGGCTTACTTTTCTTTAATGTGTATGGGGACCCTTTTCTATATAAATGATTCTCAGAAGCTTGAAGTAGGAAGTTCATAAGGCTGAGATAACATTTTCTAACTCCACCCAATGGCAAGTTTTGATTTTACTTTTTAATTTTTTTGCACTACATTTTAGCAGATAAACTGATTTTCTATTACTAGACACAGTCAAGTGGGTTACACCCCATGCCTATAAAATGAATATCTGGACAAAGAAAAACCCTGAACATTCTGGTTATGTCAGGAGATAAGATAATCTCCAAACCAACAAAATGTTACAGACCTACAATTCAATTCTAAGACGACCTCAGGGCTCAGTTATCCTTGATTCCTCTTTATGAGGCGCAACAATTGCATGGACTGGTTCATTATACCGGGGAATGGTGGTTCTTAACACCAGTCTATGCAGGTGCTGAACCCGAGGATGCATACAAGAATCAACCCTGAGACCTTTGTATTACATGACCCCAGCCAAGTATGTTCTGACGGTTCATCTACTGGCAAAATCGGATTCCTTTTTCTCTTGCCTGGAGATTCAATTTAATACAAAAAAATAGTTATCACCTTTTCTTCTGCAGAAAATTGACCCTTTAACCAGACCAGTCTAAATGTAAATGTTATTACGATGTCGAATTGCTCTTATTTTATTCTAATAGAGATATAGTGGTCACGCTTTTCTAGAATAAAGTCTTCTAAAGCTCTCCCGAGTAGGTCAAAAATGTAATAAAGCAATACTAATAAAACTATTATACAGGCCAAATGACTCTTAGCCAAAAAATAGCTGACTGTCCTCCTAGCCTGTAATAGTGGTGATGACCAAACTAGTACTTTAGTATCAAAACCTATGAAAGGTGAGCTAGGGATTGAGTTTACCTAACAGGGTGTAGTCTTTCAACTGACATCACTCATTATACAGCTACCTGTATGCTTGTTGGGGGGGAAGAAGACAAGTAAGGGGATGGGCTCATTAGAACAGTGTAAGCCTTGAGGCGGGCTTCTCAAAGACGAGTCAGAAAAGTGCCCGCAGCCACTGTCAGCCAACGGTAGCGAGAAATTATAGTATCTGTCTACTCTATGAAAAACATCAAAGTCAGATCTTGATTAGTGAGACTATGGAAAGATGACAAGATTACAAAGGTGTTGCTGACAGATAAGTATGCAAAGGGACACCGAGTACAATAACATGTTTAGAGGCATATTTACTTAGAAGTGCCATTCCGAGAAGTCACATGTGTAAGTTATGAACGTTACAAATCTATGTCATAAGCACCTCGATCCATCTACATAAATTACCCTACGCAGTTGATAATATAACTAATTGGGATGCCTAGAAAATAAGGACATAACCTACTTTCGTACTGCACTGAGCAATGTAAAAATTAAACAGATAAAACATACTTTGCAAGGTAGAAGTCCCCAACTCAAGGGGCAGAAACATCTCCTCCACATATATTTTCATCCCACCAAGCTCTGTCCTTTTTTTTCTCCAACTAATGAATCAACTAATGAATTCAGCTGGAACATGCATTATTGTACTGTGTAACATTGCATCATGGTGCAGAAATGTTAAAGGGGTTATGCAGTGTGAAGATATTGATGGCCTTATCTTCAGGATAGGTCATCAATATCAGATCGGTGGGGGTCCGACTACCAACACCCCCACCGATTAGCTGCTTGTAGAGCCATCTTCTCCACTGTTTAATGGCAAGCCATCAAACTTTTTGCGGAGGTGCAACGAGGTGTAACGAGCAGTTGTAGATACACTGCACCCCTGCTACAAACTAGACGCAGCACAGGTAATGACTGAAGAGGACGTAGCACTCACATGAGCACTGCGCCCTCTACAAACAGCTGATCGTGGGGGTGCCAGGAGTCAGACCACCGCTGATCTGATATTGATGACTTATTCTGAGGATGTGACATCAATATACTAGTATCTCAAGGACATGTAAGGTGTTAAAGAGACATTTTAATATTGAGGGCCTATCTCGAGGACAGGCCATCGATATTAGATTGGCGGGGTCCGACACTCTGCAACCCCTCTGATCAGTATCAAAGTAGCTGTGGCGTCAGCACCTCAACTACATATGGTAGTTCTGTCCATTGTATAGTGGACAGAGCTGGTAACTGCAACACTGAAGGGAATGGGGGTAGTGCAGCAGTAACCAGCTTGGCCCTCTGCAAAAGGGATGGACTCTGTAGTTCTGGCACCTCAGCTACTCTGAAACAACTGGTGAAGCAGAATGATGGACCTCCACCGATCATATATTGATGGCCTATCCTGAGAATAGGACACCAAAAACACTGGAATACCCCCTTTAACCTCTTTTCCTTAGGTTGTTTTTTCTGCACCACCGGATATTATGGGACTGAATTCCAATGAACTCTAGGGGCAATAGGTAACATATAATAAACGCTTGTTGGTTTCTTGCTGTGGCAGACAGACAACCCCCCCCCCAAGCATGGCTAACACCAACAGATATACCTTCTGTTATCTCATCCGATGTAATCTGCATTGGGAGGGGGGGGGTATGCGAATGATGTGCAATTGTTCATGCCCCATACAGTTTGCATGTAAATGGGGAGATGTGCTGCTGTTAAATGGCTATTTTTGCAGATGCATAGGACTAGATTGCTTAGACGGTCTGCTGATCAGCTGAATGAAGACTCATATGTGATTACTGGCCTGTGTAAAAAGGGCCTTTAGATTACATGCATGTAAAGGGTTAGACATAGGCAGATAACGGGCTGACTCTCCCATAGACAGAGAAAAGTGACTGCAGCATGGAAAGATACTTAAAAAACCTCAGAAAAGGTAAATGTCCGCAGTATTATATATTATTGGTCATGAGACGACTAATATAACATATAACATAATAAGGAACCTAGACTATTGTATGGAGTATCCAATCTTTACTGTTAGCAAGCCCTTACAATGACTGCTCTCAATGAGATTTGATTTAGATTTCTTTGATGGCGCCATTCAAATCCCACATTACTACTTAGAAGGGTTGCCCTACAGAACAACATTTTTTATACATGAGGTAAAAAATATAAAATGATGTCAATGATCCACCACTGTTGCTGTTCTGACGCTTACCAGGTCCCTGCTCAGGAAATGGCAGACTGGTGGTCACAGCGGTGATCTGCTTCAGCCAGTGATTGTCTAAGTAGGCATCCCAGGAATTTACTGCAGGTCAAGCTGGGACCAGGAAACGCAGACCAACAGGGACATGGTAAGAGTCATTCGGACATGGTAAGAGTCATGGTAATGGTTCATTCGGGGAGTTTTTAACCCACTCTGCCCCTTAAATAACATTTAACCGTGGCAGAATTGTGTTCTCCTTTAACAAGAACAGAAAGGATGCTCAGACAGGAATTAGTAAAGTCTTCGAACATGTTGTTCATTCCCCTAGCACTGAAGATGTTAATTCTTCTGTGACAACCCTAGCTACACCTTGAGTAATAAATCATAAACCTCCCCAATGGGTCAGTGGTATTTCTAGCTCTTTGATGGCCTTCTCTGGCTCTCAGGATTAAATGCTCCAAATGGAGTTATACTCCAAGAAAATCAATATATGATTACTGAAAAGATCTATATGGATTGGTTTGTTATGCAGCCAGCAAAATAAAATGGTCTGGAGAAAAAAAAAAGAGAGATCTGGACAAGGTATTTATGGACAAAATGCTGCTTCAGTTACTTTAAGATTGGAGTATCGTGATAACAAGTCACCTTGCCGTAATTGAGTTTGGAGTGAGGCCTCATCACATCCCACTTTGACCTTGGTTAGGGCCTCACTAATAAAGCAGGAAGTGGACTTGTTATTACTATGGGGAATCCGCAAAGATGTTTAAACGGCCATCCTAATTCAACTTCCAATCCCAAATCAATAGATGAGGCACTTTGTGGATATGGTTTAATTTAATCGGCCCTGCCAAACGGAGACTTTATACATACTTTCCTTAGATGTATGTAATTATTATGTAATCTAGCTGTAAGAACCTGAGATTCCCCCGAGAAGCTGTGCCTAAGAACTCTAAATCTAACCTAACAGAAGAAGGAATCCATATCTGCTACTAATGAGCTCTAATAGGATGGAAAGAACTATGACTTGAAAATAGATTTAGCTCCCATAGAATATCTGTGTGTGAAGGCAGCGGTCATTACTCAGCCGGTGTAGAAAACGAGAAGATATCTCCACCTGTAATCAATTGGACTTAAGGGTAGACAGTTCTATGAAAAAGTTATTCTAAGCAAATAGTAAGAAAGAGCAAGAGAATATTTTCTTCTTAAAGGGTTTTTTCAATTGTTTTTACTGATGACCTATGCTCTGGATAGGTCATCAGTATCTTATCAGTGGGGGTCTGACACCCGGGACTCCCGCCGATCAGCTGTTTGGGAAGGCAGCAACGCTCGACGTAGCAATGCAGCCTTCTTCAGCTTTTCCTAAGCCGTGTGATGTCACGTTCATCGGTCACATAGACTAGGCGCAACTCAGTCCCATTGAAGTGAAAGGGTGATACCAAATACAGCCACTATATAATGTACGGCACTATGCTTGGTGAGTTCAGGGAAGACCGTGGTGCTACTCAGAGTGCCGGTACCTTCTCAAACAGCTGACCAGATGTCGGACTCCCACCGATCAGATACTGGATATATCATCAGGAAAAAACACTTGGAAAACCCCTGGGTTTTCCCATACTTAGATACCGATGACCTCAAGATAGGTCATCGGTATCACATTGATGGGGTCTGACACCCTGCACCTTCACCAATCAGCTGTTTTGGGCAGCCGTCTGTGCCGGAAACGAAACAGTGGACAGCGCCAGAAACACAAGGTTCCCCTTCACTGTGTAGTGGCCATGCCCGGGTTAGGGCAGCTCAGCTCCCATTCAAGTGATTGGAAGCTGATCTGCAGTACGCTGGTACCAGAAACTACACAGTGAATGGAGTCTTGTCTTCACTTCACTGTATAGTTTCCAGTGGCTTCCCGAAACAGCTGATTGGTGGGGGTGTCAGGTGTTGGAACTCCAACAATCTGATATTGATGACCTATTCTGAGTATGGGTCATCAATATCTAAGTAGCAGAAAAGCTCTTTAAAGCAAATATGGCCTTGCTGACTGACACCATTTGATATGGAAGCTGCAGGTTCCACTTATGGCTTGTGTTGGACTAATCTCATATTAAAGCAGTCCAGAGAGATCTCCATCTCCATGTAGTCTGTTCATTTGAATCAGAATCCTCTAGATCATCAGTTTTGTTTCCACCCTATTCAAAAAATAAAAATAAAAACTAATATCCAAAATTCTAGACTCCAGACCCTAGCAAGTCAAAAATGGGAAATTGGATTTTGATCTAAATGGGGAGAGTGTCATGGAGCTGAAATTCTTTGCAAATCTCCAAAATATATTAGCATTAAATAAATATTAGGGACTAAGTAAATAATTCATCGTTTGATCTAGTATATCAGAAGCAAATTATTAGAATTGTATAAAAAGTATTCCCATATTATGACGTTATGGAATATCACTAGGATATGCCATCACTTTATGATCAGCGAGGGTCTGACAGCCCCTTCACTGTTTCACAGCAGCACAGTCCCATTCAAGTTCTTCTGGCATTTCTGGCATGGATATATTTCTAAAGAGGTTAATAAAGGACAATTAAATCTCTCCCAGGAACAGTAAATGTGGTAAAATGAGTGATACTCACCACTCTTCTATGTCCACGATCTTGGCTCCTTCTTCCCCTCTCATATGGTTCCCCCTAATGCATTCTCCATTTCCCAGAGTCACATCACAATGCACTGGCCCTGCTCTGAATCCTATGTATGGGCAGCAAGTGACAGATCAGTGACAAAGAAAATTTGTCCCCGAATAACACTGCAGTGTCTCAGTGTATCCTATGTGATACAACATCACACTGCTCTCTCCTGCTCCCTACATGTGATAGATCGGTTTCTCTCCAGCTTTAACCAGCAGGAGACAGAGAAGAACAGTGTGATGCTGCATATCATAGAAATACACTGGAGATTCTGCACACAGCTTACAAAGATAGTACAGTGTGATTTTATAATTCTGTAGATTATTTGGGACTTAGCTATTTTCGGGATTCACCTATTATATCACTGTACTCCTGGTCTCATAGATAGGGCAGACAGATAGTGGAACTTGGTGGAGACGGGTGTCTGAGAGCTGCCAGTAGGGATTTGATAGATACTTACATAATCCAGTAGTTCACAGAAGGTCATACAGGGAAGTCTGACCTCCTGTCTACACAGGAGAGCAAGTTGCAATAGCACATGACGCAATTGCTCATAATAAAAGGATAAAAATGTTTGGGTGTAATGCTGCATCACACTGCTCTCTTCTTTTGATTGAGAAGCTGTTCCCTGTCAGCTTTTACAAGCAGGACGCAGGGGAGAACAGCGTGATGCTGCATATCATAGAAATACAGTGGAGATTCTGCACACAGCACACATATAATACAGACAGTGGGCCTCAGTTATCAAAACTGTCAAACAGGAAAATGGTCTTAGTTGCCAACAGCAACCAGTCAGAGCTCACCTTTCATTTTTTGATAAACGAGGCTCAGTGTGATTAATTGGAATTCTATAACTTTGCAGATAATCATTGTTGGGGCTCGTCTATAATATTACTGAACTCCTGGTCCCTTCAATAAGTCAGATATTATGGGGATCACTTATTAAACAGAAATACGCCTAAATTAGGTACAGGTCCAGCACAGATTGAGACCAAAGCTTCTGCAACTTTTCCCTGCTCACATCTGGTCTAAAAAAAGTGGGCACGCCGTCAGGCCCGTCTCTTTTACCATTTACCACGCCTGTTTTAGGCATAGAAAATGGTCTAAATGTAAGACAGCAAGGAAGCTGTCTTACCTTTAAAAACGGCGGTCAATCCGCCAAAGTTATGAAGAGGCCTGGGCTTCTTCTTAACTTTGGCAGATCCACCGCCAGGTATAGGGGTTATTAAGTCCAAAATGTTGGAGTTAATAAATGTGCCCCTATATCTTCAGCAGGAGGACTGACCTGCTGACTACACAGGACAGCAAGCTCTGGAATAGCAGTATGACTGGGATCACGTAACACAGATGCTCAGAATGAAAGGATTAAAAATGTTTGGAAGGCGCTGAGCTAGGCTAATACAAATTACATGGCTAGAATACTGCTTGTGCATTAATATTATTTGACTAAAATATATTTCTCGGAGTGCGTCTTAAACACCTTAGTGACCACCAATACACCTTTTTACCGTGGTCGCTAAGGAGCCTTAAGCTGGGCCGCCATCTTTTTACAGTGGTCCAGTCTAAGTGCTGCACGGGTCTACAGTGCGGGGGACTTTGCTCTCCCATAAGAGTCATGCTCCTGCTCTAACAGCAACGATCCAGGCCATTAAACCCCTTACATGCAATAGTGCCTGTGGCATTTAAGGAATAACAGAGGGAGCGGACTCTGTCTCCCATTGGTACGCCACAAATTAATTTGCGGGGTGCTGATGTGTACACGCAGGCCGGGCCTAGTGAAGGCCCCAGACATGCTTCTCGTGTGTCCCAGCAGTCTGTGCCTCTCTGACAAAGCCTGCTGGTGAATGTCAGTACAGCACTGACATTAAAATACAGTACAATGCACTACAGGGATAGTGCAATGTATTTTAGAAGCAATCAAAAGATCAAGATCGCCTATTATAGTTCCAAGTAAAAAACAAAACAAAAAAAACAACATTTATTCCTTTGAAAAAAATACTCTTCAATAGAAAAATTGCAAAGATAAAATCTCCTCCACATATTTGGTATCACCATGTGCATAAAAACCCACACTAGGCAATTATGATGTCATGATGGTGAATTCTGCAGAAAAACAAATAAAATCCCCAGAATTGCTACGATCATTAAGCATTATGTACCCCAAAATGATACCAATGGTACAAGTTGTCCCGCAAAAAACAAACAAACAAAAAAAAAAAACAGCTCCGTAAAAAGAAAAATAAAAAAAAATTATGGGTCTTGGGACACTACAATACAAAAACATTTTTTCTTAAAACAAAAAATGTTTATTGCACAAAAGTAGTAAACCATAAAAAAAAATCTGTATTTGGTATTGCGTCAATCGTACTTACCCAGAGAATAAAGTCATCATGTTATTTATGCCAAAAAATGAACGCTGCAAAACTTGTAATGGAAAACCTCAGTGGCAATATTGTATAGTAAGTTATATATGTATTCCAAAATAGCACCACTGAAAACTACAACTTATAAAAAACAAAAACAAACCCTCATATGGCTACACAGCAGAAAAATAAAAGTTATAGCTCTTGAAAGGCGTGGCGTGGTATGGCCCACTAGAAAGTAAGCCAGGTTATTAACAGCCAACATACACAGCAAAGCTTGTTAGGCCACATACAACATTATAGTAGGCTTGTGACAAGCTTAACCAAATATCAAAGTGAAGATATCGTTAAGCTGCTAAAGACACAACAGTCAGAGGTATTTACACTGGACGCATAAGTGTAAGGTAAGTAGACATCATGTGAAGTGTTTTAATTAAATGCTGAAGGACCGAAGGGACACATACATATGTAAGTAGAAAAGCAAACACTTTAGTCAGTGTGGGTAGACGTCATTGATAGACCATCATTGCTAAGATAAACTATGAATGTCAGATAGGTGCTGGTCCCATCTATGGGATCTGCTCCTATATCCAGACCGGGGCCCCGAAGTGAAGAAGAGCAAACTGTGCAGCATGCTCACCAACCATCATTGTGGGAGTTCTGAAAGTAGTCAAGCGGCCACACATGCTCTTCTGCTCTCTGTTCGATTTGGAGGCCCTGTTCTGAAGATAGGAGTGGGTCCTCAAGGTGGGACCTGCACCTATCTGACACTGATGGCATATCCTAGCCTTCAATGCCTCAGATTGGCCAGCAAAGCTTGTTAGGCCACATACAACATTATAGTAGGCTTGCTACAAGCTTAAAGGGGTTCTCCGGGAATTAAGAAAATTAAAATACTTAAATATTACTTCATTATAAATATATTCCCAAATATCTTTCATTAGTTATAATGGCTCATTTTGTCTGGGGAACAATGATTAGGAGAAACAAAATGGCCACCATCCTATTAGTCCACACAAACCCTGTCCTAATCACACAGGAGGACAAGTTACTTCACAACACTGAGGTAAAGAGCTGCCTCATCCTCCTCTCTGCTCTGCTTGTCAGAGATTATGATCCTGAATACAGATGATAAGATATTTAGCTGAATCTTTGTGGGAATGGAGTTCATGCAGCAGCTCTTGTATGCAGTCTCCATTACCACAGTCTGTCCTGTCCGTCCTCTCTGAACTTCATGTCTTCTCATGAATTTCATTCCTACAGATTCAGCTGAATATCTTATCATCTGTATTCAGGATCATAATCCCTGACAAGCAGAGCAGAGTGGAGGATGAAGCAGCTCTTTACCTCAGTGTTGAGAAGTAACTCGTCCTGCTGTGTGATTAGCACAGGGTCTGTGAGCACTAATAGGACAGCGGCCATTTTGTTTCTCCTAATGATTGCTCCCCACACAAAACGAGCCATTATAATTAATGAAAAGTATTTGGGAATATATTTATAATAAAGTAATATTTACGTGTTTTCATTTTCTTAGTTTTCAGAGAACCCCTTTATCTAAATATCAAAGTGAAGATATCGTTAAGCTGCTGAAGACACAACAGTCAGAGGTATTTACAGTGGACGCATAAGTGTAAGGTAAGTAGACATCATGTGAAGGGTTTTAATTAAATGCTAAATAACAGATGGGACACATACATATGTAAGTAGAAAAGTAAACATCATTGATGGACCACAAAGTGTAAGTTGTCAGATCATATTAAAAATGTCTAAACTTGAGCAAAACTGCCCAAGATGCCTTCAGAAATTTTTTTGGGGAAAATTCAGGATTGGATACTAAAAAGGAGAACAAAAGTATAAAAGAAGAACTACCATAGGCGCTTAGATACTAGGGATGAGCAAACTTGTGTTTTCAAGTTTGGCATACCATGTTCGTGTTATCTAAGAATTCGGTTATGGATTCCACTACCACCGACCATAACTTATGGAATCCATAACGGAATTCTTAGATAACCCGAACCTTGTACGATGAAATTGAGAGCACAAGTTTGCTCATCCCTATTAGATATTTACCAGAATTTTTTTCCCAGTCTTTGATTCCCCAATGGCCATTGTTGGGGAAGATGATCAGACAGTGGAATGCCCGATCCTCCTCTTTGTCAGCAGGGAGATAAGTTGTTCTCCCTTCTCCCATTCATTACATATACACTCTCAGCCCAGCAAGCATATGTATGGGAGGGACAGCTGTCAGTTGAACAAGAGTTTGGTTGACGGCTACCCAGCATATGGCAAGCTTATCTTCACTTAAAACCTCTGAGGAATACAAGATATGACTATTCTATCATCCTATTCTACTATTCTATCAAGAGAACTAAGTTGGTGAACAATACTCAAATTCTGTATACATGGGGCTTCCGGCCACGAGCTGCAATCATCAGACCGATGGTCCGTAGTTGATTAAAAAACAAAACAGAAACTCCAACAGAAGTGGCCTATTTTCCCACTTTTTTTGTCACATCACAGTCCTCCTAGTAAAAATTGTCATAGCAATCCGCCCAGGAGACTGTTCTGTTGGCAGGTCAAACTCCAGTATCAGATTAGTCTATCACCCCGGGGCAATTTCTAAGCTGAGACAGGCTTAACAAAGGTAAATAAAAAGTAGATCTATATCTATAGTTACCTGTAGAAAAATATGAAAGCGCTGTTAACCCTTTAAACAATCGGAAAAAAAGGGAACCGTGAAAAATCCTAATTCTTTGTTGCTGCACAGGTAAACATCTACCCTTCCTACATTTAGGAGGTGGTCATGAAAGGATACTGCCATGGATAGCAACACTCATTTACACTTATGTTAAAGCCATTTACACTGGTTAAGCAGGTTTTGATACAGAGCGACAATGCAGTATCTGCACTGGAATCAATGGAGGCTTAAAGGAACCCTGTTAAGATATTCTACGTCCCTGAACCACTGCCTTGTACTTTAAGGGATTAAGTTTCTAACATGACCCTTTGTCTATTCTTTGTGGCTGCGTTGCATCATCAAAGAGTTTTTTTCTTAGCACACTCTGTATGCAAATCCCTATATAAAAAATTTAGCTGAAGAGTCAAGGGGTGGTGCTGCTCCCCTGGAGTGTCAACTAGACTGGTTCCTAAACACATGCTTCTGCTTGATAGATGGCCCTCAAGTTGAATTAGGACAACACATGCCAGCTTCAAATTTTAGAAATGCACCCTTGTATTTGAGTTTCCAGACATGCCCAGTGAAGAGACGAGCAGGCACTCTTCTGCTACCGGAGCTCCACCAAGCATGTTCAGGAACTCTGCCATTTTGACTAAAGAGTGGGGAGTCACTCACTCGGCACCACCATTAATTAGCCAGAACAGGGAGTAGATATAAAGAGCATCTCTGTCTCCTGAGGAGCTACCAGGTTTGTGCATTAGATTTTTTTAAACCTGAGTCTAAAGGGGTTAAAAACAAAAAACTACAATTTTGGAAATGCTCCTCTGATTCCCACTAGGCCTGCAATTGTCCACTGAATGCTAATTGTCCACTGAAGAGTCCATTTGGACTTTATTTAAAGGGAGTCTGTCACCTGTTTTAGACTGCTCAGATCAGGTTATAGACTGTTTGGCCCCCATTACAATGGTACCTCTCTTGTCTGTGTCCCTTGTCGAGATCGTGAAAAATACACTTTATAAACTTATACAAATGAGTTTATAGTGCCCAGGCCCCTCGGCGATGTGCCCAGAATACCACACCTCTTTAAGCCCTCTGTCCCGCCCTTCTTTCCTACTATCACGTCCTCCTCTGCTTCCCTGATCTCGCGTGTGCACTGCTCCATGGTTGGCCCACACATGCCGCTAGTCATATTGCGCATGCGTCGGTCTTTGGTGCAAAATCCAGATGAGTGGCACCCAAAGACTGGCGTAAAGACTAGCGGTTCCTCTGCCCATAACAGCCAGAGCAGCGCGCTTGTGCGGGCCAACCGTGGAGTGGTGGTTTTCTGGGCACATCGCTAAGGGTTTGGGCACTTGCGGTAGTAACACCGCCCCTGGGTACTTGCCAAAGGTCATTTGCATAATACGTTTTTAAAGTGTATTTTTGAAGATCCCAGCGAGTGACACAGACAAGAGAGGTACCATTGTAATGGAGGTCAAATAGTCTATAACCTGATCTGAGCAGTTTAAAGGGGTTGTCCGAGTTATGAAAAATGTTTTTATAGCACTGTAAATCTGATGGGCAGCAATATATAACTAAGTTAAACAAGTTTTAGGCAAAAAATATATATATTTCCTAATTTCCCTGGTTCTCTTCTGGCCTTGGTTTACCTGCAGTAATAACAATCTCTGCCCCTCCCCCTCTGCTCTGCAAAGGGAGTGAATACAAGTGTTGCCCTGAGTGACATGTCTGCTGGAATAGTCAGCAGCATGTTGTATGGGTAGGACTACAAGTCCCAGCTGTACAATGACACTGCAGATACACACAGGAACTTCCCCCTACCTTTCTTGTGCAATACTCTGCAGATTTCCTCCAGTGTCAGCTCTGTCTCTACAGGATGAGGAGGGCAGATCCTGTGTGTCTTCACTGCCTGAAGCTAACGTTGTAAAGTCTTGAGTCCTGAGTGTGTTCTGGCTGAAGGGGTTAATGTTTTATCTAAAAGAATCCAGGGAGAGAGCAGGAGCTTGCAGAGCAGGGGGGCGTGGTCAGCACAGTGACGTCTCGTGCACAGATACTTATCTGCTTGCGCACGAATACAAGATTAGCAGGGAGGAAAGCTGACATCACAGGTCATGTGACCCTGAGTGAAATCTGAGAAACCAGCAAGTTTAGAAGCAGAAAGTGTATGGAAAAGCTGTTGTATTTGATTAGTTAGAAACATACAAAGGACAAAATAATAACTCAGAAAACCCCTTTAAAACACTCAGATTAGGTGACAGACTCCCTTTAAAGACATATGCATGTTTTAGGCTCTGTTGACACTTCCGATTAATTTTCAGTTTTTCTGCTGGACAGTAACAGCACCCGAAGGACTCCACTGACTTATAACAGGTTCTTTGGGTTTCCCTCACTGACTCAGGTGAAGAATGACTTGGCATGCTACTCTATTTTTCCCCATCAAAAGAGCATCTAACAGAAATGTGAACAGAGCCTTAAACAGATATATTAAAAATTGTGGGCTAAAATTTTTTTTTTAACCCCTGGCATTTGGGTTTCTTTTCTCCCTTGACTGCTTGATACTGCACTTCAAAGCCTGCAGTATTCTCCACTGCTTACCAGTGAACTCGTCAGCATCAAATCACTACTTAACATTGTAATCCAGAGAGTTTACTAATAGGATTTGCTCCTGGAACATCAGTATTAGTCCACTGTTGTATGAGGAGCTGATATGTATTTGGAACACTTTAAATTCTTAAAAAAAAAAAAAATTATATCTATCCGCGGAAACCCACACTGTATTTAAATTCCAGCCTTTAAAGGGGTTGTGTCACTTCAGCAAATGGCATTTATCATGTAAAGAAAGTTAATACAAGGGACTTCCTAATGTATTGTGATTGTCCATATTGCTTCCTTTGCTGGTTTTATTCATTTTTCCATCACATTTTCCAAAACGAAGTGAGGCAATGGTGGAAATGGGGCGTGACAAATTAATCTTCATGTACACCAGTTTTCTGGTGCAAAGAAAGCCAGAAATTTATGGCCGCGCCGAGCTGTCGTAGATTTCTGTTTAGACGCAATGACTGACGGAGGATACACCTAGTTTTTTACGCCTCATCATAAATTAGGTGCACCCTCCAGCAGTGCAGGAGATATCAAGACCAGTGCAGAAAGCACTGAAATCTCCCCCTAAGTTGCATGTTACTTACCGCTCAAAGTCAACGTGTGACGGGATGAGGATTGTTCTCCGGTTCCATCCAACTTAATCACAATAGCAACAGACTGAAAGAACCGGGAGCGTGTCCCAGCCACATGACAGCATTGAGCTCTAGGATGGGGCGGCCATTATGTTTCATGGCCAGACTCCTACAATCCAAAGTGGCTGTCTTTAAAGAAGAACTCCTGCAAAAATGTTTATTCTCTGACCTGTTAGAAAGGTGCATGATATAATCTGTAGTGAATGTCATCTTCTTATCAGAGAATGTAAATGTGAGTAATAACCTCTCTTCTTATTGTAGCTGTGTCATGTGACCAACTCCCTGACCTCCAACTGACCCATGACAGGAAGCCAGTCACTTGTCTATTCCTCCCTATGAGACTGAAAGTGAGGCTCCCATAGGAATGCATAGAGAAATAGACTTCCTGTCCACACATAAGTCTCTGTGTGAGTTGGTGGGTCTAATTCCTAGATAAGAAACTTCAGGATTATATAAGTCAAAAATACAGACACTGGTAAGAAAATGACATTCACTACAGATTACATCATGTACATATCTAGCAGGACATAGAATGAAATTTTTTGCGGGAGTTCTTCTTTAAGGCCTGTCCTAAAAAGTTCTCAAAGCTCCATGTAATTTAATAAACCCTGAAATACTAAACTCATACACTGGAAGAATTCAAATGGAAAGTAGCCTTTTGTGCGGTATTTAATAATTCCGAACCAGGGCAATAAATAATACGAGACTTCACATTAAATTATAGCAATAATCTATGCAATATGTTCATTGGTCCAGATAGAATAGGCAACATTTTCGGTGGATAAAGTGCAGCGAGTAAAAATTGGACAAGTAAAAACACGAGTGTTCGCGGGATAAAAAATTAAAAGGGATCCTCCTACGTCTCTATGTTAATGCTCTTGGAGATTTACCGGTCTAATAAAATTTATCTAAAAGAAGGGAGGGGAAAAAAAAAAGAGCCAAATGAAATGATAAACTCCTGGACTGACTCCAAGCTAAAAGAATATATAACATCTAAATAGGACAGCTAAGCTATGACCTCTAGCCGCTCACTGCGAGCTGCAGGAAATCTCAACTCTATTTCATCTGAAAATGCTGAACTGTCTTAAGCTAAACCGCAGCACTTTCTGTGGGCTCCTCGGGGAGACGTCCCCAGCCCCGGAAATTAATTGACTTAGAAAAGATCTCTCTGAATTTACCTGCGTGAATAGTGCTGTGAGGCAATTATTAGCACTTTTGTACTTACAATAAAACAATTTTCCACAACCTTGTCTGCTCATCTGAAGGGGGTATTTTTTTTTTCTCGGCTCAGAGGTTTTCGGCTCGTGGTAACATCCATTACTCAGTTGAGAACTGCTTAATACTGTGATCATAAATACAACTTCTTATAGACTGGCTGCTAGGACTTGACCGTTTTTTTTTTTTAATTTAAGATTAAGTATCTGCTGAGAAAGATTTTTATTCCAAGCTTTAAAGGGGTTTATCAGGATTTTTAAAAACCATAAAATAAAGAAAAAAAAAACAAAACCAAAACATTACTCACATCATTTAAATATTCCACCACTCCGGCGTTGCTGCTCTGGCCCCTGCTGGCCTTGTAGTGATGAAGACATGTACATCGTTCACATGACTGCTACAGCCAATCACTGGCCTCAGTGGTCATGTGCCATTTAGGGTGGGTTCACATGTACAAAAAATGTACATGTTAACAGATGCATCAGAATAATGCCATACAGTGGCATCCATCCACCAAAGAATTTAATTGTAAAAAAAATATATATATACGTTTAGATATACCGTATTTTTCGCTTTATAAGACGCACTTCCCCCCCCCCCCAAAAGTAGGGGGAAATTGTGGTGCGTCTTATAAAGCGAATACAAGTGAGCGCTTACATTATGGAAGCACTCACTTGTATGTTGTAGCTGGGGCACCCCCATCAGACCTCAGATCAGCCCACCCAGACCCATAACAATAAAATAAAAACCTCTCTTACCTGTCCTGCGCCACGGCTCCGCTACGGGTCCGGCGCTCCTCTGGCTTCCCGGGCTGGCGCTGCACTGTCCTGACTGCGTACAGCTTCAGGACGTAGTGCGCGCAATATGACCTAATGCTGCACGCAGTCAGGTGACAGTGCAGCGCCGGCCTTAGAAGCCAGAGGAGCGCCGGAGCGAAGCCGCGGCGCAGGACAGGTAAGAGAGGTTTTTATTTTATTGTTATGGGGCTGGGTGGGCTGATATGAGGTCTGATGGGGGCACAATGGGCTGTTCTGAGGTCTGATGGGGGCACAATGGGCTGATCTGAGGTCTGATGGGGGCACAATGGGCTGATCTGAGGTCTGATGGGGCACACTGGGCTGTTCTGAGGTCTGATGGGGGCACACTGGGCTGATCTGAGGTCTGATGGGGGCACACTGGGCTGATCTGAGGTCTGATGGGGGCACACTGGGCTGTTCTGAGGTCTGATGGGGGCTCACTGGGCTGTTCTGAGGTCTGATGGGGGCACAATGGGCTGATCTGAGGTCTGATGGGGCTCACTGGGGCTGTTCTGAGGTCTGATGGGGGGCACAATGGGCTGATTGGAGGTCCTGGATGGGGACACCACTGGGCTGATCTGAGGTCTTGATGGGGGTCTGATGTGATGTCACTGAAATTTATGGGGGTCTGATATGAGTCTGATGAAAAATATTTTTTCTCAATTTCATACTGTTTAAAAATCTGGGTACATCTTATTTTCGGGTGCGTCTTATTAAAGCGAACAATAAGGTTTACGTTTTTTTACTGGACTCTGCGGAGGATACAAAAACCGCCGGTGTGCTAACGCTTTTGTTATCCTTTTTGTCCACATATACGTTACACAGATGGCAAAACATGATGTAAACCCACGCCTAATACACAGTGACTGAAAGTCGTGTCTGGCTGCAGTGGTTACATGAATGATGTATGGCACATGATCAATGATGCATTTAAGGGGTTATGCCATGATTGATGTAAAAATTAAAATAAGACATTGTATAGAACATGACAATACCCTTCTAACAAATCTAGAACCAGCCCTGTACCTCACATGGATCCAAAGATCTCCACATTTACAGCTACAATTGCTCTGCTACATTATCTTCAGCCTTGCAGATCATGTTCTTTCTGTTGTAGCTCTCTCCCTGTAACTAACACCGCTTCTAACAGAACATATGGCTGGTGACAGTTGAAGATTTAAACTGAGCACGTGCGACCAGCTCAGTGAAACGGACAAAACATAAGGAAACGAACAAACAGCAGGTGGCGCTATACAGATACATTTTATTGAATAACTCACTGGCTATACTAAATTTTTAATTACATCCAATTACAAAAGTAATTCAGATCCAGGTGCTGGTTTAAAAAAATGTAGAATATGTTTCATGACAATATATACTTTCCAATAGCACCATTTGATGTTGCATACAATGTAGTGGGAAGCTAGATAAAAATTTTAAATGGGGTGGAATTGTAAAAAAATTCCCCACAATTCCGCTATCGTTTTATGGGGCTCGTTTTTACTGTGTTCCCTAAGTGGCTAAACTGTCCTGTTATCTTCATTATGTGGGTCAGTACAATTACAGCGATACCACATTTTTACAGTTTTTCTTCTGTTTTAATACTTTAAAAGAAAACTTTGAGAAAACTAATTTTTTTCTTTGCATCCCCATATTCTGACTCCCTTATTTTTTTTATATTTACATCTATGGAGCTGGGTGAGGTCTCGTTTTTTTGTGGGCAATCGGTTTCGAATTTGGGGTGTGTATGACTTTTGGACCACTTTTTATTCATTTATTTATTTATTTTTTTGGGGAGGTGAAGCAAATAAAAGTGGTATAGCCATATTGATTTATATCTGTTACAACGGTCACCATATGAGTTAAATACATTTATATTTTATCCGTTTGGGAGTTTTGTGAGGTTGTGAGGTGACGATATCAGTTATCTTTATTTTTTATATATTTACTTTTATTTATTAAATTGGAAAGGGTGATTTTTATATTTTTTATGGTTTCAAAAACTTTTTTCATTAACTTACATTTATTTTTAGATTGCAAAGATTTAACACTGCAGTCTATAGGAGAATTACTCCACAGGTAGGGCTTGATAGGAACTTCGCTATGGCAGGCCTCGGAGCCTTCAGAAGGCCCAAGGCTGCCATAGCAACTGGATGGCTCCCGCAATCTCATCACGGGGGAGCTGTTCAGTCACTGGGAAAGTAGCGCTCCCAGTATTTGACAACTTCTTTGACTCACAACTGGCCACGATATATGAGAAGTTTAAAGTCTGTGATCGTTGTCGTGTTCAAGGACTCTGTGGTCACGTGTCTGCTGTGTAAAACAGCAGGCACTCTGTGTCTATGGTGACTGTTCACTTCCTGGGCCATCTACATGTACGGTGGATGTCAGCAAGGGGTTAAATGTATTTGCTATAAGACACAATAACGGGTAATTTTTAACACAACAAAGCTACACTATTCTCCTCATATTAATAAATACAGCTCTAATTTCATGCAGCATTAATCATAAAACTGGTTTGTGACTCGTCCCCTTGGGGTACGGACATCTTCTATTTTTGTTATTTGGTGCATGATGCCCTGGAGGAGAGAAACTACTGGACCTGCACCATGTATTCATTTTCTCTGGAATCTTAAGGAGTATGTAACTTAAAATTTGTAAAGGATAGGCCATCAATAACTGATCAGGGGGTCTGACACCTAGCACCCCAGCCAATCAGCTTTTGGAAGAGGTAGAGGCACTCCTCACAGCATTAGCAAGCACAGCATCATACATTGTATGGTGGCCATGCTTGGTAATGCAGCCCAGGCCCATCACTTGAATGGGACCGAGATATGTACAAGCTATGTGACCAATTAAATGTGATATCACTGGCCTAGGAAGAGGCCGCAGAGATCACAGGAGTGCCACAGTCTCTTCAAACATCTGATCAAAGGGGGTGCCAGGAGTCAGACGCCCACCAATCAGATATTGCTGATCTATCCAGGGGATCAGTCATTCATATAGAAGACCTGGAAATCAATCAAATTATCTATCTATCTATCTATCTATCTATCTATCTATCTATCTATCTATCCATCTAATACCTATCACCTATTTATCTATCTAATATCTATCTATCTAATCTATCTCTCATATCTATCTATCTCTCATATCTATCTATCTATCTATCACCTATCTATATATCCATCTAATACCTATCTATCACCTATTTATCTATCTAATACCTATTTATCTTATATCTATGTAATATCTTTCTATCTATCTATCTATCTATCGGCACAAATTATTGTTTGTAAACATAAAACCTTTAATTTTGCACAAACTGTATTGGTAAATAATACACTTTTCTTTAAGTCAAAGTAAACTGATGTTTGGGCGATTAGCAATGAAAGGGTTAAGTGAATGACACGATTTGCCCTCAGCAGAGGCAGGATTCTGGGGCCGGATTAGTTCTGAGCTGGCACTCAATCAAAGGCAGGAGGATTTCGAGAGAAAGGCCCACAGGTGATCCTGCAGGAAGCTTTCTGAGCACTTATCAAAAACATACAAGTTCAAAGCAGCTCAATTTTCATATGTTAAAAGTATCTGGCGAGGGCCCCAGGCTGCTTTCTAGGTAGAGAAATGTGTAAAAGCTGTTTGTACTTGCATATTTAGAAAAGAAAGCTATTGGAAAGCATGCGGTGAAACAGGATTAAGAGTGGCCTGGCCCTTGTTAAACCAAATGTATTAACAAGATGCAGGATGACAAAGCATTGTATATAGGCACCTATACTGGTTATATATATATATATATATATATCAACTTTTTAAAAATTATTATCTGATCTGTCAGCAGTTATGGTGATTCTAATAAGAATAACTAATATATTAAATATAACATTACTTATTATTATTATTATTATAAGGCTACTTTCACACTGGCGTTTACAAATTCCCGTATTTAGTTCCGTCATAGGGGCTCAATACCGGAATAAAACGCTTCAGTTTTGTCCCCATTCATTGTCAATGGGGACAAAACTGAACTGAAGAGAAGGTGCTCCAAAATGCATTCTGTTAACTTCTCTTCAGTCTACAGACCGGAGAGCAAACTGCAACATGCTGAGGTTTGCGCTCCGGTCTGGGCATCCGCACCAAGACGGATTCAGAATGACCTCCAATGCAAGTCAATGGGGATGGATCCGTTTGGTGTGACACAATAGTAAACAGATCCGTCCTCCATTGACTTTCAATGGAGTTCATGACGGATTCGGCACCTGCACTTTTCCCCACAGCTCCCTCCAGCAGAGGGCACTGTGGGGAATCTTTTCTTCCTTTGTGCGCCGTCCTCCTCCTCCTGTGCTGTCCGGAGCTGCTGGGGCCTATGTAAGTATGTATGTATGTGTAAGTGTATGTATGTATGTTAGTGAGACTGTGTCTGACACGTGTGGGGCTGGAGCACGGTTCCGGCCCCACACATGCACCTGCAGTAGCACGGATCCGGCGGGACCCTTCACCCACCGGATCCGTGCTGCTGCTAGTGTGAAAGTGGCCTAACTTATAATTACTACGTAATTATCACCCTTTCAGAACCATTTCTCAGCACTGTATGGTCAGCTATTACTTGGTTGACACTTAAAGGGAAAGTATGGCTCTGTTCATACCACACGGCATATGTCAGAGCTTTCTATCCCAGTATATGTCAGGATTGGCAGGGCCAGACATCCTCACTGCTCCATTGCCTGGTCATGAAATCTCGCAATTGTGCAGATGGCAGTTGCACCTAATGGGGTAATGACAGCAAGAGATCTTCACAGCGCCAGAACACGCAATATTTAAGGTCCAGGCATCGGAGTAGTGAGAATGTCTGGCCCTGTCAGTCTCACTGGGAGAAGGAGTGGAAAAGGGGTGAGGTGGAGGTGAAATGGTGCTCTGAGAGGCTTGGCCAGCCCCCCAGTGCCTCGAGCACCTCATTTACATATAACTACAAATAACAATTTTTCTGCATTGGTAGGGTTGATCCTGATGAAAACATAGTCCTGAATTTGCAGGGACGGTCCCTAATTTTTAAAAACAATTCCTGCAAATTTGGGCTGGTTCCGGGCCAAAAATGGTTGGGGAATACTTTAGACCGACCCATAAATTTCACTGATCGGGGATGTTGCCAGGCGAGGGCCTATTTGTCTCGAATTTACAAACAACGTTGTCCCAAATAATCAATAATGCCCCACCGGGAAATTCCCCTGTAAGGTCTATGGCCTATCCACCCCTGGCTCACCTAGATCATGGAGTCAGAAACCACAATATACGTCGAGGTGAGCAATGATCAAGTAGAACTGCAATCTTTTTATGTTGAACTGATATCACTCTTATGTCACATGCCTGGTGGGACATCTCTGATTATAACAGGGGCCAAAACCAGTAACATTCGGGGCCCTATGTATATGGAGTCTGTACAGCAGTGCACGAAGGAAGAAAAGCTCCATAGAAAAAAACGTATGTATGAAATCAGGAGCCATACAGTGGGTTACAGCCATGATATAGCCGCATGCACAAGGCATCATGGTCATGATTTGATTTTGCCGTCACTCTCCTCATCTGTATCTAGGATATGGACAGGATTGTACACAAGGTATTTCTATAGGAATAGTAAAGTTTCAGCTCACCTCAGCGGTGGATTGGGAACTTAAAGTGGCCCTGGAAATAATACTAAAAGTGGCTCAGTTTTGTAGGTATGTCCAAATTGATGGAAGGCAGGACCAGTAATACCATATTGTGGCACATTATAGCACCCCAACAGAGCCAAATACCACAGTCCATCACAAAATACATACCCATAAACTTCCACTGGCCGGCCATGAGGAAGGCTCAGGCGGCCCCTTGGGCATCGGCCCGCCGGGAGATTTCCTTGTAAGGTCTATGGCCAATCCAAGCCTGGTTCACCTAGATCATGGAGTCAGAAACCACAATATACGTTGAGGTGAGCAACGATCAAGTAGAACTGCAACATTTTTATGTTGCACTGATATTACTCTTATATCCTAGGTACAGGTAGGCATGTGGCTACCTAGGCAGATGCGCATCGGGATGGCGGCTCACAGTCGTGCCGTCACTAGCACATACAGGTATACATCGGAGTGTGTGACTAAACAAAAATGTTTTGCCAGAAACAAAATCTGTCTTTAATCGTCCTCCCCATCTGCATGGCATTATGGGCATGTAAAACAGATGTAACCTCATTACATTTTCATTTAAATTGCTAAGTAACTACTTAAGTAAAAAAGCTAGCATAACATACAAACAAGTTAACTTAATAACCCATCAAAAGAAAGAAAGCAGCTGGACAAGCCGTCCTCCGAGTGGGGAAATATCTGAGCGGTGACTTCTAGGATAAGACTCTCTAATGTCACCGCCATCCGCGGGACTGAAGGGGAACAAAAATCCTGACTAATATGTAACCATTTTGCATGGGGCCCGCAGCACAAGACAATGGCCGCCTATGTCTTTTGTTCTCAGAAACAATAGGGATTCCTTTCACAAGTTAGAGACAGCAAATCTATTCAAAAGATATTGATTTGCAGTAGAGCACAAGAAAAGGGGTCCGTAACCTACATCTGAATAAATCTCAGGGCCTCGCCATATGTTTTTAAGTGACCTCTAGTCGGGATACTATAAACATGGAAGCCATTGAAAAGCTTAGCACTTGTTCTCCAGCAGATGACACAACAAGGGCGGATAATTGATCTAGTTGAAATATAACCAAAAAACACAAAACAAAATAATGCAATGCTTCCCAGGGGTTACACAAAAGTCTCACTCTCTGCAATCTTACTTCTCTACGCCCTGAAATCTTGGGACACCTCAATTAAATGGAGTCTTTCTTTACACAGCTGACTGTCCCAATCATGTCAACAGATTACCCCTTAGGGACACAGATGATTTGGGCCTAGGGAATGCAGTGCATTTTTGTTTTTTGCCTTCCTGCAAATCCAGAAGCTGAAATTTAAAATAAATAAATAAAATAATCCGCTAACGCATTTTGAGTGTATTTTGTTTTTGCTCTCATTTTTCAGTACATAGGATTTATACATATACAGTACATTTATCATTAGTGGTTTATGCTGGATAATAAATCTGGCGCATCTCTTCACACTGTCTAGTTTGTACCATCTATTTGTCAGTTTAGCTTATCTCAAAAACTTGCCCATGTGCTCGAAAATCTGCCCACAACCCCAATGCGCCAAAATTCTGGTCACCAAAAACTTTAGACCAACTCTAAGTTGGTCTAATCTGCTCCACTTTTTGACGGCAGAATCCTGGATTTCGCCTTCATAAATGTATATAAAAGGTAGACAAAAGCCTATATTGTAGTTCAAAGAGGACCTGTCCCCTCTCCTGATATCTCTGTTTTAGTAACTACCTGTATTCCCAATGTAATAACAATTCTGGAGCATCTATTAAGACTATATGTTGTACCATTCCTCTAGCATTCCTTCTAGAAGTTTATAAATTCATTCTCAGAAGGTCCAGCTGGCTGTTACCAGTGGGGACAAGCTCCTGCATGGTCTGCCGGACACTCTCCCAACTGGTAACGCCTAGCTGGACCTTAGTTGCAGACTACTGGTAATTCAATCATAAACGTCTTGTAGAAATGCATTTAGTAGTAATGAGCTTAGCATAGTAAGTGAAAGCATTTTTTTCCCTTGGATATTTTTTCAAACAAATTGTTTAATTAAACTTTATTTACTTTTTTTTTGTCCCACAAGGGGGCTTATACTTTTCAATTTCATTTATTTCTTTTATTGTAATACATTGGGAAACGTATGTAATACTAATGAAAGATTGTCTGTAAATGTAAAAAGAACATACAGCTATTATAGAATACCATTGGTATGCCCTAATAGAGGATGACACAGGACAGCTCTGAGAGCCTTTGACTTGAATGGGGCTGAGCTGCAACTAAGCCATGTGACCGACATAGAGTGATGTCACATGGCCTAGGAAGAGGATGCGGCGCTCAAGGAGCGCCTGGCCTTTTCTAACAGCCGAACTGCGGGGGACCCTCCCCCCGCCCCTGATGTTCATGACCTATTCTGAGAATAAGTCATCAATATTACGTCCTGGATAAACCTTTTAAAGTAAAAACTGTAGAAGGAAAACTGTTGAAAATCTTTAATAAAGACCAACTCAAAAAATTATTTTTAGCCCCAAATGAGCAAAATGCTATAATAAACAAATGCCTTGAAAAAAACATGACTACGAGGGTCATGAAAAGGCTGTAATCTAAACATAAAGGGGGTCATTTGCTAAGACCAGTTTTAGATGCCGGTCTTAATAACCCCGTGTGCTGGCAGTGGATCTACTGAAGGCGCCAGCCTCTACATAACTTTGGCGCATCCACCACCGGTCTAAAAGTATGCCATGGCTTAAATTTAGACCATAGACCGAAAACAGGGGTAGAAAATTATAAATGAGACGGGCCTACTGTCCCCACCACTCCCCCTTTTCTAGACCTGGTGTGCAGGTCTTGCACCGCAATCTGCAACAGATATACGCCAGAAAACTGGTGTATATCATGTAGTAATAGACCCCCAAAATGCCTCAAGAGAAGTAGACCTCAATGTCTACTTCATTTGATGCATGATCATGGTTGGGGTCTTGTGGATATCTTAAGAGTTCTCTAGATCCACATTAATAGACTATAACTAAGATCTGGTAGAACTGGAAAAATGAATCGCGTTGTCGATTTTTTTGCATTAAATTGCAAATACATATGACCATACGTACTTTGACAACTGGATTACACTAAATGCTGATGACATCCATCGTAAAACATTTTACAAGGAATGCAAATATACGCCAAAATGATGTTGACATTTTTTTCTAACCACAGAACTTGAGGACAAATGAAGTTCTTTAATTAAGAACATTTATCTTGGGGACAAGAACATCAGGTTTTGAAGAAAGAAGAGTCTACTAATATGGGGACAGATGGTATAAGGACCCATGGGGTTTTATGAGTGACCCACTGAAAAAAAAAAAAAAGATGTTGCAGATTTACGAAGGTTTCAGAGAACGGTACTGAAGTGTAGCCAAGAACAGTTTTCTATTCTAATTTTAGATGAGCTTCATTACCCATATAATGCAAAGCAGCCCTCCTTGCTGGGAAAGAAAACCACAAACACAATATTTTTAAACATATTCAAACAATTTTACAGTTGGCTATCTACATTTCATACAGATTGTAAGAGCTTAAGAACATTCTACTTTTACTTAGATGCATGAGAAACTCTGAACTATTGCAAACAGAAGGTTAAAAATGGCTGCTTAACACATGTATACATATATTAATTAGTATAAACTGAAGTTAACTGACTTAATCTTTTCCAAACACATTTTGCACCCGCTATTTGTGGCAAGCTAAACACAACTAGAAACGTTTGAAAAGGATTGTCAAAACTGTGCCCAGCATTACAAAAAAAAAAAGTTTAGTCAGTCTCTGTTTGTGGTTTGCAATTATCATATTATTCACCTTATAAGGCGCATCTGATGGTAAGACGTACCCCAGGTTTTAGAGGAGGAAAATAAGAAATATATTTTTCATCAGATCCTCAGATCAGGCCCCCATATCATGATCTCAGATCAGACCCCCAAATCAGGAACTCAGATGAGACTGCCATATCAGGAACTCAGATGAGACTGCCATATCAGGAACTCACATCAGACCCCCATATCAGGAACTCACATCAGACTCCCATATCAGGAACTCAGATCAGACTCCCATATCAGGAACTCACATCAGACCCCCATATCAGTACCTCAGATCAGACTGCCATATCAGGAACTCACATCAGACCCCCATATCAGGAACTCACATCAGACTCCCATATCAGGAACTCACATCAGACCCCATATCAGGAACTCACATCAGACCCCCATATCAGTACCTCAGATCAGACTGCCATATCAGGAACTCACATCAGACCCCCATATCAGGACCTCACATCAGACTGCCATATCAGGAACTCACATCAGACCCCCATATCAGGAACTCACATCAGACCCCCATATCAGGACCTCACATCAATGCTCCTCTGGAATTCTAGGAAGAGGGTATGTGAATGAGATCTTACCAGCTCTGTCTCTAATGCCACCAGATGTAAGGGAACTATCTTATGGTCAATGTTCAACCCTTTAAACAGGCCTTGAAACATGACTTGGGTAATAATTATCCAAGTCATGTCTCAAGGCCTGTTTAAACGGGACAATCATTGAGTTATAGGACAGCTACCTTACATGTGGTGGCACAGACAGAGCTTGCTAAGAAATCTTTGCATACCCTCTTCCTAGAATTTGATGGCAGCAATGCATCTCAAAAAAGTTAGGCCAGGTCCCTGTCTACCATTGTGTAGCATCCCCTCTTCTTTTAACAATAGTCTGTAACATCGGGAAGTGAGGAGACCAATGGCTGGAGTTTTGGGAAAGGAATGTTGTCCCATTCTTGTCTGATGTAGGACTCTAGCTGCTCAACAGTCCTGGGTCTTCATAGCTGGATTTTTCATTTTCTGATGCGCCACATTTTTTCTACTGGTAAAAGGCCTGCACTGCAGTGATTGATGCAGTATGTGGTTTAGCATTGTCTTGCTGAAATATGCAAGATCTTTCCTGAAAGTGACAATATCTGAATAAGAGAGTATGTTGTTGTAAAACCTCTATACTGTTCAATTGAAAGTGCCTTTCCAGATGTGTAAGTTGCCTACACCATAGGCACTAATAGCATCAGAGATGTAGGTTTTTGCATTGTGCACTGATAACAAGCTGGATAGTCTCTCTCTGCTGAAGTCCGCAGGACACGGTATCCGTGGTTGCCTAAAAGAATTTCAAATTTTGATTCATCTGACCACAGAACAGTTTTCCATTTTGCCTCAGTGCATTTTAAATGAGCTTTGGCCCAGAGAAGACGGCAGCATTTCTGGAACGTGTTGACATATGGCTTTTTCTTTGTGTGATACAGCTTTAATTTGTATTTGTGGATTCCACGGCAAACTGTCTTCACAGACAATGATTTATGGAAGTGTTCCCGAGCCCATGCAGTGACTTCCAGTACAGAATTGTGTCTGTTTTTAATGCAATGCTGCCTGAGGGCTCATAGATTATGAACAACCAATACTGACCGTCGGTCTTGTCCCTTGCACACATGGATTTCTCCAGATTCTCTGAATGTTTTGATGATATTATGTACTGTAGCTGGTGGAATATTCAAAGTCTTCACAATTTTAAGCTGAGAAAAAGTTTTCTGAAATTGTTCCAGAATTTTTAGACAGTTTTTTTGCAGATTGGTGAGCCTTTGCACATCTTTGCTTCTGAGATACTCTGCCTCTCTAACATGCTCTTTTTATACCATCATGTGACTTAGTTTTTTATTAGTACCACTTACTTTTCCAGCCTTTTGTTGACCCGTTCCAACTTTTTTGAGATGAGTTGCTGCCATCGAGTTCTAAATTAGTTCATTTTTTCCAAGAAATGGTAAAATGTCTCACTTTCAACATATGATATGTGTTCTGTGATCTATTGTGAATAAAATATGAGTCTATTTACATTTTACACAATATCCCAACTTTTTTGGAATTGGGGTTGTACATTGATGTCCAGGTCTTTCTTCCCTCGCACATAATGAATGTCCCCTGGTCCTTTGTAAGATCCCTAGAAATCATAACTAATTTGTCTTTTTATTGGACCCCCCTTTTTTTCAAATGAGATAATCTCTAAGGTGTCTTTTTCCACTCAGAACAACCCTGTTTTTTCTAGTCTCTCATCATCAGAGAGAGCTCCCATCCGATTCAATGATTTGCCCTTCTCGGAACCCTTTCTAGCTCTCCAATATCCGTTACAGCACGTGAAGGCCAAAACTGAATCCCATATTCAAGATGTGGCCTCACAAGGGGCTTGGAGAGGGGTAATATTACATTTGGATTATGGGATTATTTCTTTTTATAAACACCTTAAAATCATATTTGCTTTTGTAGCCGCTGTTTGACACTGAGTACTGCTGTAATGCCCAAGTTCTTCTCTTACTCTGTTGCCCCTACTTTTATTCCATTCAATGTATATGCAGTAACATGAAAATTGTGGCCTAGGTGGCATTACTTTACATTATCAACATTAAAATTCATCTGCCATGTTCTTGCCCATGATGCCAGCTTATTTAGGTTTTCCTGTAATTTTTTTACAATCAAGGTCACAATTCATTATGAAACGGTGGATGGGATTGAAATTAAAACTAATTGAAAAATTGAAATTAACCGATCCACACATAGATCCTTCTGATATTACACTGCTGCCTTTGACCAATTATCTGCCCATGTGCACATACTGTTCCCTCCTTCCCGCATCTGTAAGCTTCAGTACAAGGCTGTTGTGTGGTACAGAATCAAATACAGTGGTCCCTCAAGATACAATATTTATTGGTTCCAGGACGATTGGCTAGCATCCATCAGCTTGCAGCAGCGACTCCATCCAGCCCAATAGTTGAGTACATGGTATATCTCTTGAGAAGCTCTGAACCACTGTGAGAAGGGTCGGGCTGTTCGGGGGGCATACGTTGGGAGTCCTTCTGGTTCTTAACTCTGACATAGGCAGCCAATGTGGTGTGAACAGCCCCTAACAAGAGTCATACAGAAGCCTATGAAAAAAATGCCAGAAAAAAAGCTACACCCAGAGCATATTGCTTTCTGGACCCAATAAACACCATAAAAATAACACAAACAATATTTGTAATGCATTTCTACATTTCACTTAAATTAACATCTGGCAGCAGTATTTCTGGTCAACAAAAAAAAAATGCATACAAATTGCTAAAGAAAAAGACACCAAAAATATGCTGCCAAACCCTATGGGTGAAACCACCCTTAAATGTCAGCCAGACATTTAATTCAATAGAGCTAAGATGCAACTAGGCCATGTGACTGATGTACTGTGACATCACATGGCTTTGGAAGAGCCAGCGGCTTTGCTAATTGGCGGGGTCCAGGCTGTCTGACCCCCACAAAGCTCATATTGATGATCTATCTTGGGGATAGGTCATCAATATGTATTATCTGATAACCCCATTAAAGTCTCATAAGAAAAATTATCCCCTACCCACAGGATAAAGGATGTGTGTGATTAGCAGGAGTCCCACCGATAGGGGGCCAGCCAATTACAAGAACAGTGGTCTGTGTTTCCACATGCATGTCCAGAGCCCCATTCAACTACAAGGGGCTGTGGGAGACAGACGAGTATGAGCCACATGGCAAAGAAGAGTAAGCACCACTCCATTCAAACGGGAGAGAACACCCCCCACAGAGATCAGTGGGTGCCCTATCAGTTGGATCCCCACTGATCAGACACATCCCCTATCCTGTGTCTGATCATCTTGTACTAAACGAGATTGGCTCACTAAATGCTAAATTCCGTTCACTTCTCTTCAGTCTCCAGACCGGAGAGCAAACCGCAACATGCTGCGGTTTGCTCTCCGGTCTGGGCATCCGCACCAAGATGGATCCGGAATGACCCCCAATGCAAGTCAATGGGGACGGATCCGTTCGGTGCGACACAATAGTAAACGGATCCGCCCTCCATTGACTTTCAATGGAGTTCATGACGGATCCGTCACCCTGCACTTACCTGTCCTCGCAGCTCCCTTCTCCCTCCAGCAGGGGGCGGTGTGGGGAATCTTCCCATTGTGCGCACCGCCCTCTGGAGCTGCGGGGAGAGGTCGGAAGCTGCGGGGACAGGTAAGTTTAACCCCCTCCTCCTCAAAATAGTGTATGGTGCAGGTGTGGGACCGGAGCGCGGTTCCAGCGCCACATGTGAATCTGCTGCAGCACGGATCCAGCGGGACCCTTCACCTGCCAGATCCGTGCTGCCGCTTGTGTGAAAGTGGTCTAACACAGAAGGTTCAGGATTAACGCAGAAAACCAAGTAACTAAAAGACAGATGTGTGTAGGTGGTAAGACTACATATCACAGGCACTGGCCCAAAAAAGCTTGGAACATGGCTGACAGGGTCATGTATCAAGTGAAGTGACAAGCTGAGTACTGGTTTCACAATACATGTCTTACAGAGATGCCCTGTGGGGTTGGGGAAAGTGATGAGATCTTACATAGGGGGTAGATGATGACTTTAGCAGGTTAAACTAGAATGTAAACCATCTGATCTTTTTGTATTCGAGCAGACACAGTTTGTTTGTGGCCATCACGGCAGCTATTATATCTTTAGACAGGTCTGCAATTCCAAGCGTTGCTTCTGTTTGTAACAATGTTTGCTTTTCGCCAATATAAAGTAGGACACACTTGGAAAAAAACGAGATGTACATCTTAATGCAACTTCCCTTAAGGAGGATATTAAAAAACTAAATATATATTTATATCCGATCAGTTGAATTCCAACCCTTACGTGAAAGCGAGAGCGGGCTGTAAATGATATGTATATGTTGGTGCTGGTAGGATCATCTCTGCTCTGCTCGCCCTCTGCTAAATTAATCCAATTATTCAAATGCCACTGACAGCTGTCAGCAGACGCCTCTCTGGGTTGGGCCAAACTGTTAAAAATTAAAACTGTTTTTATTTCGTTTAGTTTCTCTGCCTTTTTAATGTAAAACCCGAAGTCTGGACAAAAAGTTGTGGGAGTTGACGGCGGGGCAGGACCACTCTGCTGCTGCTGCTGTCGGACATGCATAATTTACTTTGGAAATTTGAGACCGTCTTAAAATATCTCTAAAATATACATGTAACATATGCTAATTGAGCAGCAGTGTCTTGTAAGCTTGAGTCACTAGGTAATGTGCAAATGTTGCCAAGTGCAATGCGCTGTGTGTAATGGGATTATATATGAAAAGGAAGTGGTGCTGCCCCCCGGCTTCCAGTCCTGAGCTCTGGCCAAACTGACAGGCCTAAATCCCAGCTACATTTAACATGGGTTTCCCGTGGTGAAGACAGCCTGTTCTTAGAGTCTTAATTACATCCCAGCTGACCTGCAGGCCCTGCCAAAAGCGAGCAATCTGGTCTGTAGACAAACTGGAAAAAAAAAAGAAAGAAGAGGTTTTGTGTTAAGATGGGATCATGGGATGAGTAAAGGAGAGGTGAGATTAAATGATCTAGTGAGACTTTTTAGAATCCTTGTGTTGCCGAAGGGGGTCTGGAGAATATGCTGCAGAATAGCCGGGAGAGAAACTAAAAAAAAGAGGCACGATGTGGACCAGAGCAAAATGATTCAGACTTGATAAGCAAACAAACAAATAGTTTACAGCAGGGGGGATAAGGACGGGAAGAAAACAGGCTGAAACAGGACAAGAACTAAAACAGGGCATCCGGGTGAAACATAAGCTCCATTTCTAGGAGGAGCATTTCATGATGAAACCTTAATTGCACGGTTTTCAGGTTAGTAGACTTATAGCTCAGCACTGGTGTTACATAATACATAATAAATACAACGAAATTCATGGAAACTCAGTGCACATCATGCCCCTGCTATATAAGCCATATCTGATTGTTCCCTTAGAGGGAACCTGTCATGTTGAACATGGTATTTGAGCTGCAGGTAGCGTGTTACACAGAAGATGCAGATTGATATATACGGACTAGAGATGAGCGAATATTAAAATGCTCAGGTGCTCGGTACGAACTTTTCCAAAAGTTCGTATATTCGTACCGAATAACGAACCCTATTGAAGTCAATGGGAGATACGAGCATTTTTGCAGGGGAACCAAGTTCTTCGCAGGCAAGGTTGCCTAAACACCTGAAAACCTCTGAAAGTGATGGAAACACCACAGAAATGGATAGAGAAAAACACCAGTGGCAGCAAGCATGGAGCAGGCAGAGACAGTGCAAGGAGCGACAGGACCTTGTCCGATAAAGCGTACGCTATTGCTACGTATAATTTACTCTATACGCTGTTGCGTATGAATTCAAGACAATGAAACCATTACCACTTGCAAGCTGTAGTGTAGTCTTTAAAAAGACTTTTGGGTCACCAATGCAGTTCCCTGCCTAATACAAACGAATATTCTCCTATTTCATACGCTTTCGCTATCCCTATCACACGCACACTCTTTCCCTCTCCTAAAACCACAAGGTGTGTGATCCGAGCCCCAGGCGTACGCATATATATAATAGCACGTCACCTGATGCAGGCAGCCAATCACTCCTAGACACGTAGAAAAGGTAGTAGGTCATGGCAGGAGGTCCCCCAGGCTTCCCTGCATGTTTATTGGCTAAGAAATAGGCGCTAAACATGCAGGGAGGAGTTAAAAAAAAACACGAATTTCACACGCTACTCGGCCGAGTAACGAATACTTACGAGTACGCAAATATCTGTGCGGATAACGAATCTTTCCGAATATATTTGCTCATCTCTAATAGGGACACATTTATTAATATCGGCGTTTTAATAACCCCTATACCTGGCGGTGGATCTGCCGGACTTATGAAGAGACACCGGCCTCTACATAACTTCGGTGGATCCTCCCTCACTGCTAAACGTAAGACAGCTGTCTTACATTTAGAGCATTTTATACGCCTAGAACACTGGAGCATTTTCTACACCAGCCTGTCCCCTTCCCCACCCATGTTTTTAGACCTGGCGTGAGCGGAGAGAAGTTGTAGAAGGAACTTTGCACTGTAATCTGCGCCAGAAATACTAATTTAGCCGTATTTCTGTTCAATAAATGACCCCCATAGTTTTGTAGGAAAATATTCAGTATGACTTTATCTCATTCATTTAAATTCCTGCTTATATTGAGCTTTGAAGTCCAGGAGGCGGTCCTATAAGTGATGACAGCCTTCCCTCTATGACTGTGTATACAGAGAGAGCTGTCAATCACTGATATCTCCGCCTCTCTGACTTTAAAGCCCAGAATGAGCAGGAATTTAAATGAATGAAATACAGGTTCTATTGAATCTTTTCATACAAAGCTATATATCATTCTGCTCAGCTCCTCTTGCTCTATAACATGCTGCTTGTACATTTATTTGCAGTTTCATGGTGACAGGTCTCATTTAAATATTCAAAACTCCCTTCTAATACTGAATCCACCTATCTTTATGTGGTATGGGACAACTGTATTGACATATAATTATGATCCTACAATCAATAGGATTAACGAGCAGTTGAGAGCGTTATAACCACATCAGGAGGAACACATTTGGAATTTGACATGGGTTTTGGTATGGCTGTGCCAGTATCTATTACTAGCTGCACACTTGCTGGGAACGGCACGTACATGCAACTAGTAATAAACATTATTAAACTATCGGCACATGATGTTATATTCAAGTTTACTTGCAGGACCGCTCACCTGCTTACCGACGCTACACTCAGAAAATGGCCGCTGATGGTCAATTCTGTCTTAATTTACACCAGGGACGGACTGCGCATGCGCTGTGTAAACGGACAGAGGCTGCTGATACACTGAACCTCCTGACGGTGTCCCTTTTCGCAGCGGAGCCCCGGCAAGTGGACCTGCATGTAAATATGAATTATTTGTGTAACGTTATTGGACCCCGATGCCAATAAGCTGCATATATATGCTGTTCCCAGCACATGTGCAGCTAGTAATGTTAGTGGTACTGGCCACCTCCTTTTTTTGGCTGCAAAAATGCTGCAGTTGTGCAAAGTCATACAATCTTTGCTATAAATTTGCAAAAAAAGTTAAAAAACTGACGCAAATATAAGTTTAGGGCATACTGACGAGTAGCGGTTACAATAGCAAGAGAAACATGTAAAATAAATGTATCCCTCCCCTATCATAAATGTGCAGGCAATTACCGCACTGTAGAACGGTGGCAACACCAAAATCCGAAACACCTCCCTTCAGCCAAATGAGAGATGTCAATAATGAGGTCCTGAAAAGATGAAAAGTATTGACTGGTGATGACCAGAAAGGTCCACAACCATGATCCCTGGACGCTGCAGGGGATTTGTGGGCAATAGGAAAGGCCAATGCAGAAGTCATGCTGGTTGGCCTATTACAATTACAGATGAACAGCATGGCCCTTAATGCAATGGCATATAATAGTGTCATATGTTCACTTGGCTAATGAGCACATTGAGAGCTTTCCAGCTACGTTCTATGTGACAAATGCAGAAGGGAATATCACAGAGAAAGGTAAAAAGTCTGTACAATATTCTTTTTTTGGCATGACCATTTTATCTTATAAATATTGAGAATGTTACAGAGGTTACCAAGGTCACAATTTAATTAGTGTAAATTTTTTAAAATTCTAATATACTGTATTTTTCGCTTTATAAGACGTATGTAGGTTTTAAAGGAAAATAAGAAAAAAAAATTTTTTTTCATCAGACCACAGAACAGATTCAGATCAGACCTCCATGTTAGGCCTCAGATCAGAACCCCTCATCTAATGTTGAGTGAATCGAAGTGTCTGAAGCGGACTTTGATCCGAATTTCAGGAAAAATTTGATTTGCTGCGAAGCCAAATATCCTTGTGCTTCATGGTAACTAAATGATTTTCCCTGAAATAGCGGTAAAAAAAAAAATCATACTTACCTCATCCATTTGAGCACAAAGAGGCCTCCGCGGACATCTTGTTTGAAGATCCCACATGAAAACTTCTGCACAGTGATGTATGACGTCACCACGCTGGCCAGCGTGATTATGTCATCATGCACGTCGCAAGATTTTGCACTGGGTCTTCAAGCAAGATGGCCACGGCGGTCTCTTAGCGCTCAAATGGATGAAGTAAGTACAATTAATTTTTTTTAATGATTAACCCCTTAAATGCTTTAATATTAATCTCAGATGCCGCGATCAGCGATGAACGCGGCATCTGAGAGGCTCAATGACAGGGGTGATGCAATTGCCGTTCCCTGTCATTGCACCCGCTATTTACAAAGAAATTCGCTTCCTGACAAAGTAATTAGTCACAAAGTGAAATTTTTTGTAAGATTTGGCGAAGCAGCCGAATTGAATTTTTGAGAACTTCGCTCAACATTACCTTTATCAGACCCCCATCAGAGATAAAATAAATAAATTAACTTACCTGTCCTGCTCCATCCCCACTCTGAAGGTCCAGTGGTTTCTCCTGCAGTCACCGCTCCCTGGTTTTCTCTGGCCTGCACTGCACTGTGATCTGACTGCATACAGTGTCAGGTCAATGTGCGCACTCTATGTCCTGATGCTGTACGCAGTCAGGACAGTGCAGCACAGCACCCAGAGGAAGACCATGGAGCGGTGAGTACAGACAGCACTACACTCCCTGCATCTTCTGCCTGCTATTGAGCGCTTTAATAATGGTAGCGCTAACTAGTATTCGCTTTATAATACACACTGCCATTTTTCCCTCAGTTTTTGGGGGAAAAAGTGTGTCTTATATAAAGAAAAATATGGTACTTTCATTTTCTAAAGTCCAAGGATTCTTTGATTTGGAACCCAGTCATGTACTGTAAGCTGTGTACTTTTTTCATGCTTGGTGATGGGTCGACATCAAGTCAGTACAGTACAAAAGACCTGTGATCAGATAGTAACTAACTGTATAATAAAACACTATAATGCAGTCAATTCGGATCAGGGGAGCTACGGTTGGTCTGGGAGATGTGGCCAACACACGGACTGTTCTTTCCGGATCGAGCATGGTTGTGTGAATCAGCCCTACTGAACAGAATATGGGGTGTTCCGGCCCCTGCGGTTGCGGCTCTCTCATCGCATGCGCTATGTATTGTAATAGTGAAGGTTGGTGCTGTGATATTAAGTGCGTGGTGAAAAAATAAGCCCCTCCTCATAACTGCAAGAAGAGCAGGTCTGCTATGGTTCCATGCCAGAAATGGGGAAAAATAAAAGTTGGTAACAAAATGTACAAATAAAGGATTGTGCATCAACGTAGTGTGCTTACTATTTTTCTGGCTCTCAGAGACCAGATAGGCGTGGGTTCCACCTCTAGGATCCGTGGCAAAGTGAACAAGAGTGCCCGGTGCATGTGCGGCGTGCTCGCCATTTAATTTTATGTGAGTTCTGAAAATAGCTGATTAAGTGCTCTCGGCTATTTTCGGAAGTCCAATAGAAGTGAATGGAGACCACACAGCGCATGCACGGCCACCTCTCCATTCACCTCTATGGGACTGCCGAGGTCTTGGCTATTTTCAGAACTCCCATAAAAATGAATGGAGGGTGGCCACACTTGCGCAGTGTGCTCTCTTTGACTTTTGGGGGGCTGTTTTGGAGGCTTAAAATTAGTAAATTTGGCCCCAACTCCCTGCTCCACCCCCATTTCGCCAAACTGTCAAAAACTGTCCTTGCGATTAAATAGTCTTGCGTGGCCATTAAAAAGGGACTAAAAAAGTTGCAAATCCCTTAGTAAATGTGCCCCGCTGTCTATTTTTAGAGGTTGAAAACCAATTCTGGTCCTGATCTGCCCGCTCTGGAGCACAGCTTGGTAGAGTATCAGAGCCCAGCAGGTGTATGACCAGCACATTAGCAAGTCAGGTTTTCTGCCAGCATATACTATACACAACCGACCCCTCCAAGGTGTTCATGCCAACTCCACCTGCGGAAGACCAACTCTTTAAAACCTGGACAGCAGTTGTTGTTTTTTTTTTACACTGGCATTTTAGAATCATCTTCAAAATGTTGACAAACCTGTCGGAGGACATACATAAATCAGAAATCTTTACATGGAACATTAAAAGCAAATTACAGAACAGAGAAGCCACAATTTCATCACAATTTGTAGCTTCAGAGGGTAACAAGAGTCTATTTTCTAGCCTTCAGCAACAATTTAGAAAGCCAGTAATTCATTCAAAGAGGACATCTACGTGTAGAAAGGAGTTGTTATGCAGGAAATAAATCACATTACAGGAATAGACTGTTGTCCATACAATGTGATTTATTATGCTCGCTTTTTATTGAGTTTGGAGAACTCCTCGAAACTATGAAACTGAAAAGACAATCATGTGAAATAGATTCCTACCTTGTATTCAGACTCGTTTCCCCGCTCAATAAATAAAAAGATATGCAAAGCATCAGATTTCCAAAGGGTAAGAAAGGCTTATTCCTCCCTCAGAAGTATATTACTTTATATTCTAACACTTTCTTAACCATTGATTTCTTCACAGGAAGAAACCATTTCTGCCATCTTTCTTCCTCTATGCCAAGAAAAGATTCTTATGTAATTTTTAAAGGGGTTTTCCAAGATTTTACTACTGATGACCTATCCTGAGGATAGGTCATCAGTATCTGACCGGTGGGGGTCCGACACCCGGGACCCCTGCCGATCAGCTGTTTGAGAAGGCACAGGCGCTTCTGTGATGGCGCTACCTTCTCCCCGCTCACCAAGCACAACGAAGTACATTGTACAGCGGCTGTGCTTGGTATCGTGCTCAGCCCCATTCACTTGAATGGGGCTGAGCCACTCCTAGGCCACGTGACCGATGAACGTGACGTCACTGGTCTAGGAAATGCTAAGAGAAGGCCTTGGCGCTCACGGGAACACCAGTGCCTTCTCAAACAGCTGATCAGCGGGTGTCCCGGGTGTCAGACCCCCACCGATCAGATACTGATGACCTATCCTGAAGATAGGTCATCAGTAGTAAACTCCGGGAAAACCCCTTTAAGGCAGTAGACTTATCAAATACTAAACCACAGCCACCTGAATGGTTATTACACAGTAAGGTTATCCCTTAAAGGGGATGTCCAGGCACAGACTGTCCATAGACCCTTCAGGGAAACTTTCTGGTGGGCCGATGTCCAGGGGGCCATCTGTGCCAACCGGGTACATAACAACCTTACACTAGAAGAGTTAATTAATGCTGGGAATGTCAGGCACTTATAGGGAGGTATTTTGTACTGCACTGCAGTACTTGGTTCTGCTGGGGTGGTACTGTGTGCTGCACTATTGTATCGGTTGACCCCACCTACTTGAGTTGGCCTCACCTCTTGTCAACTTGGACCCACTTACGACATGAGGTCACTTTTAGTGTTTTCCAGGGACACTGTAGGTTCCCAATCCGTCCCATTATGAGAACACTATCCACAGCATAGGGGATAACGGTTGGTCCCCTAATAACCATGAGAAGAGAGGCAAGTAATAACCACTTGAATAACGCAGCAGACATGCATGCCTGTCCGCCGCTCGATTCAATGCTATGGGACTGATGGAGATAGCGGAGTACAAGCGATTGGCTATGTCCAGCAACCCATAGCGCCTAATGGACCAGCAGTGTGCATACATGACTGATGAACCATTCAAACAGAGAGTATGGCCAATCAGACATTTATTACCTACCCTATGGATAGGGGATAATTTATCCTAAGTAGACAACCCCTTTAAAGGCACTTCATTGTTGTCATTTTTGTCCAGCCGCCCTTAAATGTATGTCACCCAAACCCGGGATATCTGCCAGATCGGCTGACTATCTAATGTTTAAGGAGGCCTCCTGACATTACCCAGCAGATGTCAGGGGAAAGAAGGGTTGGGGATGTTGCATTTCAACATGTCCAATCCTTCAACATGCCCGAGCTAAGATGATCCCAAAGGTGACTTTCTCCCTTTTTCCATTCACAACACAATGCTAAGCAGAGCATGCACGTGTATGGGAGGATCGGGTGAGAAAGCTGTCAGTAATCGGGCTTTTGACTGACACTATCTTATGAGAATGGAGCTAAACTGCGAGCAGGCTTCTGCTGTGGCTTTACAAGGGCCAAAAAGGCCCTGAACGTATCCTCAGGCTACCTGCTCACAATGCGAATTATGTAAGGATTCTCGTGCATAAAAAAATGCAGCGTAGTTCAGTACATGCAACAAAGTACCCTTTGCTTTTTCATTCCGTGCATATTTTGAAATCGGCAGCATGTCAATTCTTTGCACTGTTCTTTTAAAAGATCTGCGGCTAAACTGCAACAAATCCGCACCAAAACCCTCAAGTAACACATGCGGTTTTTGGTGCGGAAACGCAAATAAATCTACATGGAAATTGGTGCAGAATTTCTACAAGACAGACCACACCCGTGTACAGGAAGCCTTAAAGGGGTTCCATAAATAATATTCTACAATTTTCCAGCACTTGGATCTGAATACTTTTGTAATTGCATGTAATTAAAAAATGATTATAGCTATACGTTATTCAATGAAATCTATCTGTATAGCGCCACCTGCTGTTTGCTTTTTTCCCTAATTTCTCGGTCCTGCTCACTGAGATGGACGCACATGCTCAGTTCCATCCTTTAACTGCCACTAGCTGCAGCAGAAAGGACACACAGCTTGAAAGAAATCTAGCAAAACAATTGGAGAAGTGAATGTGGCGATCTCTCGATCCATGTGAGGCTTTGTTAGAAAAAGGTTGTCATGTACTAGATTATGTATGATTTTCATTTTTTACATTAGTCATGGGATTAGCCGCTTTAATGTTAAGCGGTCAGGGTCTGTTTTGGAAGAAATCTACTTTAAAATCCACATTTCTGTGCACATTCCGTCCTGCCAGATTGTTGCTTTTATGAAAGCTTGTAAGGAACTGAATTAGTAATATCTCTAATGATAACTCGCTATTAAATTGACATATTTGTGGCTTAATAACCGTCCTCTGATGTCGTTAGTTTTTCCCTGACAGCGGTTTGCTAAATAATAATAATAATGATACTTTGTTAAATGAAGTCTGGATCCTCCCAGCGCCAATAAATCAGAACGAGAGGTTAGAAACCAGTTGTGGTATTCTGCAATTTATTAGATGTAATAATAATAGGGCAGGTAATTAGGGCAGGGCGAAAGTTCAGAAACCACGCAGCTCACGTTATGTGTCACAGATTTTACTCCCATTAAGTTTGATACATGAAACACGACGCCGCTGTGCTCCCACTGCACGAGACACCCGTCCAACGCAAACACCTTACATTAAATTAGTAGTTTTCGGTACAGCCCTTCTCTTAATCCTGTGATTTTCTCATCAAGATATAGTATAGGCATAAAAAAAATCACGTAACTGAATAATAATAATCCAGAGAAACAGATGCAATGGCAGTCTGCAGAGAGCTGTAAGGGGGTATACATATGACTATATATTCGGTCCGCCTACAATCTGCATTTTTTACTTCAATGGGGGCCGCAAACGATGCAGACAGCACTCTGTATGTCAGTTCTGCTGCCCCACGAAGAAAAAAATAAATAACAAATTAACATGTCCTATTCTCATCCGTTTTTTAGACAAGAAGGGGAAATTCATATGACTGTATACCATATTTTTCGCCCTATAAGACGCACCTAGGTTTTAGAGGAGGACAATAAGAAAAAATATTTTTTATTAGACCCAAGATCAGACTAGCAATCAGACCTCAGCTGACAGCCCCAATCTGACCCCAATGTTAATCAGACCTCAGCTCACAGCCCCAATCAGACCCCCAATGTTAATCAGACCTCAGCTGACAGCCCCAATCTGACCCCCAATGTTAATCAGACCTCAGCTCACAGCCCCAATCAGACCCCCAATGTTAATCAGACCTCAGCTGACAGCCCCAATCAGACCCCCGATGTTAATAAGACCCTCAATCAGACCTCAGATCAGACCTCAGCTGACAGCCCCAATTAGACCCCCAATGTTAATAAGACCCTCAATCAGACCTCAGATCAGACCCCAATGTAAATGACCCCCAATCAGACCTGAGATCAGCCCTCAGCCCCCCATGACACAGATCAGCCCCCAGATCTCAGAGCAAATAAAAAAAATCCACTTACCTCTCCTGCTCCGGACGCAACTCCTCACCTCTAGTGTAGTTCTTCTTCCTGCCGTCATAGAGTGCCCTCACGATGTGCGCAGCCACAGCACAGCCGACCGCAGAGGACCAGGAAGCGGTGAGTGCAGGGCCTATTCCCATCTTGGACAATGGGGGCATAGCGCTAGGATATGCCCCCATTGTCCTATAGGTGCGGGTCCAACCGCTGGGACCCGCACCTATATCGAAAACAGGGCCCCGAAAGTGAAGGAGGGCGCACCGCGCATGTGCGGCCACCCTCCATTCATTTGTATGGGGCTGCCGAAAATAGCTGAGCACCAACTCGGCTATTTCCGTTGGCTCCATAGAAATGAATGGGAGCGCACAACGCATGCGGCCGCCGCTCCCATTCATTTGTATAGAGCCGACGGAAATAGCCGAGCCAGCGCTCAGCTATTTTCGGCGGCCCCATACAAATGAATGGAGGGCGGCCGCACATGCGCCCTGCTTCACTTTGGGGGCCCCGTTCTCAATATATGTGCGGGTCCCAGCGGTGGGACCCGCACCTATAGGTCAATGGGGGCATATCCTAGCGATATGCCCCCATTGTCCAAGATGGGAATACCCCTTTAAGCTATGTGCACACAGGTGCAGGTCAGAGTTGCCAACCATGCAGAAATTTCTGGACAGTCCGTAAAAATAGGCAACTTTTTTCCTGTGTCCCTGAAAAAAAAATAGAAGTGTCCGTGATTTTTTGGAGGCTGGTGGTAGTTTACTAGATTACTTTTAAATGTAATTCTCATAGCTCACAGTAAATGCAGGTAATGAGTTCTTATCAGTGTATTGAGCTATAGATGCGTACTATCAATTGGTCTGTAAAAGATTTTGGCTGTCCGTGATTTTGGGATAAATTGTCCAGAAAAAAGAAAAATTCTGGTGGACAAACCTGATGCAGGTTTCAAAACAGAAAATGTGGCGGTTTCTTGTGCCAAAAACTGCATGTGTTACTTGTGATTATTGGTGCGGAGTTGATGTGGATTTTCTGCAAACTCATCCTTGCATCGAAATGGGTGAAATACGCACAATTTCAAAATCCGCAGAACAGCTCAATTTCCATATGGAATGAAATAGCAAAGTGTACATGGGATTTTTCTCATCTCAATCCACGCAGAAAAGCCACACATAATCTGCATTGTGTGCAGGTGACCTAAGGGTAAGTGAACACACAGAATATCAGCACAATTTTCTGTGTGGAGTTTTGTGTGTTTCTGCACCCAAACCAAACAACACAATTTGTTATTTGATTTGATGTGGTTTTGCTGCAGATCTTTGCCTTCATTTGAAAAGCTCAAAATCTCTAATGTATATATGAATCATGTCAATGAATCTGCATTCGGTCCACAATTTTGTGGAACGGGTGCGGACCCGTTCCTTTCAATGGGGCCACAAAAGATGCAGACAGAACACCGTGTGCTGTCCGCCTCTGTACTTCCGTTCCCCAGCCCTGCAAAAATGATAGAGCACATCCTATTGTTGCCCACAATCAAGAATAGGCATTTCTATCACAGCGTCGGCCATGTGTGGTCGGCAAAATACGGAGCGGGCACATGGCTGGTGTCCGTGTTTTGCGGATCCGCAGTTTGTGGCCCGCAAAACACTACAGTTGTCTGAATGAGCCCTTAAAGGGTTTCTGTCACCAGTTTTTTCGGTATGAATCAGGCTGACATTAGAGATGTGCTAATGTCACCTGATTCCAAATATATATCTGTTTTATTTACTGGTGCCCCCATTTTTATATAAAATTAACTTTTATTTTATGCTAATAAGGCTTCTAGGTGCAAGGGGCATTACCCCTGCTCCTAGAGGATCTGTTGATTGACAGGACCAGGCAGAGAAGAAACACTCCATTCACCATAGCTTGCAAGGACCTTCAATGATGTCATGACCATGTGATCAATCACATGGTTTAGGAGGAGACAGGCTGTTTGTGTGATCCTAACCATGTGACTGATCACATGGTCATGACATCATTGAAGGTCCTTGCAAGCTATGGTGAATGGAGTGTTTCTTCTCTGCCTGGTCCTGTCAATCAACAGAGCCTCTAGGAGCAGAGGTAACGCCCCTTGCACCTAGAAGCCTTATTAGCATAAAATAAAAGTTCATTTTATATAAAAATGGGGGCACCAGTAAATAAAACAGATATATATTTGGAATCAGGTGACATTAGCACATCTCTAATGTCCGCCTGATTCATACCGAAAAAACTGGTGACAGAAACCCTTTACGGGGTTATTAGTGAATAGGTCATCAATATCAGATTGGAGGGGGTCTGACACCCAGGACCACTGCCGGTCAGCTGTTAGAAGATGCTCTTCCATCACTGTTTATCAGTCACATGGCCTAGTGGCAGCTCTGTCCCATTCAAGTCAATGGAGCAGCGCAGCCATACCAAGCACTGCCACTATAAAATATATGGCGCTGTGCTTGGAAAGCTGCTGGGAGTTCGCATCGCTCACCAGAGCTCTGTGAGCGCAGTAGCTCCCTGAAACAGCTGATTGGTGGGGATGCTGGGACTCGGACCCCTGCCAATGTGAAGATAGGTCATCATTATCAATTCCTGGATAACCCCTTTAACTCTCTGCCATAGATAACAGGCTATTACACAGCAGAGTGGACTTGATGATCCTCCCCGAGTCTTATACTGGAAATCTTGTGACAAGCTTGGAGCAATCAGCAGTTACAGGCACACTGTGCACTAACCAATGTGTTACACATATAACGGGTATGCTAAAAATAAATAGTGCCGCCTGCGTTAAAATTGCGTGGCTGCAAGACACATGCATAAGACATTTCGTAAGAGGTGTTCTGTAAAACTTTATCAACAGAGACGAGTAAATCAATTCTGCATGAATTCATAACGAATCTCTTCAAAAATTTTAAATTAGCCAAATATGAAACTTTTTTGATTCATCTCACACACTGTGTGAAACAGCGGCCACAATTTAACAGATCAGATGACAGATTAGAGGACAAATGCCAGCAAAAAGGGATCGTTTCTGGACCATTTTTTAGTTTAAAATAAAATGGACAGTGGGGAGCAGGCTGATTGTGACCACTTGTTTACCCATCGCTATATACGTATCCTGGTCATGTGATATAATGAGGTCATGCTTTATTCTTTGTGCAAATGATGGCTTCAGTTCGCTGAGGGGTAGTGGCCAATGCTGGAAAGCTGAGGTGCACTGAGAGGCTAGGCCTCACCCCCCAGTGCACTAAAGCCCTCATCTGCATAACAAATAAGTCTTTTTTTTCTCCGAAACATCACAACCCATTTTTACAAGACAGGTATCATTATAATAAAAGCATGATTAACCCTTCCAGACAATATGCCTGATTTAATAGGGGTCATACTGCTAACAGGTGCTCTTTCGTGAAAGGAGGCTCTAGGAACCAGTTGGAAACCTCGAGCCTAGAAACATGATGAGATACAGCCTATAGACTGGATACAAGATGAGATACGGCCGCTAGCCTGGATACAAGATGATATACTGACTCTAGACTGGTTACAAGATGAGATGCGGCCTCTAACCTGGATACAAGATGAGATACGGCCTCTAGCCTGGATACAAGATGAGATACGGCCTCTTACCTGGAAACAAGATGAGATACTGACTCTAGACTGGTTACAAGATGAGATACGGCCTCTAACCTGGATACAAGGTGAGATACGGCCTCTAACCTGGATACAAGGTGAGATATGGCCTCTAGCCTGAATACAAGATAAGATACGGCCTCTAGCTTGGATACAAGATGAGATACTGACTCTAGACTGGATACAAGATGAGATATGGCCTCTAGCCTGGATACAAGATAAGATACAGGCTCTAGACTGGATACAAGATGAGACATGGCCTCCAGCCTGGATACAAGATGAGATACGGCCACTATCCTGGATACAAGATGAGATACGGCCACTATCCTGGATACAAGATGAGATACGGCCACTATCCTGGATACAAGATGAGATACAGCTTCTAACCTGGATACAAGATGAAATACGGTTGAGCATGGGGGCATAAGGTATATGGTATCCTGCAGCACATTTGCCCACAGATGTTAAAGCTGGGCCTGTAGATCCTGCACTCATAGGTTATCAAAGCTGGAGTTTCAGCTAGTCTCAAAAATGCACGATTGTTATGTAATCTGGAGGAGACATTCCTGGGAAACCATTGCTGTGTGTGGGGGAGCATTATCCTAATGCCAGTTGGAAGCCCTGCCACGAGGGGAACACATGTAGAGGCAGGATGTCCTGCACATATCGCTGATTGGTTAGTGTCCCACGTATCACTAATAGGGGTGACCGACTGTCACATATCATCATACCAGCAGTTGGGGCAGTGTGTTGCTCCACAGTAACAGCAGTACTAAAGCGCTCACCACGAGGCTTCCATACTCAAACCCGTTGTGGATCCTAAACACAACCTGGATTTGTTGTGAAAGACGATATGGTTCCAATCAGTAGCAGTTCAAGTTTCTCGTTCTCAACACCACTGCAAACAAAGGTGACAATGGCTGGCTGTCAATGGCATTACATGCAATGGGCACTGCGACACCAAATTTCCTTTTGCAAAGCGGTTGTAAAAGGTCTGGGCAAAGACAGGAGTTTGTAAAGAAGGTGCCATCTGTGTCTAGATGATGGACAACAAAACTGTGTGAGCTACACGTGCTCGTCAGTGGATTAACTTATCCTCTCTACTGGTAGTCTACCTGGGCCTTGGCTGGACTGGGAACTTAAAGTAGCCCTGGAAAAAAACTAAAACCGGCCCCATGTTGTCCTTGTCCAAATTGACAGAAGGAGGGCCAATGCAAGTAGGCAGGGTCTGCGGTACCATAGGGCAGCACAAAACACTGCCCCAGCAGAACTAAATAACACAGTGCAGCACAAAATACTGCTGCCTTCACCACAGTATTCAATTGCATCACCATCCTGAGGACGGTAATACAGTTGAGTTCAGGAGGGCACCTGCGGCCGTTGGTCAGGTGCATAAGTACCTGATGCTTAGAGCATCGCTATGTACTCAGCCCTTCCAGTAAAGGAAGGATTGCGTTACTCACTATGGTAGTTGCAGAAACGGAGAGAGCCAACTGTCTTCTTCTCCACTAAGTGTCTTTAATTAAATGGGGTTCGAAGACCATCAATTTCATGATGGTTCCAACCCTAGGACCCTCATCTATTGTACAAATGGCCATAAATTTCTCTTTGGGGTGACATTTATTGTTTCTGATTTCTACTGGCTTAATAATAGTATCTCTGATATCTTGTGAGTAAATAAATGATACCTTCGTTATCAAGCGAGTCACATGCCTACTGTCTAGCAGGTTGATAATTGGTGGGTTAATAATTATGCACCGGGTAGCCTAGTGGTTTGTATGTATCGAGGGAACAGGCCTCTCAAGACTTGTTCCTCTAATAACAAAAGGCCAAATGCATTCGGGGTTCAGCTACCTGTTTTTGTGCTGTCCTCCACCGTGACTTTGGTGGAAAGGTTCAGGCACTTCTTATGATTGGAGAACTTGTTTGTCCATCTTTATAAAAAGTCTTGTGTTCTTTTACTTCCATACTACTTGTTCTAATGAAGTTTTACATAAAAACTAGTGGTAGGCACGGGGCATGTCAACAAAAAAGTGAGCATAGGGGTCTTTCACTTGAGGAGATATCTACTACATGGCATCCAGGACTCTTGTAGACCAACATGATAGAAGACAACGGAGATCGACTCAACAAAGCAGAATAAATTAAAGCTTCTCATTTTATATCCTTGAAACACAGACTATAATATCGAATCCTTAAGTGGACAAGCCCACTTGACAAGGATACAATTCACTTCTTCAACTTTACTTTCTTTTGCCGCCGATCCGGGTCTTCCCTTCGACTAATATTCAGGAGAAGAGAGATAATTTCGTATTGTTTTCTCTTCTTTGATATGAGCTAGGAGTGATTGCAGCATTTCAATCACTGGAATGTCTACTGGTCTGGTTACTGATTTCTGAGCAAGGGCAGACATAGAAAGTTTAATTAGCCGGGTCTGTAGAAATGTATCTTACGGACTGCAGGCAATGAACTAGAAATGAGTGGAAAAAGTTGAATTTGAGACTATGGGGGGAAAAAAAGAAGATACTTTTGATTGCAGGATTGCTCATTTAGCCTGGCGTCAGGCTGGCTGCAGGTGAGTAGGAGAAGCACTATGGCAGAAAGGTGAAGTGTAGGGAGAAATCATTTATCTTATATTGGATTCTGCACACTGTCGCTACAGATTGAATGACAGCTTTCTGCTTTGTGTCTGCAGGGGGACCAGGACATCATTGTTTTGCGATCATATTTCCCTTCTCTTTCTCCCCCCTTCTTTGAAACACGCCTCACTTAACATTCTTTGCAGGCTGGGAAATCTAAACAAGTTTATCGAGGTGGTGAGGCGGGAGGGAGTTACAGGGGGAAGAGAATTAATCAGCCATTTTTTTTCTTTCCATGTCAAGAGGTCAACTGGGAACACAATTGGTCCATTTGGTTGGATCTGAGGGAGCCCCCGGCCTCCCGCCGTTGGTAATTGAGTCTGTCCCTTTTGGTCAACGTTTCTGATGTTCGTATCCAATGTCCGTTATTAAGGAGAAATTCTTAATGTTATATTACACTGGAGGGAACTATGGGAAAGGTGTGCCCATCACTCATGGCACCAAAGAGATAATGTCGAAGTCCAGTTAACCTCTTTATACCCAAGCTGACGTGAAAAATTCCACAACACGAGGCATTCATGGATGCCAATATTGAACCACCTAATGTGCTACAAGAGATCGCGATGTCATATAGATAAAGATATGAATCCACAGTCTTACCAAATAGGCAAGGAGGCCAAAAAAAAAGAATTGGGACATCTGTATACAACCCAGTATATCCAGGCAGAAGAAAAAAAGTTAATGGGTTAATAATCAGCTCTGCTTCTTTCTTTCTTTCGCACTGCACTGCTGCGTAGAAGTAATATATCCAGTTACGACACATTATTAGGCCAAAGAAGGGGAATGTGGCCAGTCTGATGAAAGATCAAATTCTTTTGTGTATTCAATTGTAACTGAGTAGCATGGGATGCTGAGAACAGTGGCAATGGGAGGAGAAGGAGGGGGCGAGAGAAGAACTGGCGACCCAAAGGTCAAAAAGCTTGTTAGGGTTTTAACTTAGTCAGCAGACCTACTCAGCTACTGTATAGAAACACAGGAGCATGAGCTCAGGTAGGAATATTAGTCAGTACGTGAGAGGAGTGGGGCTTTTTTTGACTTCTTGTTCATTTTTAACATAAAAAATGGAGCACTTCTTGGCACATGTACAAGCTTCATCACAAAAACAACAAACTTTTTAGACCCTCGTCATGATAAACAAGTAAATCCATTTCTAGACAGAGAATACAGTACTATGCAGATCCAGATTAAAGGATTGCAACCAAAATGTTGCAATTCTTATTAGGCCAGTCTGACCTAGCCATAATACTGACGCGTTTTAGACTCTATATTACATCTGCACATAATATAGGCTTGGATCCTGCAGTTCAGCTAAACCAAACGAAGGTCATCATAAGGACTCATGCACGATAAGTTCAGTAGAACCTCCTATATTGGAGGCGTTCTAGGGCAGAAAATTGGGCTTAACCCACACGGCCAACACAGTTTTTTTAATCTTTTGCCTACCGCCGCACGACTTTATATATCATGGCGGTAGGATCTTAACTGTAACCTGAAGTATAAAAGCATCAGATTAAATTGTGATCAGCTGGCGCCCTATGGCACTGCAGACCGCTGTGACTGTACTGTCATTAGACAGTTGTGGTCACAGTAAGGATCTCTGAGACCAAGCAAAGTGGTCTCTCTGCAAGGCATCATTGTAACAGGGTGCTACAAGGATCCACTGCAGTGTAACGTGTAAAAGCCATCAGGGCCCCATGCTGGCTGTAAAATTAACTGCAGTCTGTGAATTAAGGCCTTGACTGTGGTATGAAGGGCTTAATCCACTATTTCCATTAAAAAAAAAATACACTTTTTTTTAACAAGCCTTGGGACATGACAAAGGAAAATGGTTCTCTTTCCTTTGGGAGATTATTTTCTTATAGAGCACTGCAAAAAGTGTTTTTTATTGTGCAAAAGCAGAAAAACTTTAGATAAGTTTGGCACCAATGCATTCAAAACGACTTGCAGAATAACATTATGGTACAATATATATCCCACAGTGAACACCATTTAAAAAAAAAATAAGGCAACATTTCTGTTGTTTTCCCATCATCCTCCTTCCACAAAATGTTAAATAATACATTATATGTACCCCAAAATGGTGCCATTGATACATACAGCTTCCCTGGGGTAAAGAAGCCATCATGCTGGCTATGTTGATAATAAGTACTAATTTTTTTAAAAAACCTTTTGCTTTCAAAATGCAGAGATGAAAAACAAAGAAAATTGCAGCGCCATTAAGCACCAAAGTAGACTGCGGCCCTTTTCCGATCTCCACCTTTCATGTCCTAGATTGGAGTAACGCTTCTTTCACATTAACATAAAAAACAGCCTGCTGGAGCTCTATTCATCTGGCATTGTCCAGCGGCCCCACTGCCTATAACAGAGTCTAGATGACATCCAGACACTACCCGGCAAATATCCTGGGATTCGGCCAAACAAAAATCAATGCATTGCAGTAAAACCCGGCAGTGCTGGACGCAAAGAGCTCCGGCAGGCCGTTCTCTGTTGGAACAGTCTGCCATAACAAATAAACTTAGTGTAAAACTAGCCAAACCCTTGAAAGTGGCGGCCAGGTGTGGGCGGAGTTACGGAAACCTTGTAGTTCCCGTTCTCGTCTATGGAAGTTACAGAAACAGCGCGGCACAACCTGCTAGACATTTTCCATAACTCTGCCCATAATTATAGGATGCATAACCTTTTGCATGGTTCAATTAAAGGGGTATTCCGGTAAAGTAACTTAATTTTTGAAAAACTGCATTAAGGCTGCAAGCTGTGACCCAACCAGAACCCATACCTATACGTATAACCAGAGCTTCAATTTACCCTGCTATCCATTTGTCTAGCTCCTGTGTGAGCCTGCAACACACTGAGGGTATCATGGCTCTCACAAATCTTCAAAGACGACAATCCCTAGCTTTTCTTATGAGAATGTTGATGTTTACTGATTGGCTGCCTGATATACAGTCCAGTCACGCCCCCTCTACTCAGTAATCACCAGCATACTAATATTTAGTTAGAGAATTGATAGCAACACACTGAGCATGCTCGACCTGACAAAGGCTCAAAACTACAGGTCAATGCCATGGTAACTTATGAGGAAACACAGTGGGTAGCAGAGGAAGAAAACTACTTCTATAACCACTGAACAGTAAATATGTGAAAGTGACATTATATTAGGTAATTATTGATGATGAATTAGCCTAAAGCATAAGTTATATTTATGGTAACTGGAATACCCCTTTAAATAAAGAAGTCATTTAAAATGTCTGCAATCTAAGGGATGTATAATATATAACTTTTTCCAGTCTTTCTATGTTTCTATGACTCTATGAGTCGTTACGGTGACACGGAGTGCAGTCTGCTGTCTCTGGTCAACGGCTTTCAAAAGTCTGGGCAAGCTAAAGTAGGATGTATTTCTAAATCTCTTGCCGGGAGCCAAAAAAAAAGGTTAAGCTTCAGTCTGGGTCTGAACAAATTTCTGCAGTTGACAGCAATGCAATCAGCACATTTCAATAGAGTAGCCCAGTAATATACAGTGTAACATAATCTGACAGCCATTATCCACGGCTGATCCAATGGCCGCATCACAATCTGATAGTTTTAATTAAAAGGAAACAATGCAGAAGAGAAGTGACTGATCTGCATTAGTACAAGTCTATAAAGGAATCCCATCCCAAAAAAAAAAAGGCGATGAACTATACCTAAAAGGCCAGATAAGAAAATTACAGTATATTGTGGAGCCGCCAAGGATCCATCATTTAACAAAAAAAGAAACAAGTGAAAATAACGCAATAAGAAAAATATTCATTTTTTAAAATTCTAACCAGATTAAAGGGGTTTTACCATAACATACAACGGGGACATATCCTAGCGATATGCCCCCGTTGTATGTTATGGTAAAATGCCCCCATTGTCCGATAGGTGCGGGACCCACCTCAAGGAGAACGGAGCGGAGAAATGAATGGAGGGTGCACTGCGCATTCGCAGCCGCTCTCCATTCATTTCAATGGGGCAGCCGAAAATAGAAATGAATGGGAGCAGGGGCAGCGCTTGTGTGGTGTGTTCCTATTCACTTGTATGGGAGCAGCACTTGGTGGTGGACGGACCCCGTGGTCCTCCAGCCACAGCTCTCCCCGCTCTGTTCTCCTTGTAGGTGCGGGTCCCTAGCGATATGCCCCCATTGTATGTGATGGGAATACCCCTTTAACACACATGATAACTGGTATTCATTATACCCAAAGTATCAAATTTAAACTCCACCTTTAAAGGGATCACCCAACCAAAAAGTGTAATAGGTGACTAATGTCAGATCACAGGAGGACCAACTACTGGGACCCCCAAAAATCCTAAGAAACAGTGCCATTCCATTCAGCCCCCTCTCTGAATGGAGCGGCACTGCACATGAGTCCTTCACGCCATTCACTTCTATGGGACTGATGAAGAGCGGTGTGTATCAGTCCCATATAAATGAATACAACAGAGGACAGACACCCATACTACTGCTCCGCTCAGAGAAGGGACTCAGTGACCCTCCTTTCTCAGGAATGCTGGGGGTACCCAGTGGCTGGACCCCAACAATCCAATGTTTATGTCCTATCTTGAGGATAGGTGATAAGTACTTTTTGTAGAATAACCCCTTTAATTAGCGTATTTTAATCCTTGAGTCCTCAAAGTAAATGTTCACTTTTGTAAACCACCTCAATCATCTGAATGTATTATTATTGCCAAAGAGTTTATTTTATTATTACATATCGATCCTCGAAATAACGGCAGACCTGCCCGTTATCTTCCTCGGCTGAGGCGGGTCCTAGACCTCTTTCCCACGAGCGATACGGAATAAGTCAGGGTCTGCTCAGGGAAAAACTGATGGTTTTGTAAATGCAAATTCAATCAGTTTTTTCTGCGCTTGCGTTCAGTGTTTCTGTTCTTTCCATATGGATTGTATCCGGATTGCATGCATTTTTCACACACATGAAGTAAACCTGAAAAAAGCATTGCATCTGGATACCTTCAGGTTTTCACTCAAGCCCCATTACTTACCTGGTAGATCCTATGCCACCATTCTGGTTCTCCTACCCAAGATCTGGCTACCTGGCTGCAGTGGTGACGCTACGGCGACAACACATGACTGCTGCAGCCAATCACTGGCCTACTACTGAAACCAGACAACCCCTTTAACATATTATCACCTTAAAGAGGACCTGTCACCACTCCTGACATGTCTGTTTTAATATCTTCATGCATTCCCAATGTAATAACAATTCTGGAACATCTATTCTTATGTCTGTATGTTGTGCCATTCCTTTATTATTTCTACTAGAAGTTATGAATGAATTGCTAGCAGCCTGCAGTAAGGGTACAGAGGGGTGGTAACCAGTTGGGGGTGTGTACCTGCACAGACTCACTCTATACAATCAGTGCTGCCATGTTCAGTCTGTGCAGGTACACACCCCCAACTGATTACCTCCCCTCTGTACCCTTACTGCAGACTGCTAGCAATTCATTCATAAGAATAGATGCTCCAGAATTGTTATTACATGGGGAATAAATGAAACTATTAAAACAGACATGTCAGGAGCAGGGACTGGTCCTTTTTAAATTATTTTTTTTTTTTTTTATTTCCTACGTGGCTCAATACAGGAATTATCTGAATTTTTGCTATGATTTCATGTATGCGCATGGCAAAATTAGAAGACATTCCAATGTAATATTTTGTGAAGGAAACATAAGGTGATTCTGTGAACATGGAAGTATCATAAGACTGTGCCCGAATTTACATAAAAAATACATAACTGGGAAAGCTAAACACAATGTATGTTTGCTTAATAAACGTATTAAGAAGTGAAGTACAAACTGTATTTCCGGAGGGATTACTGTATCCTCGGAGCCTTTCAAGGGACTCGAGTCCACTACAATCGTTCCTTTTCTTTCTCAGTGTTGGAAAACACCAGTCGCCAAATGTTACTGTCAGAGGGCGGTTTAATTACCTTGGCACCCTCACTACCTCTAATCACCTGTCATTAGCAACAAGGCGGGCATCTGTTTGTGCGTCTGTCAGAAATGCCACCCTGGCTAAAGCCAAGAAGAGAGAGACATTTCCTGATGACTGAGGCAGAGAAAAATCCCAGATGTGAGAAAAGGTCAGCGTGTATGTGAAATATGTAGAATGTAGAGACCCTCAGCAAATAGATCCACCACAACAGATTCCATACAAGGTGGAAAACGTACTGAAAATTGTGTATAAAGCAAAAAGTCAAATAAAGTATGGATCAGTGTTATCTATGAAGAATCTAAAAATATAATGCAAGGAATCTGAGGTCTAGGATACATTTATGATGTAAGGAATAAATGTAAAACCTACATCCTGGGGGCCGCATGCATCCCGCCATGTCGTTCTGTGCAGCTCCCAAACATTGGGACACAGATACGTCTGTATCCTGATTCCAAAATACGTCTGTATCCTGATTCCAAAAGATATCACCATTGAGTGTTGAATAGGGGTGCAAGGGACTCCATTCTTTCTATTGAGTCCTGTACCTCCATCAGAAACATATGGTTTACATGAAGATTGAAGGCTCCGTTCAGAGCCTTTATCACCAAGTCTCTCAAAAAGCGGAGAAAAAACTCCCCACTAAAAAAAACCCCCAAAAACTCCAGAATGGAAAACTAATGGATCCCATTATAGTCCATGGGGGCTGTTAGACTCCATTCCTGGCAGTTATGTGCCGAATCCTGCACCTATGTACTTACATGACGGAACAGAACAATGGAAATAATAGTGCTGATGAGAAAGCGTCCATATACTGTTATTACATCTATGTGGCCCTTGGGAGTGGAACAGTCTCAAAAAGTGGGCCTCAGACTAGATAAGGTGTCCCACCGATAAAATAAAGCAATGGTTAAAACTTTCGCATCACCCAGGTGTTCACATTTCTACATCAAGAAGTTGTCTGCTTCTATATTCCCTATTAGGATATACTAGGGGAGGTCCCTCTCTCAAGACCATCCCTCTGTTAGTCAAGAATCACTGCAAAGAGCATCTGTGCTTTGACCCACTGATTTTAATGGGTGGCATGCCCCCTTAAAGCAGTGGTTCTCAACTCCAGTCCTCAGGACCCACCTGCCAGTCAGGATTTGGGAATATGCCACAGAATGAATACCTGTGGTAAGTCCTGATGGATGGACGCTAATTATTTCAGCTGCTCTATACTAAGGAAATCCTGAAAACATGACCGGCAGGTGGGTCCTGAGGACTGGAGTTGAGAACCACTGCCGTAAAGCGTATCTGAGCTTTCAATAAAAGTTTACACAATGGCTGTTCTTTGTACAATAATAATTGTGAAGGAACAGTTATGTTTCGGCTTCCCTCATGTTTTTTTCATCCATATTATTCCCTGTTTCAGCTGCACAGCTAGATGAATTTCTCTCACAAGCAGGGGGCTCTATCTCTTCTGCCAGCACTGTATTGCTGTGATGTCCTATCACTTACTTCTCACTATGTTCACTTTCTGCTCTGGAGCTCATAGAACAGATAAGGAGGGATAAATCACACTTACAGACAAAAGGGTGCTCCTATGATCATCAGAAGCAGTGTAGAAGCAGTCTTTATCAGGCTCAGGATCTCAGCTAGCTCTGACACCCCCCCACTTCTCAGCTGTCCTCTGTGTCTCTGTTACCAGGGATCGATCTTGCCTGTCAACAGCCAGTGGTCTGCAACTTAGGTGGACGTAAGACCCCTAGTGGCTATCACTTTACACCTTTTTTTCAGGTGGATGCAGGCATATTTTTTAAATGAAATGAGTTAGAAATTTGCTAGTTACACCATTCTCTATTAAAAGAAATTATATTATGTGAAAGTACAGTGACCCTTTAAGGCCATCATACTTGTTAGTGTATTGTCAACGGTACCTGTGAAGAATGGTAGATTCGGTCAACAGTCTAATGTGTGTGCAGCTCCTGACTCTCCCTGTAGATGATGTGGGGAAGAGATGGATTGGGTGAAGTTAATATTCCCTTATTATATCCTTTGGTTCTCCTGGGAGATAAGCTGTTGTCAGAGGTGTCTGGCAGTGGCTTTCTCTCCAATCTCCATTGAACAGAGCCGAATGTGGATGTATATAGCGGAGTCAGGAGAGATAGTTGTCAGCTCTTGAAAGTTATTGAATGTGTATGGCTGCTTTAAGTGAAACAGCTCAAATGCCCAGCAATAACGGCTGATCATGGGGAGCCAAGCAGCAGACCCCCCACTATGATCAGCTTATGGTTGGGAGGCCCCTCAGAAGGACAGCCATTATAAATTATTTTGTTATGCCAAGAGCAGAAATGAATTTTGGACAGGAGAATATTATACTTCCTGTCCTGGATCCAATCCTGGCTTTGGCTGAGTAAAATCTGTACCATGCAATCCTAGTTATGAAAACAACTTCCTTCAGTTTATTTGGCCTGTGAAGTCTTTGGGGAGTTTGTACAATTTGTGCTTTGGAGAGTTTGTACAGTTCACAATCTTGGAAAAATATTGGCTGGCCGTAACCGCCACATTTTGCAGCAAGCTCAAATGACTACACAATAGAAGCAAGATATAGAAGGGGTCGTCCACTTTGTACATACACTTCAGTAATGTCATACACTAGTGTACAATGGTATAAGAGCCTGCTAAATCACCTCCCGCCATACTCTAGGCCACATGGAGTTGCTCTCCCAGTGTCCATGGGGGGTGATAAATAAGTTCCAAGGTCCATAGTCATTCCAAGATGGCTCTTCTGTCTTCTACTGTTGTTGCGTTGAAAGTGTTAAGTGCAGGAGCAGACAGAGAATGTCCATTGATTCCCCTAAATGTGCTGTATATGGAAGACAGAAGCACTATCAATATTTTTGGGGGTCATTTTGACTTTTTTTTTATTATACGTTTGCTGTATATTTACGGTATATATTTTAATAGTAGCAGCATTTTTGCAAGAGGTGTGGCCCATGATGTTTATTTTTTGGGAAAGGGGCGCGATTTGAATTTTTATATATTTTTTTAATTTTTTTTTTACACTTTTAAAAGTGCATTAACATTGGATATCAGAATTTCTCTAGAGCTACAGGCAAGGTATCCATAAAAATATATCCACAACAGCCTTGGATCATTCAGGAGGACCGAGGCTGCTGGACACAGCATCCGCCTCCGCCAATCCCCACTAGGAGGAGCAACTGCAGGCCGGGGAGCACTCGCTCCTGGGTTTTTTAGCTTCTAGATGCCGTGGTCACGTCTGACCACAGCAAGCACTCGGTGGCTATGGCACCCGTTGCTCTCATGAGCAGGCACCCTCTTTAAAGACCCGCCCAGCGCTGTACATGTAACATAATCCGGTTGTCCACATTGGGGACATTGTTAAATGTGACCAGCGGTGTGTTGTACCTGTGGAAAAAAATCATACTCACTTGCTCCCCTGTTCCAGCTCCGTGGGGTGTGTTCAGCACTGTTCCGATGTTTGACCTGTCACTTCTGGATGGATGGGGTCACATGCACAGCAGTGACATGCCTCCGCGTTGATGTGACCTCAAGCGGAAACAGACCCAGCGGTGATGTAATGCTTGAGGACTTGTCACCTCTGATGCCGGTCATTGCCTGTTGCGGCACGTGACCCCACCTGTATGGAAAACCAGTGAAGGGAACCAGAAAGTCCGAACAAAGCAGTGAGAGCAGGTATGATTTTTTTTTTTTAACAGGTACATGCCCAGAGTTAAAATGTCCCCAAACTGGACAACCCATCCATTTTCATCATATGCTAATATTTTTTAAGTATGTAAATCGTTGAGTTACCCAAAAGGTGATTGTGTACTCCACTACATTTCTTGCATATCTATGGCAACCAGAAGTGTACAGAACACAGAGTATTTTTAAGGGTGGATCAGTGGTTAGCACTGTTGCCTTGCAGCCCTGGGTTCGAACCCAACCAAAGGCAATATCTGCATGGAGTTTGTATGTTCTTCCCATCTTTGGGTGGGTGACCTCTGGGCACTCCAAAACCATACTGATAGATTAATTTGATTGTGACCTCCATTGGGGACAGGGACCGATATGACTGACGACAACCTATACACAGCGCTGCCGAATGTATAATCACTATATAAATGAATAGAATATATAAAACAACACAAGTCATAGTAAGTCTGTAAAACTATAAAAAAAAAAGTCCTCTCAAATGCAGATCTTGCAGAGAGATTGTGCAGGACATTAATATGACGGTAGTTAATCGCATGATGTAACTGTCCGCCCAAACACATGACTAAAGACATCATATTCTTCTGATATCATACGCTCATCTTTTTTAAAAAATGTTTTTCTATTTTTCTCATCATGCTCAGCCGAGTATTATTTACGATAACATAAAAAGGTTTAAACCATGTCCTTCACCTAGAAAAGCAGCCCGGTGACTACCCCCATAGATTATTCTTCCTGCTGCCAAGAAGAAGCTGTAATATACTCAGAGTTGACACAGAGCAGAGCACCTCAGATAAGATGTATTTGTCGCTGATAAAGACAGATTGCCCCGGCATTCATTCTCAATGTGGCTACAGCAAATACATCACCACGCTGCTGGCTCGGGGAGACAAAGGTTTCCATCCGCATCATTTGCTTGGCTATTATGAGCGGGACATTCTCATGATGTATAGCAGCAAAAAATCCAGCACAGCTGTTTGCTTGTACAGAAGCGCGGCAAAAAATACAGAGCAGTCTCCTGGAAGGTAATGCATGGAGACAGCCCTGAAGAAGCTCACCTGCTCCAGCTACCACTTAGCTGGCCAACCACTGAGCGCCTTATTGCTGCACTACTGCCAGACGCCAGCTAGAAAACAAATGCTCGGAGCATTGCCTTTAAATAAGGAAAAAAATAGGACATATGGCCCATTGTGTTTTACAGTATAGACCTTGTAATAAGTAATGAAAACACAAATGTAAAGCTAAATTAATTTTTCGTAAGTCTGCTGCTATTTATCACATTCCAGGTTTCGCTTTCTTGTACTAAAACTTCCTTCTATGATAAACGACCTGTTTTGTCAGTCGTGCGACATGTCATATAATGTATGTCAACGGTGTCACAGTTGCCTAAAATACAACACTGCTAGATTTTGTATTGCAAGCCGCATGCGACTTTTACTCCATTGACTTCAATGTAAGTCACGTGCGACATGACTCTCCTGCAACATGACTGCGTTCTCACAGCAAAATACCAGCTCTTAAAGAGGTTGTCTGGGGTTGATCCCGGACATATCCCCTTCTTTCCCCACTTAGCCCCTCTGATATGAGCATCGAAGGATGCTCTGATGCTTTCCCTGTGGGGCTTTATCTGCAGATCCGATGATGGACTGGGTCTCTGCTAGGTGGAGGCTTCCACCTAGCAGTGAGCCCAGTGACGTCACCAGAACTAATGGGCGAGCTTTAGAACGCTAGGGCAGTGCTAAAGCCTGCCCACTGGTGCCGGTGACATCACCATCAACACTGCTAGGCTGGAGGCTCCACCTAGCAGTGTAAAAATGTAAACAAAAAAGCCCTTGCCCTGCACGATACAACACAGGGCAAGGGGGAGCATGAAATGCTCCGATGCTCATGTCAGAGGGGCTGAGTGGGGGATATGAAGAAGGGGATATGTCCCTTTAAATAGTCGAGTGAAGTTTCAGACAAGTTGCATAGATCTTTGCGCTGCATGACTTTTCTGCTTGAGGCTCATCTGTTCGCTTCGTCGGTTATCGCAGACACTGGCACCAATCGAACGGACTTCTGCCCCCAACAATCGAAACCGAGCCCAACTTTTTTCTCCCCAGTGCTATGTGGATGACAGCAGCAGCTGCACCATCTAAGCGAGATGGATTGAATTTTCGTAACCAGCTCCCCGAATTACTTTATACTTTCAAAGATAATTTATGAGCCGCTTGGGTGCCTTGGAGAGACAATATGCTAGGCTGTAAAATTAACTGTAACTGGCTTGTAGGGTTATAATTAACACCGGGAGGGAGGCAGGGGCATGTGGAGTAATTGATGTTGAAAGCTGGAAAATAAAGGAGGAACGGCAGAGTTGTTAGTAAGCATGGTGCGGCAGAAGCGACGGACGGCACTTGAAAGCTAATTACACATCAGATGTCACTGTCTACTGATGGTTTACAAATGACCTTTCCCTGAAACCAAAGAAAACCATAACCAGCGATCATATCCCTTCCAAAACTTAACTTCTAGTGAATTTCGATAAACATTTTTTTTAAACTAAATAAGTTCAAAATTCTGTGCCAAATAATATTTTACTACACAGAGCTCCAAATTCATTGCATAGATATACATTTAAAATATAACATGCTGGCGGTCTGCAGTCACCACTAGAGGGAGACAAGGAGCTTAATGATGCACTATGCAGCAAGCTACTTGGCTCCCCCTAATGGTGGTGGCAGAGAATTTGTATTTCTAAAATACAAGTAATGCCACAAAAAAAATGCAAGACTTCACCAGAAAAATGTCATGACTCTTACTAATTAAAACTATTCTGTCCAAAAACTGGTCTTTAAAGAGGATGACTTGTTTATATCAACTTTATACTAGGAGAATATTACCAGGCATTATACACTACTCACAAAAAGTTTGGGATATTTGGCTTTCGGGTGAAATTTATGGAAAACGCTACAGTGATATTAAAGAGGTTTTACCATCTTGGACAATGTGGGGCATATGGCTAGGACATGCCCCTATTGTCCTATAGGTGCAGGTCCCACCGCTGGTACCCGCACCTATATCGAGAACGGGGCCCCAAAAGTGAAGGAGGGCGCACCGCGCATTTCCAACGGAAATAGATACATACAATGGTGATTTTCCCATTTCAAACAATTTATTGAAACAAAAGCCAACAACAGTGCTGGGTATACCCCACAAAAACGTCAGTGTCTCAATAACTTGTCATTTAGCTTTGAGCCTCAATTACAGTTTGACAACGACGTCTCATTCTGTTGTTAGGTGTCATCTTGGTCTCATGATGTCAAACTGTGAACAGCATGATGAGGAGGAGGACTGTTTAAAGACCAATTCTAATTGAACCAGGAAACTAATAGGGCAAATCATGCATCAAACACCTGTTGTGAATTTTGCCATTAAGCTCCTTGTTAGAGAACAGCAAGTTGTGCAAAAAGTACTGAAACATTGAACAGTTGGTCATGTGCATTCATTAAGTTCACCTGTAAAGGTTAGAGTGTATTTTAGGTTCATCCTGAAATTTCACCCACAAGAAATATCCCTAACTATTTGTGAGTACTGCATGTCAATAATATATCTTTAGCACAAGTTTTGGGTTGTTCTGATGGTTACTGAAGCCACCCCCACTTAGCCAGCCTCCTGAACAGTTTCGACCGCACTCCCATTCATAACATAGCTACAGATGGAGATGTACGTGATCAAAATGTCTCCTCCAGTGAGACATGAGTGGTCTTCAAGTGCACTGTGTTCTAATGCAAGAGGCATGATGATGTTTCGGTCACATGCTCCTCCATCTGTAGCCAACCGCCCAAAAACTTGTAATAAAGAAGTATGAGGAAACAACAGAAGGCTTGGTAATATTTCCTAGTACAAAATCACCAATAAACTGGCCGCCACCTTAATTATACTGCATAGGTGACCTGCTGCTGTGCTTACGTTAGGAATACTACCTATGAAACAGGATCATAAGCACCACTGTGGATCCATTAGAAAACACAGGTATGTAGCTTAGGCCCAATGGTGTCAATCCTGTGCAAGAAAAATACAAATAAATGAAAATGATCAAACAGAAATGTAGCATAAGGCTTCAGTAAGGATTACCTTAGTAAACTACAAATCTATGGTCCCTCTCCTGGGAGCATTGCTGATACAGATGAAGCTTAATGTCAGTAAAATTAAGAAGATTGCCCGCAGAGAATTCAGGGACTAAGGCATCAATGTAATTATACATATGTTCTTAATCCATTCACCGGGGAATTACAGCTGAAAGGACAGAGAGTGGAGAAATGTGCCACAAGAGACCCTACACATGATTACTGAAAAGTGAACACCTAAGGACAGAGATTAAACAGACCTTGACCTTATTCGAAGAAGGATGATGCTCAACATAAAGAATGGTACACGGGTAATACAACATCTACAGCATGTACACCTCCAAATCAGAAAGCATAGCACATAAACTTGTGACAAAGACACCAGGACAGTATATACGGATGTGAGCGAATGTTTTGAACTGAGAAACAGAAAGGTTACACGCAGTTGAGTCAAATGGATTTGTATCACTGAGCTAAAACAACTGAAAAAATTATTATTTTTTTTTATATTTTCTTTTTTTGCTCGGCCGAGCGTACTCGGGAGCAATTTTCGAGTAGTAGCGTATGCATCTTCTAATCTGTAGGCTAATGCGTACATTAGCGTACAAATTTATAAGATGCGTATGCATTAGTGTACAGATTAGAAGATGCGTATGCATTAGCGTACAGATTATAAAATGCGTACGCTACTACTCGAAAATTGCTCCCGAGTACACTCGGCCGAGCATGCTCGCCCATCTCTAATTAGGACCATTATCAGGGACAAACACTTGTACGAATGCTCGTTTCTGATAACTGCCCCTGTGTAAAGGTGCCTTTTATGCAGCATTGTTTGTAGGCAGCACATTGTCTTGAGTAAAGAGAGGTGTGCTGTCAACAAAGAACAAATCTGCATGAGGATGAATGATCACAGTAGTGATCGTTCATCCCCATATCAGAGGGAATTACTGCTGCATGTGAATAAAGCTGAACGAGCAGGCAATGATCCGGAATGAACTGTTCTTTCCTAATCATTGTCCTGTGCATTGACCCATGTAAATAGACCCTAACTCAAGTGGTTGTAACTATTTCAGCGTCAAAGGTTCTTTAAGGTTACCTGAACATGGGTGCAGGTCAACATGCAGAAAATCTGCATAAATTTCCATGAAGATTTCTGTGCGTTTCTGTGCACCAAAATCTACAATTTCTAACAGCGGTTTTTGGTGCAGATTTGATGCGGTTTTGCCGCAGAACTCACCCTTCAATGGAAAAGCATGAAATCCACCACCAAAAGCACAAATATAATTGACACATTGTGGATTTTGAAAATCTGCACGGCAGGTCAATTTCCACACAGAAAAAAATGCATTTGTGTAATCTCATACACTTTGCTGGTGGTGTACTACGCTGAAGTTTTTCCACTCAGGAATCCGCACGTATTTCGCAACATGTGCAGTTGGCCTAAAGGGGTTTTCCCAGACGTCTGAAAGGTCTGACTCCTGGCACCATCACTTATCTGTCCAATTTGTAGCGCCTGTGCCACCAGAAGAAGACTGAGTTGCAGTGAACTACACTACCAAGTAGTGGCCTCAGGATACAACATTTGCAACACACAACGTTTTTTCCCGGGCCATCGTAAGTTGAAATCAGTCTCAACATAGAACAGCTCTGACTTGATCAATCACTTTTTCTGATAAACCCCTGGGCTAGTGTCTAGTAGCTCCTCTTTACAGTATAGTGTGGTACTACATGTCCTCTACTGCCCTCTATCAGTGCCAGGAACAGCTGCTTTTTTTGGTCATATGATGACAGCTCCATTTTATTTTTCTGGTACACTGTGTACAATACAGGACCTCAAAGAAGTTCTTGTCCTCAAAGAAATCAATTTCCAGCTTCCAGTATCTATTCCTGACTGTTATATGTGCAGACTTGCTTTATCTATCTCAGTTATCTGCTTATCTTTATTATTTTTTTGGGAGACATTTTGGGGCTTTGGAACCAATTACTAGTTATGGATGGACTCGAGTTACAATAGTTTTGTCATACAATGGTTGTTCCAGAACCAATTAATATTTAAACTTGAGGAACAACTGTCAAGTCATTACAAAATACATAGACTAAGTGCCCAGGAAATAGTGAAGGGGACAGTGAGCACTGTGGCCCCTTTAATTATCTGATCCGTGGGGGTGTTGGGAGTTGGATCCTCCCGATCTAATATTATAAGCCTTTTCTTTAAAAAAAATTCCTGAGGGCCCTAATGCTAAAAGAGGCTTGACACTTGTAAAGCGAGGTTGTTATTTGGTTCTTCCTCTTTAACGTAAAGAAGTTATTTAGTGATGTATATACCGAGCCGCACTTCTGCAGTATGAGGTAACTGTACATGTGTACTAACCTTTAGGTGGGGCTAAGAGGGGCCAGTTCAGTAGAGAACAATTAGCTTTGGAACAGAGAGCTCAGCTCCATTAACGATATCATCAGGGTAAGATGTGTTGCTACCATAACCTCTGTTTGTATTAAATGGGCGTTGGCCGAGGGACATGTTGGGCGCTGGTCGATGGAGCCTGCCCATTTGTTGATGACTCTCAGTGACTGCTACTTTACTATCCACAGAATAGGGGATAAGTTTCAGATCGGCAGGGTGTTCAAACACTGGGGCCCCACTGATCATTTGAACAGGGGTCTGTGTCCCCTAATTTGTATGGAGTGTTAACCTCTCCATTCACTTATTTCAAGCAGCCTCAGAGTTGAATGGAGTGGTGGACATGCATCCTTGTCTGTTACTCAATTCAAATGGGGGAACTGCTCCCAGTGGTTGAACCCCGCTGATCAGACAATTATCCCCTTAATCTGTGGGTAAGGGTTAAATTGTTGCCTCTTTAAGGGGTTAAAGACTTTTTCTAGTTTTATGCAAATAAAGCTTAAAGGGGTATTCTGGTAAAGTAACTTAATTTTAGAAAACTGCATTAAGGCTGCAAGCTGTGACCCAACCAGAGCCCATATCTATACATATAAACAGAGTTTGTAACACACAGAGTATTGTGGCGCCTGATCTTCCCTCACAAAACTACAATCTGCACAATCCCTTGCATTCCTGCTGTGAGTTTCTGCTTGTTCATGAGTGTTGCTGTATATTGATTGGCTGCCTGGCCCCCTCTACTCAATTATCAGCAGCACACTGACATTTAGCTAGAGAACTGATAGCAACACACTGAGCATGCTCGACCTAACAAAGGCTCAGAACTACAGGTCGATGCCATGGTAACTTATGAGGAAACACAGTGTGTAGCAGAGGAAGAAAACTACTTTTATAACTACTGAACGGTAAAAATGTGAAACTGACATTATATTAGGTAATTATTGATGATTACGTAGTGTAAGTTATATTTATGGTAACCGGAATACCCTTTTAAGGGGGTTGTCAGAAAGTTTTTAAAAACTGTATTAAAGGAAAAAAATTACTTCACCTTCAACTTCTTAGTGACCAGTGAACCGATACAAAATGGGGCATAACTACAAACAATGAGGCCATGAACTATAACACCACAAAACATAATGTAAAATACAGTACTTCATTATTAATTGAATATATTCGATATTAAAGGGAACCTGTCACCATGAAAATGCTAAATAATCAGTTGAAGGATGGGAATTAGCATGTTCGTCCAGCTCAGGAGGTGGACAGAGGAAATTGGAAAAATATAGCAAACAGCAAGTGACACTATACCGATAGATTTCATTGAATAGCTCAGTGGCTAAATTTCTACATTTTTAATTACATGCAATGAAATATTGGTATTCAGTGATTTTTAGATTAGAATTTTGAAATTCTTATAGGTGCAAAAGAAATTATTGAGATATAGACAGTTGCACCAGCCTAATACATGGTATGAGGGCACCACCTGGCTACAATACCTAAAGTATCAAACCTTAAAGTGTAAATACTAGCTGCAGGTTATTCACATGACATTTAAAGAGCCTGGAGTCAGACACAAGACAATGGAGGCTCCAGCAATTTTGAGTGTTGATGCTGAATTAGGCTTACTGAAAGCCTTGCAAATTACAAAAAAGCCCAGGTGAAAGATTGGAAGTGTCACCAGGGGTCAGGCGAAGGTGGCAAAGTCAGATGGCAACAGAGAGGTTGAAGGTCATAAAAGGAGCAGGTCTGTCTATCATCATCCATGATGCAGATAAACGTCTGATGAGAGGCCACATATCCTGAGCTCTCTCTCCATGGCGCTACTATTCTACCTGCTTTATTACCGTTTTCAAATTCAATATGAAAATAACAGAGATTCTGTTAATTTACTATTTTCTATAGGTCAAAAAAAATATGTGCACGCTCTAAAAGGAGCACTCCTCTCAGCTGATTGACTAGGAAGTGGTCGCATCCAGGGGACTTTACTACATATCCTGGTCAATTAGCAAATTCAAGACACATTTTCCATCCTCTTGTAGATGCACCCCTGGCTTTTTTTTGTAAGGGGGCATTCACGCGACCGTATCCATTTTGCAGTCCGTATTTTGTAGATCAGCACGTCCCGCCCCTTGTTAGAAATGCCTATCCTTGTCCGCCAAACGGACGAGAATAGGACATAATAGACATACAGATGCAGACACACTGAAATGAATGGGTCCGCATCTGATCCCCAAAAAATGTGGATCGGATGCGAGCGAAAAATGCGGTCATGTGAATGCCCCCTAAAGACATTTCGAAGGCTCTGAGCACACAACCATGCCAAGTAGTAGTAGTAGTAGTAGACATTTGGCTTTGATGAGTATTATGAATTAAAGGGGTTGTCTCACTTCAGCAAATGACATTTATCATGTCCACTGCTTCCTTTGCTGGCTGGATTCATTTTTCTATCACATTATACACTGCTCGTTTCCATGGTTACAGACCAACCTGCAATCCATCAGTGGCGGTCGTGCTTGCACAATATAGGTAAAAGCACCGGCCTATGTGCGCTCCTCCCATGGTCCCGGCAACCTATAGTATGCAAGCATGGCCAACACTGATGGATTGCAGGGTGCTCGTAACCAAGGAAACGAGCAGTGTACAATGTGATGGAAAAATGAATCCAGACAGCAAAGGAAGCAATATGGACAATCACAATACATTAGTAAGTGCCTTGTATTAACTTTCTCTACGTGATAAATGCAACTTACGGAAGTGAGAACCCCTTTGAACGATCACACACCCATCACATTCGCTGGCACACTTAAAGGGTCACTGAGTTTTCAGAAAACATATGATATGCCATACTGCCATATCTAAAGTTCTGATTGGTGGGGGACTGAGTGCTGAGACCCCACCGATTGGTAGAACAAGGAGAGGGAAACACTTACATAGACTTTCTAATGAGTCCGTAGAGCGCGCTAATGGCCACCTCATGCAATGAGAAGAGAGAGCACGCTATGCGAGTGCTTCTCTCTCCTCGTTCTAGGGATCGGTGGGGGTCTCAGCACTCAGGAAACCCCTTCTAAAAACTTCCTTTAAAAAAAAGATGGAGGTTTACATGCTGGGACTGTAGTGAAGATAGGGGTGGATCGGGGAGTGGATAAGTATACTTCCTTCGACAGTCCCACTGGGGGGGTATTTAAAAAAAATATATATGGCGTTTGACAACCCCTTTAAAGTTGCTCCATTTACAATAGTAAAATTTTTTTCAACTTCACCAACTCTGGTGGTTGCCGTGTTACACCCGGATCTCAGTCATTGGAGGAGACAAGGATCAGTCGTTACATTTCATATTTGGATGACACTTTGTTCCTATGGGTAATACGCCGCTAACCGAAGAGTCTTTTTAAAATACCCGCATTTGATTGGAATAGTTGTTAATATATAAAGATGACCGAGTGACTGTACTCATAACCTTAGGTTTACTACTTGAAAGGATGACAAATACCACACCACACTCTTGAGTCTACCCATGTAAGCCTAAGGCTATACAAAAACACTGAGTTGTACACATCCGATCCGTGTGTTGACTCTATGTACCCCCCTTTAAACATTCTTAAACACTTATCTTCTCTCAATCTGCTTTGTTCTTGGCTAAACCTGTCCAGAGCACCTAATCTCTCTTGTCTGCTAAAAACTCTTTACCCACTTATCATTCTTTCATCGAGTTCTTGTGTTTTCAATACACTGGGACTAAGAAAACATCTTTGTCAAATAAGATGGTTGAGCGGGCCGAGCAGTCAACATGTGGATACCTTCAGGATCTGTCCGGAGGTATGGCAAAGGGAGTATAAGGGGGCATTTACACCAACTGATTATCTGACAGAGTTTTCCATCGGTCAGATGGCCGTTTAGGCCCCATTCACACGACCGTATATTTGCGAGGCGGAATTACTGCGGACACTCAAATATACGGGGGCCGCCTGGCGTGTGTTCCGCAGCGCTCGAAACACACGCTGTGCGGCCCCATTGAAAATGCCTATACTTGTCCGTGCGCACGGACAAGTATAGGACATGCTTCAAATGAGCCGCGGCATAGAGCTAGCTTCGTGCCGCGGCTCCCGGCCCCATAGAGGTGAATGGGGACGCATCTATTCCCGCATTTTTGCAGATAGATATGGCCCCATTCATACGGTCGTGTAAATAGGGCCTAACACACACAGTAACTATTGGTTTGATTGGACAGAAATTGGTCGGATTTAAGATACAAACCTTATTTTTCACCTATAAAATCAACTAAATCAATGTATTCAGAAAAAAAGAATTTACTTATTAACAATTACTTTTATTTGTCAGCCATATTGTTTTTACATATCATAGATCCTAGTAGGATTAACTATAAAGCCTATGGGACAAATGTTAAAGGGGTCATGCACTTTTTTTATTTTATTTTTTAATGGTACCCCCTTCATGTGATTCAGTGATAATATTGAAAACATTCCTACCAGGCCAGCGCTACGCTGCCTGGTGTAATTAAGTTGCGCACACTTTCTACATCTCGTGCTGTACATTCGGAAGGTGATCCTAGACCAATTACGGTTACTTTCATATCTGTGGAACGGATTTCGTCAGGCTGTTACAGCAGAGAACAGCCTGCCGGAATTCTCCGCTACTGGATGCAACCGGAATGCCCACCAACCCCATTAACTATAATGTGGTCCGGTGGAGATCCAGCTGCAATCCGAAAAATATACAGCAGCTCTCTGCTGGAACTGGATACCGGATCGCAGTGCCGCAGATGTTACAGTAGCCTACAACTGGCAGGTGGGTTGCACCTGTGCAGTCAGGCCGTCATGGGCACTATGAGCAGTCAGTGCCCAGGGCTGCCTGACTGCACAAGCGTAACCAGCGTACATCGTGGGTTGTAACCGGGCTAGGATCATGTGCCGAATGTACTGGAAGTGCCTGCAACCTGAATACACCAGGGAACACAGCGCTGGCCCTACTAAAAGTACTTTTAGTAGGGGTGGACTGGGAACTTAAAGGGGTTGTCTCACGAAAAATATTCTACAGTTTTCAAACCAGCACCTGGATCTGAATACTTTTGTAATTGCATGTCATTAAAAATTTTGTATAGCTACTGAGTTATTCAGTAACATGTATCTGTATAGGACCACTTAATTTCTTATTTCTTTGACCTATTCACTGAGCAGGCCGCACATGCTCAGTTTCAACTTTTAACTGCCTACTGAGCTGTGATAGGCAGAGCTGAGACACGCCTCCTTAGCTGCAGCAGAAAAGACACTCCCCTTGAGCTGTCAGCTTGATATAAATCTAGCAGATCAATGAATGGGGAGATCTCTGGGTCCATGTGAGGTACATGGCTGGTTCTAGCTTTGTTAGAAAGGTATTGTCATGGACTATATGATGTCTGATTTTCATTTTTTACATTATTCGTGGGATAACCCCTTTAAAGTGGCCCTGGAAAAAAATACTAAAAGTGGCCCCGTTTTGTAGTTGGGTCCAAATTGATGGAAGGCAGGGCCTGAAATACCATATTGTGGCACATTATACCACCTCAACAGAGCCAAATACCACAGTCCATCACAAAATACTGCCAGCAGTACAAAATACATCCCCAGAAACTTCCACTGGCTGGCAATGAGGAGAGCTCAGGTGGCCCCCTGGGCATCGGCCCACCGGGAAATTTCCATGTAAGGTCTATGGCCAATCCGCCCCTGCCGGCGGTAGGAATGTTTTAAACATTATAACTAGAGATGAGCGAGCATGCCCGGCCGAGCATGCTCGAGTGCCATTTTTGCGTATTTGCGTACGCATTTTAAAATTCGTACGCTATTCATACGCATATTTTAATCTATACGCAAATGCGTACGAATAGCGTACGAATAGCGTACAAATTCAATTTGTATGCTATTCGTACGCATTTGCGTATAGATTAAAATATGCTTATGAATAGCGTAAGAATTTTAAAATGCGTACGCAAATACGCAAAAATGGCACTCGAGCATGCTCGGCCGGGCATGCGCGCTCATCTCTAATTATAACTGAATTACATGAAGGGGTACCATTAAAAAATAATAAAAAAGTGTTTAAATATTATAATAGTTCTGTTTTTTTTTATGTGGCGATACCTGATATGTTTTTATATGTAAAATTGGGAGCTAGAACCTGAGATCTTTTGATCTCTTGTCCCAATATACAGCCGTCACCCACCGGGTATGGAGCGGGCTTACTGCAGCAGCCGGCTCCATATTCCATTACTTCTGCCACTGTGGCGTACCCCTGAATGGGTTAACATATGATGCCGGTATACTCTACTCTTCTAGTACTACGTAAAATTCCTGATAGTAAAGATTACAGCTTTAGCTTTATCCCGTATCAATCCTGAAAATGTATTTTCATTACAGCAAAAGAAAAAACAAAAAAAAGTGACGTCAAATATAAAAAATAAATTAACAGGCCTGATATATGCACAATCGGATTCGCTTACTGATTATTTGAGGAACTAACATCTATGTAGACAAAAATGAAAACCAAAGCACATTTCAGGGCATAAGGTTAATGGAGCACTAAATCTATTGACAGATCTTGCTAAAGGGGTTTTCCAGGAGTTCGATATTGAAGGCCTGTCCTCAGGATAGAACATCAATATCTGATTGGTGGGGATCAGGCACCCGGCATCCCCATGATCAACTGTTTGAAGAAGCAGTGGTGCTCTGGTAACTGCTCCAGCACAGCGCACCAAGCACAGCGCCGTACATTGTATAGTGGCTGTACTTGGTACTGCAGCTCAGGCCATTAATTTGAATAGTACCGGACTGTAAACGGGCCATGTGACCGATGAACATGACGTCACTGACCAAAGGAGAGGCCGCGTTCCTCACAGGAACACTGTGGTCTCTTCAAACAGCATATTGCCAGGGGTGCTGGGTGTCAGACCCCCACTGATCACATAGCGATGACCTATCCCGAGGATAGGCCACCAATATTGAACTCCTAGACAACCTCTTATAAAATGTATAATAATATATATTTAGAAACAGGTAGAGATAGAAAGCTTGAAAGACACAGGTCCACAAGTTAAACCTGCAGAGATGACCCAGATGAAGACAAAAACACCTATTTATCTCATATTAGGAGCAAAATTTCTTTTTAAAGGGCCCATCCAAGATAACTAAAAATAAAAAAATAAACTAAAAATACCCCTTTTTCCAGCATCATTCTCTGTTCAGCTGTACTGGTCCTCCTCAAGCTGTTATATGGAAGTATACTGGTACGTAACCACTGCAGCCAATCACTGTCTTGCAGTGAGTGCATCGCATGCAGATGGATGGCACTTTACTGCTGCATCCAATCAACCTCCTTACTAGCAGATCTGCTAGTCATTGCTGTAGTTTGTAAAAAAAAACTGCGTCAGGAGGACTGGACCAGCAGTGCAAAGAATGGAACCAGAGAAAGAGGTAAGTATAGCAATATGGCTGCAGAGTGCCGGACTCCCACCGATCAGCTAGTGATGCTCTCCTGAGGATGCAGTACAAACAAAGGTATTGGGGACTGAAATATGCACTGTCTAAGGTAAGTGCAGCAATAAAAAAATTACACCCTTTTAAGTCATTATCCAGAGAGAACACATCCAATAGCAACGCCAACGGATGGAGAAGAGACCTTAAAAGGGTATTCCCATCTTAGACAATAGGGGCATATGGCTAGGATATGCCCCCATTGTCTGATAGGAGCGGGTCCCACCTACTGTATATCGAGAATGGAGCGGGGAGCGCTGCGCCTGGAGGACCCCAGGTTTCCCAGGGTCCGGCCACCACCAGGGGCAACTCCCTGCTGCTCCCATAGAAATGAATGGGAGCGCACCGCGCACGTGCGGCCACCACTCCCATTCATTTCTATGTAGCCGACAGAAATTTTCGGCGGTCCCTTAGAAATGAATGGAGGGCGGCTGCGCATGCGCGGTGTGCCCACCTTCATTTTGGGGCTCCGTTCTCGATATAGTAGCGGTACCCAGCGGTGGGACCTGCACCTATAAGACAATGGGGGCATATCCTACCCATATGCTCCCATTGTCCAAGATGGGAATAACCCTTTAAGGGTCAGTGTCCCTTTAGATTCAATTTTTTATATGTTTGCTGTGTAAAATATATGTTAGGTGATTATGGCTATTGCTGAAAAACTAATTTACTTTGGATGCAATTGTACGCACAGGGCTCACATTACATTTCCATCTGCTGAGCATCCCGCTGTTTTAGGTGTCCTTTCTGCAGGTTACAAAGTAGGCCAAGGAAAGGTCACGTAGTCAGTTGGGCGATATGTCTGTCAGACTACTGTCACCTACCATAAACAGACGGGGCATAAGGAGGAAGCTATGGCCTGCTTCTTTTAACAAGTCTGCTTCACTCTATTTATCCAAGTAGTTAAGAGTGTTTTAACATGACGACGTGACATTAGATCCTTTGTGCAGGATCCGAGCATTGGCCTCTGTGTGTATTCTCACTACAGAACATCCTGCAGTTATTTCCATCAACTTCAGAAAACTTGGTCTCATGACCTCAGAAACGCATACCTGCAAGTCACAGGCGGCCATGCCACAAGACCTGACCGAACTGGGCAAATATTCAAGTTGTGCTCCACCGTCAAGAGAGAAATACGGTTATATACAGTTAGGCTACCTGCCACGCCTCCTTGGCGACCAAGGCAAAAAAAGCTTAGAAAAAGTGTATAAAATGGTTCGTAAATGTGATACAAAGCAAAAAACTGGCACATTTTCAATATGGGATGTCTAATCTCATATACTTTGCTGGTACTCTTTCACATTGCGATTTTTCTGCACGAGAATCCGCGCTGTAAAATCACACGTAATCTGAAACATGTGCAAGTACCATTATCTACTCCCGGTATCCATCCCGGTATTTTTTTTGGATGCAAACATTTACTGTGCAAATGTGAGAACACGCATATGTTTGAATCAATTTGTTATCAACTTTCTAATAGAAGAAAATATATACATCAGAGCCCCCCTCACATTTATTGGGGAACAAACAGAACGCCTACCTGGTGCCCTCCTTTTAATCGTTAGATCAATCCATTCTCGGGCTCTTCTTTGGTCATCCAAGATGGTCACACCACCTCTCAGATGACCTGATGCACACTGTACATCAGTAGTTCAGGACACTTCCTGCCTGTCCAGCCCTGCACTTGGGTTGACCAGCACTGATCACATGAGCACCGCTGACCAATCAGAGGGCAGTGGGGAGAGTCTTGGACTATCAAAGTCACAGAAGCAGAGCAGCCATCTTGGATGGCAGAAAAGGAGCCTGGGAATTTAATGACCTGCAGTTGAAAAGATGAAAATTAAGGCACCAGGTAAGAGTTCTGTTCCTTCTAGAGTTCCTGGAGAGTTGCTTTTAATAGCATACTATTTAATGTATTTTTTATAATTATTATAGGTCGTTATCTGTCTTAGACATTAATGACAGTCTACCTTTTGGATCCACACCAATCTCCAAGGCAAAATTCATGTTGCCCCTGTTCCATGGCTACTGTGATTGGAGAGGTGGTCACACTTGTGGCTTCCACCACTCACTTCTACAGGAGTTCTGGAAACACTTGAGAAAGTTGTAGGAACCGAATCTATCAGTTAAGGCTTATACTATGAATATGCCATAATCGTCAAATATGGGAATATACCTTTCTGAAACTCCTTTTTTATCCCCATTAGGGTTCATTTTTAACTTTAAAGTAGCGGAACATACCAACTCATCTCCCTGTAGAAGGCTTCATTCACATCTACGTTGGCTTCATTCACATTGCCGATTTCATAAAAAATGCCAGACTAAAAAAGTGCAGAAAGCAACACTATTTTGTCTGGTAAAACAATGCTCACTGTGATGGAGATCCTACGATGGGAGTCATTTGGGTCTGTTGGGTGTCTCTGAAGTCCATCATGTGATAGACCAGTCTTCGACTTGCATTTGGTTTTTCCGTTTTGCTCAGATGTGAACAAAGCCTTAGAACAGGGATCTCAAACTCATGGCCCTCCAGCTGTTGCCAAACTACAACTGCCAGCATGCCCCAATAGCTGTAGGCTCTCCTGGTATGATGGAAGTTGTAGTTTTACAACAGCTGGAGGGCCACGAGTTTGAGATCTCTGCCTTAGAAGATCACAGTGATGCTCAAAGATGCTTCACTCACAGAATAAAATAATGGTGATCATCTATTTGCGCTATGAAGACGGTAAATGTCGGGGTGTGACTCCCTCCTGTTGGTGATCTTGCTGTGCCCACACGATCGCCAGTACTTGCATGTATAGGGAAATGCAGAAACGGCTGCACCTCACACTTTGTACGTCCCGCTGTGTGAACCATTTGCCCTCTTATCTCTTGCATTGCCATAGCTTCCTTTTCTGATGGATAATTCAAACAAACTCTCTTGCTGGGAATAATCTGCACTTATGAGAATGTCGAGATGCTAAGATAAACAGGAACGAGAACCCTTCTAATGAACAGTGCTCATTTTAAGCAGATAATGGCGACAGAGATAGATGTGTATCCATTCAGGATGTGTTATTAGTCCATTTCATGAAGAGTCGCGGGCAGCTATTAGACTGATGTAATACAGAAATGTAGGCTGGTCCGTTCTATCTGTCCTCGATTGTGTCATCTTTTAGTATAATAATACTGTTTTTTTTTTCTTTTTAATTATTATGTCTTCATATATTTAAAGTGAGCCTTTGACTTGAGGAAACTTAGACTAGTCTGACAATTCCCTTATTGCAGCAACCTTGAGTAAGTTGGATCCAAGGGTGGTTTCCTTTTGCTGCTGGGTGACAAGAACCTGTGCAGGTCTCAAGTGAACTGTTAGCAACCATGGTGGTGGGGATTGGCCCAAGGATCATCTGAAAGGGTGTACAGACACTACACCCTTCAGTACTATAGGCAAAATCTGGCAACACTTTTTTTTTTTTTTGCAATGAAGCCTCCTTTCTTCTGTGACAAATATAATGTTAAAGGGGTTCTATGGGCTACAGAAATTGATGGCCTACCCTTAGGATAGCTCATCAATATCAGAACGGTGAAGGTCCGGCACCTCCACAATCAGCAGGCTGCCATGGCGCTGGAAACTAGCACTGTATGGACAGAAGAAGAAACCTCTGTAGAATGGGTAGCTTCCTGACCTAGTGTACTGATGCGCAGCTCCTATTCACTTGAATACGAGATGAGCTGCAGTACTCCAGCATGGTCACTATACAGTGTCTGCCTCCAGGGGCGGATTGGCCATAGACCTTACAGGGAAATTTCCCGGTGGGCCGATGCCCAGGGGGCCACTTAAGCCCTCTTGATGGCCACAGGCCATGTACATAATGATCTGATGCTCAACAGCCACAGGTGCCCTCCTGAACTGAACTGTATTACTGTCCTGATGATGGTGATACAGTTGAATACTGTGATATTTGGTTCTGCTGGGGCGGTATTCTGCGCTGTACTACAGTATTGAAGGCCCTGCCTACTTCGGTTGTTCCGAACTACTTGTTTTGGCCTGTCTTCTGTCAGTTTGAACCCACCTACAACATAGGGCCACTTTTAGTTTTTTTCCAGGGCCACTTTAAGTTCCCAATCTGCTCCTGTCTGCCTCTACCTTCATACACAGTCAACTTTCCAGTGAAGTGACAGCCTAAAACAGCTGATTGGTAGAGGTACCAGGTGTCAGACCTCCACCGATCTGATATTGATGAACTATCCTGAAGATAGCCATAAGTATCTGTAGCTCGGAGAACCCTGCAAGGCTGTAAGGACCCATTTACACGACCATGATCAGTCCGGAAACATGGTCTGTGTTTCAGCCACATCTACAAGGCAGACTAGTGTTTTATAAGTCAGTCAGTCCGTATGTGATCGGCAGATATTGCAGTGTACTCACATGGATGATATGAGTAAACTGCAATACCTCTACAAAAATATACAGACTGACTTTATCAGATAATTATGATGAAGTCGGTTTGAGTCAGGGGTGGACACGGTTGGCTCGGGAGATATGGCTGACACAAGGACCATGTTTCCCGGGCCGATCATGGCCTAAGAGTTTTATTAAGCTACTGACTAGTCAGCAGTTCTTTTACAGAATACCGGCTTCCAGGAATTACACACGTATTGTATTCTGCTGATGTAAAGAATTCCAAGCTCCCTATAGCCCTAAAGGGTTATTATCAAATCACTTGGATATTTATCAATTCAAATTTAAAGGGGATCTGAAGTTCTTTAAAACTGATGATCTATCCTCTGGATAGATCATTAGCATCTGATCGGCGGCGGTCCGACACCCGGGACCCCCGCCGATCAGCTGTTTGAGAAGGCAGCGGCGCTGCAGGAGCGCCGCGGCCTTCTCTGTGTGTACTGCAGGCCAATGACATCACGACTAGTATCACTGGGCGGGGCTAAGATCCATTCAAGTGAACAGAGTTTAGCCCAGCCCGGGCCAGTGAAACTAGTCGTGACATCACTGGGCCTGCGGTAAACACAGAGAAGGCCGCGGCACTCCTGCAGTGTCGCTGCCTTCTCAAACAGCTGATCGGAAGGGGTCCCGGGCGTCAGGAGCGCCGCGGCCTTCTCTGTGTGTACCGCAGGCCCAGTGACGTCACGACTAGTATCCCTGGCCTGGGCGGGGCTAAGATCCATTCAAGTGAACAGAGTTTAGCCCCGCCGAGGCCAGTGATACTAGTCGTGACGTCACTGGGCCTGAGAAAAACACAGAGAAGGCCACGGTGCTCCTGCAGCGCCGCTGCCTTCTCAAACAGCTGATCGGCGGGGGGTCCCGGGTGTCAGGAGCGCCGCAGCCTTCTCTGTGTTTTTCTCAGGCCCAGTGACATCACGACTAGTATCACTGGTCTGGGCGGGGCTAAGCTCCATTCAAGTGAACAGAGTTTAGCCCCGCCCGGGCCAGTGAAACTAGTCATGACGTCACTGGGCCTGAGAAAAACACAGAGAAGGCCGCGGCGCTCCTGCAGCACCGCTGCCTTCTCAAACAGCTGATCGGCGGGGGTCCCGGGTGTCGGACCGCCGCCGATCAGATGCTGATGATCTATCCAGGGGATAGATCATCAGTTTTACAGAACTGCAGAACCCCTTTAGGAATATATGATACCATTTTCTATTGTAAATTTTTACAAAAGCCTCAAAATACAGATGCCCATTTATAATGTTATCCTATAGATTTCAGTGCATTTCTTCAGTCTCTGTCTCACCTCTTTCTCCACTCCAGCCGCAGGTCTTGACGCTCTACTAGTAACGGCAGGACACGATGCAGTATTTTGTACTTGTCTTCCCCGCTCCAGTAGTCTTTTTCAAGCTCTTTTAGCAATAGGCTGGTCTGGGAAGCAATTAAATAATGGGGGGAAAGAAGGGGAAACACGTAAAATTAATAAAAAGCTCATAGGCAAATGAGGACAGTAAATCAATATATTTTCATTATTACTATTGCATGTTTGCCAGTTAATCAATATGGGGAATGATGACCGAAAATGGCCACCATATATTTGGACTTCAGTCAATATGTGCATCACATAAAACAAGCCATAAAATAATACGGCTTAACTCATTTGTAACCCAAGTTACTTCAGAAGAATGCACAATTTTTTTAAATAAAATATAATCTAACAAATCTTAACAAAATGAAAACAGCATAATAGTAATAACATAAGAATCTTACACATAAAAAAGCAAATCATTGAATATTTAATACTGAATCTCATTTCTTAATGATCCATCCTATAAATTTTTTTGTAATAATTATAAGGAGGGCCAGTGAGTAATATCATATTGGTTTCCAATTATCTGCATTAGGCTGCACGTACACAATGCGGCAGCGGTAAAAAACGGAAGGATGAATAACATCTTTTTTTTTTCACCCCTCCTGGAACGGAATCCACAAATATGGATGACATGTGGATGCCTTTCCGCATTTTTTGCGGATCCATAGACTTTCATTGTGCTACGGACCGCAATTCGGGAGAAAAGTAGGACAGGAGGATTTCTGTTTGCGGATTCGCAAAACGGAACGGAACAGATTAACGGATGCGGACAACATACGGTGCAATGTCCGCAGATTATCAGGACCCATTGAAATGAATGGATCCGCAAAATATCCGCAAAAACCGTCCGCAATTGCGGAACGGATGCGGATAGATTGCGGAGGTTTTAAACGGACGTGTGAATGTAGCCTAAGGCTCCATTCACACGTCCTGTTTTTCTTTCCTGATTCGATCCTGATTTTTTCAGGACCCATTGAAATGAATGGATCCAGATCAGGATCGAATCAGGAAAGAAAAACAGGACGCGTGAATGGAGCCTAATGGGACTTAATTGAGAAATGTGACTAGACTATTAAGGATCATTCACAAGTTGAGGACCCGCAAAACAGGGATTCTGGCCTAGTTCATGCTACTATTTATTTTTTAAATTCTGCAGAAATATCCTTGTCCGCAAAACAGATAATATAGGATATGTGCTTTTTTTAATTTTTTTTTTGCGGGGAGGAGGAACGAACGTGCAGATGCGGATGGCGCATGGTGTGGTATATGCATCTTTTGGGGCTCCACTGAAATGAATGGGTGTGCATGATGCAGATTGGACGCAGATCAAACAGCCCTTAGGCTACGGCCACACATGCATATTTTTTATGCAGTTTTTGAAACCAAAATCAGGAATGGATTTAATAAATAGGGAAGGTATTAAAAGGGCAGATACTGCTTCCCTTTTTTGAATCCACTCCTGGTTTTTGTTTCATAAACTACATAAAAAACCTGCAGTCTGTCATTAAAGGGGTTGTGCAGTGGCATGATATTGATGATTGGGGTCTGACACCCAGATTCTGTGCCAATCAGCTGTTTAAAGAGGCCACAGCACTTGTGTGATCGCTGTGTCCTCCTCAATATTTAACTGCACGCCATCCAGATTGTAGTGGGGGGGGCAGTGTAATTACAGCTGTTCATCCCATTCAAGTGTATAGAAGAGAAAGCTGTAATTACACTGCACTGCTGCTACAATCTAGACGGAGTGCAGCACTCTAGAGCAGGCATCCCCAAACTGCGGCCCTCCAGATGTTGCAAAACTACAACTCCCAGCATGCCCAGGCGGCCTACAGCTATCGGCCTACAGCAGGGCATGGTGGGGGCCGCAGTTTGGGGAAGCCTGCTCTAGAGGATACAGCACTCACTGAGCTCCGCCAGAGAAATACACAGATCTGTCCAGTACTCCCACTTAATTTGGAGCAGCTCTGCAGTTACCAGCTCTGTCCACTACACAATGGGCCGAGATGTGTAGTTTCGGCACGGACTTCTAGCGTCGGAGCTGCAATGAACCAACTGATCCTGATCGGCAGGGATCTTGGATCAGTGCCAATCTGATACTGATGGCCTATCAATATCAAAATCAATGCCAACATAGAAAACTACACCCAAAGTGGAGTGAGTGGTATAAAAAAAATGCAAAAAGTTGCAAAATTTTGGTGCAAGTGACCTCAAAGAGTCGCAAATTCTTAGTTTGCGACTTTCTAAAACCAGAAGTCTGGGGTGCAAGGTGTGATAAATTTGGTGGAAAAGTGGGTGGAATGTCTCTTCAAGCAACCATTTCAAAGAAAGCCTGCCCCCATAAAATGCAGCACAATCTGTGTGCAAAATGTTATACAACAGGAGGAACTGAGCAGATTTATATATATTTTTGTGGGGAGAGACTCAGTAAAATTTGTAATTTATATATTTTTTTTAATCTCTGCTTTTTCTAAACTTAAAGTGTAACTGCAGTGATAGTAAACATTTTTGTAATATACTTTAATTACTGAAATTGTACATTTCTATTAGAAAAATAGCTCTAAAGTGGCCCATTTTGAGCCTTACACAATCAGAGAAAACGTGATCTAAAATGGCAGAGAAATGCTCAAAACCCCATATGCTGTTGCACATATCAAACCGGAGGAGCAATTCCTGCACATGTGATCTGTTGCTAACAGTAATCCCCAGCAAAAATGCATACAATGGAGGATGCCTGCAGCGGACCACATGTACCACAAAACCATCCTACACAAGGTAACCAATTGTGTGGATGTGACAAGCTATATAATCAAACAAATCACGGAAAAAGGTGCACTGCGGCGGTAATGCAATTGATAATATATGACTAAACCCTCACGCTGATGTTAAAATGAGACTTTCACCAATATATTCTTATATCAAGAACATACTGGAGCCCGAGCACTGCGTCAAGGTATCTTAGAGTAGCACAGGATCTAACGCTAACCTACCTATGAAGTATGGGCAATTACGGAAGGAGCATATAGGCCGACACACAGCGACCAACTCCTAGTTACCTCCAGCGTGAGATCACACATACAATGGGTGGAGGGCACCTGGAGGTGTGGCAACTCCAGGTTTGAATGTGCCTTGACCTAGATCTTATGGTAACATTCTGGTGCACCTGAAGCCTGAGTCACATGAGTCAGGGATAAGTGGGACTCACAGTCTCCTCCCCCCTCCCATTGTATGTGTGATCTCACGCTGGAGGTAACTAGGAGTTGGTCGCTGTGTGTCGGCCTGTATGCTCCTTCTGTAATTGCCCATACGGCATAGGTAGGTTAGTGTTAGGTCCCGTGCCACTCTGAGATACCTTGATGTGGTGTTCGGGCTCCGGTATGTTCTTGATATAAGACTATATTGGCAAAAGTCTCATTTTAACATCAGCGTGAGGGTTTAGCCATGTATTGTTAATTACATTTACCGTTGTAGTACACCTTTATTAGTGATTTGTTCCATTTTGAGCCTTAGCAACGCTCCTTTGTCTTCTGTTTACATAACTGTGGAGACTTCCTCAACACTGACTGTGTTATGTGAACAGAAGACAGATGAGCGTTGCTAAGGCTCAAAATGGGCCACTTTAGAGCTATTTTTCTAATAGAAATGTACGATTTCAGTAATTAAAGTAAATTACAAAAATGGTCAGTATCACTGCCCCTATACATTAGAAAAATAAAAGAAAGAATGACAGTTACACTGTAAGACCACCCTATGTACAGCTATCTCTGTACATACAATGACACAGGGAACGCTATAAATTACTGGTAAGACAGTCCTGTGCACAGCTATCAGTGACTGATATCTGTATACATGCTTAGGCTTCATTCACACGACCGTATTTTGTTTCCGTGTCCGTTCCGTTTTTTTTGCGGACCGTATGCGGAACCATTCATTTCAATGGGTCCGCAAAAAAAATGGAAGGTACTCTGTGTGCATTCCGTTTCCGTATGTCCGTATTTCCGTTCCGCAAAAAAGATAGAACATGTCCTATTCTTGTCCGTTTTGCTGACAAGGATAGGCATTGTTACAATGGATCCGCAAAAAAAAAAAAAAACGGAAACACGGATGCCATACGGAACATCATCCGTTTTTTTTGCGGATCCGCAATTTGTGGACCGCAAAACACATACGGTCGTGTGAATGAAGCCTTACACAGAGAATGCTATCAATCACTGATAACACCTCCCCCGTGTACAGCTGAAGTCAGAAAAAGCGGAGATCTAAAAGTTTAAGTTATACGTTTTATTGAATCTTTTCCCAAAAAAATACATATATCTGCTCAGCTCCTCATGCTCTATAACATGCTGCCTGCAGATTGCACCGCATTGTGTGGTGACAGGTTCTCTTTAAAACAAGACACACAATAAGATTACTAGCGAGCTGGGTCGATGTAAAGGGTTTAACATTCTTTCTGAGTCAAAGAAAAAAACAGTTCAGACATTTTCAAGAATATATTACTTTCCAAGAGAAAATGAGTAACATCAGCCCTTTCGAGTTTCCTTATAAACAGGAGTCTGAATACAGGTAGAGGACGCATGCACTTGAATTAAATCCCAGAAACAAGTAAAGAATATTGAGCTATCACTGCCAGAAAAACGACATAAACTGTCAGTAAAAGAGCTAGCTGTGTACGCGCAATCAATAACGGCTACAGGTTTTGTCAGCGGCACACAAAAATAATATACTATATGAAGTTTTAATATATTGGGTAATATAAAGTCATTTTATGATTAGTGATACTGGTTAAATCGGCCAATATTTCATCTTTAAGAGGCATCCTTTGGATGATCTCAGTGTTCCTCTGCGGTCGACTGTGAGATAATGCGCCAGACATATGTCAAAATGGATGAAATGAGTTACAGAAGGAAACGCAGGAACATACGTCTCAGCTGCTGTCAGGCACAATACGTGACAACAATTACCCGGTGGCATTCCCTTCCTGTGATCTTTATACAATCCCTTTATCCTTGGTCATCACTCTTTCCTTGGTCATTGTACATCATCGGGGTAGTTTCTAAGGAAATGTAGTTTTCCTCTATACTTGCCCCGAGGAACCCTCTAGAACAGCTGATCAATAGCTAAAGTAGCACTAAATCAGAAATGAGGTACTAAAAATTTAATTTTGCTTTACTATGGCAGTAAATGAAAGAAAATGTACGAGTTGAGCCATGTCAATCCATTCTACAAGGCAGTGAGCTGGAGACTTAAAGGGTTTTTTTCGGAAACGTAAATACTGATGACCTATCCTCTGGATGGGAGGGGGTCCGACACTCTGCCCCCTGCCGATTAGCTGTTCGAGAAGGCAGCGGCGCTCACAGTAGAGTTGAGTCCTTCTCACGGCTTTTCCTAGGCCGACTAACGACACTCATCAGTCACATGACCTAGGCAAAGCTCAACCCCATAGAGGTGAATGGGGCTGAGCTGCAAGACCAAGCACAGCCACTATACAATGTACGGCACTGTGCTTGGTGAGCATGGTGTAGGCTGTGGGAGCGCTGGTGCCTTCTCAAACAGCTGACCTGCAGGGGTCCTGGGTTTCGGACCCCCACGGATCAAATATTGATAACCTATCCAGAGGTCAGGTCACCGGTATTTCAATCTCGGAAAACCCTTTTAAAGGGGTTGTGCAGCCAGTACATATTGATGACTTATCCTCAGGATAGGCCATCAATGTCTGATCAGTGGGGTCTGACTCCGGGCACCCCCTCCGATCAGCTGTTTGAAGAAGAGCAGGCGCCAGTGCAAGTGCTACTTCCTCTTCAACATTACACAGCGCACTTACACTCAAATGCGCGTGCCTCCTCTTCAAACAGCTGATGGGCGGGGATACCAGGATTCAGACCCTCATGATCAGATATTGATGACCTATCCTGAGGTACTGGCTGCACAACCCCTTTAAATAATCTAAAAAACTGGTTTCCCTCAGATCACCTCATCTAACCCCTCCAGGATACTTCCAGTTTGGGCTTTGAAGATGTAATGAATGATTTGTATTTGCCTTCTCATATCCTGATGTTGTCAGGCTGGGGTGCCTGGGGCCCAACAGTAACACATTCTATGGATCTACTGTACAGCTACATGCAAATATTACCCTACCCCCATTAGTATACCTATAAACGTGGGCTATTTGTTCAAACACTGTATAATTATGCAGGTGTGGACATACAAAAACGCAAACCCTTGATAACAAAACACTGAAACACGTATAGAAATATATCAAAATATCTTTATTAGTGCATAAAACTCAGCATAAAAACAATTCATTGCACTGACACACCACAAGCCACAAAGGGGCCATTAAGGGTCGCCTGTAGTAACATATACAAAGTCTAATAAGGATAAATATGCACAAAACGCAAATCAAACCATATGGTATTCCCCAAAACCATTATCCATAGACAAAAAGTGTATATAAAGCAATATAATACATAAATATAATATAATACAGACCTAGATTGGCACCACCAAAATAGAACCACCCCAACACGTTTTTCGTGTCAGCTTCCTCAGGTGACCCTGTTAGACCCGGAAAAAACACTGATCAGGGCTTTTTACACCCTCCAAAATAGAGGAAATTTTTTTTTACATTGATGGAAAAAAAATAAAATAAATACCCTCATTAGCAGATCCCGAAAACTGAGGCAAGCACATTTTCTTCAGTAGCAGCCCGCTGCCTAGCCTGTTCCTCACACTGTTCTGAAAATTCTGAAAATATGCCCAGACAGTGGCCGACAGCAGCAAAGCCTGGCAAGATGATTAATAACGGAGGGCCATACAGGGTGGGTGCCAGGGAAACAAGATGCTGGCCTGTGTCTACGTCTAGAAGTCATCTCATCCACCCGATGCATCTATAATTGTAAACTGGGTAGTCTGCTACATAAAGTTTACCCAGCTTTTATAAGAACCCGTTGGCTGGTTGAGATGCTGTCCACTGCCTATCTTTATGTAGTACAGTTAGTCTATGTGCCAAGTGCCACTCGGGCAGGTGGTGGGAGACTGAGGGCCCATCGGTGGATTCACCTGTTGTCCGGTGGACCCATCCGAACCTGCATCCTGACCATTATAACTTTTCATTTTTAATTTACTTTTAATTTTTAATCAGACACAGATGTGTGAGGCCCTTTTTTGGTGAAGAGGTTGTACTGTGTTTGGGTTCTAGTTTAGGGAACATACAGGAATGCATTTATGTTTTTTTTATAAATTTATACTACGGAGAAAATAGAAATGGAGATACCCCTTTATCTGATGCTGGTGACTACTGGACAAGTATTTTCAGATGACTTAAAACTTCTGGTGTTCAGGAAGAGGTAGGCAGACCAAGTAAAAAGTGGGAAAACCTACAAAGTAAACGGGTCCATGCAAAGGTAGGTAGCTGGTGCACAAACAGAATGTGGCGGCAGTTAAAGGAGAGCACACATTACTTTAGGAACCTATTATAGGAAATGTTATGAGCCCCGATGACAGGTACTAGTTCTCTGACCGATGCTTCCCCTAAGGGTTGACTGAAGCCTTCACCTACTATCTTGAGCTAATGGAGGTATTTTACAGTCAGGGGCTAGAGGTCAACAGAGTGGATAACAAACACTTCTCTAAGTTGTGCTTTCCATAGCCTTATCAGGCCTCAGCGTTATAAGGGCATGTGTGCTATTTCCACTGTTTGTACAATGCCAACACTTTCTTTCGATTGTTTCCTGAATGAGATGGACTTGCCCTGGTGACCTGATGTTTAAAGACAAGGTTAACAGGGCAGAATCAAAGGTCAACAGGATGCGTACCAAAGAATTGTATTTTCTTGATAAAAAGGACATTAGTTGTGTAGCCTTGAGATAGATATATATATATATATATATATTATATAGTATATATAGTATATATATATATAAATATATATTGTTAAAATGTCATATATAATAACTCACAAATAAAAGATTTTAGCTTTTAAACCAACCCACCCAATCACTTGAGAAAGTAGGAAGGGAACAGTCATAAGTACTTGAATTCAATCCTCCAAACTAAAAGATCAAAATGAACTCTATTTGGTCCAAATTTTTTGGAATTTTCTATATTGATTTCTATTTTTGTATTTTTAAAAAAAAAAATACAGAATTAGAATCTTTATTCCTCCAGCAATGATTTTTCACAAGCAGTATGGTCTGAGTGTCAATTCAGCCTTATACTGGTTGTGGGAAATATGGGATCATTAAAGGAATATTAAAAAAAAAAAAAAAAAAAGACACTGGACTGCAGTGCATGACTCTAAAAACTGAAGCCACAAACGATCTCTGCACTAGTATAACACAATGTATACACTTTTTGAAAAATAAGCATTTTTTCCTGTTTTCATTGTGACATTTCAAGAGCCATAAGATTTTTTAATTTTTCCATCAATGTAAATTTGTTAGCCACTTCTTTTTTTTTTTTTTTTTGGGGGGGGGGCATAAAAAGCACTGATCAGTTTTTTTTCTCGGGCAGAGGGGATGCAAAAAGAAAAAAGAAACAAAAACAGTTCCACTGCTTTTGTCTTGCTTTTTTCATTGTTTACCATAGAGTAAAAATAACAGGTTAACTTTATTTTAAGCGTACCAAATATGGTAATACTAAATAAGCATAGGGTTTATGCTTTCTAAAGTTTAAAAAAAAAAAAAAAAAAAGTCATAACTTTTTTTATTTTATGCGAATAAAGCCAAATGGACTGTTGGAGTTATTAGTGGTACTATTTTGGGGTAGATATACAATAATTTATTTACCATAAAAAATGTATTTTCGTGAGGAATGGAAAAAAATGAATTTCCACTGAGTATTGTGTAAAAACTTTATTCTACAGATCATTGTGATTGTGGTGGTAATAACATGATTTTGTTTTAAGGTGAACTATATTAAAATGATTGCTTTTATTGTAAAAACAAAAACCGTTCATTAACTTTAAACCACTTTTTTGTCCCTATGTGGAATCTGAAGCAGCAGTCCCTGAACTGCTTCTACAAGAATTTAATTTTAAAACCCACAACACGTCAAAGAATTATTGCCTGTACTGAAAAGCCTTCCCATGGCATGGCTTAATAGGCAGATCCTGGGGCTTTTAGTAGACCTGCTGCTGCTGGCCAATCCAAGGGCAGGGCTGGACAAGTAGGAAGCGTCTTGGGCTACCTTCGCACAGTGTGCATCAGGTAGTCTGAGAAGTGGTGCGGCCATATTGAATGGTAGAAGAGGAATTGACAGATCTGCAGCTAGAAGATGAAAAGGAGATTACCAAGTGCTTCCCAGTGAATGTTAATTTTTTTTATTTTTTCTTGAACTGGAGGGTTACTTAAAACGTCCGCCGTAAACACACTATGCAGCAGTCATTAAAGGGGTGGTCTAACTTCAGTAAGTGGCATTTATCATGCAGAGGAAGTTAATACAAGGCACTTACTAATGTATTGTGATTATCCATATTGCTTCCTTTGCTGGCTGGATTAATTTTTCCGCCACATTATACACTGCTCGTTTCCATGGTTACAACCACCCTGCAATCCATCAGTGTTGGTCGTGCTTGTACACTATGGGAAAAAGGACCAGCCTATGTGCAATCCCATGGTCCCGGCTACCAGAGAGACTGATGTTTTTTCCTGTAGTGTGCAAGAACGGCCACCACTGATGGATTGCAGGGTGGTCTGTAACCATGGAAACGAGCAGTGTACAATGTGATGGAAAAATGAATCCAACCAACAAAGGAGACAATATAGACAATCACAATACATTAGTAAGTGCCTTGTAGTAACTTTCTCTACATGATTAATGCAACTTACTGAGGTGAGACAACCCCTTTAATGGGTTAAATAAAAAAACTTTTCAGTGAACAGACTGTTAAAACACACAATATATGATATAAAAACGGAAAATAAAAAACCCTTATTAAAATAAAATAAATAAAAGACCGGCTGAAGTTCTACCATTACAGGACACACATCGCTTTTAATTACTTTTATAGCCCCACAGATCCGTGTAAACATCTACATATTATATAAGGGATCGCGTGTCCACGTTACTTTCAAAGTACAAGCGAACTAAAACTAATATTTTCAGAGTCCTGAAAAGTGGGCATTTTGTCTACTAAAATCCGGATTAGTGCCCCATTAATGTATTTACAGAGCATAAAACTATGCAAGCGTAAATCACGATAGATATTTCTCCACGCAAGCTTATAAATATTCTCCTATTTCCCATAGTAAGTATCCCATGAAATAATAGCATTGTAAAGGTGAGGCGGGGATGAGAAGTGCTGTTTATAGAAGCCAGCTGCTTAGACTTTGGCGCCCGGTGTTATTAAACTTGCTATTTTATGCTTACGCAGTCTCCCCTCCCTTCGGCTGCCCCCACTGGCACAGGTACAGCTGAAACCTTAAATCCAATGCAAGGATTCTGTAAGTGATTAATTGTTTGAGACACGGCTGACCATATGGAACAGAGAAGGCATCAAGTAATTCATACTTCTGTAAGCGCTGCTTGGCCCCTGTTGCTTTTAATGCACAGGAAGAGTGCTGGCGAAACCTAGACCGGGTGTCTTGCCCCTGACAGCCCATTAAGAAATCTCGAAGCACCTCTCTCAAGTTCTGCTCTTGCTTTCTCAATGGCAGCCCTAATAAAACAGAAGCAAATCTTTCCAGCAAGTCTTAAATCTTTCACGTACAGTACATTAGCAGCGGATTGCTAAAACAAGTGCCTTTTTTTTGGGGCCCAATAGGAAATTGGGACTTCATTCCCCTTGACTACTTGCGAAAAACAAGTTGTATGAACCGTATCGTGAGCATAGGTGCCTTTTGTAAATGCATCAATGACATGTATACACACAAGCCTTCTCCTTCTCTAGTCCCACCTCTGGAGAACCTACTCATCCTGAACCACAGTATAGGCCATTATCGGGCACTGAAGAGTGCTACGAAAATTGTATGCTGAAAAAAAGTGAGCTCTGGAATGGAAAAGTGTCAGCCACGACTACTACAATCAGATAACTGTCTACGTCTACAAATGGTCTTCCAAGTGGTAATGTATCTATGGAGTGCTGCATCAAAACATCCATTGTACAGGGTGAATGTATAGAAATAGCATAACTTTCAGTAGGGGAAATGACAAGGAAAGTTATTCTAATATACTTTATTAAAATGTACCTGTTAGAACGGTAGATGATGTAATCTGTAGTGAATGTAGTCTTCTCATCAGTGACTGTATTTGTGAGTTATAACCTCAATTCTGATCCTCAGCTGTGTCATGTGACCAACACGCTGATCGCCAACTGACACAGGAAGTCAGTTACGTCTCTATTCATTCCACTGACACTGAGGTTCCCATAAGAATATATAAAGAAACTGACTTTCCGTCCACATATAAGATGTTGTGTTATTTGGAAAGTCAGAGTGTTAGTCACATGACACAGCTGAGGATCAGAAGGGAGGTTATAACTCACAAATACAGTCACTGGTAAGAAAATTACCTACACTACAGTTTACATCATGTACCTTTCTAACAGGTCAGAAAATACATTTTTGTGGGAGTGCTTCCATAAGTGAATTTGTATCTTAGTTTATACAGTATATATTGTTTGCATCTATTTTTGTGCACTAATACCCCCTTTTCTGTGATTTACTTTGATATATATAGCCACTGACATCCGCAATCATTATTATCACATCATGCAGGATGTTTTTTATCCTTTTGTCTCTGTGAGTTTTGCTTAATTTGTACATTTGTTTGAAAAAAACAAAACAAAAACTGGCACTGAAGTGTCCCTTAGCAGTGCTCTTCAAGTAAGTATTACTAAGGAAAACCTGACTGATTGCTCCCTCATATATATTTGCTGGAACTGATATATATACACATACACACTGTATATATACTGCCTTGTCTCCCTGCTCTTATAGAGATCAGGAGAAGCTGTTCTACAATATACAAGGACAGTTATATATAATACATATAGGCCTGATTTATCATGACTTCACTCCAGAATTCTGCATCAAAAAGTCACAAACTGGGGCCTTCGTGATTTTTTATTATCACTTGTACAAACATTTTGTGACTTTTTGGATTTTAACACCACACACTCCAGTTCTGAAATATGGGTAGGAAAGAGGGCATGGTTAGCTATGTTAAAGAAGAACTCCCGCAAAAAATTTTATTCCATGTCCTGCTAGAAATGTACATGATATAATCTGTAGTGAATGTCATTTTCTTACCAGTGTCTGTATTTTTGACTTATATAATCCTGAAGTTTCTTATCTGTATCATGTGACTAGGAATTAGACCCACCAACTCACACAGAGACTTATGTGTGGACAGGAAGTCTAATTCTCTATGCATTCCTACAGGAGCCTCACTTTCAGTCTCATAGGAATGAATAGAGAAGTGACTGGCTTGCTGTCCTGGGTCAGTTGGAGGTCAGGGAGTTGGTCACATGACCCAGCTACAATAAGAAGAGAGGTTATTACTCACAATTACATTCTCTGATAAGAAGATGACATTCACTACAGATTATATCATGCACCTTTCTAACAGGTCAGAGAATAAACATTTTTGCGGGAGTTCTTCTTTAATGAGTTTCACTCCAAGATTATCACTGAGACTTTTTTTTTTTTTTTAAGTTGCACTCTCCATCCAGTAGAAGTGTCGAGTAGGAAAACTGTAGTAGTTTTGTCTGGATAAAAGTTTTAGGTTTAAGGATAAGACACATTTATCAAATTTATCATGAGACATTTGATAAATGTGGCATAAAGTATGGCAACACAGACTCAAACAAAACTGACTTCTCCTGGTATGTTGTGCCATCCCTCTATCATTTCTATTAGAATTATATGTATGAATTGCCAACAGTTTCCTGTAAAGGTCCAACTGGGTGTTACTATCCAACCGTCAGACTGTGCATGGACACCCACCCCACCGGTAACACTCTGACTGGCAATTCATTTATAAACTTCCTGTAGGAATAACAGGTGAACAGCACAACATAGAGTGATAAGAATAGATGTTCCAGAATTGTTATTACATGGGGAATGTAGTAGCTAATAAAACGGATATGTCAGGAGAGGTGACAGGTCCATTTTAAGTCTAGGTTCATATATTACGTTTTAAACAAGGTTTTAGCTTGCTTCCTCAAATGAAAACATCATCCCTCTCCACATTCTGGGACCCATTCCAACTCTACCTTTACTAAAAAAAATAAATGAATAAATAAAAAGCATACTTATACGTGTGTATTTAAAAACAATTAAAATTAAAATTATATGCATATACTTTGCTAAAAAAAATACTAAATTAATACTTAAGTAAATTTAAATATGGTGAACTTGGGCCTTTATCAGGGGTTTAGACAGAGTGAAAAGTGAGGATATGGGCTTAGGCCCCTTTTACACAGGTGTGTTTTCCACATGGGTGCGATTTGTGAAAGGGGTTCTGTAGTTCTTTAAAACTGATGATCTATCCTCTGGATAGATCACCAGCATCTGATCGGCGGCGTTCCAACACCCCGGGACTGTTTGAGAAGGCAGCGCCTGGGCAACGTTTGGGGGCAAGCCATTCAAGTGAACAGAGTTTAGCCCAGCCCGGGCCAGTGAAACTAGTCGTGACATCACTGCCTGCGGTAAACACAGAGAAGGCCGCGGCACTCCTGCAGTGTCGCTGCCTTCTCAAACAGCTGATCGGAAGGGTCCCGGGTGTCAGGAGCGCCGCGGCCTTCTCTGTGTTTACCGCAGCCCAGTGACATCACGACTAGTATCACTGGCCTGGGCGGGGCTAAGCTCCATTCAAGTGAACAGAGCTTAGCCTCTCCCAGGCCAGTGATACTAGTCGTGACGTCACTGGGCCTGAGGAAAACAGAGAGAAGGCTGCGGCACTCCTGCAGCGCCGCTGCCTTCTCAAACAGCTGATCGGCGGGGTCCCGGGTGTCGGACCGCCGCCGATCAGATGCTGGTGATCTATCCAGGGGATGGATCATCAGGTTTACAGAACCGTAGAACCCCTTTAAGTGAACACATAGCACCCGCATTATTCATTTCAATAGGTCTGTGTACATGAACGTTTTTTTCACGCATCAGTTCTGCGTTGCGTGAGAATCGCAGCATGTTCTATATTCTGCGTTTTTCACTTTCGTTTTTTTTTCATGAAGATGCTATCAGTTTTGATGCGCAAAATATATGAACATGCTGCGATTTTCACGTAATGCAGAGATGATGCATGAAAAACAACGCTCATGTATACAGACCCATGTGAAAGGGGCCTAAGACTATATCCTCACTTTTCATTCTGCCTAAACCCCTGGATAAGGCCCAATTTTACCATATTTAAATTTTCTTAAGTATTAATTTAACATTTTTTTTTTTAGCAAAGTAGAAATGAATGGGTCAGGATTCAGTGTGTTTAAGTACAGACGGAAAACTTGCTTGCGTGTAAGGGGCCTAATCCTTTCAATGCTGCGATCAACACTGAATGCAGCATTCAAAGGTCCCTGAGCCATGACCAAGGACCACACCTTGCATAGACAAACAGGCCAGGTTATACTGAAGGAGCCACGGGCAGTTTGACTTATTTCCCATTAGTATACAATCTAATGTATTGGCGTATAACTATATTAAAATTAAACATTCTCCATATGGGAATAAAAAAAAAAAATACAACAAAAATTAAAAAAAAATAAAACAAAAAATAGGAAACACATACTCCTCAGAACTCACTGTTGTCAATAATTTAAAGGGGCATATCACCTGGATATGACATAGGTGCTGGCCCTACCTCTGGTTCCCTTAATTATCGGGAGAATGGGTCACTGACGACACCTAGTCTGCAATTCCCCAGCCCCCTATGCTTGCTGCACAGGGGAACCTGCATCTTTCGGGCATTTATGGCACATCTGTGCAGAAACAAGTTCCTCTTTAAAAGAGGTTTTTCAAGATTTTAATACCGATAACCTATCCTCAAGATAGGTCATCAGTATCTGATTGGTAGGGGTCCGGCACCCTCTGCCATCTCGAACAGCTGATCAGTGGGAGTCCCACTGAACGTATACTTAGCCACAAAATGTGGACAACGGGCCAATTTAGCTCCCAGGAAACCTAATTGTGTGACCGTCCCCTAAAGTCCCCTTCACATGAGCAGATAATTGATTTGATGAAGCGAGGAATGAGTCGTTAACATTCAAAAGACACCCGAGTATCGTGTAAATGTTCATGAGTGTGATCGTGTAATCGATCGTTGGTCGGGCAAACAGTTGCATTTAAATAAAAAAAATAAAACTAATAATAAAATGAACAGAAATTAAAACCTGGCTTAAAAGAACGTACCATGCAATGATTGACCCTATGTGGGATCCAACGGCTTACAAAAACAGGCACCTCTAAAACGTAACTCTTAATAGATTTAAAATAAGTCAAATTATTTAAACGTATCCAAATTTGGGGAAATTTGAATATTTTGACTTATTTAAAATCTATTTATATTAAAAGTTAAGTTTTAGAGGTCCCTATTTTTGTGAACAAGCTGTTGCATTTATACTAAAAGATAACTGACTGCGTGGATGGTGTTTGGGGATTGCTATACCCTTGAAGGTGTGAAAACGGTGTGTTACAAAGGTGAGTAAATACCCTTTGTTCCCCTTCCACAATACACATTGTCTGCAGTTATGTAAAGGTAAGGAATCCGCACTCGTGAGAAGATAAGAAATAACGAATACTCTTTCCTACACAATAGTAAAACTTGAGACACTTGTATTCAATCTGTTCGTTTGCTGGAGGACTGTGGTGTTCCATGTTTGGCGAGTGAATATTCGCTCAGAGTTCAGAAGTGGGAAAATTAACAACCAATGTTCAAAGTGTTTCCTACCACTTTAATTTGACCAATAAGAGAACACTTAAAGGAGCGAACAAATGTTGAGTCCACAACCTTTTGTGGTTTGCAGCTGAAGTAATTATTATGACATGAGTGTCGTAACAAATCCACACCCACTGTGGAATCGTCTGTGCCATAAACCAGTGTTCCGAGAGCCCTAATACTTTATAATATTATTCACCCAAGTCTACAGGGGTGAATAATATTATAAAGTGTCACGGGCACTCGGAGAGGAATTGAATTGCTTTTAGGTTTTTATTCCATCCAAAGTTATGTTGACATGGCCAATGTTTCGGTCCAGAAATAAAACTTAAAAGCAATTCAATTCCTCTCCGAGAGCCCTAATACTTTATAATATTATTTTCTGGGGATTGCCCTATCATTGAGCACCGGGACCTAATCACTAATGTGGAGTGCCAACCATTTTTCTTTTTTCTGTCCACAGGGGTGGACTGGCCATAGGCATTACAGGGAATTTTTCTGGTAGGCTGATGCCAATATGGCCACCAGCCGTCATTATAAGAGGAAGTCTAAGCAGCGTGCTAAAGGTAGGATATGATTGGTGCTGTGGCTGTACCTTCTAAGCCCCTTGCTCCATATCATAATTAAAGGAAATCTGTCACATGATTTTAGTGTTTTAAACTAAAACTATAGCCATGTTCAGTAAAGTACCTTGAGTCTAGATTGGTCTCCAATCTTTTTTTTCAGATTCCGTTTTCGTTTTATTTGACTTTTTCTCATATGTAAATTTCCTCTGAAGGAGCAGAGGGGCGTTAGGAAGCCCAGTAACGCCCCTCCTGTGTCCAGCACGCCTTCTTCATGCTGCAAAACGCGCCTATTTAGGGACACTAACGGCCCATATTAGCATTGTAGGCCGCCGCCCCCTCAACTACGTCACGGCAGCTCTGGAAACCACTCGCAGAGCTGCCTGCTTTGCCCCGGCCGAAATCTCGCACAGATGAATCTCGCGAGATTTCGGCCGGGCAAGCAGGCAGCTCTGCGAGTGCGTTTGGCAAATAGGCCGTTTGCAGCATGAAGAAGGCATGCTGGACACAGGAGGGGGGCGTTACTGGGCTCCCTAACGCCCCTCTGGGCTCCTTCAGAGGAAATTTACATATGAGAAAAAGTGAAATAAAACGAAAACGGAATCTGAAAAAAAAGATTGGAGACCACATCTAAACTCAAGGTACTTTACTGAACATGGCTATAGTTTTAGTTTAAAACACTAAAATCATGTGACAGATTTCCTTTAAATACAAATTAAGAAGACAGAATGTAGCAACTATTAACGGCCACCACGTAGGGATTAGTTTCTGGGGAGGTATTTTCTGCTGCACTATGGTATAGCTGACTCCAACTTGTATTGGCCTCATCTACTTGTGTTGCCCCGTCTTCTGTAAATTTGGACCCACCTACAACATTGGGGCCACTTTTATTATTGGGTTTTTTTTTTCCAGGGCCACTTTAAATTCCCAGTCTGCCCCTGCTCTCTACACCTGTGGACTACAAATGCTGATTTACGTGTCTACATCACCAATCGCAAAAATGACAAACTAAACGATTATCACTTTTCCTTCGATTGTCCAATAGTTTTACACTGCTGTATCGATAAACTGATCACTTTCGCTTAATTTTGCGATTTTTAAAAAATATTATCTACTCATCGAAAGTGGCCTTAAGAACTTGAGCGTTAAGAATACAAAAGGCTTACAAGTAAGAGACTATTATGGGGTGGAGTATCAGAGTGTCTGTGTTCCTGATCTACCCGCTGTGCAGGGAACTATAACACCACTTCATTCTCCATAACACAGCTATTGTGTCTACTGTGAACCGTGAATGTGAAGGGGGGTCAGTACCCTTTAAAGGGGTCTTCCCATCTCAGCTGTTCCTGGCTGAGACTGGAATAACAGCCATAAGTGGTGGCCAGAGGTGATCACGGCAGAGGAAACAGAAGAGGGGGCTGTGCTGCACGATTTCTTTACGGTAGCTTCCATTCACTTCTATGGAGGTTACGGAAACAGTGCAGCACACTCAGCTGGTTCCACAACCCTGGACACCGTATCTGATGGCCTAGATGGGAATTCGCCTGTAGTAACGGCATATGCTAGGGATGTGTCATCAATTCGGAGTACACCTTTAAATGCAGTCTTCTTCATGGTTTTCCTAGCAATTAGGAACCATAACTATCAACTTTTGTCTGGTAATTGGTTATGCTGTTGGTCTTCTGCCTTAGATCTATTTGCCTTACTGGATATAACTTTTAATACTTTACTTTTAATTTGCTAACCACTAAACAGGGAAATGTATACTAACGAGGTACACAAAACCTAATAAACACTATTGTAACAGACATGGACCCACTGTGCCAACTAATCATTTTGGCGGTGGTGGTCCCCTGGCATTCATCTTTTATCCCCTATACAGGGATCTGGACAGGGGTGGACTGGGAACTTAAAGTTGTCCTGGAAAAGGACCTAAAAGTGAGCCCCATGTTGTAGGCAAGTCCAAACTGACAGAAGGTGAGGCAACACAAGTAATCAGGGCTAGCAATACTGTAGTGTGGCAGAAAACACAGCCCCCGCAAAACCAAACACCAGAGTGCAGCATAAAATACTGCCTTATCACCATCCTGAGGATGGCCATACAACGCTGAATTCAGGAGGGCACTTGCAACTGCCGGCCAGGTGCATAAGTACTTGATGCTCCTAGCATTAATTGATGCTGGGAGCATCAGATTATTATGTATCTGGCCAGCAGAAGTAATGAGTGCTTGGATGGCCCCCTGGACATCAGCCCACCGGGAAATTTCCCTGTAGAATCTAAGGCCAGTCTGCCCCTGGATCTGGACTTTGCTGCAGGGAATCAACCAGGAGGCTACCCGCTGAAATAGTCCCGATGTAGTTGGCAGCCGATTCCCGGGGATCAAAGACAAAGGTGCAAGACACCGAGGGGGTCACAAAATATACGTAGTTTAGAGACAGGCCAAGGTCAGGCAGGCAAAGTATTAGCGTATATGACGGACATGTCCAAAGTCAGGGCTGTTAGCAGTATGACAATCTGAGAACAGGCTAAGGTCAGAACAGGAGGCTAGAGTTGGTAGTCAGGTAGGAGTTTGGGACGCAAGTAGTCAGACAGAGAAACACAACTTAGCTGGTTACTAGAGACTAAGGAACCTAAGGATCAGGCACAAATTAAGAGGGCAGGGGAGCATTTAAAGCAGTAGCAGCTGTGCAACTGCACACAGCAAGGATTGGGGACAGTGGTAGTAGCAGAAATGGGAGTAGTAGTAGCTCAAAGTTCTTAGTAGACGCAGCGGGGGACACGGACCGCAAACTCAACAACATGGATGCATGGCCTGTGAGGTTATGGTCATTTTGATCTCGCCAAGAGTACTTCTATGTTAATATTCAATCGTTATGGCACATTTAAGGTGCTTTTTTTTTCACACACAACGCTTAACGTTTCTTTTTCCGCAGACTGGTATTGTGTCAAGTCCAAACGATCAATAATTCCATTGGAGGGTAATTTGTTAGGACGTGTCTGCGGTGCAAGGTTACAACGCCAGAAAAGTGAGTGTTGGAGCCATGTGGAGTAAAACAGTGAACTTACTTGGCATCTTAAAGTCTGCGGGTGAGTGCAAGGTTAACCTTTTACCACAAGTAATCTATCGTGTAACCCCCCCCCTTCTCCAGGACCCTTAACACCAGGCATTCTGGAGCAGTCACGTCTTACGGACTGAGTTATATGAAGTGAAACTAAAAAATAGGGAAGGGGGAAAAGGCTGGAGTGGGAAACTGGAAGATAAATCGGCTACCAAGAGAAGCCAGATGACAGGATGGTGCCCGGGTTGTGAATATGTTTGGAAACACAGTGAAGGCGAGGAGAGAACGTAGCTTTTGTTTGCTGCCCTACAGCCTGTCTTTATCCCAGCGGCTGCCTGCTTGGGTGAACATATGTTTTCTGAACAAGAAGTGGAGCAGAAAGTGCTCTTTGTTATTCAGTCTTTTGTGGATCCGTCTTGCCCTTGTCCATGTTTAGGTCGGGTCTGAACACAACTTTGTAGCAGACACTTAAATTCTGAAGAGCTGACATGGTATCCCATGCATCAATGGGAAATTACTATTGATGGAGGCGGCTGAGTCAGTGGATACAATTATGGTTCACAGCATTTGTGCTTCTTAATTAGTTACAAAAAAAAGACCATAATAGTTAGTTAGGATAAGCTAAGTGTTATTAACCGCATTGAGATACAAGGCTTCAGGGGGAAATCACGGTTTACACTTTTGCTTTCCCAGTGTTTATTGGAATAAACATTAAACTAACAAAAATGTATGCTTACAATAATAATACACAATTATACACAAAGTATTTAAATAGTTAAACTAAAATTGGACGGGTCATACCTTATACCTAAAAATAAAAAATCTGATCTGTCTGATTTATCAATCTATCTCTACATCTACCCCATCTAATGTCTCTATCTATCTCATATATCTATCTATCAATCTATCTATCTCATATCTATCTCATATATCTATCTATCTCATATATCTATCTATCTATCTATCTATCTATCTCCTATCTATCTCCTATCTATCTATCTCATATATCCATCTATCTAATATATCTATTATCTATCTATCTATCTATCTAGAAAAAAATAATTCCACGGCTCCCGATTGTATCTAAAAGTAGGTGTTCTTTATTCCCAGCGCACGTTTCATCCTCTTACTGGATTTTTTCAAGCAGTACATCTTGAAAAAGTCTAAGAGGACTGAAACGTCGCGCTGGTGATAAAGAACACCTGCTTTTACTACAACTCGGGAGTCCGTGGATATTTTTTCTATTTACTTTGGAAGTTTGATCTACTGAGCTGCTCATATTACTTTGTCACATCTGTGCTCTTCCATCTATCTATCATCTATCTATCTATTATCTATCCCATATCTATCTCCTATCTATCTCACATATCTATCTATCTCATATATCCATCTATGGCATATATCCATCTATCTAATATATCCATCCATCCATCTATCTATCGAGCTCATATATCTATCTATCTATCTATCGATCTATCTCATATATCCATCTGTCTAATATATCCATCCATCTATCATATCCATCCATCTATCTCATATCTATCTATCTCATATCTATCTCATATCTGTCTAATCTATTTTATCTATCTATATATCTATCTAACCTATCTTGTCTGTCTAATCTATCTTTCCAATACTTATCTATCTACCTAATCTATATATCTAAATATCTATCTATCTATCTATCTATCTATCTATCTATCTATCTATCTATATTTCCAATACTTATCTATCTACTTAAATATTAATCTATTAATTTACCTATCCTACATCCATTTATACCTCTATTATCTATTGCATAACAATGCAATTCAGCCCCTGGAAGAGGTAGCAGTGGTGGTGGATCAACGGGGAAAGGGAAGTTAAAATGGTTTGCCGAGATTTTAATACTGATGACCTATCCTCAGTATTAAATCAGTGGAGGTCTGACACCTGGGACCCCCGCTGACCAGCTGTTTAAGAAGTCACAGAAGTTCCTGTGAGGCCCTCGGCCTTCTCCTTGCTCACCAAGCACAGCGCCGTACATTGTATAGTGGTTGTGCTTGGTATCGCACCTCTATGGGCCTGAGCTGCACCTAGGCCATGTGACCGATGAATGCGTCACCACTGACCTACAAAAAGTTCTGAGAAGACCATGACGCTCACAGGAGCACCGATGCCTTCTTAAACCCTCCCGGGTGTTGGACCCCCACCGATCAGATACTGACGGCCTCTATCCAGAGGATATGTCATCAGTATAAAACTCCCTGAAAACTCGTAGTTTACAGAAATAGACCTTGAAGAACCCCTTTATGCATACATTTGGATCTGCAAAAATTCAATGCAAAATTCAACAAAAAATTAGCGAAGGCGATCAAAAGAGCAGCCATTGAGAGAAAAATGGATGCTGGAGGAATATGAGCGTTTTCAGATGGTTGAACGGAAGCAAAGACACTAAACATAGATGGAATGAAATCTAACTATGCCTTTTTTGTGCCTATGAGACAATGAGATATGTGGGCCTGTTGAAGCCTGTTGCCCGCGCGGCTTCTTTTCATTGTATTTGAGTGCACATTAAGGAAAACAATGGGAGGCCATTTGCATTGTAACCATGTGTAGGGGTTAGGCATGTGACCTCTATGGCTGCTGTACTTGTCTAGCGCGGAAAAGTTCTTGACAATATAAACAAGAATTACTGCTGTTCCAAAAGAGCACAGACAATTAAGGACAATGCCGAGCGCTTGTTGAACAGCTGTTGGAGGTTCCTCCTGACCTCAAGAAGTGGTTGCACTTTTGCGTGTTGGGAGTTGGAACATTTCTGGTCCCATTCAGTTTTTTTTTATTTTTTTTTTTGAGAAAACGTTCCACTTTGTGTTAGCGGTTTATGACCTTGTTTATGTCCTGGAAACCATCGCTATTAGGAATCAATGCAAAAGGAGTCCGATAACATTATGACCAGCTGTTAGTAGATAGATCTTCCTCTTGACACCATTATAACCCAGACAAAGAGCCACACCAGTGGTTTGTAGACTGAAGTAGATTTCTTGACCCTTTATTCTTTACGTGCATTTATATTATAGTTATAGCCACAGCCCAATAGTGGGGAAAAGGCTGAACATATTGAGTATGTTAGGTGACTTAACAAATGCTGGGGTGATGATATGCCTCCACTACTTTTTTTTATTTGGCTTTATAAATGGTGATGTCTGCTTACACCCTGGTCTCAGTCTGACTCTCATAGTCCTGATCTATCTATTCTCTGAATTTCTGGACTACAAGATGCTAGATTAGAATTATATATAAACAAGCTTTGAGGATTGAGGATGTCACATTCATTCTAATGCTATTTTTGTGCTTCAGGATCATTTTTTTAAACTCATCTTTCATCTTGGAATCCAGAAACTAATAACATTTTTAAGAGGTTGTCATAGGTTTTGATACTGATGGCCTATCCTTAGGATAGGTCATAAGTATCTGATTTGCCGATTGCAGGCACCCCCGATATTCAGCTGTTGGAAGAGGCTGTGGTGAAGACCAGTGACGTCACATTCATTGGTCACAAGGCCTACGCACAGTTTAGTCCCATTCAAATGAATGGGACTGAGCTTCAATACCAAGCACAGGTGTTATACAATCGATGGCGCTGTGTTTGGTAAGCTGTGCTGCTGCCTCCTCAAAGAGTCGATCGTCAAGCCTCCGGCCGATCTTATATTAACGACCTATCTTGAGGATGTGGTGAGGATAGCTCATCAATATTAAACACATAGAAAACCCCTTTAACATGGAAGGCTGAGGTCTACAAGACAATACCATACCATATTGTGGAAGATTCATGTTTGCCGAGGGTTTCATTTTTTTAAAACTAATATATATATATATATATATATATATATACACATACATACACACACCGTATTTTTCGCTTTATAAGATGCACTTCCCCCCCCCCAAAAGTAGGGGGAAAATTGCCATGCATCTTATAAAGCGAATACTAGTGAGCGCTTCCATTATGGAAGCGCTCACTAGTATGTATTAGGTGCCGGGAGTGGGAAAAGATACTTACCCTCTGGGTCTGGCGCTCCTCTGTCTTCTCTTGCCGGCGCTGCACTGTCCTGACCGCATTCAGTGATATGGGGGATGATGGGCTGATCTGAGGTCTGACATGGAGGGCTGATACGGGGGTCTGATGTGATGTCCTGAAATTTATGGGGGTATGATGAAAAATATATTTTTCTTATTTTGCCTACTCTAAAATCTGGGGTGCGTCTTATCATCGGGGGCGTCTTATAAAGCGAAAAATACAGTATATATATATATATATATATATATATATATATATATATATATACACACACATACATTGGGAGAGAATACTTCACCAATTCTGGCCTGGGTTCTTGCTTTATATATATATATATATATATATATATATATATATATAGTAACGTCTAGTGTTAAAGCAAGAACTTATGCTCATTACTTTCGGCCCCCAGACTTAATAAAGTGCAAAAAAAAAAGGATTAAAAAAAAAAAAAAAAAAAAGGTAAAATATGGGCATGGGGCATCCGTAAAATATTTTCAGTCGATAATGGGGCTTTTACAGGGAATATCCATTAGATACCTGATTTGTGCATTAGGACTATGGATGGAGAATGACAGCTATATAAAAAAAAAGCCCATGATTGATCCATTTGCCCTTTATTCCTAACATATTTACACTGACATTATACTTTTTTCTTCCAACAACCCAGACAATGTCTTGGACTACGTTCATTTTCTACATAAAATTTCCTCTTCCTGTCCAGTTACAGTTACTCTTTGATTTAAGCGAGGGCCAAGTCAGAAGCTACGTCAGCGCCCAAGCACAAGAAAGGATCAGATTGTCTTTGCCATATGGGTTTTTCAGGAGTAGGCCCCCCAAACGAATGGACAGAAGCAGCGTGCTTTGTGAAAGTGATACTTCCTATAGCAGTGCATGGGAAGTGCCATATAAACAGGACAAAAGGAAAGAGGCATGACCAGCGGGATCTTATAATAAATACCACTGTGAACGTCCTGCTCATCAGAACGGAAGATTAAAAACATGTTTTAATACTTACAGTCGTCGGGCTTTGATGTGCAAAAAGGGGCTGCTTAGGCTGAGGAGCATTCCCTAGGAGAGACTCGGTTTCTGTTAGTCTTTGTGCAAGTTCACTAGTTTTTTTTTTTTTCACTTTGTGTCCATTTTAATTTGTGAACCCAGCTTTATAATCAACCTTTGAATTAGATATATACAGTATATATATATATCTCCAGGCTAGCTAGGTAGGATTTTGTGGAAGAGTCACAAGTACAGTTCTGCATATGCGGCACACAAACACATACAATGCACCCACACAATCTGTGCTCTCATTATACAGTGAATAAATACAACAATAATGCTACAATACGGTGTACATAGACCATGAGGCCATCTAATATAGCTGCACTTCCGGTTCTCAGTTTTCCAAAAAATTATTTTATTCACTGTAAGTTAGTGCCAAGTGAACAGCCAATGAGCTATCGTCCGCACGGTATGGACATGTGCTTGGCATGAAAGGTTCTCTCTTTCCGTTTTTCCTCCTGATCACTGTGCCGCAATATAGCTGCCCTTCCATAAGTATGAATGCTCATTATTAGAGATGAGCAAATTTCATGTTATGAAATTCGTTCACGCTTCGTTTGGTGGTAAAAGGTGAATTGCGTATGGATTCGGTTACCACGGACCATAACACAATTGTACGACAGAATGCATAACGGAGTGTGTTTAGAAGCATTCCGTTATTCATTCCGTCATTATAGACGTCTACAGCCTGCATAACAGATCCGTTCCGTCTCCAGAATGACGGAATGAATAATGGGATGCTTCTAAACGCACTCCGTTATGCATTCTGTCGTACAATTGTGTTATGGTCCGTGGTAACCGAATCCATACGCAATTCACCTTTTACCACCAAACGAAGCGTGAACGAATTTCAAAATATGAAATTCGCTCATCTCTACTCATTATCATCCACATACAGAGCCAGGATACGACCACACTGTTCACTGAGTACAGATTAAATGGAAACAAATGTCCACATAGCCTTTGAATAGGACAAATCACTGAAAATGTGGAATATAAAACTTTTTTTTTTTATTAGATATCAAATAAAAAGGAAGTCACACCCAGACCAAAAATAACTAAATATAGGGCCCCAAAAGAAAGGCCCAAACAAAGACACCATAAGACAGAAAGAGGTAGGATACTGACATGAGGGCAGGAAGGAGGAAACTGTTGCTACTCACCCTAATTACCGATGAACATTGAGTAACACCCAGATGGTGGAACCAACCCCTGATAAACCCTAGATGACCCTACGCTATGCAAAGCATAAAACTAAAGTGCCCCACTATGCACAGAAACAGAGACTAAACTGCCCTGAAACGTTTCCCCCAACCGGGTTAATCAGGAGGCCAAAATGGTATGAGGGAAAAGGATGAGCTATTGCGATAGGTTATCACACACAGATACATGACTGACACAATAGACAGGAGTGGTGGACGCAGGGTGTGAATAGAGAGAAGTTCTTCCCTCCCTGTCTATTTATTTTATGTCTATCTTATGGTGTATCTGTTTGGGCCTTTCTTTTGGGGTCCTATATTTATTATCAGTGTTGTTTTTGGTCTGGGTCTGTCAGCTGAATTCAACCTCATTTGATTGGTGGCTTCAATCCATAGATATAAGGAATGTTATATTATGCAAATTAGCTTCTTGGTGCAATGAGGGGGTTGTCAGTGCACCTGGAGCTCCAGGCAGTTTGTGCCCCATCCCCCCCCCCCTCGCAGTACAATACTGCAGCTCGGCAGGCGGATGGAACCTGCGAATCCATCTATCTGACGAGTACTGGCTTTCTTACACGATTGGAGCAATTTTCTAAGGGTGCTATTACACATGTGACTGAGCCACGGATACTGCTGACTGCCAGGCTACAACCTGTACTTGAAACCCACTACAAGCAGAGGTGTAGCCCGGCAATTCGTGGTACTCTAGGCTGTAGCCGCAATCTTGTAATACACCCCAACCTGAAAATCATGAACCTAAATGATTGCTGGGTAATTACCTCATAGTAAACTGGCGCTAAATGCTAGTTAACGGGATTGCTCTAGAACCAGCCCTGTACCTCACATGGATCCAGAGATCTCCACATTTATTACTCTACTAGAGTTATATCAAGCTGGCAGCTCAGGGGCGTGTCTTTTCTGCTGCAGCTCAGGGGGCGTGTCTTCTCTGCTACAGCTCAGGGTATGTGTCTTTTCTGCTGCAGCTCAGGGGGCGTGTCTTTTCTGCTGCAGCTCAGGGGGTGTGTCTTTTCTGCTACAGCTCAGGGGGCGTGTCTTTTCTGCTGCAGCTCAGGGGGTGTGTCTTTTCTGCTGCAGCTCAGGGGGCGTGTCTTTTCTGCTGCAGCTCAGGGGGTGTGTCTTTTCTGCTGCAGCTTACCGGGTGTGTCTTTTCTGCTGCAGCTCAGGGGGTGTGTCTTTTCTGCTGCAGCTCAGGGGGCGTGTCTTTTCTGCTGCAGCTCAGGGGGTGTGTCTTTTCTGCTGCAGCTCTCTTCCTTTCACAGCTCAGGAGACTTGTCCTTTCTGCCACAATTTATTGAATAACTCAGTGGCTAAACGAATTTTTTGATTAGATGCAATTACAAAAGTATTCAGACCCAGGTGCTGGTTTGAAAAATGTAGCAGAAAAAAACTTAACTGCCACTGTGTTACAACTCCTATTTTCCTTCCCGCTAAAGTATTACCTGCTTCAATTCATAGACTAGTACCGGCTGTTGTCAGAATGGATGACCTTCAACATTATATAGAGGGCACTTGTCTATTACAGCCATTTAATGCAATTTATCTGTTGTGCAATCGGTCCTGATCCAGGTGATATTGCACCAATAACAGAGGATTTTTGTTCCGTTAGGTGTGGAGAAATTCATAAAGTGAGATGCCTGACATGAAAAACAGAGATGACAGTCAGAGACCAAAGACAACAAACTAAATGAGTTTACCCACACGCGGGTTCAGGATGGCAGATGGCAGGTCTGGAGAAGACGACTGCTCGGAATATACCACGTAGATTGCATATCGCATATCACAACAATGTTTGTAATATTTTATTAATGAGCTTGTAGATGGAATGTAAATTATCTGATGATCACACAATCATGTCACAAAACTCTGCTTGACTGCAGCAAATTGGGGACATGGTCAGATGACATGCCGGATGAAATTTGCTTTCTATTAGACCAAATTTTAATTGCTCAGCTTGTATTTGCTTTCCATTGGTTTGAATTTATATTTCATTGAGCAATAATTTCGAATGGCAGTCTGAGGAGGGAGGTATTTGTTCACGTCTTTACATCCAGAGAAATCTATGTGCTAGATCAGGGATCGGCAACCTCTGGCACTTCAGCTATTGTGAAACTACAACTCCCAGCATGCTTACTTAGTCTGCTCATGTCAGAACTCTCATAGGAATGAATGGGGCATGATGGAAATTGTAGTTTCACAACAGTTGGAGTGCTAAAGATTGCTTAACCCCGTGCTAGATGTCTCCAATCTACATGGATGATCAGACTGTGGTCTACAAGATCACTATCATAGAACAGTATATTACCCAGTTTGAGTACTACATGTATTCTATGAATCTGCAGCAGCTACGGAACAGTAAAACAAAACATACATTACTTAAAGAGGCTCTGTCACCAGGATCAACCCTATTAAACCAGACATACTGCCTGTTAGGGCTCATTATCCTGATTAAAACTGTACCTTTCTTTTGTTTGTATGATAAAAAGCTGCAGAGAAATCAGAGGTTCTATTCATATGCAAATTAGCAATTGGAGCACCAAGAGGCGGGGCTGAATATTCTAAACACTGCTATGTAACACCTGCAGTGCTCTGCACACACTGCCCACAGCCTGATATCTAGCCCTGTCAATCAAGGGGAGGGGGGAGTGTGCAGAGCATAGGGGGTGTTGTATAGCAGTGCTCAGATGATTCAGCCCCGCCTCTTGGTGCTCCAATTGCTCATTTGCATATAAATAAAACTTCTGATTTCTCTGCAGCTGTTTATCAGACAGACAAAAGAAAGATATTGTTTTAATCAGCATGATGAGCCCTACCGGGCAGTATATCTGGTTTAATAGGGTTGATCCTGGTGACAGAGCCTCTTTAACATGTCATTGAGCTTTCACCAAACTTTGCATTAATCAATAGTACAGTGTGTGTACATGAAGAAAAACACTATTTCTGGCCATTATATGACTTGCATTTGTCATTTTTTCTCTGTACATAGTGAGCATCTTGTTTGCAGTTCTCTCAGAGATGATGGGTGAAGCCAGACAGAAAATAGAGGAGAATCCACTTCCCAACTGTCTCACAGTCATTCAGAAGCAGCCCCAGGTTAATGGAGCAGAGAAGTACTGACGTGTATTGTTGTGAATGGAGCACTTGTGCTGAGCTATGACCTTCCTATGTAGCAGTGCAGTCTCTCCTTGTCAGTGCCTGTCTCCTCAGCTCCTGCTCACTCCCTTCCCATCCCCTCTCCATGGACTTGCATTGACGTGTAATATAATCTTCCTGTAGATGATCTATCTTGGACGGGAAAAAGGCATATTTTAAAGTGAAAAGAAATTAGCGGCGTGGAATGGGTGGGAGATAAACAGCTGATAAAATGAGAACTAGACATTTCTCACTGAGAACACCTATTACAAAGTTTTTTTGTATGCAAAGCTGTATGAAGTTAGTGACCAGTTAAAGTAGAACTCCACATTGTAACAGATCTATAATGTACAAAACAGTTTATATTTTTGCTCTTACTACCTATCAGTACAAAAAAAATCCTTTTTCTACATTCAAAACATAAAAAAACAAAAACTGCTGTTGACAGATCTATTATTTTAATAATTGGCCTCTATTTGAGATGTTTCCAGGGTCAGAGAACAGGGCAGTAAAAACGTGAAGACGTTGGCAGGATGATTGAAGTGCGTCTGATGTCACCTGTGGATCAAGGGGGATGGTGATGTGTCGAACAAACATGAGTGCAAATGATCTGTCCAGGCAGATGTTGACAGATGGGAACCGGAAGCCTGAATCAAGCGTCTGGGCCCCTGGTAAATGGGCAATTTTGTAGGGAGGATACAGCCAGCGGCCACTACAGGGGGAATTTAGTATTACAAGCAGCCAATCATATGGCAGGATTCCCCAGAAGAAAAGTCTCTTCTTATAAGCAGCTCTCCACTAAGGACCATAGATGGGGGTTATGACAAGTTGACCCCCTCCATGACATTCATATGTCCTAACAGGTCCTACAAAAAGGAAATGTCAAGATAAAAGAACCCCCTTTATTTGCATTTTCTGATATTTACAAAGTCTTAATTCACATTCATGTGATAGGAAAGTGTACAATGCTAATTTTATAGAACACAAGTAAAATTTGTCAAACACAGCCGGCCTCAACGTTCCAGTAAAAGGACACCAAAGCTTCACTGGTTAACAAATATAACTTGGCAAATTGGGGAAATAAAGTAACTATTGACACAGCTTCATTGTTTCCAGTTGTTTCCTTGATACTTGTCAGAATGGTCTAAACTAACTTTGCAGGGCTCCTGTGATCTGAGTTTACAGATGACTGTCTGTAGTTTGGTCAATGCAAACAACAAAAACGACCAGATGATGGGATTTTGGACGGACAACTCTTGGACAGCTTTCTAATGAGAGTTTCCAATCTGACATTTAAAAACATTTCCGGCTAAAAAATTTATGTTTTCAACATTCTGTCAATTCCCAGATTTGAGTTTTGTAGGGATCATCTCAAGTGAGCTTAAAGGGCTTATCCGGGATGTTGATACTGATGGCCTACAGTAGCTTCAGGATCTTCAACATCTGAGGATCTGAAGGTCTTCAACATCTGATCAGTGGGATTTCAACTACAGGTACTCCCGCCAATCAGCAGTTTGAAAATACCACTAGTGAGCGATGCGGTCTCTAAATACGCCAGTGATGTCAGTTCATTGGTCACATGATCTGGGTGTAGTTCTTCCCATTTAAATGAACAGTCCTGAGTTGCAATACCAAGCACAACCACTATATAATGTACGGCGCTGTGAGGAGGCTGCAGCACTCACCAGAACGTTGCGGCATCCTCAAACAGATGATTGGCGGGGGTGCCAGGAGTCGGACCCCCACCAATCAGATATTGATGACCTATCTTGAGGATAAACCATCAATATCACAATCCCAGACGACCACTTTAATGCATGCTGTTGGATGTCTAGATTATTTCCATTGAGTTTCAATCATCTAGACAATGGCTACACTACTATGTCTTAAAGGGGCTGTGCCATGATTGATGTAAAAACTGAAGAGCAGACATCATATAGTACATGACAAGTCTCTTTATGACAAAGCTAGAACCAGCCCTGTACCTCACATGGATCCAGAGATCTCCACATTCATTGCTCTGCTAGATTTATTTCAAGCTGACATCTTCTGCCCTATCTTCTGCAGCTGGTGGCAGTTGAAGGATGGCACTGAACATGTGCGACCACCTCAGTGAGGTGGACAGAGAGATTAGAAAAAGAACAAACAGCAGGTGGTGCTACACAGATAGATTTCATTGTATACCTCAGTTGCTATACTACATTTATAAATTACATGCAATTACATTTCATGCTCCGATGCTCCCCTTGCCCTGCGCTGAGTCACGCAGTCACGTACCGGGTCTAACTATGGGTATGCTAGGCGGAGCCTGTAAAAACAGGCTAGGGCAGCACTATAGAACGCCCATTAGTGCCGGTGATGTCACTCAGATCACTGCTAGGCGGAGAGAATGTAAACAATTGCTCCACGCGATTCAGAGCAGGGTAAGGGGGAGCATCGGGGTGTGAAATTCCCCGATGCTCCACTCATTCATGCTGAATGAGGGAAGAAGAGGTTATGTTCAGGTTCAGCTCTGAACCTGGACGGCCCCTTTAATGATGTGCTTTATTTTAGAGAAAAAGTACTTTTAAACCATATGCAAATGAGCAGTAATATGCATCGAGGGTGGGCCCAAGCCGCCCTGTGCATCCTCCCTCCTCCTGCTTCCTCTGCTAGCCCCTCCCTCTCTGTTATGATGGACAGGACCAGGTTCCTGCATAGTCGCAAAGGAGGAGAGGGAGAGGCTGCCAAAAAAAAAAAGAGTAAAGGTGCACAGAGTGGCTTGGGTCCACCATTGATACACATTGTGCTTTTTCTCTAAAATTAAGCAGATCATTAAAGAGGCTGTCCAAGTTCAGAGCTGAACCCGGACATAACCCCTTTTTCCCTCATTCAGCATGAATGAGTGGAGCATTTCACGCTTTCACGGGTATAACAGACCCACGGTGCTAATAATACACAGGTGACACGGGGAGCAGGCCATTGATTGGCTGCAGCGGTCATGTTAGCCCTCACTCCAGCGCAGCCGGGTGACTAAAAGCTTGCCGTGGAGAGATTGGAGCCTGCACCCAGCAGTGGGGACCAGGTAAGTGTGATCATCACCATGGGTCGGCCACTCTGGGAGGTCTGTTATAGTCTTGGATAACCCCATTAAAAGCACTTTTCTCCAGAATGAAGCAACAGATCGCTAAGTGAAAGGCATCATTACATTCAGATGAGCCAGCCCTACAAGGCACTGTGCGTAATTTAGCAGTGAATTTCCTGGTGACAGACTCCCCTTTAAGTTTACGTGTCAGGTGCAATGTCCATAAGCTTGCAAAATCATTCTGGATGTAAGCCCTAGAGCTTTGCAGCATAATGATTAACAGGATGGTGTTAACAGGGAACTAATGAAGTTAACTTAAGTACTTGAACACACATCTGGAAGCAATGGGATAGCCTGAAGTTACTAACCCTTTCTGCACCTGTTACATGGGTGCAGAGAGGGTGGTGTGTTCAGCAGATACGAAAAGTCTGCTCACTTAAAGAAGAACTCCTGCAAAAACTTTTATTCTCTGACCTGTTAGAAAGGTGCATGATATAATCTGTAGTGAATGTCATTTTCTTATCAGTGACTGTTTCTGTGAGTAATAACCTCTCTTCTTAATGTAGCTGGGTCATGTGACCAACTCCCTGACCTCCAACTGACCCAGGACAGAAAGCCAGTAACTGCTCTGTTCATTCCTATGGGAGCCTCACTTTCAGTCTCATAGGAATACATAGAGAATTAGACTTCCTGTCCACACATAAGTCTATGTGTGAGTTGGCGGGTCGAATTCCTAGTCACATGACACAGATAAGAAACTTCAGGATGATATAAGTCAAAAATTCAGACACTGGTAAGAAAATGACATTCACTACAGATTAGATCATGTACATTTCTAGCAGGACGAGCACTTGAGCATCCCCGAGTGCTCGGCCAGAGCACCCCAGCACCTGGGTGCTCGATCATCACTAATCTTGACTTTTTAAAAATAAATAAATAAATAAATAAATAAAAGCCTCTTTAATGCAAGGAACTGTATATTATTCTCAGATTTGGTTTTAGGAAATCCCATTGATAATAGGTAAGAAAGGGTTCTTCTGTTACCGACACAGGTGTCTTTAAGATAATAATAATAGCCCAGTTCTGGCTGTACTAGTAGATAAATATCTACGGCCGGAAAAGTACCCGCAGATGGAAGTTTCCTCAAACACAGAGAAGGCTACAAAAATGTCACAAAGGGTTGCAAAGGGCCAATAACTCTCCAGTTCTAATATAAAGGAATTATTGATGCCATGTACACTATATTCCCATGCATTTATTATTTTCAAAAAACACACAATATATTTTACAAAGTGTCTGGTAATGTTCATGGTAAATGTGCAAGTCTCCTGAGAAACAAAGAGGGATCAGAGATCCAGCACAGCAAGATAACTCATGTTTCACAGAACACAACGGCCGTCAACCAACTTCATAGTGTTAAAGATACAAGGAGAAAAAATATACGGAAAAAAATAAAAAATGTATATATACATATATATATATATACATATATATATATATATATATATACACACACACACATACTGTATGCACACAGGCTTTCCGGGATTTTACTACTGATGACCTATCCTCAGGATAGGTCATCAGTATCTGATCGGTGGGGGTCCGACACCCTCGCCGATCAGCTGTTGGAGAAGGTACCAGCGCTCCCTTGAGCGCCGCGGCCTTCTCTTAGCTTTTTCTAGGCCAGTGATCGGTCACGTTCATCGGTCACGTGGCCTAGGAGCAGCTCAGCCCCATTCAAGTGAATGGGGCTGAGCGCGATACCAAGCACAGCCGCTGTACAATGTATGACGCTGTGCTTGGTGAGCGGGGAGAAGGTACTGGCGCTCAAACAGCTGATCGGCGGGGGTCCCAGGTGTCGGCCCCCCACCGATCAGATACTGATGACCTATCCTGAGGATAGGTCATTAGTAGTTAAATCCTGGAAATCCCCTTTAAGTGAAATGAAATTCTGTGAAAGTACAGCGGCTCTTTAAGGTTCTGCTCACACTTTGTGAAATTTGTTTGGAATATGGGAAAGCTCTTAGAGCTTACGACGATTGTACTCTCAGAGCACCATTTATAACTTTTAGAAATGTACGAAAAAGAATACTACACTATTCTATTCCCTTCAGAGCAAAAACAGTTGTGTTTTTTGTACTGAGGTCCTATGGGCACAGTGGTCTACATCACAGCCTTATCTTGGAGGTACATGTTGGAAAATCTCCCAAAATGTGTACCACCAAAGGAAGGCAAAACTACTATAGGTATAAATGGAGCCTAATCCAAGTAGTCAACAAATGTTTGGCTTGCCTATGAATGGAAGAAACCATGTCTCTCCGATCGTAGACTGAAGCCAAAAATCACCAAGCATGTATTTTTATACTTTGACAGCGATATTTAATATTGTTCCAACCGCATTCAGAATTTATACCGCATATAGTGATGAATCCATACAACAATGGTAAGACAGCCATTCCTAAAAAAACACATTTACATAAAATCAAGTGTCGTTTGTCCATGGCAGACTAAATTGTGCTTTGTCTGCGTCGGAAAAAAAAAATCAGACGACACAAAAGTGCTTCACATCACTGGAGATATAAGCTTTTCATCTGCATCTCTACCCAGAAGCCCATGGTTGAATCATGCCTTTTAAATGAACACTCTTTGAATTTATTTTATCTTGATCTAAAGCCCCGAAAGGCCCACAAATCATGGACTTTTTAAAACAAAATACATACATTTTAATAGGGTTTTTTATTCTTTCGGATCGGGAGTGGTAATTTTAAGGTTTTTTTTATGTAGTGGTGGAATATATTGGCGGAAATGAAAAATAATATATTTTTTTTTTATCAGAATGTCTTTTAAATGAAAAGGTTTAACATTTACATTACAAGGGGGACTTCTGGCAAAATCTTACCTCAAGGGACAGACAGAGAAGAAATAAGCAGGCTGATAAAAGTATCCATAATATCTAGGGCGGAAAAGATGGCTGAAATATAAAGGGGCTTCCGAGACCTTCTTAATAAATATTTACCAGTAAGACACAAGGGCAACTACATTTACAATAAAGACTAATCAGCACAATGCTGCCCTTGTATGGATCCATACCGTACCTCCTCCTGCCTCAAATTCCATATGTGGGATTTGTGATGCTTCTTTTTCACAGATTTTATATGAAGAAATATACCAATCTCATTCGGTGTTATTGAGGTATTAAAACATAACCTATAATTAAATCTAATAAATATAAAAAAAACAAAAATAGTTATATAATATATACAAAAACCTCAATTATACACATGGGCAATAGGTATATAGCAAACAAGGCGGGTCATACTCACGATTTGTTGATATCATGAAGATGAGTATACTTTTTACTTTACTCACAGTAAATGGAGATTCTGCGGGTGTAATGGTAAACGTGTAGGGATCATGGAGCTCCTCTGTTCCTAACACCACCCTATCGACTCTCCCTGCCTACGGGCAGAGCACCCGCCCCACCTCTCAGTGGCTAAGCCCTCAATTGCAATCCTTATCACTTGCCCTATGTGGAGATCTTAAAATCCCATAAATAGGACAAACATTCACTAGTCCCAGTCCCGACGCTGCGTTTCTCCAGCAAGATGCTGGTTCCTCAGGGGACCACAAAATGATCATCTTAATGCTAGCTGATGACCCTATAATAAGGGGAGACCCTTACAGCCTAGATGTGGGTTGTTCCTGATGTGGGTTATTCCTGATGTCAGGGACGCCTGACATCAGGAATAGCCCACATCTAGGCTGTAAGGGTCTCCCCTTATTATAGGGTCATCAGCTAGCATTAAGATGATCATTTTGTGGTCCCCTGAGGAACCAGCATCTTGCTGGAGAAATGCAGCGTCGGGACTGGGACTAGCGAATGTTTGTCCTATTTATGGGATTTTAAGATCTCCACATAGGGCAAGTGATAAGGATTGCAATTGAGGGCTTAGCCACTGAGAGGTGGGGTCGCCCCTTTCGGGGCAGGTGCTAACTATTTTGGGGGGTTTTATATTTATTAGATTTAATTAAAGGTTACGTTTTAATATTGGAAGGATATTACGTTTACATTACAATTTGATACTTCCAGTCAAGTTATCTTTTTCATGTTGAAGTGAGGTGCTCTCCCCTAGAAGCTTCTAAGGCTTCTTTCACGCCTTCGGCCGGCAGACAACGCCGGGAATCGGCCTGACAAAAATTGCTGTGTGCAGTGGTTTTTGTCCTGCCGATCTTCAGCATATTTGAAATCCATGACATGGTGAGGATTTTAAATCCACAATGCTGGTCAAATGTCCAGATGTATCATCCATGTGCCCGCAAATTTGTGTTGGGAAATGTATGTCAAGTCTGGGGGACATTTATTAAGTTAGACTACTTTCACATCTGCGCTTTCCCTTTCTGCTATTAAGATCCGTGATAGGGTCTCAATAGCAGGGGAAAATGCTTCCATTTTGTCCCCATTCATTGTCAATGGGGACAAAACGGAACTGAACGAAAAGGAATGGAGTGCACCAGAATACATTCTGTTCTGTTCGGTTGCGTCCTCATCGCAGATAGAATAACATTGCAAGCAGCGTTTTTCTGTCCACGATGTGGTGCGGAGCAAGATGGATCCGTCCTGGCACACAATGTAAGTCACAATAGAAACGGATCCGTCCCCCACTGACTTTCAATGGTGTTCATGCCGGATCAGTCTTGGCTATTTTAAAGATAATACAACCGGATCTGTTCAGAACGGATGCAGATGGTTGTATTATCAGTAACGGAAGCGTTTTTGCTGAACCCTGCCGGATGCAGCAAAAACACTGGTGTGAAAGTAGCCTAATATATGCAACAATAATGGCGTATAAAAGTTGTAGATCTTGTCACAAGAAATGGGGGGCGTGGTGTGGCGGTGTTACAGCAGGTCAAACAAATTTATCTTTATTCACAGCAGTTTTCTGGCATGAATAAAGACAGAAATCTAGGACAGCCAGGAGGCTGCCGTAGACTGTCGCATGGCCTGTTGGAGGATGAGATAAATCTATGACAGGCCTGCGCCTCTATATAAATTTGGTGCATCCTACGGCAGCGCAGGGGGAATCAAGACCGACCCCCTCTGTGTCTTTTTGGCATATACTGGGATCTAGCAGTTCCAACTGTATGGAAAGATGAAGTGTATATATATATATATATATATATATATATATATATATACACACACACACAACACACACATATATACAGTGCCTTGCGAAAGTATTCGGCCCCTGGAACTTTTCAACCTTTTGCCACATTTCAGGCTTCAAACAAAAAGATATAACATTTTAAATTTTTAGTGAAGAATCAACAACAAGTGGGTCACAATTGTGAAGTGGAACGAAATTTATTGGATCATTTAAACTTTTTTTGTAATAATAAAACTGAAAAGTGGGGTGTACAAAATTATTCGGCCCCCTTGCATTAATACTTTGTTGCGCCACCTTTTGCTGCGATTACAGCTGCGGTCTCTTGGGGGATGTCCCTGCTGATGAAAAGCAGGCCCCAAACCATGATGCTGCCACCACCATGTTTGACAGTGGGGATGGTGTGTTCAGGGTGATGAGCTGTGTTGCTTTTACACCAAACATATCGTTTTGCATTGTTTCAAAAAGTTGGATTTTGGTTTCATCTGACCAGAGCACCTTCTTCCACATGTTTGGTGTGTCTCCCAGGGGCTTGTGGCAAACTGTAAACCAGACTTTTTATGGATATCTTTGAGAAATGGCTTTCTTCTTGCCACTCTTCCATAAAGGCCAGATTTGTGAAGTGTTCGACTGATTGTTGTCCTATGGACAGACTCTCCCACCTCAGCTGTAGATCTCTGTGGTTCATCCAGAGTGATCATCGGCCTCTTGGCTGCATCTCTGATCAGTCTTCTCCTTGTTTGAGATGAAAGTTTAGAGGGACGGCCTGGTCTTGGTAGATTTGCAGTGGTCTGATACTCCTTCCATTTCAATATGATCGCTTGCACAGTGCTCCTTGGGATGTTTAAAGCTTGGGAAATCTTTTGGTATCCAAATCCAGCTTTAAACTTCTCCACAACAGTATCCCGGACCTGCCTGGTGTGTTCCTTGGTCTTCATGATGCAGAACCCTGAGACTATCACAGAGCAGGTGCATTTATACGGAGACTTGATTACACACAGGTGGATTCTATTTCTCTTCATCAGTCATTTAGGACAAGATTGGATCATTCAGAGATCCTCAATGAACTTCTGGAGTGAGTTTTCTGAACTGAAAGTAAATGGGTCGAATAATTTTGCACGCCCAACTTTACAGTTTTATTATTACAAAAAAAGTTTAAATGATCCAATTATATCTTTTTGTTTGAAGCCTGAAATGTGGCAAAAGGTTGAAAAGTTCCAGGGGCCGAATACTTTCGCAAGGCACTGTATATGTATATATATATTTATATCCGCCATGCAGTATAGAGATGCTCTGAGGTGTATGTAGCCTTATATATTTAGGATTAGACTCCCATTACCCCCCTCCATACACTCACATAATGCTGCTGGGGTAAAGTAAACAGGACGGGACCAGACGATCATAGTCTGTGGCCGCGGCTGATTTATTTCCACTTCTCAGAAGCATTTGTAATGTGTGATACTGTTTAATTCTCAACAAGCGCTTTCCCTTTTAACCTGCGATGATTCTTTAATTAATAAAGTCCGCAGGAGCTCTCCAGATGCACAATAAATATTCCATCTTATTCTTCAATTATAATTAACCCTCGCTTTATCCCATATAAAAGGTCTTTTTTGGAATCAAAAGATAGGGCTGGAGGTCAAGTTATTTGCAGCTATTGCTCCGGAGATCAAGCGATGCCCCAGCCCCTGAGCTGACCACTTTGTAAGCAGGAGCGCTCGGTAAAAGCAGTGTTGCTTTATGTTCTATTGATATTGAATTTGTTAACCCACAATTGATTTTCTGTGTTATACAATCCAATTGAAAGCAACAGAGATAATTCCCTGCAGTTAATGTAACATTTTAATGCCGTGCTGGATCTGGATGGAAAGAACGCCTATATAATTACATACAGCAGGGTAAGGACGCCCTCTGCTGGACATTCATGGATCAAAGCTTTCAGCAGACGAATAAACAGAAGAGAGAGGGATAGGAATAATTATATATCTATATCTGAACACAAACTAAGGAGGACAAGTTCAGAAAACTGTTCATACACGGAAGATTCCCAGAAACACATATGACAAGACGTAAATGGTATGACCTGTCATTTAAAGGGGTACTCTGGTTAATGACAGGATAGGGAAATAACTATTAGATCAGTGGCAGTCCTATCACTGGAACCTCCCACGAGAACTGGGGCCACGTACCGCCTGCAGCGCCCTGTACTCGGCTATCCCCGGAAATCCCTACAAATGTGCGACACTGTCTTTTTTAGGGGGCTGCAGGGGGTACGGGGTCCTCGTTCGCGTGGGGGTCTCAGTGATAGGACCCCCCCACTGACCTAATGGTTATCCCCTATCCTGTGGACTTGTAAGAACTGGAATACCCCTTTAAAATGGTATAAAAAACCCTCCATGAATGCTTTAAAACAATAAAAAATGTAACACTCAACCTACCAATCATCTGACGCTGCCGGCACTTCTCAGTACCATGTCGGTCTCAGTACTTCTGGTACCTCTTGACAAGGATACGTGATCACTCAGCCAATCACTGGTTGTATCAGGTCGCCGCTGTGGCCAGTGATAAGCTTCTATTGTGACAGGGATCATGTGCTGGAAATGGGAGGCAGCAGAAACAGGAGCGGCGGGAAATTGATTCGGATTACTTCTTTTATTATTTTAAGGCATTCTCACCAGTTTAATTTTAAATAATTTTAAGTGACTGGACAGTCCCTTCTAGGGGGTGGTCCGGAACTAGAGATGAGCGAAACGATTCGTTTATTTAAAAAAAAAAAAGTCTTGATCAGCCATAGAGGTTCTGTGCAGTGACTGTGCACCGCTATACTTCCAGGTTGCGACCCCACCCAAAAAAAAATAATAATAAAAAATATTATATATAGATTTTTTTTTTAAAGAACGTATCACCTAAATTTTTATTCTGCCACTTAAAACCAGATAACACACATCCCAAAACATGATTTCATGCAGGCGCGTTCACTTGTATGGGGCCGCAAAAAATAAGAACAGCACACGGATGTCATCTGTGCACTGTCCACATCCGTGCGGCTGTGCCGCAAATGATAGACCATGTCCTATTCTAATACGTTTTGTGGACAAGAATCGCCATTTTGTCAATGGGGCCCGTGGAAAGTGAAGGATGCACACGGCAGATATCCGGAATTGTATACAGCCGTGTGAATGGAACCTAAACCCTCTGCAGCCACCCTGTAAATTTTAATCAGTCTCTGACAACCCCTATTACACAGAAATAGGGTCGGTCCAGCATTACAGGATTTACTGAAAATCAATAATGTATATTAGTAAGTAGGATTGATATTAAAGGGGTTGTGCACAGTTTTGAAGTAATCCCCTATCCACAGAGTGCTGAGCACTTCTCCATTTATTCTCTATGGGAGTGCTGTACTCCATATGTCCCATAGAGAATGGATGGAGTGGAAGGGTGCAGACTGGGGAATCGGGACTCCAGTTCTCAGGATCGGTGCAGGTCCCAGAGGACAGATCCCCAGCGATCAGTTTCAGTCCTGTAAAATGTTATAGATTATATAGAGTGAACTGCAGCACTCTCTGCGATTCCACTGTCTCTAATGCTCCCCTGAACCCCTTTTTTGGGGCAGTGGAAGGCAGTTAAAAGGGAAAAGAAAATCCCACCCCTCTAGAGTTTACATGGATGAAGGAGCTAATGGTTTACAGCTCTCACAGGTCACTGCCATCTTCCAGACAAAGGAGCAGATCATTTATGCACTGGCACAATGGTTGCCAAGAGTGACAAGTTAATGAACAGACTACACCATGTTTTCCACTTTGTCGATTTTAATCACCTTTTAATCTTCACCTGCAATAGAAATATTTCAATTTGGACAATACTCAGGCTAGAGACAGAAATCGGTCGGGGGGGGGGGGGGTTGCTGATCTTTTGGCTCTTTACTACTAATAATAAAATATGTAAAAAGCGTCTTATTTAGTTTCTGTGTAGTTTTTTTTTTCTAGAAGCAATGGTCTCCTGACTGCTAATAAATAATACTGGGAATCTATAATAGTTAGGCCCCATTCACACAACCGTATTGCGGATAAGATGCGGAACCATACGGACCCATTCATTTTTCCATAGGAGAAAAAAAAATGCAGAATGCACACCGTGTGCATTCCGCATCCGTATATCATGGAAGTTCTCCCGCAAAAAAAATGAAACATGTCCTATACTTGGCAGCAAAATCACGTCCGTAGCCCCATAAAAGTCAATGCGGAACACTATGGAAGACTTTCCGTATGTCTTCCATTCCGTTTTTATACGGATCACAGAATACATACGGTCGTGTGAATGGGGCCTAAATGTAAGGCCATATTGACTATAGCCTGTGTGATTTACTTGCTCTGTGTGGGGGGAAATGCTTTATCGCCCCCTGCACTCCACAGGGAGGAACTGCATACAGAATACACATCTGAAAAAAATGGCTTCACATTTGCATATCTGCTCAGTATTAGGGCTCATACACACGCTGTTGCCTGGCCGTGCCCGTATTGTGGCCTGAAAACAGACACTGGCCGCGTGCACACCGTATCACAGACGTGGACCCATTCACAATCCGGAAGTTCATGGGGTTTCTCTCTGTGCCTCTGCAACCATAGAACATGTTCTATTTTTAGCGGTGTGGACGGATCACTTGAATGGGTCCGGATACGTCTGCGGCAACCGCACAGATAGTGCCCGTCCATTGGGGACTGCAAATTACGGTCCCCAATGCACGGAACGGCCGGCACACGTTCTCGTGCATCAGCCCTTATCTAAACACAGAGAAAAAAACATAGCAAATATACGATGGTGATGTCACTTTCAATCCATGAACAGATTTCACAGGAGCAGTGCTGGTCCTGCTTAGCTTCTTCTCTAGTGTACTCCCAGACAGTGCAGATTCTCAAATTACAATTTGAAAACTTGCAATAAATGTTGAGGACTGGAAGAATTTATTTTATTTCTTTTTTATGGATCTGTGAGACTCAGAGCGTTACCCTTGGCATTTTAAATACCACAAAAAAAATTAAAATTAATTAAAATTAATACAATGAATTGGGTCAGCCATATTGCATGCTATGTGAATCCAAAAGATAAAAAGATAGCATTCCAAAAAAAAAAATTAAAAAAATTAAAAAACAAGCGCCCAATAAGTAATAGAACGCTTACCTTAATTACTTACAATATGTCTCATTTATCCAACCCATAAAAACGGTGCATAAAATAAATTGTGCAAATAAAAAAAAAACTATTAATACAACAGAGTATACGCGGGCTCCCTCCCCTCCAAACTAATAAGAAAGCTAAGCTTCATTAATCATCACATCCATCTCCCCGCTGAACTTTAATTAACAGGGATAGACGTGTGAAGAGTCGGCGGCGGCGGGACGTATAAATTAGAAGCATCTTCTGACTTGGCCACAAAGCTATGAACCCGGTGACAAATTTCATTTGAAGAATGACACACGCTAAAACGGGGGAACTTTCTCATTTGTGGCACGCTGTAAAGAAAAGGATTGTAGACCAGAGAATCGTAAAAAATATATTATGTCACTAACATAATATTTGCACAGCAATAGCAAACACTTTGCTTCAGCTGGACATAATAAGCACATAGCAACTCAATGGGGGGACGGCTCAGGAAGGCCTCGTGCACGTGGCAGAGTCATGTGCAGGGAGGCTGTACAGCTCCCTGGTAAGGACACATATGCCCCCGTATGTGGCCGTACAGCCTCTGTAAGCTATCCTTATGGAATCTGAGCGAAGTTAAAGGGGTTATCCGAGTTCTATGATGCCCCCCTATATGGCCGGGCCCCTCACAGAGGCTGTACTTCACTCGCTCCCTGCATTTCCCCGTCGTGCTGATGAAAACATCTGGCATCAGAGGGAGTCAGCCAATAGGGAGGCTTGTTTCCATTGCGGCCTGCTATTGGCTGTCCCCCCCTTCCCCCACTGAATATTTTCACCCGCACGACGGGGAGATGCAGCGGCGGAAGTGCCAGTATGAACCCCGGACACATGGGGGGGGGGGGGTCATTATAGAACATGGATTTTCTGGGATTTAACTACCGATGATCTATCCTCAGGATAGATCATCAGTATCTGATTGGTGGAGGTCTGACACCTGGGACCCCCACCGATCAGCTGTTTGAGAAGGCACTGGCACTCCCATGAGCGCCAAAGCCTTCTCTGGGCCTTTCCTAGACCAGTGACATCACGTTCATTGGTCACGTGGCCTAGGAGCGGCTAAGCCCCATTCAAGTGAACGGGGCTGAGCGTGATACCAAGCACAGCCGCTGTACAATGTATGACACTGTGCTTGGTGAGCGGAGAGAAGGTACTGGCGCTCAAAGGAGAGCAGGTACCTTCTCAAATAACTGATCAGCGGATGTCGGATGTCAGACCCCCCTCTGATCAGATACTGATGACCTATCCTGAGGATGAATCATCAGCAGTTAACTCCCGGAAAACCCCTTTAATGGCCCAATGCCCTAGAATGGGAGCCCTGATATCAGCCCATGAAAACAGAGCTGTAACATGCCGTGTGTGAGGCCTTAGAGTGTGAACAGCATGCACAATGTGTTTCTATGAACATTTAACACCCACATCCAAAAGATAAAAAGAGCCAGACTGATATATTTGAAGCTCACCATGGTTTCCATTTGCCTCCATTGTTCTTCCAGCTTGGCCATCGCTAACAGCCAATAATCACTGCATTTAGAGTAGCGTGTTCCTTGAAACCAGAATTGACGGAGCCAGTCAAATTCTACCTGGAAAGGCAGAGGCAGCTTAGTCAGTTACACTGTGTGATAGACTCTTAGACCTCATGCACACGACGGTAGATTTTTTGCAGATCGGACGTGGACCAATTAGGTTCAATGGGGCCACAAAAGATACAGACAGCAAACCACGTGCTGTCCGCATCCATATGTTCGTTCCTGAGCCCCCGCTAAAAAGGTAGAACACGTCTTATTCTTGTCCGTTTTGCAGATAAAACATAGGGAGTTTGAAGAAGAATTGTGGCATGCAAACGGCCGGGGTCCGTGTTTTGTGAAACCACGATTTGCGGTCGTGTGCAAGAGCCCTTAGAGGGAGTATAAGATAAGAAATCTCTGGCTGCTTTCTACTAGAAACAGCGCCACACCTGCCCATGGGTTTTGTCTGGTATTGCAGCTCAGCTCTATAGACAGGTTCAGCGCTGCTTCTGGAAGAAAGCTGCCATGTTATTTGGATCCTTGACAACCTTTACCAAGTGTAGCAAAGTCATACTTAGTGGTCAGATGGTCTCATGTCACATTGGCACTAGGAGCCATGTGTAATAAAGTAATGAGAGACAGGGAAGGAGGTGAGTCATTGTACAGCACTGTGGTATAAGTCAGTGATATATATATGATATAAATAAACAAAAATATTCGGCACAGCAGAGACCAGTGGAGACTAAGATATTTGCAGTTCACTGATCTCCTCCAAGTGTGAATATATCCTAAGCTCTTTATCTCTGGAACCATAGAAACATTTATTATAGAGAGATATTCCTGCCCCACAGCACGGAGGACATCTCATTGGAAATCACCCCACGGGGATTATTAAAAAAATAAGTCCGTAAATGGTGTCCGCATCCATTCCGCAATTTTGCGGAACGGGTGCGGACCCATTCACTTTCAATGGGGCCGCAAAAGATGCGGACGGCACACAGTGTGCCGTCCGCATCCGCACTTCCGTTCCGCGGCTCCCCAAAAAAATAGAACATGTCCTATTCTTGTCCGAATACACGGACAAGAAAAGGCATTTCTATTATGTGTGGTCCGCAAATTGCGGAACGCACATGGCCGGTGTCCGTGTTTTGCGGATCCGCAAATTGTGGATCCGCAAAACACAGACACCGGACACACGGACGTGTGAATGGAGCCTTAGGGCTCATTCAGACGGCCGTATGATGTCCGCAAAAATACGGATCCGTTTTTTTTGTGGACAGTTCAACATGTCCGCAAAAAAACGGATAGCATTTTTTGCGGACTCATAGACTTCAATGGGGCTGATTTTCACTGACAAGTATAGAACATGTTTCATTTGTTTTGCGGAGCCATGGAATGGAAAAAAAGGGCCCATAGAAGTGAACGGGTCAGTATGTAATCCGCAAAAAAACAGATCTGCATTTTTGCGAACAACATACGGCCGTCTGAATGAGCCCTTAGGCCCCATTCACACGACCGTATGTACATTTCCGCATCTTATCCACATTTTTGCGGATAAGATGCGGAACCATACGGACCCATTCATTTTTCCATAGGAGTGTGCATTCCGCATCCCGTATCTCACGGAAGTTCCCCCGCAAAAAAAATAAAACATGTCCTATACGACCGTGTGAATGAGGCCGTATCTCTTCGCAAAAATGTGGGAATAGATGCGGCCCCATTCACCCCTATGGGGCCGGGAGCCGCGGCACGGAGCTAGCTCCGTGCTGCGGCTCTTTTGAAGCATGTCCTATACTTGTCCGTACGCACGGACAAGTATAGGCATTTTCAATGGGGCCGCACGGCTCGTGTTCCGAGCGCTGCGGAACACACGCCGGGCGGCCCCCGTACATTTGCAGGTCGGCAATAATGCGGACACGCAAATATACGTTCGTGTGAATGGGGCCTACTTGGCCGCAAAATCACGTCTGTAGCCCCATTAAAGTCAATGGGTCCGCAAAATTGCGGAACACTACGGAAGACTTTCCGTATGTGTTCCGTTTTTATACGGATCACGGAATACATACGGTCGTGTGAATGGGGCCTCAGATGCATAAAATGCAACATTCACATGTATGACTACACTAATAACAGCGACCCATTGCTCCTGGACGTCTCACATAGAGTATCTACTATAATACTTCTGGGACACTGACATTGCAGGAAAGGAAGACAACACCTCGCAGCAGTAAAAAACTGGAAAGACTGGTAAGTATTAGGGTACCTGCACAGATACGTGTGGAAAAAAACACAGCGTAGTACAGCACCAGCAAAGCAAGCAAAAAAAAATACAATGCAACAGCACTCTGCAAACCAAATAAAGTACAATAATGTAGCGTAGCATTAGCAGCAGAACATTGTCTATAATTATGGCATTACTCGTTCTTTATTAGGTTTGCAGAGTGCTGCTGCATTGTATTTTTCCCTTCGTGTTTCTAGCCTCGCACTGGGATTTTCTTGCACTAGTACCAGTAAAGTGTATGAGATTAAACAAATCTCATATACACTGTGCAGATGTTCTCTGTGGAAATTGACCTACCGCACTGATCTACAACTCCGCAGCCTACTAATTATGTTTGCAATTTTAGATGCGGGTTTAATGAAGGGCGAGGTCTGTTGCAAAACCGCCTCAAATCTGCTCCCAAAACTGCGAAAAGCTTGGGCACAGAAAAGCAAATCGCAAAGAAATTCATGCAGATCTTTTGCATTTTGACCTTCACCCATGTGCAGTTACCTTAACTCTTCGCATCTGCATGTTGTCACACTAACCAGATACAACAATCAAGCCGCATACCTTAAAGGGGTGTTCCAGTTTGATGATGTTGATGACCGATCCTCAGGATACGTCATCAATATCAAATTGTTGCCCTGCACAGCTGCTACAATATGGACTCGAAGCCTCTTCAAACAGCTAGTCCAAGTCGGTGCCAGAAGTTAGACCCCCAGTGATCTCAAATTGATGACCTATCCTATCACAAACCCAGACAACCCCTTAAAGGGGTATTCTCATCTTGGACAATGGGGGCATATCGCTAGGATATGCCCCCATTGTCCTATAGGTGCAGGTCCCGCCGCTGGGACCCGCACCTATAACGAGAACGGGGCCCCCAAAGTGAAGAAGTGCGCACCGCGCAAGCGCGGCCCGCTCTCCATTCACTTCTATGGGGCCGCCGGAAATAGCCGAGCGCTGGCTCGGCTATCTCCGTCGGCTCCATAGAAATGAATGGGAGCGGTGGCCGTGCATGCGCAGTGCGCACTTCTTCACTTTGGGGGCCCCGTTCTCGTTATAGGTGCGGGTCCCAGCGGCGGGACCCGCACCTATAGGACAATGGGGGCATATCCTAGCGATATGCCCCCATTGTCCAAGATGAGAATACCCCTTTAAAGGACATCTATCAGCAGATTTGTACCTATGACACTGGCTGACCTGTTACATGTGCACTCGGCAGCTGAAGGCATCTGTGTTGGTCCCATGTTCATATGTGTCCGCATTACTGAGAAAAATGATGTTTTAATATATGCAAATGAGGTTCTAGGAGCAATGGGGGCGTTACCATTACACCTAGAGGCTCTGCTCTCTCTGCAACTGCCACACATTCTGCACTTTGATTGACAGAGGCAGGCATTATGATATTTGCACAGCCTGGCCCTGTCAATTAAAGTGAAGAGGGCATGTCAATTGAAAAGACAGCAGAGCCTCTAGGTTTAATGGTAACGCCCCCGTTGCTCCTAGAGGCTCATTTGCATATATTGAAATCATCATTTTTGAAATTATCATTTTTCTCAGTAATGCGGGCACATATGAACATGGGACCAACACAGATGTCTTCAGCTGCCAAGTGCACATGTAACAGGTCAGCCAGTGTCATAGGTACAAAACTGCTGACAGATGCCCTTTAAATGATCCCACCCTTACCTCATTGTGGATCTCTTCCACTTGCTGTAAAATCTCCACCTCTAGAGACCGTAACTTTGTCTCCCCAGAATCAGGGAGCACACACAGGTTCTCGAGAGCTTTTTCACATCTTGTCTGGATATAACTGAACGTACCAGAGGAACACTGGAAGAATAAAACCAAATTAAAAAAAAAATCACAAATTAGTAGTATCAGGCAGTCTACAGTGCTACCATATAATGTATTATACACACATTTTCCATACAACATCCTGAGTAGCCACTCTCTCTTAAAGGGAACCTGTCAGCAATTTTGATCAGGCTAAACTGCTGACAGCACTAAGTTGGAGCTAGGGAGATTTTGTTGAGCTTTTATCAGTAGTGTGAATAGGACATTTTATTCTGCCAGGTTCTGCTCCCCCCGGAGGCCATGCTTTACTGTGCTGCTCTTCGCGGTCCCTTCCTAGTGCTGTCAGCAGTTTATCAGGGTCAAAATTGCTGACAGACTCCTTTTAAAAGGACTGTCTCAGTCTAGGCTCCAAAGACATGTGGAAAATAGAAGGTTTTTGCCAACGGGAGATGCAGAGACTTGACTATCGCTGAAGGGGAACGAAGTATTACATGGCGCCAACGGCTGCATCAGATTTAGTCAGTGCATAGTATATGACAATCATCCAGTGACTATGGCGTCCGCAGGGTGTATTCTAACCGGCACTACTACGCTGATTCTCCAAGAGATGACTGGTGCCAGACAAGCCCTTAAGACAAACATACATACTCATGGAGAATTCGAGGATGAAAGATACCGTTCAAGCAATTATAGGGGGTGGCAGCTTTCCAATGTCTGTGCCCGGCTTAAAGGGGAAATCTACTCAATTCTGATCTTCTGATGTGGCATAAAGACGTGTCAGAAGAGAACATTGGGTAGCTAAACTAAGCGCTAATTCCATTCAAAGAGCTGCAATATGACCGCCATTATAGCTCCCCCGGGGGTTATTAGCAAACTTTAAGTCTCCTGAATGACAAACTCTCCCAGTTATACAGTGATAAGGTGACATGGCTGCCTGTCTGCGAAAAGTGACAACTGCGACTGAGCTTTAATGAAGAACATGCAGGTTCTCACCCAAACTATTCAAGTTCTAGTCATTTTTAGTAAAGCGGGCGGAATGCTATATAAAGACCATCTGAAGAATCTTTGTCATTTACACCTTTCAAAAATAACAAGCATAAACCTATGTAAATTTGTATAGTTTAGGGTCTCGGGCACAAAAGAGATTGGAAGTGGTCTTCTCCATCCTTGTATTCTTTCCATGACTGCACTGACCAGTGATGCACACATAACACTAATACCTTTTAGGATATTAAAGATATTTACAGCGTTAGAGCTATTGAGGATGTGAGGTCACATCGCCCACAACCAACCCTATGGACAGTATTCTCAGAAAACCTCTTTAAAGGGGTTGTGTCTCTTCAGCAAATGGCATTTATCATGTAGAGAAAGTTAATACGAGGCACTTACTAATGTATTGTGATTGTCCATATTGCCTCCTTTGCTGGCTGGATTCATTTTTCCATCACATTATATACTGCTTGTTTCCATGGTTACAACCACCTTGCAATCCACCAGCGGTGTCTGTGCTTGAACACTATAAGAAAAAACACTGGCCTCTCTGGTGGCCGGGACCACGGGACTGTACATAAGCTGATGCTTTTTCCTATAGTGTGCAAGCGTGGTCACCGATGCTGGATTGCAGGGTGGTCTGTAACCATGGAAATGAGCAGTGTATAATGTGATGGAAAAATGAATCCAGCCAGCAAAGGAGGCAATATGGACAATCACAATACATTAGTAAGTGGCTTGTATTAAAGGGATTGTCCATGTTCAGAGCTGAACCCAGACATATCCCCATCTTCATCACTCCAGCCCCCATGATATGAGCATCGGAGCATTTCATGCTCTGATGCTCTGCGCTGCATCACGCAGGGCAAAGGCATTTTATGGAGTACTGCGCTCTCCATAGGTAAGCTAGGTGGAGGCTTCCGCCCAGCAGAGAGCCCGGTGATGTCACAGCACTAATGGGCGGGCTTTGGTGCTGCCCTAGCCTGTAAACCGGCAGCGCTAAAGTCCGCCCACCAGAGCCGGGTGGAAGCCTCTGTCTAGTAGTGTTAAAGGGGTTCTCCAAGAGTATAAAATGCCCCCTCATATGCCGGCCCTCCACATGGAATATACTTATCCAGCCCCCTGTGCCACTCCTGGTCCTTGCACCACCGCTTCTCCCTGCACATGGATGAAATCATCCGGTGTCGAGGGAGCAGTCAATGGCAGGCGGGGATGAGGATGAGCCTCCCTAGCATTGCAGGTGACGCTAGGGAGATTTGTCCCTGTCTGCCATAGGTTGCTCCCCCCCAACACCAGATGTTTTCATCCATGTGCAGGGAGAAGGAGTGAAGATTGGTATATGTCCGTGTTCAGCTCTGATCTCAGATAACCCCTTTCTCTACATGATAAAAATCAATTGCTGAAGGGAGAGAACCCCTTTAAAGGGAGTCTTTCACCTGTTTTTCACCTATATAACTAAGAGCAGTGCCCCACAAAAGATTGCAGACACATCCCAGACATACCTGTGTGCACTGTGTCTGTATTACATGTCACATCCCAGACATACCTGTGTGCACTGTGTGTCTGTATTACATGTCACATCCCAGACATACCTGTGTGCACTGTGTGTCTGTATTACATGTCACATCCCAGACATACCTGTGTGCACTGTGTGTCTGTATTACATGTCACATCCCAGACATACCTGTGTGCACTGTGTCTGTATTACATGTCACATCCCAGACATACCTGTGTGCACTGTGTGTCTGTATTACATGTCACATCCCAGACATACCTGTGTGCACTGTGTGTCTGTATTACATGTCACATCCCAGACATACCTGTGTGCACTGTGTGTGTGTATTACATGTCACATCCCAGACATACCTGTGTGCACTGTGTGTCTGTATTACATGTCACATCCCAGACATACCTGTGTGCACTGTGTGTCTGTATTACATGTCACATCCCAGACATACCTGTGTGCACTGTGTGTCTGTATTACATGTCACATCCCAGACATACCTGTGTGCACTGTGTGTGTGTATTACATGTCACATCATCCCAGACATACCTGTGTGCACTGTGTGTCTGTATTACATGTCACATCCCAGACATACCTGTGTGCACTGTGTGTGTGTATTACATGTCACATCCCAGACATACCTGTGTGCACTGTGTGTCTGTATTACATGTCACATCCCAGACATACCTGTGTGCACTGTGTGTGTGTATTACATGTCACATCCCAGACATACCTGTGTGCACTGTGTGTCTGTATTACATGTCACATCCCAGACATACCTGTGTGCACTGTGTGTCTGTATTACATGTCACATCCCAGACATACCTGTGTGCACTGTGTGTGTGTATTACATGTCACATCCCAGACATACCTGTGTGCACTGTGTGTGTGTATTACATGTCACATCCCAGACATACCTGTGTGCACTGTGTGTCTGTATTACATGTCACATCCCAGACATACCTGTGTGCACTGTGTGCTGTATTACATGTCACATCCAGACATACCTGTGTGCACTGTGTCTGTATTACATGTCACATCCCAGACATACCTGTGTGCACTGTGTGTGTGTATTACATGTCACATCCCAGACATACCTGTGTGCACTGTGTGTCTGTATTACATGTCACATCCCAGACATACCTGTGTGCACTGTGTGTGTGTATTACATGTCATATCCCAGACATACCTGTGTGCACTGTGTGTCTGTATTACATGTCACATCCCAGACATACCTGTGTGCACTGTGTGTGTGTATTACATGTCACATCCCAGACATACCTGTGCACTGTGTGTGTGTTACATTCACATCCCAGACATACCTGTGTGCACTGTGTGTGTATTACATGTCATATCCCAGACATACCTGTGTGCACTGTGTGTGTATTAGTCATATCCCAGACATACCTGTGTGCACTGTGTGTCTGTATTACATGTCAGAAAAGCACTTTAAGCTTCATTCACACGACCGTATGTGTTTGCGGTCCGCAAATTGCGGATCCGCAAAAAAAAACGGATGACGTTCCGTATGGCATCCGTGTCCGTTTTTTTGCGGATCCATTGTAACAATGCCTATCCTTGTCAGCACAACGGACAAGAATAGGACATGTTCTATCTTTTTTGCGAACGGAAATGCGGACATACGGAAACGGAATGCAAACGGAGTACCTTCTGTTTTTTTTGCGGACCCATTGAAATGAATGGTTCCACATACGGTCCGCAAAAAAAACGGAACGGACACGGAAACAAAAATACGGTCGTGTGAATGAAGCCTTATTCTGCAGGAAAAACAGCTCCCAAGTGCCCAGCTGAAAGTGAAAGTAAAAAACAGCTTTCTCTCCCGACTCGATTTCTAACAGCTATATCTTCTGAAATACTGGATATAATGCTGAATATAATTTTGGTATCATTTCAAAGCTTGGAATGCCAGCTTTCAAAGAAGGTCAGAACAATTTTTCTATCTGCTACCAGTCCCAAGATATGAACAGCTAAATCAGCACTCCCCTCTTTAGTCTGATTTGCAGCAGCAGCAGTGTAGGGCACTTCGGATCTGTTTTCTAGCAGAATAAAAGTGCTTTTCCTGGACATGTAATACACACACACAGTGCACACAGGTATGTCTGGGATGTGACATGTAATACAGACACACAGTGCACACAGGTATGTCTGGGATATGACATGTAATACAGACACACAGTGCACACAGGTATGTCTGGGATGTGACATGTAATACACACACACAGTGCACACAGGTATGTCTGGGATGTGACATGTAATACAGACACACAGTGCACACAGGTATGTCTGGGATGTGACATGTAATACAGACACACAGTGCACACAGGTATGTCTGGGATGTGACATGTAATACAGACACACAGTGCACACAGGTATGTCTGGGATGTGACATGTAATACAGACACACAGTGCACACAGGTATGTCTGGGATTGCATGTAAGACACAGTGCCAGTATGTCTGGGATGTGACATGTAATACAGACACACAGTGCACACAGGTATGTCTGGGATGTGACATGTAATACAGACACACAGTGCACACAGGTATGTCTGGGATGTGACATGTAATACAGACACACAGTGAACACAGGTATGTCTGGGATGTGACATGTAATACAGACACACAGTGCACACAGGTATGTCTGGGATGTGACATGTAATACAGACACACAGTGCACACAGGTATGTCTGGGATGTGACATGTAATACAGACACACAGTGCACATAGGTATGTCTTGGGATGTGACATGTAATACAGACACACAGTGCACATAGGTATGTCTGGGATGTGACATGTAATACAGACACACAGTGCACACAGGTATGTCTGGGATGTGACATGTAATACAGACACACAGTGCACATAGGTATGTCTGGGATGTGACATGTAATACAGACACACAGTGAACACAGGTATGTCTGGGATGTGACATGTAATACAGACACACAGTGCACACAGGTATGTCTGGGATGTGACATGTAATACACACACACAGTGCACACAGGTATGTCTGGGATGTGACATGTAATACAGACACACAGTGCACACAGGTATGTCTGGGATATGACATGTAATACAGACACACAGTGTACACAGGTATGTCTGGGATGTGTATACAATCTTCTGTGGGGCAGTTCTCTTAGTTATATAGGTGAAATACAGGTGAAAGACTCCCTTTAAGGTATATCACACAGAACAGTATAATGGAGACGTCATACCTCAGCTACTCTGTGCGTGGAGCTGAAGCGGGGCTGAGAGCCGGCCAGTACACAGTGCTGATGGGTGGTGTTGAGGTTATCTGTAGGAAGATCAATAGGAGAGCACAACATGGAAATCAATCATAGACATCTAGTTAGACAAACCAAGAACATCTAGGCGCTTAATATGGCTGCACGATCACAAAAGAGTGCACATGTGGCAGAAAGCATTAGCGGAAAAATCTGCATCAGAAATATTTCCCCATGTATTCCTATGGAGGTCAAATTTGTCTACTGAGCGCCCCTGTTCTGCTGTGGAAACGATGATCAGTGCAGAGGCCCGGGCCCAGGGGGGCCTAAAGACCCTTGTGCTGCATAAGAAGACACTGGTGTTATAGAAAGTACATGCTGCGAGGACTCTGTCATAGATTTTGCACTAAGGCACAGATTCTCCTCCTCTGGCTGGAGGGAAGGGGTTAGGTCATGAATTTGGCGGGGGGGGGGGGGGGGGGGGTGCCTGTTTCAATTTTTGGCCTCAGGCAGCACGAAGGCTATGTGCTCCCCTGCCCCTGGCCACAAAGCACTGAGGCAAGAGGGGGCCCAAGTTGGTCTAATGCACCAGGGACCATGATCCTTCAGCTATGTCCCTGGTTACCACAAACTTGTATTAATATCTGCTGTATTGGTTGAGTAGTACTAGACATAAGGAGTCCATATTGCTATTTGTTAGCACTGACACTGATTATACTTACCTGGCTCCCCGCACCGCCGTTACTGCTTCTCCCTGTGCGCAGATGAAAACATCCAGTATCGGGGGAGGGGGCAGTCAATGGCAGGTGGTGACGGGGACAAGCCTCCCTAACATTGTGGGTGACGCTATTGAGGCTCATCCCCGTGTCCCCGCCTGCCATTGACTCCACCCCCACCAGATGTTTTCATGTCATGCATAGGGAGAAGCAGCAGCGGCGGTGCAGGGACCAGGAGCGGCACAGGGAGCGGGGACTGAGGTAAGTATCAGTGTGAGGGGCCCGGCTTATGGGGAGCAGTGTCAGGTAACCCCTTTAACTACTGCCCCTGTTCCCGCAGGAGACTGAAACTGCACTGAAATACTTTGCAGGGACTGCTGTGCATGCGCACAAGTCTTCTCCATTATGGACTGTATTTAAGGGCAGCTTCGAGAGCTGACAGAGGGGAAACTGGGGTCAGTAGGAAAATGAACTGGACTCCTTATCTGCAGGACTACTCGTGTATTAATGCAGAAAACACTGCAATATCATGGCAACTGATTCCCTTTAAGGACACTGGGAATTTCATTAAAAGAATTCCCGCAAAAACTTATCAGTGACTGTTTCTGTGAGTAAAAACCTCTCTTCTTATTGTAGCTGGGTCATGTGACCAACTCCCTGACCTCCAACTGACCCAGGACAGCAAGCCAGTAACTGCTCTATTCATTCCTATGGGAGCCTCACTTTCAGTCTCATAGGAATACATAGAGAATTAGACTTCCTGTCCACACATAAGTCTATCTGTGAGTTGGTGGGTCTAATTGCTGGTCACATGACACAGATAAGAAACTTCAGGATGATATAAGTCAAAAATTCAGGCATTGGTAAGAAAATGACATTCACTACAGATTACATCATGTACATTTCTAGCAGGACATGGAATAAAATTTTTGTCGGGAGTTCTTCTTTAAGGACATTTGAACATAAGGACATTCATTTCATTTTAACTTGTTTTTTTGAGTAATGAGTTGTTTTTTTATATGGTAATATTTTGGCACACACATAACATTACATTTAACTCTTATCCTTCTGGGGGACGTGATAAAAAGGTCATCGTGACGTGTTTAGGGGACTTTAATTTCCATGTCCTCTGTATTCCAATGTATTACTGCCTGTCCGTTTTTTTGTTGTTTTTTTTTTTAAAGGCTCTTGCTGTAACAAGTCCATCAGTATCCTACAGATCCAGTGGCTGCCAATTCATTGACAAGACCCCCCCCTTGTTTACACCCTCAGATGCCACAGCCAATTTATTATATTACTATATTTCCAGGAGGAACAACAGAGGAACGTCCTACCTAAGAGCTCAAGGAGCAGTATTTACTATCGGAGACACGTCAGGAGAGCAGACGGATCCTCTTTAATCACTGAGTGACTGATCTGAGCCCACGGCTTGGTGACAATCAGGAGACAGTGTGACGCGGCGCTGGAGATGAAGGTGTCTGGTATATTATTTTATTACCGCCATCAGCTTCTGTTGTAACTATTCGCAGACAAACGATCTCCCAGCAGAAAATCATTGCTTTGGAAATGCTGTGTACACGCTCCCGTCAGCACTCTCTTTAGTGACTGAAATCAGTCCAAGGGCCAAGTGAGGGTAAAGAGGTGAAACTGTGCGCCAATTTATCTTTACTTTATTTGCTGGAGAGAACCAATCTATCTCCCTGCATATACACGGCTTTCTGAGAACGGCTGCAGGGCGTTATTTATTCCTGCAAAGTGACTTTTGACACGGGGACAAAATAGGAGAAGCCGTCTTAAAATGAGTGGCCGCGGGCCGAATGTTTGTGAGTTGGTTTAAATGCCGAGCGTGAGATGAAACGCGTTACCCTGGCAACCCGCCTGTCAATCACCCGGCAAACCAGATCGCAGCGGCCGATCTGGAGCGCTCTCTCCGCGGACGCCGTATAAATCAAAGAGTTAACGTCGTCAGAGGAGTCAGGAAATTAGATCATTATTTTAGAAGGGACAGCGCTACAATTTCACAGCTCCCCTCCCTGTAAATTTAATATCATATTAATAGCTGAAGGAATCCTGTCGAATGTTATAAAGAAGGCACACGGGAGATTAATAAGGATATTCGGACCTAAAGGTCTGCTGCTTTAATAAAAGGATTTTTCCATATGTTAAAGAAATGTAATAAGAAGACATTGTCGCGCTGACACATGGCCATGCTGTGCTCTGTTACCTTCCCTCTGCAAAATCCAAAAACAGCGCAAGACTATTCAAAAATATCCCTTTGAACTAATTATGCTTGAAAGCGGTTTTCTATACTTACATTTTCCTTTATTTTTTCAGAAATAGTGTTACTCTTGTCCATTAGTTGTGCCTGGTATTGCAGCTCGTCCCCAAGCGTATTTGGCTCAGCTGCAATACTAGACGCGGCCTGTGGACAAGAGTGGCGCTGTTTCTGGAGGAAAAAATTCTAATCCTAGACATCCCCTTTTGAGGAGTAGACTTTTAGGGATGAGCCAATTTCCGGTTATGAAATTCGTTAGCGATTTGTTTACTGGTAAAAGCAGAATTGCGTTACGGATTCCGTTACCACGGACCATAACGCAATTCAATGACGGAATGCATAATGGAATTCCTTTAGAGGCATAACGTCATTCATTCCGTCATAATAGAAGTCTACGGGCCGCATAACGGATCCGTCCTCAGGACTCCCCTGCATAACGGAGACGTGACGGATCCGTTATGCGGCCCGTAGACTTCTATTATGACAGAATGAATAACGGAATGCCTCTCATGCCGTCATAGAATTGCGTTATGGTCCGTGGTAACAGAATCCATAACACAATTCTGCTTTTACCACTAAAAAAAAAAGCGTGAACGAATTTCAAAATATAAAATTCGCTCATCTCTATAGACTATCTTATCACAATTTTTCTAAGGCTTGTGTCACACTGGCGTTAAAATCATCCGGCAGGCTATTTGGCACGGACAGCTGGAGTTCATTGTATCCAGCAAAAGGGCTGGAGCACCACCAGACCCTATTGACTATAATGGGACCCGCTTTCCGGCAAATTGAGGCCATAGACACTGGGAATAATAGAGGATAAAGCGTGACAGAATCTACTCTGGTATGTTTTGGTGATGGGTAGAAATTTACTGCCCTTTACATGATAAAGCAACGACAGCAAAGTGAAAGGCCCTTGTGCCCAAAGAGTTAACGCCGGCATCAGAGAGGATAAGCCGAACATATTGCCGAGTCCTGAGCTCGCACCGGCAGGCTAATACTGGAGAGAACCTATTGAATATCAATGCAAGGAAGCAATTTATAAGTTGAGGGCGGGTTTATGGGCCCCTCGGAATAGATCAGGAGGTTATTAGGGAGTTTTATAAATCAGAATAAGCGTGAATAAAAGGAAAGTAAGAGAAAAGGCAGCACTGGTGCCTATAAAAGGTTCATACCTACCGGGGGGATAGTCCTGGTAAACAGAGACCGATCGATGCGGTATTTATTTCAGGCTAACGCTATTCCTACGGGCACGGAGAACTATAAAATATGAAAAGTTATTAGCTAGGAGATAGCATGTAGCTTTGTAGGGCATCTGCCACGTAATCTGTACGTTGTGTCTTGCCTTAAGGTTTGCAGATGTAAAGAAAACCTGATACTGAAGCACCCTCACAGCAGCGTAAACAGGAAGGCAAGTCAGTGGACGTAATGAGGGAAACCGCCAGGTGTTGTATCGCTGACGGCAGAGGTTCTGTCCCCTGTGTACGGGTCCTCTGACTCTTCATTAGCGACCGCAGCTTTGGGGCTCGTTTCTTTTTGTCACTAATTTCTGTTACAAGTGACCTGGGTAAAGCTTACTGGAGTATTAGGACCAGAAAATACGAGACTGGAAGAGAAGGTCAGAAATGCAATGAAACTATAAGAAGAGCTAATACCCCAATATGTTTTATATTACCGAGCATAAAATAGGAATCTCCTGAATTTAATGGTAACGCAAGACCTGGAGTCTCTATGTCCCAAGCGATCTTGAGACCCACGCGCCACTTTGATGCATCATCAGCTTCTTCTTCTTCATAGGTTTCCATGGTATCATCTGAAACAAAGGACAAAAAGTAACAAAAATAGAAATAGTGTAGGCCACCATGATAAAACAACTTGAGCTACATCTACAGAGGATGACTTAAAGTTCTTCTCGGGTTCTTTAAAGGCTATGTACACCTTTGGAGTCAATTTTTTATGATTGCATTTAACTTTTTTGGGTCTAAAAATCATATTTTCAGTTGGTCTTTATTAAAAATATTGAGCTGTTCAGTCACAAAAGGTTAACTGTTTGTCTAGCTGGGTCACTGGTACTTTCACTTTGTGTCGGTCATCTAATTACCCTGATCTGTAAACTACTGAGAGGTCATAAACACTTATTTAAGCCACATTCTTATCAGTAAGGTAAGGATTGAGCTTTAATCAGTGTTTATAAGGTCAGAGAGAAGAGATAAGCTGTCCGTCTGCTCCTCAGATGACGGATTTTTGAAAAAATCCACAGGCAGCTAGTAGAGCATGTCAGCTCTGTACACAAAAAAGGATTCCATATTGTTAATAAAGACCAATTGAAAAAGTGATTTTTAGGTCAAAATAAGTATAATGCAATAATAAAAAAAATTGCCCCCAGAGGTGTACATAGCCTTTAAAGCATTGTATTTTTTATTACTGCATTGTGCTTATTTTGAGCTAAAAATCATTTTTTAATTGGTGTTTATTAATAATATGGAATCCTTTTTTGTATGCATAGCTGAGATGGTGTAGTAGCAGCCTGTCGATCTTCTCTCTTTTCCGTCAGTTGGGGAGCTGACGGGCTCCTTATCTCTGCTCTCGGACATTATAAAGAAAACTCATTATAGTGCAATCCTTGTCTTACTGATAACAATGTGGTTTAAATAAGTGTTTATGACTTCTTAGTGGTTTAGAGATAAGATTTATTAGATGACGGCACAAAGTGAAAGTACCAGTCACACAGTTAGAAAAACAGTTAACCCTTTGTGACAGAATGGCTCAATATTTTTTAATAAAGGCCAATTGAAAATATGATTTTTAGCCAAAAATGAGTAAAATGCAATCATACAAAATTGCCTCCAAAGGTGAACATTGCCTTTAAAGATGTTATCCTGGAAAAGATAATGATGATTTATCCTCAGGATAGGTCATCATTATCAAATCAGCGGGGGTTCAAGTCCCGGAATCCCTGCCAACCCGCTGTTTCAGGGAGCTGCTGTGCTCACCAGAGATCTGGTGAGTCATGCAGGCTCCTGGCAGCTTTCCAAGCACAGCGCCGTACATCGTATAGTGGCAGTACTTGGTATTGCAGCTCAGCACCATTGACTTGAATGGGGCTGAGCTGCAACTAGGCCACGTGACTGATGTACGGTGATGTCACTAGCCTAGAAAGAAGCTGCAGCGTTCAAAGCCTCTTCTAACAACTGATTGGAAGAGGTCCCGGATGTCGCACCCCTGAGGATAAGTTATAAATATCTTATACTGGATAGCTCCTTTACAATTTATGGTCTATCCACAGGATAGGTCATCAGTTTAAAGAGGACCTTTCACCACTCCTGACATGCCTGTTTTAATAGCTTCATGCATTCTCCGTCCAACAACAATTCTGGAAGATCTATTCTAATGTCTCTATGTTGTGCCATTCCTTTATTATTTCTACTAGAAGTTATGAATGAATTGCTAGCAGTCTGCAGTAAGGGTACAGAGGGGAGGTGACCAGTTGGGGGTGTGTACCTGCACAGACTGACTCTATCCAATCAGTGCTGCCATTTTCAGACTGTGCAGGTACACACCCCCAACTGGTTACCACCCCTCTGTACCCTTACTGCAGACTGCTAGCAATTCATTCATACCTTCTAGTAGAAATAATATAGGAATGGCACAACATAGAGTCATAAGAATATATATTCCAGACTTGTTATTACATGGGGAATGCACAAAGCTATTAAAACAGGCATGTCAGGAGTGGTGAAAGGTCCTCTTTAAGACCGGGGAGGATACGACTCTAGACACCTCCGCCGATCAGCTGTTAAAGTAGTTCCAGCATCCCAGCTAATAAGCTAATAAGATTTTAATCAGTGTAACTATAAAGCCGAGTGGACTCAGCATGCATGTTGGTACCTGCATCCCTGAATTAGTGGAGGCCTTTGAAGCACCAGAAATAGCATAAGGCAGAGTGGATCCAGCATGCATGTGGAACCAACACCCCCTGATTATACGGAAGCCAAGGTTGGCACATAACAGGTAGGAAATAGTGTTAGGTTCCCGTTCTACAGAGATCACCTGGACGATTTGGTGGACGGGCCCAGATAATTTTGTACAAAATATATTTGCCAAGAATCTCTAATTTACTAAACAAGCATAGCATTAGCTCCAGAATACTTCATATCTCTATGGCATTTTGTGCTTTATCTGGTTGGCAGTGTGCCGTTGCATTGTATGTATTTTCCTTTAATTGTGAAACATGAGAGACAGACTCCCTTTAAAGGGATATTCCAGGATTTTAATATTGATGTCCTGTCCTCAAGATAGGTCACCAACAACACAATACCCCTTTTAAAGGGGTTTTCCTGAGTAATTATTATTTTTTAATGGAATGTGTTAATTAAACAAAAAATTAATACTCACCAATCCTCCGCAACTGCTGTTCTACCACTGCTCCGGTCCCCGCAACCCTCCTCTTCTGTCTTGACACACATGAAATAGCTTAGACTGCCCACTTGCCCAATCACTGGCTGAGGTGGGTCATCAATGCGGCCAAGACCAGGAAATTGAGAGCAGCAGGGATTGGAGCGCTGTCCGAACAGCAGCAGTTGGGGATCGATGGGAGCGAGTATTGATTATTTTAACCCATTCCACACTTGTTAAAAGGAAAAAAAAAATTCCCTTGGAAAAAGCCTTAAAAAGAATCCCACAGATGGTATTCAGATGGAAATCTAGAAAATAATAAGGAGACAATCAGTAGTTAGGAGGACTCTCTGCAGGTCATTAGTTTACCCAGAAAGGTCTTGAATTCAGCACATATTCTAGTCCTGAGCTGCTTTTACCATCCACCTCACTAATTATAACCTTAAAGGGGTATTCCCACCTTAGACATTTATGGCATATCCTCATGATATGTTGCATGTGTCTGACAGATGTGGTTCCAACTTCTGGGATCTGCACCTAGGTCATCAGCATCTGGCCAGAGAGGGCCCAACACCTGGGACCCCCAACGATCAGCTGTTTGAGAAGGTCCAGCGCTCGCAGTACTTCCGCTGGCTTCTTTCTGCTCACCAAGCACAGCGCCGTACATTGTATAGTGGCTGTACTTGGTATCGCAGCTTAGCCCCATTCACTTCAATGGGCTGAGCATTGCCTAGGCCATGTGACAATGAACGTGACAACACATGGCCTAAGCCAGGGATGCCCAACCTGCAGCCCTCCAGCTGTTACAAAACTACAACTCCCAACATGCCTGGACAGCCTACAGCAGAGCATGGTGGGAGTTGTAGTTTAACAACAGCTGGAGGGCCGCAGGTTGAGCATCCCTGGCCGAAGCAAAGCTAGAGAATGCCGCATCGATACTGCCAGCGTCAGGGCCTTCTCAAACAGCTGATCGGGTGATGGACCCCCCACCGATTAGATACTGATGACCTATCCGGAGGACACACACTTTTGGGAAAGTCCTTTAAATACCAAAACAATCAAAATGCTTCTGACCTTTGTAACTGTAGTTGTACACAGCAACCGTGGAGCCCTCTACAAGGTTCTCGTCATGGTGCCAGCTCACCGCCATCTTCCCCATGCCAAAATACGGCTCCTCTTTAAGGTAGGTCATGGTTTGTGGGTTCATGTAATTTATCAAAGTCACATTAAAAGATCTCGCTTCCTCTTGGCCAAAGTCTCTATGTGAGGACATCTGCTCATGTAGGTCGTCTGTCAGGTGCTTGCTTCTGACCAGTTTGCTTAATTCACCTATTGTCTGAAGATGCAGAAATTTGTTTAAGGCGTAAAAGGCTTTGCAGGCATGGGAAATGTCTTCTGTGCTGTAGCTGATATTGAGGGCATCTTCTGACCACGGCACGGCAAACAGCCTCGTGTTCAGATATTTGTAGGTGCAGCCTGGCTCGCCGATCAGAATCCGGGACACGGGTGTCAGAAGGTCTTTACCTTTCAGCTGCACAAGATCTTGAAACAAGCAACCATGATGGAGCAACGTCAGAAATGCCTTCTGGACGGCGTGATGTAGATCTACGGGAGTCCGGTCGGCTTCCTGGATAACCAGCTTGGCATATTTAGTGCTCCACTGGAAGAACAATATATTGGTTTAGCCTGAAGATATCTACAATGATCCAGACACAGCGCATTTAGCAAAGAGGGCCTGTCACCTCTCCTGTATGTTTGATTGAGTAAATAATTGCATTCTCTCCAATTCTGGAGCAGTTACACATATAACTCTATATTTTATTTTTAGGGGAAAGATAAAAAACAGCAATTTTAACATTATTCGTAGGTAAAAATAACATAATTTTATTATATAGGTCAGTACAGTACTGATAATGCCACATTTTTATATATTTTTTCCTTTCCTACTGCAGCCTGTCAGCTCTGCAACTGCTCCCTCATTCTCCTGCTTTAGCTGCTCATATCTCTGGTTTGGTAGCAGTTAAAGATATATTTGAAAGCTGGCATTCCAAACTTTCAGACAATACCAGAATGACAGCAATCTATTCAGTACATGGGAAGATATCACTGATAGGCTACTTTCACACCAGCGTTTTTGCTGGATCCATCATGGATCAGCAAAAACGCTTCCGTCATGATAATACAACCGTCTGCATCTGTTCTGAACGGATCCGGTTGTATTATCTTTTAAATAGCCAAGACGGATCCGTCATGAACTCCATTGAAAGTCAATGGGGGACGGATCCGTTTTCTATTGTGTCTGAGAAAACGGATCCGTCCCCATTGACTTACATTGTGAGTCATGACGGATCCGTTTGGATCAGTTTCTTCATGCGGACACCAAAACGAAGCAAGCAGCGTTTTAGTGTCCGCCTCCCAAACGGAATGATGACTGAACTGAAGCAAAACTGAAGCAAAACTGATGCATTCTGAACGGATCCTTTTCCATTCAGAACGCATTAGGACAAAACTGATCAGTTTTGGACCGTTTATGAGAGCCTGTGATGGATCTCACAAACGGATCCTTACAACGCAGGTATGAAAGTAGCCTTAGAAATTGGGATCCATTGAATGCAGCTGAAAGTTAAAGTAAAATCAGGTTTTACCCGGGATAATTCACAACTCGATTTCTAACAGTGATATCTCCTGTTTATCTTGGGCTAATCCTGTCATTTTGGTCTCGTATGAAAGCTCGGAATTCCATATTTCTAGCTGCTACCAATCAGGAGATATAAGCAGCTAAAGCAGCTTGTGCAGAACAGTTAAGGAAGTACTGAACTCGGGCAAAACAGTTAGTTTCAGCGGGGCAAAAATAGTAACTTGAAAACCATTTAATATATTAGGTTCTGTTCACACATGTAAGGGCTTATTCACATGACCATGCTTGGTCCAGGAAATATTGGCCCTGTGTCAGCTGCATCTACTGTCTGATCACTGCTCTATTGTACTGTGCTCATGTGAGTACTATAATATCTAAAGGGGTCCTCCGGGCTACAGATATGGATCACCTACCTCAGGATAGGTTATCTATATCAGATGAGGGTTTGACACCTTGCACCTCCACCGATTAGCTGTTATGGGCTGCCAGTGTATGGAGCCTACTGTTTTGTACACCGTTGGCTTGTGGTGATGCAATACTGATTTTTATAGGGATAGTCCCATCTGAGACACTGATGACATAGCCACAGGTTATACATACCAACTGATGGAAGCCATTGTCCTTTGGAGTGAGATATTCTAGATGCACATCACCAAGTTGCTGAAGAAGTTTTCTTCTCTTTAAAAAAAAAAAAAAAAAACACAAAGTAAATGAAAAACAATCTCAAGGAGATCTAATAATCTGATCTGTTAAGAATGAGAAAAACAAAAATTTTAAATGTTAATAAAAAAGACTAAATTTAAGAAGAAAAAAAAATAATGAGAAAAACATCAAATGTATCCATAAAATTATAAACTTCATATAAAGAAAGGCTCCTTGGGCTTCTTTTGCATAACAAAGCAGTTGGCACTAGAGGGGGAATTTATCAACATCTTTGTGGTAGCTTTTTGGCTTCATAGAGTCCTAATCTGGGCAAAAAGTGACAAAACGTTGCAAGCTCGAGAAATTATTCACTTTTATGCCAAAAGCTGAAATGTGGATGTGGTTAAGCAGGGCAGGGCATGGTAGCCTCAGTCTTCTGCTGTGGATTCTTTGAAAAGTCCATTTCAGGTTTGCCTATAACATATCCCACGTGTGTGAACATACCCCAACACTTCAGGGATTACATAAACATCTATAAATATGCCTTAAAGGTCATCGTTCCTCCTGAAGGGGGTTTTCTGGATTCAGAATTTGGATGGCCTACCCTCATGCTCTGCCATCAATATCAGATCTATAGTGGTCTGACTCTCAGCACCATGCCATCCACTCTTTGAAGAAGTTAGACAGACTGATGTTCCTCACTTAGGGCTCAGGCACACAATCATACTGGCTGAGTGCCAGTGTGCACACCGTATTGGAATGTGGACCCGCAACATACAGCCAAAGATAGAACATGTTATATCTATTTGTGGAGTCATGGATCAGAAGCCCACGGAAGCGCTTGTAGTATTTCCCTGAGCTTCCAATCCAAGCCTCTGTTCCACAAAAGATAGGTGAAGTCTAATCTTCAGTAGTATCTTGCGGATCGTGGACCCATGCAAGTCAATGGGTTTGCATCTGCAGCATGGAGTGCACATGGCCGGTGCCCATGTGTTGCGGATCTGCTGTTTGCGGGCCATACGGTCGTGTGCATGAGCCCTTAGTTTGCAGATCGCAATTTGTGGATCCACAAAAAACAGATGCGGTCCGTGTGCGTCCACATTTTATTTGCAGACCTATTGTTTTCAATGGGTCCGTGATCTGAATTTTGGGGACATATCTTTTTGTGGAATGGACATACGGATGCGGAATGCCGAAGGACTATCTGTGTGATTTCCTCATTCGTATGTCTCTTCAGCAAAAAAAAAAAAAAAAAAGTCAGATATCTGTCCTCAAAATGCGGGCTGCAGACCTATTGAAGTCAAAGGTTCCGCAAAAAAAAAAATCTGGATGCAACAGGGACTAAAAAAAAAAAAAAATAGTCTACAGTTTTCGAACCAGTACCTGGACCTGAATACTTTTGTAATTGCATGTAATTCAAAATTTAGCATAGCCGCTGAGTTATTCAATAAAATCTATCTGTATAGCGCCACCTGCTGTTTCCTTTTTTTTTATTTCTTTGACCTGCTCACTGAAAAGGCCGCACATGCTGTTTCATCTATCATCTGCCTCCTGAGCTGTGATAGGTAGAGCTGAGACACGCCTCCTGAGCTGTGATAGGTAGAGCTGAGACACGCCTCCTGAGCTGCAGCAGAAAAGACACTTCCCCTTGAGCTTTCAGCTTGATATAAATCTAGCAGAACAATGAATGGGGAGATCTCTGGATCCATGTGAGGTACAGGGCTGGTTCTAGCTTTGTTAGGAAGAGGTTGTCATGTACTATATGATGTCTGATGTTCATGTTTTACATTAGTCATTGGATAACTCCTTTAAAATCTAAAAGTACCCTTAGATCCTCTTGAAATACTCTTAGGGATAGCTGTTAGACAGTAATCCTATAGAAACGGTCACCAAGACTTATTACGGAGGAGATATTTAACTCGGGTGCTCAGATAAACTTTGGTCATCCATTACCAAACTCATCCAAGTAAGTGTTCACACCAGGCTGCCTCCCTGTAATAAACAACTCAGCTCGGCTGTTCCCACACCATCATGCATATGCACGGAGTAATTAGCAGATCTCACCGAGGCCATTCAAGCGCAAGAACGTTTAACCTCTTGGGCTCTGAGGAGAAGTAATGGGCTCTCAGGTGCAGTGACCCTGTGTGATGGTGGAAGTGTTAAGTCACGCGTCTGTCAGGGAATGAAACGCGGCGCTTCTTCATTTCCTGCCTGAAGTGCGCTTCACCGTCTTCAATATAAATCAAAAAATACTCTTCTAAATAAAAAAAAAACATTTCTTAGCTTTCTAATCCATAACATTTATCTCTGGTGGGTTTAATGCTTACGGTTACTGATATTTAAATACTGTAATCTCCTTAGGCCATTCCTAGCCTATTCAAAATATCACCATTTTTCAATGATTTCCCAGGCGTTTTATGAATTCCCTGCACTGGATTTGTGGTTTTTACATTCTTAAGAGCTTCATGAAGAGGAGACTTCACGTAGACCCCATACCTAGAAGGAAGACGTGTGCATTGTGAAAACTACAATATATTGAAATCTAAGAAGCCGGGCAGCCGTTCTGCTCAGCAGAGCCATTTAAAAGGTTGTCCCACTAATAATATTCTGCAGTTCTGAAAACTTTTCTAATTGCATGTAATTAAACATTTAGCATAGCCACTGAGTTATTCAATAAAATGTATCTGTATAGCGCCACCTGCTGTTTGTTCTTTTTCTTATTTCTCTGTCCACCTCACTGACATGGACGCACATGCTCAGCGCCATACATCAACTGCCTCTGCCTCCTGAGCTGTGATAGGGAGGAAGCTGCAGCAGAAAGGACACACCCCGAGCTGCCAGCTTGATATAAATCTAGCACAGCAATGAGAGCGAAGAAACTCCCGACCCCCCCCCCCCCCCCCGATCTCTGGTTCCATGTGAGGTACAGGGCTGGCCAACAATCTAATGTGTATGGGGGCTTAGATAATGCTGGGGAAGTAGATGATCAAGGGCTTTCAATTTCAATGCAGGATTTTTGTATTCTACCTGATAAGCTGCTGATAGGTACAACTCTGCTGACAGATGCCCTTTAAGTTCCTCTGCTGCTCTGGTGGTTCCTACCAGTCCTGCACCAATAGGGTCAACTACATCATTCATGTGACAGTGGAGGCCAGTGATTCATGATGCACATGACATTATTGCTGCAGGACCATCAGGGCGGCAGTGCTGGAGCAACACTGGACATGACAGGTAGGTAATAGTTATTTTTTTATGTTGTATCATTTACTGCTATGACAAGATTATGAAAATCAAAGGTGGAAGAAAAGAAAAAGATAAAATGAACGAAAGGACAAGGAAGAGAGAGAAAGAGATAAAGAAAGATAAGCAGAAAGAAAGAGGTAAAAAGCGGAAAAGAAAGAACGAGTAAGACAGAAAAATTGCGGAATAGATGCGGACACATTCATACGGTCGTGTGAATAGGTCCTTAGAAAGAGAAAAGAGACTGAAAGAGTGAAAGAATATAGAGATGGAATAAGAAAGAAACATAGAAAGAGGTAGAAAGAGAGGAAGAGGTAGAAAGAGAGAAAAAGAAAAAACTAATAAAAAGAGACAGAGTAAAAGAAAAAGAAAATATAAGACAAGAGAAAAATGAAGATTATAATGAGAAAGAGAGGAAGAGGTACAAAAATAAAAGAATGAGAAAGACAAAAGAGCAAGAGAGCAAAAGAAAAAGTAAGAAAAGAAAGAAAGAAAGAAAGAAGAGTAGAATGAGAAAAATGAACTGACAGACAGATCTGATGTAGAGAGATAGAAGATGTAGGGTTATTGCGATGTCTGTCTGTGGTCCTGCAGACAGATGTGCTGCCCCCTGTGCCCGGAGGATGCATTATGCAGCGGTGAGGTAAGTCGCTGTCTTGTGCCCCTTTGCCCTGCTTTACGTCTGGCAGAATGTGAGGTTAGTCACGATCCTCTCCACCTCTGGTGTCGGTAAGCACCGCAGTTAGTGGCAGCTTCCTGCTAATTATTACATCAAATCAGCTCCATTAACAGGCCTGTGGCTGTGAGAAGGGCATGTCGCCCCGGCCTTAAACGCCTCTCCGAGTGGAAATGAATACATTAGCTGACGCCCTTTGCCCAATTAAACAAACTTCCTGACAGGGGAAGCAGAAAGGACAAATAGGTAAATGCAGGAGGCGAGGAGTTGAGCGGTATTGTAAGGACACCTAGAGGTCTTCTCAGGATTACATGGAGACGTCGCTGATGGTGCTCTCCTCACCAGTCACTGCAATAACCCACATGGTTTCATCTCACAGAGAACACCTATCCGTGTGTGAACGTAGCCTAGTAATTTAATGAGTGAATACAGCCTGCTATACGTACCCAGCATACAAGGAGGGGTCCGCTCTCCTGACTTGTCTGCTTTAGTAAATACTTGCATCCTCCTGGAAATGTATGAAGAAATTACCAACTGGGCGTTACCATCCACCTTATAAGTATGGTGTCTCCCAGTTGTTAATTTACACACTGATGGGGTCATTTATTAAAGCAGTTATCCCATGACTAATGTAAAAAATGAAAATCAGACATCATACAGTACATGACAAATCTAGAACCAGCCCTGCACCTCACATGGATCCACATTCATTGCTCTGCTAGATTTATATCAAGCTGACAGCTCAAGGGGAGTGTCTTTTCTGCTGCAGCTCAGGGGGCGTGTCCATGCTCTCCCTATCACTGCTCAGGAGGTGTGTCCATGCTCTCCCTATCACAGCTCAGGAGGCAGTTGAAGGATGAAACTGAGCATGTGCGGCCTTCTCAGTGAGCGGGTCAAAGAAATAAGAAGAAAAACAAACAGCAGGTGGCGCTATACAGATAGATTTCATTGTATAACTCAGTGGCTATGCTAAATTTTTAATTACGTGCAATTACAAAAGTATTTAGATCCAGGTACTGGGGAATATTTTTCGTGGGACAACCCCTTTAAGACCGGCGTGAACCCACTTTTTTAGACCTGGCGTGAGCAATTTGCGCCAGATATACGCCTAATAAATGACACAACACAGTTCCAAGAAAAGATGGTACACAATTATTACAGCAAGTGATAGATGTTGAAGACTTACCCTAAGGGGAGATATATACAGTATATATACACATACATAGTATACATAATAAATACGGAACCAGATATCGATCAGCCACAGATTCCGCATTTTTTCTTCTTTTTATCCCTGTACCACTCAGCATGGGCGACTACGAAAGGTTAACCTGTGGACCTGTTTTCGGTTCACTAGGCATCTATGTAATGTTTAGACTCTCAGTTATACTGTAAGGTGGGCTCGATGTAATGTTTAGGCCAGGGGTGACAAACTATGGACGATTTTAGGAGTGATTTATGCTATTTCAGGAGCCAGACTTTTCAGTTGGACATTCCATGGGGGGAACAGCAGGGGGCGCCATAATAAGTAACCAACAGCAATAATGTATAAACTGCAGAAGAGGCACTCTGTATATGTTTTAATAGAAATGCATAGGCCCACTCACCATGTCAAGATGGCCTCTTTTGAATAGGTCCCTACTCTAATTTGGCAAAGCCCCACAAGGTAACCACCGCCACTGCAACACAGCACCTGCGGGCAGCGAGACCCGGCAGCCCAACAACACCTCTGCTGTCAGGCTAAGCCTCCATAGCACTGGGGCCAGAGGAGGATGTATGTAAGCAATGTATACTGGATAGTGCTGCTAATCTCTAGCTGAGAGGGGCAGATTTGTTTTTGGGGGTTTTACTGATGGCCTATCCTTAGGATACGATCAATATGAGAATTGTGGGGGTCCAACTCCTGGTACTCCCGCCAATCTGCTGTACAAAGAGGCAGTGGCGGTCCATGAGACACTGGAGCTCCGACAAGCATCGTGGCTTCCTTAAAGGTGTTGTCTCATCTCAGACAATGGGGGCATTCGCTAGGGTATGCCCCCGTTGTATTCTAGGTGCGGGTCCAACTGCTGGGACCCACATCTATATGGGGAACAGAGCCCCTAAAGTGGTGGCTGGAGGACTCCGCTGCAGCCACCACCATGTTTTCTCCCCATAGAAGTGAATGGGAGCGCACCGTGCATGACCGGCCACCGCTCCCACTCACTTCTATGACCCGACGGAAATAGCCGAGCTGGTAGTTGGGCACCGTTCTTTATATAGGTGCAGGTCCCACACCTATTAGACAATGGGGGCATATCCTAGTGATGAGACAAATCCTTTAAACAGCTGATCGGCGGAAGTACCGGGAGTCGAACCCCCACTGAATTCATATTTATGACCTATCCTGAGGATAATCCATCAATATGAAAATCCAGGAAAACCCCTTTAAGACAGGCCAAAGGAAAAAAAACATTGTCGGAGTGAATTGCACCAAATTCATTGAAAGTCGCATGCCTCGTAAAAAGCTCTGTGTGTTTACTATGCTTTGTAAAGTGGCCACAGGTCAATGAGCACCTGCAGGCGTTGGGGGAGATGTATCAAACCCCCCCCCCCGTGCCAGAATTGTGGAACCAAAAACGTTCTGCCCTTTACTGCCACACTCGCCTCCTTTGTAAAAATCGAGCAGGGCCTACATGGCCCATCACTACGTACGTCAGTTTTCTGCTGCAATACCTAAAATCTACGCCAGCCCCGTAATGGCTTAGATTTCAGATTCTGATGGCCAGACCCTCAGAGATGTGCCTTAATTAGTAAGAGGCGCGCCTCTTAAAGGGAACCTTTCACCTCCTGTAGCGAAAAAAACTGTTAGCAGTACCTTAATCTGGTGGCCAGGGTGACGCTAAAGAAGGTCTTCATAAGGAGAACAGATTCCTGTAAATAGAAGAAATTGATCTTTTAATCATGCTCAGAACGCTGACTTGACTCGGCTTGAAGTCAAGGGGGCAGCGGCTAGTCAAGCAAACCACTCCCCCTGGTCAACTTGAATGACAGTTGCCGTTGGGCCAGGGATCGCGCAATTCTCACGCATGCGCGGTGCGCAATTTCTCCCTGCGCGATCCCGGCCCTTCACTTCTGCGGCGCTTTTGGTCCTACAGCGCATGCGCCGCAGAAGCAAGCGAGCGCGCTTGCCAGAGCGCGCCCGCTGTCCCCGCGCGCTCGCTTGCTTCTGCGGCGCATGCGCTGTAGGGACAAAAGCGCCGCAGAAGTGAAGAGCCGGGGCCGGGATCGCGCAGGGAGAAATTGCGCACCGCGCATGCGCGAGAATTGCGCGATCCCCCGCCCAACGGCAACTGTCATTCAAGTTGACCAGGGGGAGTGGTTTGCTTGACTAGCCGCTGCCCCCTTGACTTCAAGCCGAGTCAAGTCAGCGTTCTGACCACGATTAAAAGATCAATTTCTTCTATTTACAGGAATCTGTTCTCCTTATGAAGACCTTCTTTAGCGTCACCCTGGCCACCAGATTAAGGTACTGCTAACAGTTTTTTTTCGCTACAGGAGGTGACAGGTTCCCTTTAATAATTTTGCTGGATCTCACACCACCACACACTAGATCTGTGATGGCTAACCCGCGGGACACACTTGCTTGGCTGTTCTCAGAACTCCATAGAAATGAATAGAGCATGCTGGGAGTTGTAGTTTCACCACAGCTGGAGTGCCGGAGGTTAGCCATCACTGTACTAGATCAAGTCTGGTGTTTGTAACCACCACCACCACCACACCCGGCAGCAACTATTCATTTCCCCAAAAGCAAACCTACAGGAGATAAGAGGTATCATACAGTGACCATGTTTGCTCCACCACAGAAGAAGAAGATGGTCTCTGCAGGCGTTTTCGGCGCTGTGGGTCCTGAATGAGTAACCCCCCCCCATTCTATCTTTCAGGGTATTTGTAAATTGAATAGGGCAAAAATAGTCGTATGGAAGGTGTCAGGTCGCAGAATCTAACCAGTGATAGACAAATTTGTAGATGCTCCATCCATATTTCCAAATCCTTCCCATACAAACAGCAGCATCCATTACACGTCTCGTTGCCGCTGTGCAGCGTATGGCGTCCAGCGGCATTACACAGTCCCCGCAATGCGCCGTTTTCTATTGCATGGTGCTGATAACCATGCATCACACATCAAGTGCGTTGGTACAAGCGAATGCTACCTGACCGGACGGCCGCTTGAAACATTCGGCATTTGCCGACTCAAGCGAATCAGTTTATTTTCCTACTGATTGTCTGTGTTTTTCGGATTCTGGCTACTCCACTGAAGGCGAGTGACGGGGCCTGAATAATTCATCTCTTCTGCTACGAGATGTCATTACTTCAAGTTAAGACTTCTATAAGACTCTGTTAGTAGATGGCGCATGCGATTGGGTGTCACCGGGATATTTGATCCAATTCCTTGTATGTCACTATGCTCAGGAAGACAGCAGACTGAGAAGAGACAGAGGAGCGTGTCAGATGTCTGGACAGATCAGGAGCGGCGGCTTATTACTGCGCTCAGTCCTCGTGCATCTGACAACAGCGCTCGCACCGAATCTCTGACAGCGCCTTCACTCAATTCTACTTATTTTGCTTGGAAGCCAAAACTGGCGAGGATGTTTTACTCCCGGCAGCTCACAGAACTCGCCGGTTACTGCTTTCAAGTACAGTAACTTAAAACGGATAGCGATGCTGTCACATGCGGGAGAAATATACATCCAGTATACGGATCACACTAGAGCGGCGCTTCTTTTGTCACGCCGCCGTTGTGTCTATTATCTGCTTTACCCATCCATCCGCTCCGCAAATTATTCACAGAGAGACGGGGTGAGATCTGAGAACAGGACCATGTCTCTGTAGGAAGAAGAGAGACTAATAATTCACAGCGTATGAAAGATCTGCTGCAAAAGTCACTCCTTAGAACGTAAGAAACAACGCGCTCAGGGTGGAGGCACACAACGGCGTTTTCTACCAGAAATTTGTAGTAAAATCTACATGTTACATGTGGATTTTCCTGCAGATTCACCATGGATTTCACCCCGCTAGAGAGCAATTCACACAACGGGTCAAATTCTGTGCAGAAAAATTCTCTGTGCAAAAACGGAGAACTTTTGACCCATGTGTATGTACCCTGCCAGTAAGTTGTTCTGCAGTAGGACCGGCATCGGCAGTCAGGACCGGCATCGGAAGTCAGGACCGGCATCGGAAGTCAGGACCGGCATCGGAAGTCAGGACCGGCATCGGAAGTCAGGACCGGCATCGGAAGTCAGGACCGGCATCGGAAGTCAGGACCGGCATCGGAAGTCAGGACCGGCATCGGAAGTCAGGACCGGCATCGGAAGTCAGGGACCCATCGGCGGCCCATCGGAAGTCAGGACCGGCATCGGAAGTCAGGACCGGCATCGGAAGTCAGGACCGGCATCGGAAGTCAGGACCGGCATCGGAAGTCGGGACCGGCATCGGAAGTCGGGACCGGCATCGGAAGTCGGGACCGGCATCGGAAGTCGGGACCGGCATCGGAAGTCGGGACCGGCATCGGAAGTCGGGACCGGCATCGGAAGTCAGGTCCGGCATCGGAAGTCAGGACCGGCACTGCCCAGCTGTCCGTTGTGTGGTGGACGGCGCTGGGAAATGAAGCTCCGATTCACTTCAATGGGAGAAGCGCTCCATCCCCGGCACCAGTGCTCCTCAACTCCAGTCCTCAGGTCCCACCTGCCGCTCAGGTTTTCAGGATTTCCTTAGTATTGAACAGGTGATATAATTAATGTCCATCCATCAGGACTTACCTCAGGTATTCATATTGTGAGATATTCTCAAATCATGACTGGTAGGTGGGTCCTGAGGACTGGAGTTAGAGAAGACTGCCCTGCATAACGGACAGGGTTGGGTAGTCCCGACCCCAGAGCTACTCTGACTACCGGTGGTGTGGGGTGTAGGACCTCTCGACAATCCTGAGGATAGGCCATCAATATGAAAATCCTGGAAAATCCCTTTAAGGTCACATCTGTGTCAGAGGCTCCATTAGGAGACTACCTCACAGGTTCCATTCAAAATATTGGACTAAGTAGACCTGCATGCAGGACTATGTTGTCCGTAAAACAAAAGGACTCCCTAATGGATCCCTGTCAGTGCCGAGTCCAACCCAGAAGATTGTCAACAGGGTTTGTCTGGCACCGTCGGGTTCATTTATGCCCCTTTCACACGAGCGGGAGACTCGCATGTCTCCAGCAACGCATCTACAGGGCTGGACTCCGGCACTGACTGGGATCTCCTATAATGCTATGTGATACTGTCAGTGCGAGTCCAGCCCTGTAGATGCGTTGCGGGAGACATGTGAGTCTCCCGCTCGTGTGAAAGGGGCATTACCATTGCTAAAAAGGTTGTCCATCTTTTTCTCACTGATGATCTATTCTTTGGATAGGTCATCAGCATCTGAATAGCGGGGGATCAACAACCAAGACCTCCACGGATCAGCTGTTTAAGGTGCCGCAGGCTTCTCGCAGGCCAGTGGCGTCACAACTATTGGGCACAGCTCAGCCCCATTCAATTCAATATGCGGAGATAGGAGCAGGTCCTAAAGGTAAAACCCGCACCTGTCAGACATTTATGATGTATTCTAGGGCTGGAATCGAGTAATTCAACACAAGGAGGCTAGGAGGGGAGATGGTGGCACTGGGGGAGCTGAGAACATGGAGGGCTGCTGGCATGGTGGGGGGGGTGACGGCACAGAAGACTGCTGGCATGGGGGGGGGTGGCGGGGTGATGTCACAGAAGATTGCTGGCATGGGGGGACTGATGGCACAGAGCTGATGGCACAGAGCTGATGGCACTGGGGGGGACTGATGGCGCAGAGCTGATGGCACAGAGCTGATGGCACTGGGGGGGGCTGATGGCACAGAGATGATGGCACTGGGGGGATCTGATGGTACAGAGCTGATGGCACTGGGGGGGGGGGGCTGATGGCACTGGGGGCTGATGGCACAGAGCTGATGGCACTGGGGGGATCTGATGGCACAGAAGCTGATGGCACTGGGGGGGGGTTGATGGCACAGAGCTGATGGCACTGGGGGATCTGATGGCACAGAGCTGATGGCACTGGGGGGGGGGCTGATGGCACTGGGGGCTGATGGCACAGAGCTGATGGCACTGGGGGGATCTGATGGCACAGAGCTGATGGCACTGGGGGGGGGGGGTTGATGGCACAGAGCTGATGGCACTGGGGGGATCTGATGGCACAGAGCTGATGGCACTGGGGGGGGGGCTGATGGCACAGAGCTGATGGCACTGGGGGGTTGATGACTTTTTATCAAAGTAAATGTTCTTTTAATTAGTTATTTCCTATTAGAGTACTCTATTAATCGATAGATTACTTGATTACTAAAATAATCGATAGCTGCAGCCCTAATGTATTCTATCGATAGGCCATACATTTTACACACTGGAAAACCCTATTAACCTGGACAATCCCATTAAGAGCAGCAAGCATGCATTACAATAGCGATCTTCAACCGGAGGCTCTCGAGTGGTTTGAAATCTGAGGACAGGCCACCGATATAAAAGGACCAAGAAACCCCTTTAATACAGAAAGGCTAAAAGGATTTTACAGGCTTCAAAGTCTTTGATTCCTGTTTTACCAAGCTATTGATTCGGAGGTGACAGCACAACCTTGCAATGACTTAATCCCCTGTTATCTCCATGAGATGACTTTACTTTCTGTCCAGGAGCGAAAAATTGTCATGTCCTCCTTACACAGTAACATACAAGCTCCGCACCGCTGCGTGTGCTGCTGGAGCCGGCAGTCGATGACTACGCCTAGGGCAGCTCCTCTCCCTTGTTCAGCAGATGAGTCATTTACCCTTAACCAGAGGGTAAACCTTATATACTGTCTGAGGAGCAGAGATGAGATTTATGTGCCCTGAGGGGGCTCAGAGTCATGTCTTCTATAATGAAGCTATGACCCATGTCAAGACCAGATCACATCTATTAAAGGGGGTCATCATATAGACAGGAAAGAAAAATATAACTAAAATATTTTTCATTAAAAAATGTATATATATATTCTTGATAGGCCCTTTATTTATACAGGAAAAATATCAGTGTTTCGTATAATGAAGATGAAATGGCTAATGTAGGCGACGGACCGTCTCTTCTGAAGTGGGTGGGGTTTTTTTTTTTTGTTTTGCATGGATTTCCACGATGGCTCTTTATGTCTATTATTTGATCTTCTGCCTTATTATCTGTAAAGAAAGAGTCCATTCTCTTTGTATAGTTTGAATTTATTATGATTCTTATTATGATTATTATAATGATTAATAAAAAATATCTGATTAAAAAAAAATAAAAAAAATATATATATACACTTTTATTCTGCTGCAAACCAGACTGAAGAGGGGAGGGCTGCTTCAGCTGCTCATATCTTGGGATTGGTAGCAGATAGAAAAATGGTTCTGAATGGTTCTTTGAAAGCTGACATTCCAAGCTTTCAAATGATACCAAAATCACCGCATTATATCCAGTATATCAGAAGATATAGCTGTTAGAAATCCAGTCGGGAGAGAAAGCTGTTTTTAGTTTCACTTTCAGCCGGGCGCTTGGGAGCTGTTTTCCTGCAGAATAAAAGTGCTTTTCCTGGACATGTAATACAGACACACAGTGCACACAGGTATGTCTGGGATGTGACATGTAATACAGACACACAGTGCACACAGGTATGTCTGGGATGTGACATGTAATACAGACACACAGTGTACACAGGTATGTCTGGGATGTGACATGTAATACAGACACACAGTGCACACAGGTTATGTCTGGGATGTGACATGTAATACAGACACACAGTGCACACAGGTATGTCTGGGATGTGACATGTAATACAGACACACAGTGCACACAGGTATGTCTGGGATGTGACATGTAATACACACACAGTGCACACAGGTATGTCTGGATGTGACATGTAATACAGGACACACAGTGCACACAGGTATGTCTGGGATGTGACATGTAATACAGACACACAGTGCACACAGGTATGTCTGGGATGTGACATGTAATACAGACACACAGTGTACACAGGTATGTCTGGGATGTGACATGTAATACAGACACACAGTGCACACAGGTATGTCTGGGATGTGACATGTTAATACAGACACACAGTGCACACAGGTATGTCTGGGATGTGACATGTAATACAGACACACAGTGCACACAGGTATGTCTGGAGGTGACATGTAATACAGACACACAGTGCACACAGGTATGTCTGGGATGGAATGTAAACACTCCGTGCACACAGGTTGGATGGACATGACACACCGTGCACACAGGTATGTCTGGGATGTGACATGTAATACCAGGCACACAGGTTGGGGCCACAGGCCAGGTATGTCTGGGATGTGACATGTAATACCACACACAGTGCACACAGGTATGTCTGGGATGTGACATGTAATACACACACAGTGCACACAGGTATGTCTGGGATGTGACATGTAATACACACACAGTGCACACAGGTATGTCTGGGATGTGACATGTAATACTAGACACACAGTGCACACAGGTATGTCTGGGATATGACATGTAATACACACACAGTGCACACAGGTATGTCTGGGATGTGACATGTAATACAGACACACAGTGCACACAGGTATGTCTGGGATGTGACATGTAATACAGACACACAGTGCACACAGGTATGTCTGGGATGTGTATACAATCTTCTGTGGGGCAGTGCTGTTAGTTATATAGGTGAAAAACAGGAGGACCAGGAAGCTGTCAATTCAGTGCTCCCGGCTCTATACAACCCGCTTCCTGGTCTTCCTCACCCGCTCGGTGACTCGGGTCACATCACATGGCAGGAAAAACAAAAAGAGTGTGGATGTCCAGGGTCTGAAGCATGAGAGGCAAGTTGATTTTTTTTCTTTTTTCTGCTCTTAGCATGGGGGTCTGATCTGAGCAGGGCTGTGGAGTCAGAGTCGGTGACCATTTTAGCGGAGTCGGTATAAAATGGACCGACTCCTAAAATATATAATAAATTTGTATATTTAGTTCAGTGCAGTATGTGCTGAATATATTTTCATAAGAATCTGGGAACATGATGAAATGTCCTATAAATGTCTGTTCTATTCCTGAACTAAAGATCTAGGCTTTCAGTTGAGATGACTGTGTGCTGCCCTTTATATAGATGCTGAGAAGTGAAACTCCTCTGCTACAGATCAGAGGAAAAAGGCACTGGGAAGGAATGGCTGCACTCATCTCAGATCTGCTAGAGAAAACAGGATTAATGGGGTTTTCTCACTAGATACAAAGATTAGCTTTCAACATAAAGGGACAGTTAAAAGAAGACATTTTCTAAATACATTGGTCAGTAGATTTTACTTTAATCATGAACTATACACAGTTCAGCAGGTCTCTCACTGTACACAGGTTTCTATGGTAACCTGCAGACCAGAAAGACTGTTATCTGATTGGCTGAGAGCAGGAGTGACCTCAGTAAGCAAAATGTGTTGAGGACTGAGAAGGATGGCTTTACCTGTAATTACGTTAGAGATCACAACCTCCTGCTCTGTCAGAGTAAGTTAATATATGCTAATAACTGCTGGAGACCCACCCACAGCCTGAGGAGACAGAGTGAGTGCAAACTGCCTGTCAGCCAGTGAATGAATGTGCTGAGAAAACCCCTTTAAGGCAAGTACTTCTTAGTATATCTAAACTTTAAATAAACTGGGCATAAATCACTTGTCCAGTGCATGTTCTCTCTGTATGCTTTATGTTTTAGCAGAGAAGCCTGATACTGAGAGTTCAGAGTAAAGATATCTAGTAAAACATAGATTACAAACTCTTTTTGTCATGACAGATCTGTACTATTCATTTATGCAAAGTTTGTTTAAAGTTATCACTTAAACCTGTGCCACGTATGAGGGAGTCGGAGTTAGGGGAAATTGAGGAGTCAGAGTTGGAGTCAGGGCTTTGGCTTACTGACACCACAGCCCTGGATCTGAGGCCTGCTTGGGAAGGGAGGGCCATTCACATTGGGGCTCTGATCAGAGGTCTGAATGGGAGTCTTATGAAATTTGGGGGTCTGAGTTGAGGTCTCATTGGGGGTCTTATTAACATTGGGGTATGAAAAATATTTTTTTCTTATTTTCCTCTTCTAAAACCTAGATGTGTCTTATAGAGCGAAAAGTAAGTTATTCATTACACTCCTCACCAGTAAAATTGCAACACCATAAAGGAAAAGTTGTGGAATTATGGAAATCACAGCATCGTTATACATGATATGCAAATGATGCAAAAAATTGAAACAAAAAATTCAATTTATTCAGTATTGAGTATTAACATGCATAGAAATACACACATTTACACGCATACACATGCATCCCTGGCCAAGCATGTATGTGGTAATGGGGTAATGGGAGAAGGGGGAAAAATAGCCAGTAGTTTGTCTCAGACAATATTCATCTGGGTATGGGCATTTTAAAGGGGTTGTGTCATCTCAGAAAATGGGGGCATATCATTAGGATTTGCCCCCATTGTCTGATAGGTGCGAGTCCCATCTCTGCGACCGGCACCTATCTCGTAAACGGAGCCTTGAAAGTCATGGAAATAGATGTTAAATGGTAGTGGACACCTAACAGTAGCATTCATCACCCATAGGACACAATGGCATCCAGTTAGAGGGACTCATCCAGTATGAAAAACAAATTGTTTTTATAAACTACTTCTGTTACAAAAATGCTCAAATTGTGAGATATTCTCTTTATTTTCCATTATAATGGTGGCCCCTGGTGTTTAATATGTACAGTAATGTGCACATCCACCTACTGAGGTGGTCGCACATGCTCAGTTCAACTGCCACCAGCCATATGTACTGTTAGAAGCTGTGATAGTCAGGGCTCATTCACAAGACCGTATTTATGTGTCAGGATCTGTTTTTTGTGGAACGGATGTTGGCCCATTCATTTCAACGGGGCCACAAAAAATGCAGATAGCACACCGCGTGTTCACAGATAGCACACCGCGTGTTCACAGATAGCACACCGCGTGTTCACAGATAGCACACCGCGTGTTCACAGATAGCACACCGCGTGTTCACAGATAGCACACCGCGTGTTCACAGATAGCACACCGCGTGTTCACAGATAGCACACCGCGTGTTCACAGACAGCACACCGCGTGTTCACAGACAGCACACCGCGTGTTCACAGATAGCACACCGCGTGTTCACAGACAGCACACCGCGTGTTCACAGATAGCACACCGCGTGTTCACAGATAGCACACCGCGTGTTCACAGATAGCACACCGTGTGTTCACAGATAGCACACCGTGTGTTGTCTGCATCGGTACTTCTGTTCTGCATCACCGCAAACAAGATAGAGCATGTCCTATTCCTGTCCGCAACTTCATACAAGAATAGCCATTTCTATCATAAATAAAATGCGAAACGCGCAGTGTGACCGCAAAAACACATACAATCGTCTGAATGAGCCCTCACGGAGAGAGAGAGAGCTGCTGCAGAAAGGACATGTCCCCTGTGAAAAAGCATGACACCTGAACTGTGATAGGAAGAGACTTGCAGCACAAAGAACACGTCCCTTGAAAACAGGACATGTCCCCTGAGCTGTGATAGGGAGAGAAAGGACACTGGGAAAGGTCCTAGGAAAGGACACTCTCCTTCAGAAAGGACACACCCCCTGGTCTGCCAAGCTGAGAGCAATTGCAGCAATGAATGGAGAAATCCCCATTTCTGGGTCCATGTGAGGTACGGGGCTGGTTCGAGCTTGGAAAGATATTGCCATGTCCTATATAATATATCTGATTTTCAGTATTTACATAACCCCTTTATTGGATACGTCATAAAACGCTTACGACATCTCCAAATAATGGATGACTAGGCTACATATTGTACTATTGTATGGAATAGCATATGTACATATATATCATTTTATTTTTTATTTTTTTTTACGTTATACCGACCAGACAGAGGTTGAATGGACTCTCTTGGCCTCTGTCTATGGACGCGTTTAGGGTGCGTGTCAGCAGCTTCCCAGGCATACATGCTAAGAAGAAATTTAAAAAATCCTACTAACAAAATAAATAAATAAAAAATAAATAAATAAAAAATAAATAAACCTAAACCATTAGAAAATGCAAAGAAAATCAGAATCCCTAAACGTCGGTAACTGACAGAAGGAGCCCAGAAATGAGATCTTACTTCTCATCATTTAGAAGACAAAGAATAACAAGTATATAAAAGGCGAGGTCGACCTCAGGACTACGTGATCCCAAAATGTTATTGACAGCAAGCCAAGGAGAAACGAGACGGGGGCGCAGATCAATACCTCGTTTCAATGTAACAAGCTCCGGCACATATGAGGAGCGTCCCCTCACCGCTCCAAATCACACCGAATAATTACTGTGGAGAGAAATGGTAGCCTGCAGGTAACAGCCCTGATGAGAAGAGGGTAAAGGTGACCAAAATCTACCGCAGTATTATTAGTGTATATTTATGACCCTGTTATTGAGACAAGAGCAGCGGAAAGGGGGGGCGTCAGCGGGCGGCACAGATCTCAGTACATAACACGTGCCCTCTTCTGTCTCACTCTATTAAAGGGGTTGTGTCACAAAACATATTCTACAGTTTTCACACCAGCACCTGGGTCTGAATACTTTTATAATTGGATGGAATTAAAAATATAACATAGTCGCTGAGCTATTCACTAAAATCTATCTGTATAGCGCCACCTGCTGCTTGTTCTTTTCCTGATATTATGCTGGTCGCACGTGCTCAGTTTAAATCTTCAACTGCCACCAGCCGTATGTTCTATTAGACCAGGGATCAGCAACCTCCGGCGCTCCAGCTGTAGTGAAACTACAACTCCCAGCATGCACACTTACTCAGCTGTTCTTGTAACTCCCACAGAAGTGAAAGGAGGATTCTGGGAGTTGTAGTTTCAGAACAGCTGGAGTGCCGGAGGCTGCTGATCCCTGTGTTAGAAGCTGCTGCAGTTACAGGGAGAGAGCTGCATCAGAAAGGACACACCCCCTGAGCTGCCCAACTGAAGATAATCTAGCAGAGCAACTGGAGCAATGAATGTGGAGATCTCTGGATCCATGTGAGGTACAGGGCTGGTTCTAGCTTTGTTAGAAAGAGATTGTCATGTCCTATATGATGTCTGATTTTCATTTTTTACATCAATCATGGTGTAACTCCCCTTTAAGGGCTCGTTCACATTGGCATCATGCTTCCGCTAATCATCACTGTTCAGCAGAACAATGATGGAGCAGTAATGATGCCCCGATGTATCCACTGACTATAACGGGGTCTGTGGGATTTCCAATTTGGCGTCTATTTTACCGGACAAGGCAGCGCGGGATGCTGCACCATTTTGTCTGCTGTCTTTAGCGATATTTGTGATGAAACCTCCCGTGCAGGTGTGAACGCCCCCTGAGGGAAGCATAAGAAGCAAAACCTCTGAACCAAGTGCAAATGACAAAGAGGCGGATTCTGTCACTATAGTCTCACAGGGACAGCGCTGCATATGAGGTTTGTCAGGGACGTGGGCCTTGTAGGGCGCCAGTTCATGTGGTGACATAACATAATAATGGCTGTTATCAGTGACTCCAGACTGGGTGGTGACATCACAAGTGGTGCAGGTTCTATAAATTGGTAGAACCACGATCCACATGTGCCACAAAGCCGTGGCAGCTGCACCAGTTATCAGTCCCCATAAAGGTGGTGTCCCATCTCAACATTTATATCAGTAGGATATGTCATAAATAGGTGTGGTCCCACCTCTAGGACCCACTCCTATCTCCAGAACTGGATGCTCACAGGATAAAGGACCTGTGATGATGCCATCACCATGTGACAGTAACAGCCACTTCTTACTGGTCACATAGCAATGACATCATCACAGGTCCTTCATCCTACAACATCCAGGAGGATCCTGCTGCAGGTGACAGGTATGGGCCTCCTGGAGACACTGCTGCAGGTCAATGTGAGGCACATGATCTTATTACTGTAATACCGCCATGTGCCTCACATTAATAGGAACAGTGACTCCCGTCATGTACCTCATATAATGGGCAACATGGGGTTAAAGGGTGTCTGTCACCAGTTTTTTCGGTATGAATCAGGCTGACATTAGAGATGTGCTAATGTCACCTGATTCCAAATATATATCTGTTTTATTTACTGGTGCCCCCATATTTATATAAAATGAACTTTTATTTTATGCTAATATGGCTCCTAGGTGCAAGGGGCGTTACCTCTGCTCCTAGAGGCTCTGTTGATTGACAGGACCAGGCAGAGAAGAAGCACTGCATTCACCATAGCTTGCAAGGACCTTCAATGATGTCATGACCATGTGATCAGTCACATGGTTAGGATCACACAAACAGCCTGTCTCCTCCTAAACCATGTGACTGATCACATGGTCATGACATCATTGAAGGTCCTTGCAAGCTATGGTGAATGGAGTGTTTCTTCTCTGCCTGGTCCTGTCAATCAACAGAGCCTCTAGGAGCAGAGGTAACGCCCCTTGCACCTAGGAGCCATATTAGCATAAAATAAAAGTTCATTTTATATAAATATGGGGGCACCAGTAAATAAAACAGATATATATTTGGAATCAGGTGACATTAGCACATCTCTAATGTCAGCCTGATTCATACCGAAAAAACTGGTGACAGAAACCCTTTAATGGGTGAGGTACACGATGGAGTCATTTCCTATTGATATGAGACACATGGAGGTTCAAAATTAATAACACTATGTGTCTCACAAGAATAGTGACCCCATCATGCTCCTCCTCACATAGTGGGCAGCATGGGGTTAATGTGAGGTACATGGAGGTCCAAGCTGATAAAACCACGTGCCTCACATTATTATAGTGACCCTGTCATGTACCTTCTCACATAGTGGACAACATGATACTGCGTGAGGTACATGATGGGCTCACTTACTAATAATGTGAGGCACATGGAGGTCCAAGCTGGTAAATCCACGTGCCTCACATTAACAGTAAGTAACTGCATCATGTACCTCACACATTAACAACATGGAGGTAGTTGACGGGGTTACTATTAATGTGAGGCACGTGGCTTTATCGGTGTGGACCTCCATGTGCCTCACATTAACCCCATTATATGAGGAGGTACGTGATGAGGTTACTTCCTATTAGGCTTCATTCACACGTCCGTATTTTTCTTTTCCAGATTTTCGTTCCGTTTTTTTGCGGATCCTTGTTTCCGCAAAAACCTTCCGTTTTTATCAATTGTACATCCGCATCCGTTCCGCTTTTCCGCAAAAAAAAAAAAACGGAAGGAGGAATATATGTTGGTAGGATATTTCTTTCTATTTCCTGGAAATGCATTCCGCACATCATCCGCATTTTTTGCGGACCCATTGACTACGATGGGACCACGGACCGCACATGCGGACAAAAGTAGGACAAGCTCTATCGTATATACGGATCCGCTTAACAGAACGGAACAACGGATGCGGACAGTACACGGAGTGCTGTCTGCATTTTTTGCGGAGCCATTGAAATGAATGGTTCTGCATTCCGTTCCACAAATTTGCGGAACGGATGCGGATTAAAACATACGGACGTTTGAATGGACCCTTAATGTGAGGCACGTGGTTTTACCAGCTTGGACCTCCATGTGCCTCACACGGATGCATTCACACGAATGTATGTATTTTGCGGTCTTCAAAAACGGATGGCGTCTGTGTTGCATCCATTTTTTTCTGCGGATCCATTGTAACAATGTCTATTCTAGTCCACAAAACGGGCAAGAACAGGACATGCTGTATCTTTTTTTGCGGAACGGACACATACGGATGCGGGCAGCACGCGGCGTGCTGTCGGCAATTTTTGCGGCTCCATTGAAATCAATGGGTCTGCATCTGACCTGCAGAAAATGCGGACCAAAACTATGGTTGTGTGAATGGGGCCTAACAGTAAATAACCCCGTCATGCACCTCACATTGCAGTTTTGTGAGGAGGTATATGACAGGGTTATTTATTTATTGGTATTGAGTATCACAATACATTTCTTGGCATCGAAATCTAATCAAAACTCTGGTGTCGCGAAAACTCTAGTTCTGAAGATAGGCACACGCTGGCTCGACTATTTTCGGCAGTTTTATAGCGGTGAATGGAGAGGCGGCCGCGCTTGTGGCATATCCTATCCATACACCATAAATGTTGAGATGGTACAGCCCCTGTACGGCTAGTTTCACACCGTTTTTACAGATCTGGCAGTATGTTCCAGTCACTGCCGGAATGCCGTCTGGCTGAAACCTGCAAAATATGCGGAAAATCGCCCATACAAATACCGTTTTATCTCCGGCCGATTCCCGGCATTCTATGCCGGAACAGCCCGCCAGAAGGCTATGTCGGCAGTGTGAAACTAGCCTTAATTTTCAGTTATCCCCTGTAGAGTGCATGACCCACTGACAGATTCATACTTAGGGCACGTTCACATCTGCATTGAAGGCTCTTTTGGGAGCGTCCACTGCAGAGTTTGTCAAATATAGTACTAAAAAAAAAAAGAAAGAAAATAAATAAATAAACACATTCTCCCAAACGGAAACAGAACTGATCCCATTAGAGTCAATGGCATCTGTTTCTGTCAGAATCGGACACTTCTATTATTTTTGTTCGGCTTCTGCATTGATGGTAACGTGCCCTGCAGTGTGTACACCTAGCAAGAGTACGTCCTCCCTGCCTGGTCCTGTCAGTCATGAAGGCCAGTGAGTAGAGCCAATGGGAGCAAAAAGGTGCAAAAGCACCGCCCTCCTTGCTCCTAGGGACTCTTTTGCATATTATAAGATATTAATTTTCTCAAGAATGCCTGCACCTAGGAAGACCATGATGTTCCTGTGTACTTTTCTCAGGTGAGGCAGTGTGTGTGTGTGTGTATATATATATAGAGAGAGAGAGAGACACTGATATACACAGACATGAGACACATAATTCCTTCACTTTCAGTGAGAGCTCAGCAGCACAGCGTAATGTGTCCATAAGGATAAGTAGAGAACTAGTCCCTGTGTCCTCCTCCATTACCCCACAACACACCTTGTCTTCCTTCTCCCTGTCACTGGCAGCACTGCGCTTCATCCTCCACTTGCCTTCAAACCTGCCTCCCGCCTCCTCCTCGCAGGGTATTGTGGGTCTCGTAGTTCACTCGCACGGTTCCTCCACAGCGCCCCCACAGTGCAGAAACTACAATCCCGGCATGCACCGCGCAGCCAGAAGCTCTCCCATTCACAGACTGAGGAAACTTCCGACCGGAAACGACGTTCGCTATCGTGAACTGGCTGTAGCAACTGTTGCTGGGGAGCTGGGGGATGGACGCCGGGCGAAAGCAAACGGCCTGAGGGAAACGAGAAAAATAATAAAAGGAGGACTGTATAGAACCGTAAGTCTCGTCCCCCAAAATGTGGGTTTCTTTCCCCAAGTTTCTCCATGAACAGCCCCTCATAGTGGACTGTATCTGTGGACGGTCCACTAGAGATGGTGGAGAAGGAGTCATTGTGCTTGAATTAGGTGTCTGTCTCACCACTGATTATTATACTACAACTCCCAACCTTTTATTGTGAGCGCATGCTGGGAGTTGTAGTATTACAATAACTGGGGACCCAAGATATAGCGATTACTGCTGTAAATGATTATTCCTTGTCAGACTGATAATCCCTAGAAGTGTAGTAATGAATATAATCCAGGATCTATGATCCAGAGGGAGGAACGACAGCTCTGGAGGACATAAGGCAGCCCTGCATTACAGCCAATTGATTTCAGTGCTATTTGTGTAACGTTTAAAGGGGTCGTCTCACGACAAGAATCCTGCTATGGCATATGAACTTCATAGAGGGGGTCCCACACCCCTCATATATGCCAGAGCAAGAACCTGGCATTACATGCTCCCCTCTTTGGTGGTAATTTATGGGGGTTCAGTCCTTTTAGGTACCCACCCAGGTTACCTATTTTTAAATAAAATATTTTCCCCACAGTGGACAAGTCCTTTAAGTAGGGTCTCGGGGATATATCCTTGGCCAGGCCCAAGATTTTAGAATCACTTTTTATATTACTTTTTTCTCCCCAGTTTAAGGAAAGAATGTAATAAACCTCAGATCGTACACACAAACAGATCCAGACTTGTCTGTCTGTGGCTATGCTGCAGTATTGTGCTCAAAGTTTCACTTTCATTTTCTTGTCTGCTTGCCCCTCCTCCTCCTCACACTTAGATTCACATTCTTCTTGTGTTGTGCTGTGCAGATCTATTCCACTCCAAACAATCAGAAACATATTGTCTAACTTCTTGGACTTGGCACTGAAGTAAAGCGAGCGTCTGTGATAATATAGGAGAGAAACTGCCCACTAATCCTACAGAAACCTCTGGAAGAGCATGGCATTGTGAATGTTACACATATATAGCCTTTATTCTACTGAGTTAAACAACTCAGCTTTATCTCATGATGGAAGAACCTTTGGATGGTAAAATATTTTCCTCAAAAAGCAGTTTATTGAAAAAAATCCGATTTAAATCAAAAAAATCCGATGGGCCCATTCACTTATATGGGGATTGAGCTGCCCTAGGCTGCCGTGACCGATAAACGTGACATCACATTGCTTAGGCTAAGCTGAGAGAAGACGGCAGCGCTTACAAGAGCGCCGGTGCCTCCTCAAACAGCAGGTTGGTGGGGGTCCCAGGTGTTGGACCAGATACTGAAGATCTATCCAGAAAGACAGGTCATCAGTTAAAACCCCCTTTAAAAACTCCTCTTCCTCCCTACTTTAGGGTGCTTCCACACACAGCAGATTTTGTCGCAGAAAATGTTTGTGACTGCAGATCAGTTCCATTCACCAGAAGGTGGCGGGCAGAAATCCACGTGCTTCCTACCAAAACAACACCTTTCAGATGAATGGAACTGATTTTTTGCCGAGCAAATTTTCTGCAACAAAATCTGCCTTGTGTGAAGGAATCATAGGCTGCAGCGAGGGAAAGCCCATCCATGCAGAAGCCCTACCGATCCTGGATCCTGAGAAGAGGCGCCCCGCCCCCTGGCTGAGGACTACTGCTGGCTCCTCCCACATGAATGAGGCTGCAGATCTGTGCGCGGCCTGTCGCCGGGGCTCACCTGGTCGTGGAAAAATAGTGAAGGGACACAGCAATGAAATAAATAAAGTTCAGAGGGGTCCCAGAGGTCAGACCTCCACCAATTATAAAACAATAGCAAGGCCTAGCGAGGTGCCATCAGTCTATGAGATGGGACTAGGCTTTTAAAAATGTGAAATTGTAAAAGCCTTTAATTTAAACAGGTTTTCCCGGCTCCTGATTTTGATGACGTATCCTCAGGACAGTTGTAGGTAAATGGCGTGGCGCTCCGGTCAGGTCGTTGTGTGGGGGCTTCTAGTTGTGGCTTCCAAGCCTCGTAGTCATAAATCATATAAACTCAAGCGCTCCAGAAAGTTAGTTTGCAATTCAATCTTTATTTGGTAATCGCATAGGGCAACGTTTCGGTCATATAGACCTTTGTCAAGCACTAAGAGAATAATAGTTACAATTTGTAATTAGTTATATGGAAAAGGACAAAACAATAATTACAGTCATAAGAAGAGGTCGCATCAATGATAAAGGTAAGAAGTATCACGGATTTCACGTACCATCTGGTCGTTGCCATAAGCAACTCATAGTTTCTATCAATTCCTAAAGTATCTGTGTGCTACCATAGACCTCTATAGAGCTGTTATCCAGAACATATGTTACAGAGCTTAAGAATAATGTCATCGAATGCAGAATATAACAACTAAAACCTAAAATAATTGCTCCAAAGGAAATAACCAAATACAAGGAACCGGGTGAAGGAAAGAGAACTTACCAAGAGGAAAAGAGGAGATACAGTGCCTTGTGAAAGTATTCGGCCCCCGGGAACTTTTCAACCTTTTGCCACATTTCAGGCTTTAAACAAAAAGATATAACATTTTACATTTTTGGTGAAGAATCAACAACAAGTGGGTCACAATTGTGAAGTGGAACGAAATTTATTTGATCATTTAAACTTTTTTTGTAATAATAAAACTGAAAGTTGGGCGTGCAAAATTATTCGGCCCAATTACTTTCAGTTCAGAAAACTCACTCCAGAAGTTCATCTCTGATCTCTGAATGATCCAATCTTGTCCTAAATGACTGATGAAGATAAATAGAATCCACCTGTGTGTAATCAAGTCTCCGTATAAATGCACCTGCTCTGTGATAGTCTCAGGGTTCTGCATCATGAAGACCAAGGAACACACCAGGCAGGTCCGGGATACTGTTGTGGAGAAGTTTAAAGCCGGATTTAGATACCAGAAGATTTCCCAAGCTTTAAACATCCCAGGGAGCACTGTGCAAGCGATCATATTGAAATGGAAGGAGTATCAGATCACTGCAAATCTACCAAGACCCGGCAGTCCCTCTAAACTTTCATCTCAAACAAGGAGAAGACTGATCAGAGATGCAGCCAAGAGGCCCATGATCACTCTGGATGAACTGCAGAGATCTACAGCTGAGGTGGGAGAGTCTGTCCATAGGACAACAATCAGTCCAACACTTCACAAATCTGCCCTTTATGGAAGAGTGGCAAGAAGAAAGCCATTTCTCAAAGATATCCATAAAAAGTCTTGTTTACAGTTTACCACAAACCACCTGGGAGACACCAAACATGTGGAAGAAGGTGCTCTGGTCAGATGAAACCAAAATCCAACTTCTTGGAAAAAATGCAAAACGATATGTTTGGTGTAAAAGCAACACAGCTCATCACCCTGAACATACAATCCCCACTGTCAGACATGGTGGTGGCAGTAGGGCTGGGCGATTTAATCAAATTAATTTGATTAATTCGCCAATTGAAAGCCTCACGATTTTATTTTTTAGGAAAATCGTGAACTCGATTTTCCTAAAATGGCGCCCGCCAGATAAAATAAAAAAAATATCTCACCTGTCCTGCGCCGCGGCTCCGCTCTGGTGTCCGGCGCTCCTCTTCTTCTCCGGGCCGCGCTGAACTGTCCTGACCGCGTACAGCGTCAGGACGTAGTGCGCGCACTCTGACCTGACGCTGCACGCAGTCAGGTGACAGTGCAGCGCCGGGAGAAGAAGACTGAGGAGCGGCGGACCTGGAGCGGAGCCGCGGTGCAGGACAGGTAAGGGATTTTTTTTATTTTATTCTTATGGTGGCCTAGTGGGCTGCTCTGAGGTCTGATGGGGGCACTACTGTGGGCTAATCTGAGGTCTGATGGGGGCACAGTAGGCTTTTTTTTTATTTATCTTTGTATATTTTTAATAATATAAGAAAATTGAGATTTAAATCGTGAAACGTCCAAAATTTTTAAAAAAAATCGCGATTTTTTTTTTTTTTTTTTTTTTTTTTGGCCATATCGCCCAGCTCTAGGTGGCAGCATCAGGTTAAAATTGATGGGAAGATGGATGGAGCCAAATACAGGACCATTCTGGATGAAAACCTGTTGGAGTCTGCAAAAGACCTGAGACAAGATGGAGATTTATCTTCCAACAAGACAATGATCCCAAACATAAAGCAAAATCTACAATGGAATGGTTCAAAAATAAATGTATCCAGGTCTTAGAATGGCCAAGTCAAAGTCCAGACCTGAATCCAATTGAGAATATGTGGAAAGAGCTGAAAACTGCTGTTCACAAACGCTCTCCATCCAACCTCAAAGAGCTCGAGCTGTTTTGCAAGGAAGAATGGGCAAGAATTTCAGTCTCTAGATGTGCAAAACTGATAGAGACATACCCCAAGAGACCGCAGCTGTAATCGCAGCAAAAGGTGGCGCAACAAAGTATTAATGCAAGGGGGCCGAATAATTTTGCACGCCCCACTTTTCAGTTTTATTATTACAAAAAAAGTTTAAATGATCCAATAAATTCCGTTCCACTTCACAATTGTGACCCACTTGTTGTTGATTCTTCACCAAACATGTAAAATGTTATATCTTTTTGTTTGAAGCCTGAAATGTGGCAAAAGGTTGAAAAGTTCCAGGGGGCTGAATACTTTCGCAAGGCACTGTAAGTAGCTTAGCGTGGAGCTTTGATTTGGTAAGTTTTCACCAGATCATGTGCTGTCTTAAGCAGCCAGGTGGGGCTATTTGTGATGACATAACAGGAAGTGACCATAGAGTGTAGGAGGAGTAAGCAAAATGCAATCCTAATGAGTAAAACTAAGAAGAAACGACTACGATGTGTTTAATCAAAGTATGTAATAATTAATAAACTCGGACTGCACTGTAAACAATGGGGTTGAAAAGATCTCCTGGTATATGAGATATATGAGTCCTAGTTGCGTTCCACTGTGGAACGCATCGCCATAATGGAGGGAGGACACATGTTTCTTGTGAATAGGAAGTTGCGATGCGTTCCAGAGCAGAAGGCATCATCAGCTCAGGAGGAGGAGTATACCAGCGATCCTAGAGTGTTGTCAGGAGGCGCCAGGTCGCTTAGAACAGAGAGAGGGGCGGTCCCAATATAGGGAGTGCGTAACGATTGGAGAAGGAGAGGCGGTATCTTGGCATGATGCGTGCGCTCCACCGTGGAACGCATCACCGTCCGCCCCCCCCTCTACAGGCTGCATTGGTTAAGGTAGACGGCAATGCGTTCCCAGCTGGAGCGCATCGATTAGTTGTGATGAGGGTAGTAACGAAGTACTGTAAGGAGGATGACTAGTATGATTGAAGGCATTGTATGGGGTAAAATAAATTGCAGGTTTGTATTCATCTTCTCACTAGTGTGAAACAGGTTGGAACCATGGATTCAAAATAGAAATAGGAAATAAAGGGAATTTGAGAATGTATGTGTGTGTGTAAATTATGCTGCCAAAAGGATACAGAGTAGGATGGCAATCATGGTAGGGGTTAGGGTTGTCGCGGTTATCGATATTTCGATAATGAATCGATACTTTTATACCAGTATCGATTCGGTACCGGGATTTACTATTTTGCGATACCTTTGGCAGATAAAATAAAAAAGTCTCTTACCTGTCCTGCGCCACGGCTCCGCTCTGGGTCCGGCGCTCCTCTGTCATCTCTGCCCGCGCTGCACTGCCCTAACCGCGTACAGCATCAGGACGTAGTGCGCGCACTCTGACCTGACGCTGCACGCCATCAGGAGACAGTGCAGCGTCAGGAGGGGAAGACACAGAGCGCCGGACCCGGAGCGGAGCCACAGCTTAGGAGAGGTGAGAGACTTTTTTATTTTATTCTAATGGGGACAGAGTGGGCTGATGTGAGGTCTGATGGGGGCACAGTGGGCTGGTCTAATGGGGGCACAGTGGGCTGCTCTGAGGTCTGATGGGGGCACACTGGGCTGATGTGAGGTCTGATGGGGGCACAGTGGGCTGGTCTGATGGGGGCACAGTGGGCTGCTCTGAGGTCTGATGGGGGCACACTGGGCTGATGTGAGGTCTGATGGGGGCACAGTGGGCTGGTCTGAGGTCTGATGGGGGCACAGTGGGCTGCTCTGAGGTCTGATGGGGGCACAGTGGGCTGCTCTGAGGTCTGATGGGGGCACAGTGGCTGATGTGAGGTCTGATGGGGGCACAGTGGGCTGATGTGAGGTCTGATGGGGGCACAGTGGGCTGATCTGAGGTCTGATGGGGGCACAGTGGGCTGATCTGAGGTCTGATGGGGGCACAGTGGGGCTGCTCTGAGATCTGATGGGGGCACAGTAGGCTGATGTGAGGTCTGATGGGGGCACAGTGGGCTGATCTGAGGTCTCATGGGGGCACAGTGGGCTGCTCTGAGGTCTGATGGGGGCACAGTGGGCTGATGTGAGGTCTCATGGGGGCACAGTGGGCTGCTCTGAGATCTGATGGGGGCACACCGATTTTTGGGTGTTTTATTTTTTGGCGTGGTATCGAATGGTATCGAGGATCGCAATACTTTTTCTTGGTATCGAAATCGAATCAAAATTTTGGTATCGTGACAACCCTAGGAGGGGTCCGGTCCCGGGTCTCAGTACATCTGAAATAGAAGAAATACAGAATTAGTATATTGGTAAAATGCTCAAATTAGTTAGGAATGTGTACACTAGAAATACAAAAAACTGTATTGCTAATTTAAAGGAAATCTCTGTTCAAGCCTTTCGGTTCCAGACTCTGAAGTTTCTGTATCCAAAAAGCCTCTCTTTTCTTCAACATAGCTTGTCGATTTCCTCCTCTCCTGGGTAACGGTATATGTTCTATTACTCGGAAACGTAATTGTGATATACGGTGATTCATCTTGTGGAACTGGAAGTAATAGATTGGAACACCGGATTGTCGATTTGTGCTGACATACTCTGTCTCTGATGGTCTGAGATGTTTCGCCTACATAGATGAAGCCACATGGGCATTTCAGAAGATGGACTACGTAATTGGTCTGACAAGTGTGGTAGCCCTTAATTTAGAATTTGTCACCTGTTTGTGGGTGGTGTATTACATCTCCTTTTAGCACATTTGAGCCCTGGGCACAGTGTAGACCGGGGAAAGTGCCCTGTTTAGCCGTCCTCAGTAAACGTTGATGAGGTGCAAGGTGACTGGGACCTATGTCAGCTTTGACTAGATAGTCCCTTAGATTTTTGGGTCACTTCTTGCATGGAAGAAAAGGGCATTGGAATTCCTCAATGTTGGGGTAGGATTGGGCTAGGATATTCCAGTGTTTTTTGAGGATATTGGTCACCTTGTGGGAATAGGGATGATGTGTGTGCACAAATGGTATGCGCCTGGTAATACTGGATCTGGGTTTGGTGGTGAATGACCGACTTTCTTCTATGGTCGCCAAAGGATAACCCCTTTCTTGAAATTTGTGTGTCATCTCTTGTACCCTTCTTTCTCTATTGTTGTCTCAGGTGACGATTCTTTTGATGCGTTCACATTGAGATTTGGCAGGTGATTTTATAGTGGATGGGGCATGGCAACTGGTATAGTGAAGTAGATTATTACGATCAGTGGGTTTGCGATATAGATCAGTAATGAGGGAACCGTCAGGTTGTTTTATAACCTGAGTGTCCAGGAAATTAATGGAATAGGCATCGTGATGTATAGTAAATTGTAATTCCAGAAAGACTGAGTTAAAGAAGAACTCCAGACAAAATTTTTATTCCATGTCCTGCTAGAACTGTACATGATATAATCTGTAGTGAATGTCATTTTCTTACCAGTGTCTGAATTTTTGACTTATATCATCCTGAAGTTTCTTATCTGTGTCATGTGACTAGGAATTCGACCCACCAACTCACACATAGACTTGTGTGGACAGGAAGTCTAATTCTCTATGTATTCCTATGAGACTGAAAGTGAGGCTCCCATAGGAATGAATAGAGCAGTTACTGGCTTTCTGTCCTGGGTCAGTTGGAGGTCTGGGAGTTGGTCACATGACCCAGCTACAATAAGAAGGGAGGTTTTTACTCACAGAAACAGCCTCTGATAAGAAAATGACAATCACTGCAGATTATATCATGCACCTTTCTAACAGGTCAGAGAATAAACATTTTTGCGGGAGTTCTTGTTTAAGATGAGTATGAAATGGTAACAGCAAGTCTGTAGGGCCGTCCCAGATGCGAAATACATCGTCTATATATCTCTTCCACATTTTGACATGTTCAGTAAAGAGAGGGTGGGAATAGATATGTTCTTTTTCAAAGAGGGCCATATATCCATTTGCGTAGTGCGGTGCAGCGTGTGACCCCATCGCAGTCCCTTGTCTTTGAACATAGAACGAGTCTTCAAACATGAAGAAGTTCTGTTCTAAAATGATAGTTAAAATGTCAGTGTAGAAGTTAATAAGATTGGATGTTAGGCCTCTTCAAGTAAGTGCCTAACTGCTCTGATCCCCTTATCATGATGTATGGAGGTGTAGAGGCTGTTGACATCCCAAGTGACCAGCCTATATGTGGTCGGTAGTGGTTCCAGTTGTCTAATTCAGATTCAGAAAGGTAGAAGTATCTAGTAAAAAGGATGGAGTGGATTTAATGAGAGGGGTCAATGCCTTTTCCAACAGAATTGATAGTGGTGCAAGGATAGGGTCAGTGGAGGCGACTATGGGTCATCCTGGTGGGTTGTCTAATGTCTTATGAATTTTGGGTAGTGTGTAAAAGACTGTATCCTCAGGATAGGTCATTAATATCCGATTGGTGAGAGTCCCACGCCCTGCACCGCCATTGATCAGCTGTACCCTGCAGCCTCCAGCACTGGACCTAGCACATTGAATGGGACAGGAAGAACAGCTCCGTTCAAAGTGTAGGGGCCACGCAGGGTTACGTAAATGACCCCCTAAGTCCAGGGGGAATTGTCCTGGAATCATCACTGTTGAGTATAATATATCTTCATGTCTCTTTCTTTCTCGCCCTCCAGCTTCACAATGGCCACCCATGCAGACGAAACGGCAGCAGATCTCCCTGTGAGGGATTTTGGTCCAAGCGTTTCAGGTATTGGAATAAATTTAGTTTTTATTATTTTCAAAAGCAACATATTTTTTAGGTTTTTTTTTTGGTTTTTAAAGGGACAAATGAATTTTCACCCCAACATTTGCCTCAGGCAAGGTGAAGTGTTATGCATGTGACCCCAATGTCTGACAGATATTGAAGACCCATCCTCAGGATAGGGGATTTGGGACCTCCACCAATCAGCTGTTTGAAGGGAACAGCTTCATCCTCCTCGATGTACAGAGTAAATATAGCTTCCTCTCCTATTCAGTTGAATGGGATGAACAGCTGTACTTACACTGTATAAAGTAGACGGCTGAGCATGGGTAATCAATATCTGTAGTCCAGACAACCCCACACACTGACAATAGCCGTTCCTCCATTTCTTGACGATTGGACACGTGTTTTCCGTTGGGCGAAGCGGAAAAGCTGCTGCAGGACAGGTCTGGCAGCTCCTCAATGTCACGCGCAGGTGTGTGTGGGGGGGGAACTAAACCAAGCGTAGGCGGGAAAGGAGATTAGGCCTAGAAACTAAGGAAGGAAGATGGACACCTCCTACAGGAAACCCTGGCTCAAATCCTGTCTATCTACCAGTATGAACAGGCCTCAAACGTAGGCAAGTTCATACACAGGAACCTAAACACCGAACTGACCCTATAGGACCCTAGAACTAATGACAGGAATGGAGTCTACCTGTTCCTCCAAAAGGAAGGACGAACAGGAGTCTCACTTAGGCCTAATAACAAAACAACAGGAAAAAGTAACAAAACACACAGAAGGGAAAAGGAAACGTATCTTTCAATGAAGAAATGGAGGCTCCAGGATCTCAGCTGGGAACCAAACTACTGCTCACCACAACAACAACTGAAGCTATAAACTGCAAGGAATAGTGGGAGAAGAAGCAATAAATAGGGGAGGGACAATTACTACACCAGGAACACCTGAGGGAAAAGAGGTAAATACCAACAACAAGAAAGGAAAACCTGTCAGATTATACCACGTGTTTCCAATCTGACAGACCTCCTGTTACCTGTCACAGGAATGTCCGTGACACTCATCTCCTGTGGAAACAAAGGATTGATTAATCTACCATGCCCGATTCTTCTTTTCCTGACATCTGTTGTCAGGGGAGCATCAAGGACTCCGAAATCGGCAGGTTCAGCCTGGAGGTTATATCTATCTATCTATCACCTGCAATGGGGCAAATGTATTAGTTATTACTGTTACAACTTAGGATATTCTTATAACCTTTTTTTGTCCTTTTTATATATTTTTTAGAAGCCGTTTCTCCCCAGAGCGCAAAGGCAAGACAAGCCGTAGCTCGCATTTCCAGGCAAGAGCTGGAAGATAGATATTTGCGCATTCACGATGAGAACCTGTTGCTTAAACAACATGCACACAAGCAAGAGGATAAAATAAAGAGGTAAGCAGGCTTATTCCTGTTTTTTTTTGTTAATGACTACGACTCTGCAGTGTCTTCTGGCAGATGTTAGAAAGTACGGTAATGCATAGCTGACGTAATAACAGCAATTATTTCACAGGGATTGTCCAGCCATTTAATTAATTTTTTTTTAAACCCCCGAGAATGCTATAAAAAAAGCAAAGTAAGTTATATTCACCATACCGATCCCCTGCCTTTCTGCTTCTGATCATGGGATTCACAGTCACATGTTCATGTCATGTATAGGAAGCAGGGACCGGCAAGGAACCTGGGAAGTATGGAACAAGAGTGGGAGAGGAACAATGAGGTGAGTATGACTTATTGTATCTCAGTGGTTAAAAAATTAAATAAATGGATGGACAACACTTCAACAATAACCATTGATGCCATATCAATTAGTGTCTTATCAATGGAAGTCCAAACAGTCGGCCCTCCACCGATTCCCAGATCCGCTGTATAAGCTTTCTAAAGCCTCTCTGACAGTCGCAGAAGATGGTCCACCACTAATTTAAAGTTTGTCTATACACGAGATGCACGTACAAAACTAAACTAGAGGTGTTTGTAATCCCCAGCAGGCAGGGACATAGTACCTTTAGCATTTATGCTGAGACCAGTAATTTTAGAGAGAGCAGCTTTATGTAGCATCTAAAGGGGTCGTCCTTGCTTACTGGTAATTTTTCCTGCCTGTCCTACTATCCAGGCTAAAGGGGCACAGGTACTATGTTCTGGCCGGTGAGGGCCCTGTAGAAAAAGATTAAGAAATGGTGTCCTGGACCAATGCCAGTCAATATCACAAATCTGCACAGGACACTATCCTTGTTTAACATAAACCGAATCATCCCACTCTGTAGTTTTGCACAGTTTGTTCTTCGCATTGGTGTCAAATTTGTTACCCCTTGCCCTCATATTGTTTTCTATTGTACTTAAAGGGGATGTCTCACTTCAGCAAGTGGCATTAAGCATGTAGAGAAAGTTACTACAAGGCACTTACTAATGTATTCTGATTGTCCATATTGCTTCCTTTGCTGGCTGGATTCATTTTTCCTTCACATTATACACTGCTTGTTTCCATGGTTACAGACCACCCTGCAATCCATCAGTGGTGGTCGTGCTTGCACACTATGGGAAAAAGCCACGCGCAGGGGGAGGGGGGGAACCAAACCGAGCGTAGGAGGGAAAGGAGATTAGGCCTAGAAACTAAGGAAGGAAGATGGACACCTCCTACAGGAAACCCTGGCTCAATTCCTGTCTATCTACCAGTATGAAGAGGCCTCAAAGGTAGGCAAGATCATACACAGGAACCTAAACACCAAACTGACCCTATAGGACCCTGGAAACTAATGACAGGAATGAGTCTACCTGTTCCTCCAAAAGGAAGGACGAACAGGAGTCTCCCTTAGGCCTAATAACAAAACACACTGAAGGGAAAAGGAAACTTATTTTTCAATGAAGAAATGGAGGCTCCAGGATCTCAGCTGAAACCAAACTGCTGCTCACCACCACAACCCTGAAGCTATAAACTGCAAGGAATAGTGGGAGAAGAAGCAATAAATAAGAGAGGGACAATTACCACACCAGGAACACCTGAGGGAAAAGGGTGTGGTAAATACCAACAGCAAAAAAGGAAAACATGTCTGATTACACCACGTGTAGCCAATCTGACAGACCTCCTGTTATCTGTCATAGGAATGTCCGTGACAATGACAATCTCTTTCTGATAAAGCTAGAACCAGCCCTGTACCTCACATGGATCCAGAGGTCTCCACATTCATTGCTCTTCTAGATTTATATCAAGCTGACAGCTCAAGGGGTGTGTCGTTTCTCAGTCGTGTGTCCTTTCTGCTGCAGTTTTTTCTCTATCACACCTCAGGGGTGCATCCTTTATGTTTCAGCTCTCTCCCTTTCACACCTCAGGAGGCATGTGCTTTTTGCTGTAGATCTTTCCCTGTAACACAACTTCTAACAGAACATACGGCTGGTGGCAGTTAAAGATTTAAACTGAGCATGTGCGACCACCTCAGTGAGGTGGATATGAAATATGGAAAAACAGCAGGTGGCACTACATATGCGTAGTTCAGTTGCTATACTATACTATTGAAGTATTGAGATCCAGGCGCTGGTTTGAAAAACATAGAATCTCTTTCGTGGCACAACCCTTTTAAAGGGGTTGTCTCCCTTCAGTAAGTGGCATCTATCATGCAGAGAAAGTTAATACAAGGCACTTACTAATGTATTGTGATTCTCCATATTGCTTCCTTTGCTGGCTGGAATAATGTTTCCATCACATTATACACTGTTTGTTTCCATGGTTACAACCATCATGCAATACATCAGCGGTGGTCGTGCTTGCACAGTATAGGAAAAAGCACCAGCCTATGTGCGCTCCCATGGTCCCGGACACCAAAGAGATCAGCACTTTTTCCTATAGTGTGCAAGCACGACCACCACTGATGGATTGCATGATGGTCGTAACCATGGAAACAAGCAGTGTATGATGAGATGGAAAAATGAATCCAGCCAGCAAAGGAAGCAATATGGACAATCACAATACATTAGTAAGTGCCTTGTATTAACTTTCTCTACATGATTAATGCAACTTACTGAAGTGAGACAACCCCTTTAAGTTCCGGAGTACTTCTTTAATAAAATTGTAGCATCTTATTTCAGCGCAGCTTAGTGCGAAAGTGAATGCGCGCCCCCTTAATCTTTTTTTTTTTTTTTGTGCCTTCCTTATCTTGTCCAGCACATCATATAACAGTTGGACATGTGGGTGCCCCACTCCTAGACGTAGAATACCACGCTCCTCTTTGCTGCAGGAGAGGCCTTGCCGCATTTATTAGTTTGGAGACCACATGAAATGTGTTCCTCATTTCGCCATAATCTCCGTTTACACTTCACACAAAAGGTGGAAATACCCCAAATCCTTCTAACACTCCCGTTTACGAGCAAGTTCTCTGCGGTCCACAAACCAGTCTGAAATAATAGAGCGAGGCCTTTGTGTCCATATAACGCAGCGCCGTCCAGTAACACGCAGCCTGTCATGCGAGGCTAGGCCTGTAGTAACAATGAAAGGGCTGCTACATATGGACTAAATATGGAGGGTTGTTTTTTTTTTTTTCCTTCTCGATTTTTACCACACTTAAATGATAAGCCTTAGGAAACTGTTATTTGTCAGTGCTATAAAGCAGATTGCTACCCAGTGGTTTCAATTATCTTCAAAGGGTCCGTTCACAGGCAGTAATAGTTCTATCAAAATCTGCAAAGTATTATTTCGCTGTGTACTGGAGGCTTCAACCATATACTCCCAGTTTGCTGACTTTCACATTCCTTTTCATCTTTGTGTTAATTGGAGAAAAGGAGTGGTACTCGTTACATATGCCGACTGCAGCACTTCTCAAATATAGCCGCAAAATGTCAAATGCTTACCTATACCCGACAAGCTATTGTAAAGCAAATAAACCACCGGCCTGTCAGGAGGTAGGGGATTCTGGCGGTGGAAATGTCAGGAGCGTGCTGCAGATTAGTCGTGTGCATGGAGGCATTGTAAAATACCGCATCATATATCCCTTTAGGGAAGGCGTAACATTCAGGGTTATTTATATTGGTATGGTCCTCACTTGATGACACTTATTGACCTGAGTCGGGTGACTGTCGCAAACGTTGATCCAAATTGATCTTACCAAATGCCTTAAAGGGGTATTCCGGTAAAGTAACTTAATTTTTGAAAAACTGCATTAAGGCTGCAAGCTCTGACTCAACCAGAACCCATACCTATACATATAACCAGAACCAATACCTATAGATATAAGCAGAACCAATACCTATACATATAACCAGAGCCCAGACCTATAGATATAAGCAGAACCCATACCTATAGATATAAGCAGAACCAATACCTATACATATAACCAGAACCCATACCTATAGATATAAGCAGAACCCATACGTATACATATAAGCAGAACCCATACCTATAGAGATAACCAGAACCCATACCTGTACATATAACCAGAACCCATACCTGTACATATAACCAGAACCCATACCTGTACATATAACCAGAACCCATACCTATAGAGATAACCAAAACCAATACCTATACATATAACCAGAACCCATACCTATACATATAACCAGAACCCATACTTATACATATAACCAGAACCCATACCTGTACATATAACCAGAACCCATACCTATAGAGATAACCAGAACCCATACCTGTACATATAACCAGAACCCATACCTGTACATATAACCAGAACCCATACCTGTACATATAACCAGAACCCATACCTATACATATAACCAGAACCCATACCTGTACATATAACCAGAGCTTCATTTTACCTTGTAATCCATTTGTCTAGCTCCTGTGTGAGCCTGCAGCACACTGACAGTATCATGGCTCCTGATCTTCCCTCACAAAACTACAATCCCCACAATCCCTAGCTTTCCTGCTGTGAGTGTTGATGTTTACTGATTGGCTGCCTGATTCACAGTGCGGTCACGCCCCCTCTACTAACCAATCAGCAGCACACTAACATTTAGCTAGAGAATTGCTAGCAACACACTGAGCATACTTGACCTAACAAAGGCTCATAACTACAAGTCGATGCCATGGTAACTAATGAGGAAACACAGTGGGTAGCAGAGGAAGAAAACATCTTTTATTACTACTGAATGGTAAATATGTGACATTAACATTATATTAGGTAATTATTGATGATTAATTAGTCTAAAACCATAAGTTACATTTATGGTACCCGGAATACCCCTTTAAAGGCTGTGGACACACCTTTGGAGCAATTGTTTATTGATTTTGAGGTATTTTAGGCTAAAAAGACAATTTTGTAATAGGTTTTTAGGAAACAGTTTGGCTTCTGAAAGTGAACTTATACTTTTATTTGGTTTCCCAGTACTAAGAAGCTGCAGAAAACCATTCACAGAGAAATCCATCAGCTTGTTCTCCAGCTCTTCTTTCTTCTGAACGAATGTCTAAGCAAATTCATCACCAAGTTAAAGACGTCAACCCCTCTCCCACATAACTTTAAAAACCAACTCACCTGTCCACAGTCCCGCTGCCGCTCCGTTCTAGGCCGCTTCCATTCCTCAGACGGCCAGGAAGCTGCCCAGTTCTGTGACTGCTGCAGCCAATCACAGGCCTCAGAGGCTTGAACTGAGCATCATTGCTGTAACGTAAAGTTCCAGCCACTGTGAACTAGGGCTGCACCAGATATCGAACTTTCAATACCCAATCAATACTTGGATCGATATGATACTGGGATTTGCTGTTTACTGATACTAGGCATTATAGTATCTTTTAGAAAACATGGCGTACCGCCCTCTGCTAAGGTGACTAATAGTTATTAAATAAAAAGTAAAAAAAACCCACCAACCCAACAGTTTAAATCGCCCCCTTTCCTAATTTTACATATAAAAAACATAAATGTGGAATGCTCACTGCCTTTTTGGTGTGTTATTTTTCTTTTGCACGGTATCGAATGGGATCGAGTATCACAATACTTTTTTATGGTATCAAAATCGAATGAAAATTTTGGTATCGTGACAACCCTATGTGAATGCTGAGGCCTGTGATTGGCTGCAGCGGTCATGGGAGGCAAGCCTCTTTCTGGTCCTGCATGGATCAGAAGTGGCTAGGAACGGAGCATCAGACAGGTGAGTTAGTTTTATTTTGTTCCTGGGGACAGAAGACGACTTCAAGGTTTGTTGTGGTCTAAAAGGAAGGAAAAAAAAAAGTCCCGCCACTGCTCCATTTCCGGCCACTTTTGGTTCTTAGAGGGCCAGGAAGCTGTTTGTTCTGTGACCACTGCAGCCAATCACAGTCCTCTGCAGTCTCAGCTGCTTGAATTGTAGATCACTGGTGTAAAGCCTCATTCACACGTCCGTGTCCGTGCTCAAATCCGTGAGCAGGTGGTCAGTGATGCATCCGAGAAGCTGTCCGTGATGGATCCGTGTTTCACTGACACTGAACAGCTGAAAAATAATTTTCAAAGAATCTCTTCTTAATGATCCGTGAAACACGCATCAAACAAGGATGGCATCCGTGAGGGATCCGTGGTTTTCACGGACTCATTGACTATAATGTGTGTGAGGGATCCGGGAACACGGATCAAGATAGGACATGCATCCGTGCTAAAAAAACGGAACCACAGACCGTGATGAAACACTGATGTCGGAATAGACACATTAAAATGAATGGGGACGTGTGCTGTCCGTGGAGAACACCCCAGCATTATGTGCCCCCCCTATAAACTTCATCAGACCTCATATCAGTCAACAAAAAAGTGCCAGAGCTACTGCAGAACATCTTATCGGCAGGGGATGTGCCAGACCCCCACTGATCAGATATTGGTGGTCAAACCTAAAAACAGGCCATCAATATTAGGCCACATTCACACAACCGTAGTGCCACCATGCCCATGGGCTTCCGGGTCATGTGCCTCCATGCCGCCTCTTGTGGATCTCGCACACTTTGAAGTCAATGAGTCCGCACCGCGATGCTGAATTCACACGGGCAGTGCCTGTGGTTTGCAGTCTGCAACACGGATATGGCGGTGCTATGGTCATGTGAATGGGGCCTAAAAGAACAGAAACTCCTTTACATCAAATGTATGGTTATAGCGTTTACTATGTATGGTTGTGCTATAGTTATGTGGTTATATTAAAGTCTATATGCAGTTATGTTATTTTCTATATTCAGTTATGATATTGTCTGTGTGGTTATGTTATAGTCTATGTGCTATGGTTATGTTATAGTCTATGTGTGCGGTTATGTTATATCTATGTGCTATGTGTCTATGGTTATGTTATAGTCTATGTGCTATGTTATAGTCTATGTGTTATGTTATAGTCTATGTGCTATGTGTCTATGTGCTATGTTATAGTTATATGTCTATGTGCTATGTTATAGTCTATGTCTATGTTATGTTATAGTCTATGTGTTTATGTTATAGTCTATGTTATGTTATAGTCTATGTGTCTATGTATGTGTGTTATGTTATAGTCTATGTGTAGTTTATGTCTATGTTATGTTATAGTCTATGTCCTATATGTTATAGTTATGTGTTCTATGTCTATGTGGCTATATGTCTATGTTATGTTATAGTCTATGTCTATGTGGTTATTTATATATGTCTATGTCTATGTTTTATAGTTATGTGTGTTACTATGTGCATATAGTTATTAGTTATGACTGTGTATACTAAGTTATACTATGTGTAGTTACATGTCATGTGTACTATGTGTGGTTATGTTAGTTTAAGGTTTATGTTATATTTCATTTCCCTTAGTTAATGGCCACAAAGCTTATACGACTCGTGCAAGACAAAAAGAAAGCCGAGCAAGGCTCTGGAGTGGTGAGACGGTCTGGGAGGGACGTGGAGCTGGAGGAAATGATTGAGCAGCTGCAGGAGAAGGTCCGGGAGCTCGAGAAGCAGAACGAGAGCTTACAGAACCGCCTAATAGCTACAAAGCAGCAACTTCAGACCCAGGGACACCGTCACACCCCGTACAATTACATCCAGTCCCGTATAAACTCTGGCCTGAAAAAAGTCAGAGAGAATGTTCTCATGCAAGAAAACGTCCGCAAAGGTATGAACTATGGGGGTCATTTACCAACAAATATACGCCACTTTAGTGGCGCATAGTCTATCGCACACCATGTTCTTCCTCGCTCATGCCAGGTCTAAAAAAAGTGGGCGTGGCATAGGGAAGGGGGTGGGCCAACAGATCAGTCTCATTCATCATATTGTACGCCCTGGTCTAAATGTAAGACAGCAAGGAAGATGGATGCATCGGCAACTTCAGAGATCCAGTGCAGGGGCTTATTAAGACCAGCGTTTAAAACTTCAGTCTTAATAAATGCGCCCCTATGTGTTCTGTGTTTGTGGACCTTAAAGGGGTTGTGTCATCTGACTCACTGGTGGCATATAGCTAGGATATGTCACCAATGTCTGATAGGTGCGGGTCCGACCTCATGGACAACCTATCTCTAGAATGGAGCCCACAAAGTGAAGGGGAGCGGATTGCGCATGGCATCTAGGAAGAGAGGCCTATTGATACCCCATTTCAGACTGACCCATTGGAGCACCACAGTATCATCCAGTGAACCCTGGCTCAAACATAAGAATGGGCACCATCAGCCCCACAAAAGTGAATGGAGCGGTGGCCGCTCATGTGCAGTCTGCTCTCCTTCACTTTGTGAGCTCTGTTCTAGAGATAGGTGCAGGTCCCAGAGGTGGTACCCGCACCTATCAGACATTGGTGGCATATCTTAGCGCATTCTATCACATTCTGGCTTCCACAGCTGCAGTAAGTTGGGAGTGAAGAGCAGAGGAGACACTTTTTGTGTCTAGCTAATCCAAGGGCACTAGGAAGTGCAGCGCCATTTAAAAATCTATTGACACCCTCAGAGCTATTTTTATGACTTCATTTTACTTTATACTGGGCCAAAAATAATTTTTTCAAGTGGTGTAAAAATTTTCACAGTTTTTATGATACATGCAGTTAAAAATCAGTCTATTTGAAGACTATAACTTAAAGAGTTTGTCTCATCATGGACAATGGGGGCATATGGCTAGGATATGGGACACGCACCTATATCCAGAATGGAGGCCCGAAAGTGAAGGAGGGAGCACTGCGCAATCATTTTCTATGGGGCCGGAGAAAATAGCTGAGCGCTGGCTCAGCTATTTCCGTCGGCTCCACAGAAATTAATGGGAGCGGGGGCCGCGCATGCACGGTACGCTCCCATTCATTTCTATGGGCAGCCAGCTTTGTGGTGGTCGGACAGGAGTCCTCCAGCCACCACCTTGCGGGGCTCCGTTCTGGATATAGGTGCAGGTCCCAGAGGTGGGACCCGCACCTATAAGACAATATTGTCCATGATGAGACAAACTCTTTAAGAGTGATAGTCTACAAATAGACTGATTTTCAACTGCATGTATCATTAAAACTGTGAAAACTTTAAGACCAGTTGAAAAAAATATTTTTGGCCCAGTATAAAGTAAAATGAAGTCATAAAATAGCTCTGAGGGTGTCAGTAGATTTTAAATGGCGCTGCACTTCCTAGTGCCCTTGGATTAGCTAGGAACAAAAAGTGTCTCCTCTGCTCTTCACTCCCAACTTACTTTAGCTGTGAAAGCCAGAATGTGATAGAATGCGCTAAGATATGCCACCAATGTCTGATAGGTGCAGGTCCCAGAGGTGGTACCCGCACCTATCTTTAGAACAGAGCTCACAAAGTGAAGGAGAGCAGACTGCACATGAGCGGCCACCGCTCCATTCACTTTTATGGGGCTGATGGTGCCCATTCTTATGTTTGAGCCAGGGTTCACTGGATGATACTGTGGTGCTCCAGTGGGACCCACACCAATAAGACAATAGGGGCATATACTAGCGATATGCCCCCATTGTCCATGATGAGACAACCCCTTTAAGTCCCGTCAGCTGGCGGCCCATGCAAAACCTTATCTCTGATCTCTTCAGACACTTTCACTTATTTAACATTATGTTGCAGCCTTGTGCTGAAATCAAAATGTTCACCATCATTCGTCCCTCAATACCCCATAATGACAAAGTGAAGCTTAAAAAAAAAATTAAAATCATGTGACATAAGTATTCAGACCAGATGCAAGCTGCGATTTTGTGTCCGTTCTTCGAAACAGAACAAACCGGATCCAGCAGCAAAATCAATGTAAGTCAATGATGCCGGATCTGTTTTGTTTTTTCGGATAAAAAAAAAAACGTTCTGTTCCCCATTGTCTTACAAAGCGGTTGGTTTCGTTTCGATGTGACACAACCTCATACTAATGGAACGGATGTTCAGATCAGGGCTTCGGCTGGACCACTCAAGGACAATCACAGAGTTGTCCCTCAGCCACTCCTGTGTTGTCTTGGCTGTGTGCTTAGGGTCATTGTCTTGTTGGAAGGTGAACCTCCGGCCCAGTCTGAACACCAGAGGACTCTGGATCAAGTTTTTATTAAGAATATCTCTGTACTTGCTCCTTTCAACTTTCCCTCAACCCTGTCCCAGTGTCCCTGTCCCAGCTGCTGAAAAACACCCCCACAGCATGATGTGGTCACCACCATGCTTCACTGTAGAGATGGTATTAGACAGTGCCTGGTTTCCTCCAGACATGACACTTAGAATTAAGGCCAAAAAATTCAATCTTTGTTTTATCAGACCAGAAAATCTTGTTTCTCACAGTCTGAGAGTCCTTTAGGTGCTTGTTTGCAAACTCCAGATGGGCTTTCAAGTGTCTTTTACGTACCGAGGAGAGGCTTTTTTTCTGACCACAGATTGGTGGAGTGTTGCAGTGATGGTTGACCTTCCGGAAGTGTTTCCCATCTCTACCCAGGATCTTTGGAGCTCAGCCAGAGAGAACATTGGGTTCTTGGTCACCTCTCTTACCAAGGCCCTTATCCACTGATTACTTAGTTTGGTGGGGCGGCCAGCTTTAAGAAGAGTCCTGGTTGTTCGAAACGTCTTCCATTTAAGAATTATGGAGGCCACTGTGCTCTTGGGAACTTTCAGTGTAGCAGAATTTTTTTGTATCCTTCACATAATCCCGTCTCTGAGCTCTACAGGCAGTTCTTTCCTCCTCATGGCTTGGTTTTTGCTTTGATATGCATTGTCAGCTGTGAGACTTTATATAGGCAGAGCTGTGTCTTTCCAAATCATGTCATCAACGGAAGTTATCACAGGTGGACTCCAGTCAAGGTGAAGAAACATCTCAAAGATGATCCAAAGAAATGAGAGGCCCCAGAAATGAAAATGTCATAGTAAAGGGTCTGGATACTTATGTCCATGCAAAATTTTAGTTTTGCCTTTTTAATAGATTTGCAAACATTTCTAAAATTATGTTTTCACTTTTTCATTATGAAGTATTGAGTGCAGATAATGGGGGAAAACATGTATTTTTCTTTATTTTAGCACAAGGCCGCAACATAAAATGTGAAAAAAGTGAAAGGGTCTAAAAAAAAAAAAACACACCCAGATAGAAATGCCATATTGCTGAAAAACAGGTCTTGTCACAAGGCAGTGTAAAAGTGCTTCCCCTGCTGCCCTATAAAAAGGCTGTCAGAGGCTACTTTTGGTTAGTGTACTTTTTGGTGAGAGATCACTGACTGCTAGACATTTTGCCCAGTTGACAGACTTTGAGAAGGGGCTTATCATTGGACTAAGAGAAGCAGGATAGTCATTTTGACAAATTGCCATCACCATCTAGGCTGTTCTGACCGAGATGTTGGGAGTAGTGGTTATGTGAGAACACACACATAGCGAACAGGTTCCGGACAACACAGACAGACCGCCAGTAGAGAGGATTATGTGCTCCAACGACAAGTAGGAGCTGCTCCCACAGATTTGTTATCCACCATCCATGGTGTGATGATCCAGGGTAGTACCTCGAGTAGTGATGATGATGGACTGTAACGGCTCAACGTTATGTCCAGGACATCCTGTGGCCACAGGTGTTGCCTCACATGGCAGGACTTCCAACTGGTATATTTCAGCAGGATAATGCCCACACACACAGCAATGGTTTCCTTGGCCTGCCCGGTCACCAGATTTATCACCAATCATTTAAGAGACCAGTTGGGACCCCAGCTTTGGTAATCTACAAGCCTGCAGGATCTCCAGCCCAGCTGTAACATCTGAGGGCAAATGTGCCACAGGATACCATACAGAACCTGTATACCTCCATTCCCAGCCGTATCTCATCTTGTATCCAGGTTAGAGGCAGCTCAACAGGGTCCTAGAGCCTCCTTTCAATTGTACAGTTTTCCCTAATAAACATATCCCTTCTCTCTAATACTGTACTCTCTTACATGTGTCATCATTGCATAGAAAGTTTCATTTCATGCATTAATAAGTGTATATAAAGATGCATTTTAATAGTAAAATTTGTCATTACTTCTTTTTTTTAGGAATGCGTTTACAGAATTCAGATTTTACCCCAAGATCTACTCAAGCACCGCTTCCAAGATATGGGCACAGTTTGCTTGAAGAAGCCAGAGCAGAGATAAGAAATCTGTATGTTCCCTTAACATGCTATGGATTGTCCAATTATGGCTGCCTTCAAATGTTTATAAAGACACTGCCTTAGGGTAGAGAAATGTAGCGGCCACAGAAAAAAAACACATGCAGTGGGTGCGGTGATCAACTTGGCTACTGCCAAGTCTTATCCACAAAACCACGTGGCCACAAGGCGATCCCGTTCCACACAGACTGGGTGCCAGCTGTGTAATACTGCTGACACTCCGCCACAATGTCCAGGATCGGTGATAACTGCAATCCCAGCATCTAACCCCTTAGATGTTGTGGTCAATAATGACCACAGAATCTAAGGAATTGGACAGAGGGGAGGGGGCTTTCTTTGTCTTCGGACTTCGCAAAATTGAGGTTGGTTACTATGGCAACCTCAGGGTTTTTCTGGTGTCAGACTATGATAATGCGTAGGTGTTTTATAAAGATTTTCATTTTTTTAAGGGGTTCTCCAGGAATTAAGAAAATGAAAATACATATTTAAATATTACTTTATTATAAACATATTCCCAAATACCTGTCATTAGTTATAATGGCTCGTTTTGCCTGGAGAGCAATTATTAGGAAAAATAAAATGGCCGCCGTCCTATTAGTACACACAGAACCTGTCCTAATCACACAGCAGGACAAGTTACTTCAGAAAACTGAGGTAAAGAGCTGCCTCATCCTCCTCTCTGCTCTGCTTGTCAGGGATTATGGTCCTGAATACAGATGATAAGATCTTCAGCTGAATCTCTGTAGGAATGGAGTTCATCAGGAGACATGAAGTACAGAGAGGACGGACAGGACAGACTGTGGTAATGGAGACTGCATACAAGTCCTGCTGCTCATCAGCCACATCTGCTCATGAACTCCATTCCTACAGAGATTCAGCTGAAGATCTTATCATCTGTATTCAGGACCATAATCCCTGACAAGTAGAGCAGAGAGGAGGATAGTGCAGCTCTTTACCTCAGTGTTGTGAAGTAACTTGTCCTGCTGTGTGATTAGGACAGGTTCTGTGTGTACTAATAGGATGGCGACCATTTTATTTCTCCTAATCTTTGCTCCCTAGAGAAAACGAGCCATTATAACTAATGACAGGTATTTGGGAATATGTTTATAATAAAGTAATATTTATGTATTTTCATTTTCTTAATTCCTGGAGAACCCCTTTAAGTAACAAATTTGGTACCACTGTAATTGTACTGACTGACACAATAAAGTCATCATGTCATTATGGGATTAGCTATCAGTTTTAAAACAAAACACTCCCCTCATATGCTGGTGTGATTTGTGGCTGCCACCCTGTCCCCTCAAAGTGAGTAAGCGCACAGATGTTACTTGTAATATTCATAATATTAGTCATCAAATTTAAAGGGGTTTTCCGAGAGTTTTTTTACTGATGACCTATCCTCTGAATTGGTCATCAGTATCTAATCAATAGGGACCCCAACTGATCAGCTGTTTAGAGAAGACACGGGTGCTCACAGTAACACCGCCACCTTCTCTCAGCTTTGTCTAGGCCAAGTAATGACACGCTCATCAGTCACATGGCCTAGGCTCAGCTCAGTTTTTAATGTATCTAATTACAGAAAGATGCCTCTTTCCACAGTGATCAGACTTGTCTTCTGACCCTTACCGTAGCTCAAGCACTGACTGAGAGATCAGGTTGCAGCTGTAGCACATAAATTCTATGGAGAGGTGAGGGCAAAGAGACGCTGCTCCGGAGAGACAGAGATCTGTCCTGCCCTGACCATGGGTTAATGATAATCCAGAGGTGTGAAACTGGCCAGAGTGTTTTATCTTACCCCAGTGCTGGGTTATCAACTACACTGCTGTATAATGACTTCCATACTACGGCTGCTTCTTAGGTTGCGAGATAGGGAGCAGGATCTCCTCCATGTGTGCTGTGTATGGGAGACATCATAGCAGATAGTCTTCACCCACTAGCTCATGGAAAACTAAATAATATAACAGACACAAGTAGTGCTAGTCGACATGTACACAGGAGAGCTTGTTCTAGAAGTCACCTGAAACAACAGGAACTCTTTATTAGATACCAGTAGCTCCTCCGCTCCTATCTTTTTGATCTAGACCTAGGTAAGGGTTCTATAGCTGTGTATCATATAAAAAAAGCTTCAACCGTCATAAATATGTATCAAGAAATCAATCCATGAGGAATTTTGGATAATTTTAGATAAAAGTGAACAAACACTAGATAGGATTATACTTTCATCTTAAAACAATTATTCCAAATTTGCTGCCGCTTTGTGGTTACCTTTCTTGCCTATATTTTTCAGATTTCATATCAGCCGGAATCTGTGTAGCTGCCATAATTTCCGTAATTTCCTTTAATTCTCACAGACCTGTATATTCTATATGTTTTCTATTCCATGTGTATTCTGCAGTGAAAATATGGTGGAGTCACAGCGAGGTCGGATAGAGGAACTGGAGAACTCAGCGGAGATTCTCAGGGATGAACTGCAAAGGAAGGAGAAGGACTATGAAGAAACGTTCCTCCAGCTTAGGGAGCAGCAAGCCAGTGGTCAAAGGTGTGAGACAGATATACTCTATTTAAAGGGAATGTTCATGTTTTCAGTTTGTACATTCTGCAGGCTCGTATCTCCCAGCATTCCTTTTATTTTTGTAATAGGTTTTTGTTACAGATGTTTCACCGTTTGTCTTCTGCAGCTTCTATGTTTCACAGTTCCACTCAGTTTAGGCTACTTTCACACTAGCGTTTTATAATTCTGGTATTGGGGCCCAATACCGGAATAAAACACTTCAGTTTTGTCCCCATTCATTGTCAATAGGGACAAAACTGAACTGAAGACAACGGAATGCTCCTAAAAGCATTCCGTTCCGTCTTCAGACCGGAGAGCAAACTGCAGCCTGCTGCGGTTTGCTCTCCGTACTGTTTATCCGCACCAAGACAGATCCGGAATGACCCCCAATGGAAGTCAATGGGGACGGATCCGTTTGGTGTGACACAATGGTAAACTGATCCATCCTCCATTGACTTTCAATGGAGTTCATGACGGATCCGTCACCTGCACACATGCAGACATACATACAGACATACACATAAACACACACAGACATATACACATACATACTTACATGCTCCCGGCAGGTCTCCACAGCACAGGAGGAGCAGGAGCAGGACGCCGCGCACATAGGACGATTCCACCTGGCGCCCAGCAGAGGGCGCTGTGGGGAATTGTCCTATGTGCGAGCCGTCCTGCTCCTCCTGCGCTGTAGAGACCTGCCGGGAGCATGTAAGCATGTATGTGTATTTGTATGTGTATATGTCTGTGTGTGTGTGTATGTACTGTGTGAAATGTGTGGGGCCGGAGCGCGGTTCCGGCCCCACACATGTCCCTGCGGCAGCACGGATCCGGCAGCACCTTTCACCTGCCGGATCCGTGCTGCCGCTATTGTGAAAGAGGCCTTAGAAGGTTGTTTAGAAGAGGAGAGAGAGGTACTGGAGAATGATATATCAGATGACCAGTTCAGCCAATTTATCACACAGCAGCTGCTGCGTTCTGTGAAACATAGAAGCTACAGAAGCCAAATGTGGCAACATTTGTAAAACAAAAGCCTATTCAAAAATTATTTTAGCCCCATATAAATCTAAATCAGTAAGATAAAAGTGTCTCAGAAGATGCCAGTAGCTGCATTACATTACTATCCACTTGTGAAAACCTCTTGATCTTCTTGTGGTTAAGTGTTATCACAGGGACATTATATGGAAATACAAATCAGAATCCCTATCAGTAGTCACACTTCTACCACTATTAACACCAGTTGTTACTGACTATGGCCGGTTTCACAAAAGCGTGTTCAATTCGGGATGGGCACATTTTCTGGACCGAACACTCTTCCTTTGACCAAACTCGTGTTTATGAGGTTATCCCATGACTAATGATAAATGAAAATCAGACATCATTTAGTACATGGCAACCTCCTTCTAACAAAGCTAGAACCAACCCTGTACCTCACATGGATCCAGAGATCTCCCCATTCATTGCTCTGCTAGATTTATATCAAGCTGACAGCTCAAGGGGACATATCCGCGCTCTCCTTATCTCAGCTCAGGAGGCGTGTCTCAGCTCTCCCTATCACAGCTCAGGAGGCGTGTCTCAGCTCTCCTTATCTCAGCTCAGGAGGCGTGTCTCAGCTCTCCTTATCTCAGCTCAGGAGGCGTGTCTCAGCTCTCCTTATCTCAGCTCAGGAGGCGTGTCTCAGCTCTCCTTATCTCAGCTCAGGAGGCGTGTCTCAGCTCTCCCTATCACAGCTCAGGAGGCGTGTCTCAGCTCTCCTTATCTCAGCTCAGGAGGCAGTTGAAGGATGAAATTGAGCATGTGCGGCCTTCTCAGTGAGCAGGACAAAGAAATAAGAGAGAAAAACAAACAGCAGGTGGCACTATACAGATACATTTTATTGAATAGCTCAGTGGCTATGCTAAATATTTAATGACATTCAAAGTATTCAGATCCAGGTGCTGGTTTGAAAACTGTAGATTTAGAATATTTTTTGTGAGACCACCCCTTTAACATAATGATTTATAATGCTGTGAATTCCTGCCTGACTGCAGACTTACTGTGCTGTACTCACAGACGACCTGTGTTCAGGCTGGAACTCACAGCATCATAAGTCAAGATGATGCTGGGAGTTTGGGTCAGAGGAGCAGCATTTGGTCCGGGAAGTGCAGCCATCACATGGAGCGTGTTTCCTGACCCAACATGCTCATGTGGAAGTATGCTTGGGCACTGTCAACTTTGCATTTGAGCCTTCTGTCAGAGGTATATATCAGGAGGAATACATAATATATACATTCGGTAGACGATGCTGACAATGCAGGCGTCCATCCATGTGTGTAAAAAAAAAATGACGCGTGGTATGTTTTTTTGTGGGATGGTTGTGCAGAGACAAGATGCCTGCACTTTTCATTTGAAAAGCGATATATGAGCCTTGAGCTTTCCCAGCGCATATGCTGATCTTGCACTTCAAACAGTGTTGAAGCTCACGGGATATATATATATAACTATTGGTTTCTCTATTTAACTGAAAGAGGCTTTCCCTCCACCATGGTGGCATATTGCGCAGCTGGGACCCAACAGGACAAGTGACTAGAGCTGAGTCCCTGCACAATGGGTGGCCATGAGCACCTTTGTGCAGGAGACAAGCCTGAATTTACTTCCGTTTCCTGTACTTCGGCCAAATTTGTAACCCCCCCCTTATCAGAAAGTTAAGGCAAATCCCAGTCATTTGCCGTAATATTCTATATATCAGTACCCATTGAAAGTTATCCTCCAGCCAAACACTAAGGAAGTAAAGTAGAACTGGCTTAGTTGCCCATAGCAACCAATCAGATTCCTCCTTTCATTTTTCACAGCTCCTTTGGAAAATGAAAGGTGGGATCTGATTGGTTGCTATGGGCAACTAAGCCAGTTCTACTTTACACCAGTTTGATAAATCTCCCCCTAAGTCTTGCTTTCCAAGCTTCCGGGCATAGCTTGCATTTGAAGAAATTGGAGCAGAGATGCAGTGGATGGACAAAAGAGGTAGGAATGAAGGCCCTTTTACACCTCCCAATTATCGGGGACAGACGTTCCTACAAATGCTCGTTCCCGATAAGCTGCACATGTAAAGATGCTGGTGATCACCCGAACAAGCGTAACGCTCATTCTCACGGGGTAAGTCAGGCCTATCTTTGAAGAAGCCAAAGGTGATCCTAAAAGATGATCTAGAACAGGGGGTCAGCAACCTCCAGCACTCCAGCTGTTGTGAAACTACAATTCCCAGCATGCTCCATTCAGTTCTATTGGAGTTCTGAGAACAACAGTGCTGGGAGTTGTAGTTTCACAACCTTCATGCAGACACCTAAACCTTCGTTTGTGGGCAGCAGATCTTGCAGTCCAGAAACAATGGCTGTGTTTGGGGATGAGCGGCGATGGCATTAGAGATTGCTCATCCCCATGTAGTGGTAGGGGATTTTTGCATGTAAATGCCGCGGTCTCCTCCACTGACGAGCAGGCAGTTGTTGAGAAGAACCTGCTCCATTGGACCATGTAAACCAGCCTTTACATTATTTCTGCTCAGGACCTTCTAGATCAGGGGTAGGCAACCCCCAGCATTCCAGCTGTGGTGAAACTACAACTCCCAGCATGCATACTTGCTCTACTGTTCGAAGAACTCTCATAGAAATGAATGGAGCATGCTGGGAATTGTAGTTTCACAACAGCTGGAGCGCCGAAGGTTGCTGACCCCTGTTCTAGATCATCTTTTAGGATCACAGATAGGCCTGACTCACCCCGTGTTATGAGCTAATGTATTAAGGTGTGTTGGCAGAGGACTAAGGGTTTAGATAAGTTTCTCACTCGAAAGCCAGAACACATGAAACAAGAAAAAAAAAATCTATAGTTTCATTTTGTAGAGAAGTTCAAAGTGGAAACTAAACTACTTTATTGTTAGAAGAAAAAACTCCCTATTCGATCGCTGCGTCCCACGTGCTTAGGATGTATAATTGGCCGGTACGATTTGGCAACAACATGCCCCTTAGCTCTCCAGGCTTTGATGTTGGACCAAGTTTCTTTTCTTTTTTTTTTTATTCTTCATGTTTTGTGACCCTTTACAGGAACGCTGCGCTGTGTTTCTTGCATGTGTTCTACATAATGCATCATTAGTAAAGAATCCGGAGTTACAAGTAGCATGTGTATCTTTTCAGTCTTTGATCCAAAATTATTATTAAAATAGAAAGCTTATAAACATACTCTGTTCTGAAAACGTAAAGAACCAAAAAAACCTGCAAGAATAGGAAATAATAGGTGAGAGGAAAGTATATTAATTCATATGCTGTGCAAGCCATAAAAGCGCTTTAAACATATTTTATTGGTCGCCAGTAAAACCATTTATAGAATATTACCTTTTTAAGCTTGCCCAGTTTTCAATGGCTTGAACCTTTTTCTTTGTCCAGATGCTGGTGGAACACAAGTCTTCAAAAGGATTATGTGGACTAATAGGGGAAAAAAGGAATTCCTAATCCGAATTGTAAAAAGCAGGAGGAGAAGTTCAGATAAGTCTTAGGTAGGGAATGTGTCACACACGTCATAAATTAGGAATACATGGGGACAAATCAGTTATTTTACACCTCTCGTTACCTCCGCTGTCACACTCTGCATTTTTTATCATTCCGTTATATTAACTCCCATAGCCTTTTACAAACTCAAGCTACAAAGTCCCTAAAGTATGGAGTCTCATGTCACAAATCAGAGTGATCGTCCTGAAAAAAGGTACCACTGGACCTAGAGCTGGGCGATTTTGGGCCCCCCAAAAATTTGAGTTATACGACAACTATCGATTTTTCTCTATTTTTTTTTTCTATCCATAACTTTATTGATTGCTGATATAGCAATATGAGCAATTAAGGGGGAATACAGTACTTATGTCTCAGATATACAGGATGAAAAGGCAGATCAGATCCACTTGTTAGGCTACTTTCACATTGGCGGCACGGTTGCCCGGCAGGCTGTACCGGCGGGTGAACAGCCTGCCGGATCCGTGCTGCCGCTAGTCCACGTCTGCGGCCGGAAATACGCTCCGTCTCCATCCACTGATGGGGGCGGGACGGAGTTCCGGTCGCAGCACGGCCAACATGCCGAGAGGTGGCCAGACTAAAATTACAACATGTTGTACACCCGTGCCGCCAATGTGAAAGTAGTCCGATAAAGATATGCTAACACATGCAGGGCAGAGACTTCACCATGCACTTCTGTTAAAGGGGTTCCCTCACTTCAGGAAATGGCATTTATCATGTAGAGAATATTAATACAAGCCACTTACTAATGTATTGTGATTGTCCATATTGCCTCCTTTGCTGGCTGGAATTCATTTTTCCATCACATTATACACTGCTTGTTTCCATGGTTACGACCATCCAGCAATGGTGGTCGTGTTTGCACACTATAAAAAAAAAGCACTGGCCTCTCTGGTGATTGGGACCACATATAGGCCAGCGCTTTTTCCTATAGTGTGCAAGCACGACCACCACTGATGGATTGCAGGGTATTGAAGTACCTGTAACCAGTCCTCATTCCTTGTGTGCGATCTCTCAGCATAAGTGAGCGATCGATCCCTTGCCCAAAGTCTCAGCAGGAGAGGAGCGTGGCACACTGGGGACTTCAGTATCTTGCAGTGCTTCCAAGATGGCTGCCGCAGGATTCCCGAGGTGGCATGCAGTCTCCTTTATTAGTTCCGTTCCCCCTCTGCAGACCAGGTAACGGCTTAGGTGCTTAGGATACTATGAGAAGAGCTCATGGGCGGCCTCTTTATCCGGTCAGGTTGAGAGGCCTGACCCCATTTAAGCTGGAGCTCCTGCTGCTTCCTCACATCTTAGAACTGGAAGTCCTCTACACCGGGGTTAAAGGGGTATTCTCATCTTAGACAATGGGGGCATATCGCTAGGATATGCCCCCATTGTCTTATAGGTGCGGGTCCCACCGCTGGGACCCGCTCCTATATCCAGAACGGAGCGGGGAGCGCTGCGCCTGGAGGACCCCAGGTTTCCGGGGGTCCGGCCACCACCAGGCGCAGCTCCCCGCGCCGCTCATAGAAATGAATGGGAGCCGGGCCGTGCATGCGCGGTGCGCTCCCATTCATTTCTATGGAGCCGACGGAAGTAGCCGAGCCAGCGCTCGGCTATTTTCGGCGGCCCCATAGAAATGAATGGAGGGCGGCTGCGCATGCGCAGTGCGCCCTCATTCAGTTCGGGGGCTCCGTTCTGGAAATAGGTGCGGGTCCCAGCGGTGGGACCCACACCTATAAGACAATGGGGGCATATCCTAGCGATATGCCCCCATTGTCTAAAATGAGAATAACCCTTTAATGGCACAGAACTGAACACACTACACAGCATAGTTACACTGATACAGCTCTCCGGACAGAAAAGGTTTGATTTTGCGATATTAAATATATATATATATATATATATATCACCAGGCTCTGAAAGGGATAATTAATTTGATTAATCTTCCAGCCTTAAGGCCCTTTTAGACGGGCCGATAAAGTCTCCCTGAACGAGCGCCGATCAGCGACATCGGCGCTCGTTCAGGGAGCCTTTACACGGCCCGATGAATCGAGCGCCGGGCCGCACGAGTGATCGCTGTATCGCTCGTGCGGCCTGGAAGCTCCATGCTGTCAGGCGCACATCGCCTGTTTACACAGGGCGATGTGCGCCCGACAGATCGGATCTTTTGGTTTTTACAAAAGATCCAATCAGCCGACGAACGAGCGTTTTGCTCGTTCGTCGGCTGATTAGGGCCACTTTTACACGGGCCGATTATCGGCACTAGCGTTCCTAGGAACGAATTTTCGGCCGATAATCGGCCCGTGTAAAAGGACCTTTACCTGGACCAGAAGCTGATGTGAAAATCTTGGGAAAGCTGAAGGCTGCCTTGTGCCAATGCGTTTCTCCGTAGTAGCTGTCAGGGCAGAGTCTGTCTGTGATCAGTGCAGTGACTTGTGTACTCCGATCTCGTAGACGGGTTTTCTCATAACGGACATTTATCTCTTAACCACAGGATAGGTGAAACAATGTCTCATTGCTGGGGATCACTTTGACTAGAACAGGAGCTGTCTACCTATAGATCGCATCTGTCCTTAAAGGGGTTCTCCGCGAATTAAGAAAATGAAAATACTGAAATATTACTTTATTATAATTATATTCCCAAATACCTTTCATTATTTATAATGGCTTGTTTTGTCTGGGGAGAATCATTAGGAGAAACAAAATGGCCGCTGTCCTACTAGTCCACTCAAAACCTGTCCAAATGACACAGTAGGACACGTTAAAGAGCTGCGCCATCTTCCTCTCTTGTCAGGGATTATGATCCTGAATACAGATAATAGGATCTTCAGCTGAATCTCTGTAGGAATTGAGTTCATGAGGAGACATGAAGTACAGAGAGGAGAATGAGGGTGAAGCTAATGAGCAGCACCTCCTGTATGTAGTCTCCATTACCACAGTCTGTCCTGTCAGTCCTCTCTGTACTTCATGTCTTCTCATGAACTCCATTCCTACAGAGATTCAGCTGAAGATCTTATCACCTGTATTCAGGATCATAATCCCTGACAAACAGAGCAGAGAGGAGGATGAGGCAGCTCTTTACCTCAGTGTTGTGAAGTAACTTGTCCTCCTGTGTGATTAGGACAGGTTTTGTGTGTACTAATAGGACAGCAGCCATTTTATTTCTCCTAATGATTGCTCCCCAGAGAAAATGAACCATTATAACTCATGAAAGGTATTTGGGAATATATTTATACTAAAGTAATATTTAAGTATTTTCATTTTCTTAATTCCCGGAGAACCCCTTTAACCATCACCATTATGAGCAGAAGTCACAGATATGAACAGTTGAGCCGAGTGACAGTGTCTGCCGCTCCATTTAAAGGACATCTGTCAGCAGATTTGTACCTATGACACTGGCTGACCTGTTACATGTGCACTTGGCAGCTGAAGACATCTGTGTTGGTCCCATGTTCATATGTGTCCGCATTACTGAGAAAAATGATGTTTTATTATATGCAAATGAGCCTCTAGGAGCAACGGGGGCGTTACCATTACACTTAGAGGCTCCGCTCTCTCTGTAGCTGCTGAACCTTCTCCACTTTGATGGACAGGACCATATGTGATGATGTTTACACTGTCTGGCCCATCAAAGTGCAGAGAGATCGGCAGTTATAGAGAAAGCTGAGCCTCTAGGTGTAACGACAACGCCCCCGTTGCTCCTAGAGGCTCATTTGCATATAATGAAACATCATTTTTCTCAGCAATGCAGGATATAAACATGGGACCAACACAGATGCCTTCAGCTGCCAAGTGCACATGTAACAGGTCAGCCAGTGTCATAGGTACAGATCTGCTGACAGATGTGCTTTAAACGGGGGAACATTTGCACTTATTCTCCTGATCGATTGAGGTCCCGTAGTTCAGACCCCTGCCGCTCAGACACTTTCAGGATAAGGGATACGTTTTTGTAACGGGACACTCCTTTTCACAGTAAACTAAGTGACATCATACACTGCAAAAAAAAATAAATGCAAATTTAGGCCATATACAAAGAGCTAAAAGTCATGGTTCAAGTATACTACTGCCCTCCCACATATCGTATTGAAGGAGACCTCAGAATAAGGTTTGGTAAGATTTGGGTGTCATAGCAGGAAACGGATGTGAACTGCAGGGGCTTTAGAGCCGTACAAAAATAATAAGGTGATCTATTTCACGATGAGTTTAAAAATTACTTACCTGCTAATGTTTCAGTTGGTAAAATTGGGCCATCTAAGCCCCGCCCCTGGGAACACCCTAACCCCGCTTGGGAACGTTCATGGACGCGGGTTTGAGTCAACCCTGCCCATTTTTTGCCCCGGACAGAATGCCGGTCTTAATAAATGACCCCCTTAGTTTTGGAACAGAGATCTCAGCTCCACTAAAGACATCATCATGGCCGGGTGCCTTGTTCGGTGCTGGTCGATGGGGGCTCACTCATTTGTCTTCATGACTCTCGGTGACTGTTACTTATCTTTGTATATAAGTCGTGTTAAGTCTATTTTTTTTCCCCAAACTTCTGATCTCACGATAATACGCCTCCTCACACATGTATCGCTAGCTGCCACCAATGTCAGATAACTGTGGGTCCCACCTCTGGAACTCCGAAGTGAAGGAGAACGCACCGCGCATGCGCTCCATTCATTTCTACTACTATTTACCGGGCTCCCACAGAAGTGAATGGAGGGTGGCTGCACATGCGAGGTGTGCTCTCTTTCACTTTGGGGGCCCTATTCTTGTGATAGTCGCGGGTTCCACCTCTGGGACCTGCACCTATCTGACATTGGTGGCATATCCTAACGATGTGAGATGGGCCAACCTCTTTAAGACCATTTACCTACTGGATATTGGTACAGAGGGTTATACGAAATGAGGATACTGTCTAGATTTAATCAAAGGAAATTGTCAAAAAGTTTTTTGTTTAATCCATGGGGTACAATCGCTTGTGTTTGGGGGCTGTTTGTAGCACATGACCTGTCCAAAATGAGTAGGTGGACATGGTAGTAATAATGTCGATACGGGCTGGTGACTCGATAGAAAAATGGATCAAAAGTTCTATCTACAAAGGTTAAATACGTTGCGATTTATTGGTATGTGCCCTGAAACCAGGAGCGTGGGAGGGCAGAGATCCAGAGAAGAAGGACACGTCTTTCAGAAGTCATCAGCAGCTCATGATACTGAGTATTAAGCAATCCTTGGTATAAGATACATAGGGCCGCAGCGCCGCTTCTTCTCATCACAGTCATAATTTATGGGTATATCGTGTTCAAGGCGTCTGTTATTTCAACATTAGGGCACTTTTTTTTTTTTGGTCTTTTTGGGAATGAACCCAGTCATACGAGCTTGTTTATCTTCACTGTAAGGACAATGAGGCCGGCGGTGCCAAAACACATCGAGCTTTGATTTTTCTTCGAATAAAAATAAGCATTTCAGGTCTTCAGCTGGATTACAGATGTTGGGGCTTTGTAGTTGGTTTTCTGGTTTCAAGATTGCCTTGTGACAATGTATCCAATATGCGCACAAGTGTCGAGGAGTGCAAGAAAAAAAACAGCCTGTGTTACATTGAAAGGTTATCAAAGATTTCTCAAAATGTCGTTTATTATCCATGAAATCTCTTCTGGGACTTCTGCCTGCTTTAGGTTAACGATGCTTTGCCACCCACAAAGACACATACATGTTCCATCGGGTGAGCACGTACTGTGTAGGACTGGGGCCGGCGTCTTTCTGTTATCTATCTTCTTATAGATCACTCATAGTCACCGGTGATCATGTAGTCGTCTTCATGTATTATACTTTCACCTGTTTTTGTAGACTTCAGACAGCAGGACCATGAAGAGAAGGTCCTTACACCACGAAGAAGGGCTGCACAAATCAGCACATTGTGCAGCAGTGTCGTAAAGCATTAAAGGGGTTGTCCCTTCTCATATATTGGGGGCATATCACTAGGGTATGCCCTTAATGTCTCATAGGTGCTGTTCCTACCTCTCACACCTATTGCTAAAACGGAGCCCGCAAAGTGAAGGAGAACGGACTGTGCATGAGAGGCCATCTTCCATTCATTTCATTGGGACTGCCAAAAATAGTTAAAGAGGACCTTTCACCGTTCCTGACATTACTGTTTTAATAGCTTCATGCATTCCCCATGTAATAACAAGTCTGGAACATCTGTTCTTATGTCTGTATGTTGTGCCATTCCTTTATTATTTGCACTAGAAGTTATGAATGAATTGCTATTTGTCTTCAGTAAGGGTACAGAGGGGAGGTAACAAGTTGGGGGTGTGTCCCTGCACAGTCTGAACATGGCAGCACTGATTGGATAGAGTCAGTCTGTGCAGGTACACACCCCCAACTGGTCACCTCCCCTCTGTTCCCTTACTGAAGACAAATAGCAATTCATTCACAACTTCTAGTGGAAATAATAAAGGAATGGCACAACATACAGACATAAGAATAGATGTTCCAGAATTGTTAGTACGTGGGGAATGCATGGAGCTATTAAAACAGGCATGTCAGGAGCGGTGAAAGGTCCTCTTTAAGTGCCATGCTACCACTGCTCCTTTCACTTCTATGGGGCTGCGCGGTCCTCTCTCCTTCACTTTGGGGGCTCTATTCTAGAGATAGGTGCAGGTTCCAGAGGTGGGACCCAAAGAAATTAGGGGGCATATCGCTAAGTTATTCCCCCCGATGTATGAGATGGGCCAACCCCTTTAAAGGGAAGGTGTCACCTATAATTTTTTATGCCCGTTAAAATAACATAGTGACAGATATCATTTCTTTGTCATCTGTTTTTATTTTTTCTGATTGCACATTTTTTAAATTCTATTTTCTGAGCATGATTATGGAGCGGCCATCTTGCCTGAGCTGCTGCTAACTGCATTTTGAGGTGCGCTTTACAGCAGCCGCCAAGGGCCATAAACACAGAGAACTGGAGAGGACTCATTGACTTCTGTTCTGTTCTGTTGACTTCTCCTGTGTAGATGTCAGGAGGGAGTAGATAATGTTGTGCCATTCCTTTATTACTTCTTCCAGAAGTTATGAATGAATTGCTAGCAGTCTGCAGTAAGGGTACAGAGTGGTGGTAACCAGTTGGGGGTGTGTACCTGCACAGTCTGAAAATGGCAGCACTGATTGGATAGAGTGAGACTGTGCAGGTACACACCCCTAACTAGTTACCTCCCCTCTGTACCCTTACTGCAGACTGCTAGCAATTCACTCATAACTTCTAGTAGAAATAATAAAGGAATGGCACAACATGGAGCCATAAGAATAGATGCTCCAGAATTGTTATTACATGGGGAATGAATATAGCTATTAAACAGACATGTCAGGAGCGGTCACAGGTCCTCTTTAAGTATTTTTGAGCTATTCGTAATTTCTATGGGCGCTGTACTTGGCTATCTCTGGAACTCCCATAGAAATGAATGGAGCAGCTGTGCGCATGTGCGACTCACCGCTCCGTTCTCCTGATCAGTGGGGGTCCCGGACCCCCACCGATCTGATGGTTATCCCCTATCCACTCGTACCTACCAGATTACCCCTTTAAAATAACTTAAGCCTTAATAAAGTAGAAATTCTAGATTGGATCCTGGTGCCTCTTTACTTCTTCCATGGATCGGATTGGAGAGTGAGCATCATTTCCTTTGCATGCAGACTACCCTTAGGTACTTTTACTGTATTTTTGTTGGCTTATTTCAATAGCTAAGCCGCCTCTGTCTGTTAGTCCATCAGCCATGATAGTATAAGTCGTGGGCCAACAGAGGAAACCCTCTCTCCTGTGTCGCTGGAGCTGCCAGGATCAGGTTGCCCTTCTCTTCAGATTAGTAAATGGTGTCTCATCTAATTTAAAGTGTAACTGCCATTCTATTATTTATTTGCGTATTGTATAGGGGCAGTGATACTGACCATTTTTGCAATATACTTTAATTACTGAAATTGTACATTTCTATTAGAAAAATAGCTCTAAAGTGGCTATTTTGTGCCATAGCAACGCTCCTCTGTCTTCTGTTTACATAACAGTGTAGACTTGCTAACACTGACTGTGTTATGTAAACAGAAGACAGAGGAGTGTTGCTAAGTCTTAAAATGGGCCACTTTGGAGCTATTTTTCTAATAGAAATGTATGATTTCAGTAATTAAAAGTATATTACAAAAATGGTCAGCATCACTGCCCCTACACATTACACAAATAAAAATAGAACGGCAGCTACACTTTAAACAAATTATAAATATAAAGGGGCAAACCTTTTAAAGGGCTTTCCAGGATTTGGTCAATTTTTTATGTTGTTTTCCGGGAGTGGAATATTGATGACCCAGCATTTTGTCATATAGGTTTATATATGCTGAAAGTGCACAAAATGCCCAGGCTACAAAAGGTGCAAAGTGCCATTGAAAGGGTTAAATGCCTTTATTATATCTTTGGGATAAAAATGCTCCAGGCTGAGCTTTGTCGGTACGGCCACAGAACATCCAGTAATGCTTTAGTTTGGATTGACCCCGTCCTAACATAGAAAGATGCCTTTCCCCCCTGATGTGAGCAGTGAGTTCATCAGTCACTAACCTGCAACTCAATCTCCAGAGCGTTTTATCTTGGGAAGAAAGGCAGGGTGTTGAGTTGTGGTATGTGCCGTGTTGTGTCTGATGTGTGAAGGTTTTGATAGACGGCATCTGTTAGCTCTTTATGTGTTGCACCTCATGTACTGAACTAGATGTACAAAGGTGGACATTTCCCAGTTCCTTAAAGCTGAAGGTGAGAGATAATCTGTTATTTTGTGTCTAGTATGAACGTTATCCCTTATCCGTAGAACAGGGGTCCCATGTTCCCGTCCGGATGAAGTGGCCCGCCAAGCATGCACCCATTCATTTTCTATGAGACTGCTGGCAAGTACAGTGCTCAGCTATCTCTGGCAGTCCCATAGAGAATGAATGGATGCTCAGCATGCCACTCCATGAGGATGGAAACATGGGGCCCCTGTTGTCGGACCCCCAGTGATCAGTTAGTTATTTGTGCTCCTTACCATTATGGTCTTTTCTACTATAGGAAATATACAATAGTTTACCATCACCAGAGGCCGCAGTATGGGCTAGTAGTCTTTATTTATATATTTGTCCTACGTTCCACAAGTAGTTAAGCCCTTAAAGGGGTATTCCGGTTACCATAAATATAACTTATGTTTTAGACTAACTCATCATCTATAATTACTTAATATAATGTCATATTCTCCGTTCAGTAGTTATAAAAGTATTTTTCTTCCTCTGCTACCCACTGTGTTTCCTCATAAGTTACCATGGCATTGACCTGTAGTTCTGAGCCTTTGTCAGGTCGAGCATGCTCAGTGTGTTGCTATAAATTCTCTAGCTAAATGTCAGTGTGCTGCTGATTACTGAGTAGAGGGGGAGTGACTGGACTGTATATCAGGCAGCCAATCAGTAATCATCAACATTCTCATAAGGAAAGCTAGGGATTGTGGGGATTGTAGTTTTGTGAGGGAAGATCAGGAGCCATGATACTCTCAGTGTGATGCAGGCTCACACATGAGCTAGATTGCAGGGTAAATTGAAGCTCTGATTTGAGTCACAGCTTGAAGCCTTTCAAAAATTAAGTTACTTTACTTTAAGGACCAAGAATTTTTTTTTTTTTTTAGTTTTTTTTTTTTTTTAATAAGCCATAACTTTCTTATTTTTCTATCCATGCAGTTGTATGAGGACATGTTACTTCTATTGGAATAGTTTTATTATCCGGTGGCACCATTGCCTTTTTCCCTGGTATTCACTGTGCAGTAAACTTTACAAGTTAACGTCATTCTACAGGTCAGCTTCAATGCAGCGATACCACATAAGTAGAGTGTATGGGATTTATTTCAATCATTTTAGTATTGCAAAAAACTTTTTTTGTGTGTTGTCACTTTCCAAGCCCCATGACTTTTTTATTTATTGGTTGATGTAACGCTTGTTCATCAGGTAATTGGATAGTTCCCTGACAGCAGATTGTGCCAGGTAAACAACGAGTCTGTACGGGGGAAGAGGGATGGTATTAGCGATCGCCCCTCTCCATACTGTGGAGGAGATCGCTGCATGTAAATGCACTGGTCTCCTCCACTAGTGATCAGCAGATTTTCAGGAAGTAACGCTTCCTTCCCGACAATCTGCTTGTACATCGTCCTGTGTAAAAGGACGTTAAGAGTGCATGTTGGGAGTTGTAGTTTCACAGCAGCTGGAGTGCTGAAGGTTGCTGATCCCTGCTCTAGTACTATGATGTGCCATTCCAACCCTGTAAAAGACTACTATATCTGTAATTCTTTCCCTGAAATGTAGACGACTCTTCTCAGTCTTCCATCGTTTACTTCTTTATTCAGACGCGTTTCGGTTGGCATGTGTATATCGTTGGTACAGTACAGTAATCACGGATCAATCCGCAGACAATCTGGCAGCCGCTCCTGCAAGAGATTACAGTATACATGACATTAGCAAATGTTACCTTGATGAAATAAGTGCTACCTTTCCTCAGACATTGTGATTACACTCCGCTGTCGTTTTCTGTCTGATTATCTTTTTTTGATGTGCTGCGTTGTTCAGCCAATGTGATCGTGTTTGTGGGGTTTTTTTTTCCTAATACAGGACAACAATCAAAGAGAATGTCCTTACGATTAAACTCCAGAAACAGCTAGCAGACAAGAGCCGGGCTTTCACCGAGCTGGAGAGCAAGTTCCATCTGCTCCAAGACGTAAGTCTTTTTTGGAATGATAAACTTTATAGGTTAAGAGCTACGCGGCGACTTGCTACACAGCTTTTACCAATGTATTGTGATTGTCCATATTGCTGCCTTTACTGGCTGGATACGCTTTTCCATCACATTATACACTGCTCGTTTACATAGTTACAACCACCCTGCAATCCATCAGTGGCGGTCGTGCTTGCACACTATAGGAAAAAGCACCAGCCTATTTGGTGGCCAGGACCGTGGGAGCGCACATAGACTGGTGCTTTTTCCTATAGTGTGCAAGCACAACCACCACTGATGGATTGCAGGGTGGTCATAACCATGGAAATGAGCAGTATATAATGTGGTGGAAAAATGAATGAAGCCAGAAAAGGAGACAATATGGAGAATCACAATACATTAGTAAGTGCTTTCTATTAATTTTGTCAACATAATGTGGTGACAGATGCCCTTTAAAGGGGTTCTCCGGGAATTAAGAAAATGAAAATACTTAAATATTACTTCATTATAAATATATTCCCAAATACCTTTCATTAGTTATAATGACTCCTTTTGTCCGGGAGCAATCATTAGAAAAAATAAAATGGCTGCCGCCTTTCTAGTCCACACAAAACCTGTCCTAATTACACAGGAGGACAAGTTACTTCACAACACTGAGGTAAAGAGCTGCCTCATCCTCCTCTCTTGCTTATCAGGGATTATGATCCTGAATAGAGATGATAAGATCTTCAGCTGAATCTCTATAGGAATGGAGTTCATGAGGAGACATAAAGTACAGAGAGGAGGTGAGGATTTGGCTGATGAGCAGCATGTAGTCTCCATTACCACAGTCTGTCCTGTCCGTCCTCTCTGTACTTCATGTCTCCTCATGACCTCTATTCCTACAGAGATTCAGCTGTATTCAGGATCATAATCTCTGACAAGCAGAGCAGAGAGGAGGATGCGGCAACTCTTTAGCTCGCTGCTCTGAAGTAGCTTGTCATCCTGTGTGATTAGGACAGGTTTTGTGTGTACTAACAGGACGGCGGCCATTGTTTCCCCTGATGATTGCTCCCTAGACAAAACAAACCATTATAACTAATGAAAGGTATTTGGGAATATATTTATAATAAAGTAATATTTTAAGTATTTTCATTTTCTTAATTCCCGGAGAACCCCTTTAAGGGTTTGTCCCATTACAAACACTAATCTGTGGATAAGGGATACGTGTCTAATCAGTGGAGAGCTGACTGGTGGTTGTGCAGTGGTTCCATTTGACTCTATAGGACTGCCGGAGAAAGCCGCGAGCTTGTGCTCCCTTCGAGCTGAATAGATCGACCCCTTCTCATGATCGGTGGGGGCAACAGCTTTTTGATCCCCACTAATGAGTCACTTATCCTCTATTGTATTGATAGGGGATAAGTGTTTGTAATGGAAAAACCTATCTAATGTTGCATGGCCACAAGTTGTCGGCTAGCTCTAACTTAACTGGTTTTATTCTTTCAGCAAATTATTCCTTATGAAATGAACATTTATACACTTTTCTAGTATAATTTTTGTATTGGTTATTCACAGTTTTCAAGCTCTCTCCTTACTGTCATTCTATTTTCAGTGGGTAAACATCTGACCTTTTCATGTGGTGGGCATACAGTGCAGGCGCTTAGTCTGTTTAGTTACAGTACAGTCATAAGAGCTGGCACTTGTATCGTTCTGAGCGTCTGTGTGATTACCCCATGTCCATGACAGATTTGGTTATTTATATAATTACCATCCTACAGATGATAATATTATATTTGTAAAAAGCTGAAAAAAAACTAGACAAATGACTGTGCTTTTTTATTTGTTGAACTGTACTCATGTTGAGCTAAAAAAACATTTTTTCAATTTGTCTTTATTAAAAATTTGGAGCCCCTTTCTCTGTACAGCCTTGAGATTCTCTAGTAGCAAGCTATGTGTTTTTACTGTGTTCAGTCACGCAGATCAGCTGACGGCTCCTTCTTTGATTTCCTAAATGCACATTATAGCTCAGTTCTTATCTTACTGATAAGAATGTGGCTTAAATGTGTTTATGACTTTTTAGTAATTTAGAGATAAGGGTTATTAGATGACCAACACAAAGTATAAGTACTATTCATACAGCTAGACAAATAGTTAAGCCTTTGCAATAGAATGGCTGAATGTTTTTAATAAAGACCATTGAAAAAATTATTTTCAGCCTAAAATGAGTAAAATGCAGTCCTAAAAAAAAAAATATCCCCGAAGTTGTACATAGCCTTAAAATGTTAAGGCTCCCATGTACATAAGTGTATTGTCAGCCGAACCCGCATGTATGTGTATGGGGAAATCGGGAGAGATAGCTGATGGCTGAATGAGTGTTCACCAATTGCTTTTGAAGGTGTGTGGGGAACTTTATTCATCCAAATGAGCATGATTTTAACCCCCTAACTGTTTTGCCCGAGTCCAGCTCCGGCAGTGTGAAAAGTAGCTAACTGGAGGGGGGAGGGCTGCTTTAGATGGTGATATCTCCTCAATGGTCTTGTATGAAAGCTGACAGTTCAGGCTTTCATACAAGACCAAAATTACAGCTAAAGTCCAAGCAACAGAGGCGAAATCAACGTTAGAAATCAAGTTGGGAATAATCGCAAGTAAAACCTGTTTTTACTTTCATTTTCAGCTGCATTCACAGCATCCCGATTTCTATCCGTGATCTCTCTCTCTGTCCTGAACACATTGCTGTCATTGTCTGAAAGCTTGGAATGTCTGCTTTCAAACAAGATCAGTTGCATGTTTCTAGCTGCTACCGTTCAGCCCTCCGCCCTCCAGTTAGCTACTTTTCCCACTGCTGGAGCTCCACTCTGGCAAAACAGTTAGGGTGTTAAAGGGGTTATCCTAGACTAATAGAGAGGTGGCCGACCCATGGTGGAGATCATACTTACCTTGTTCCCACCACTTGGTTCGGTGTCTGTCGCTCCCAGGCCGCCTCCTCTTCCTCTCCCTGCAACTCTGGAAAACAACATATGTTGATAGGAGGACACTTGACTGCTGCAGCCAATCAAAGGTGTTCAGTTGTTGAGATGCAAGGGTGGCAGATCACCGCTATGGCCTGTGATTGGCTGCAGCGATCATGTGTCATCGGATGTTATTTTCGGCACCTCAGGGACAGCAGGAGCTGAACCCAGCGGCAGGGACTAGGTAAGTATGAGCTCCACCGCAGGATTGCCACTCTGGCAGGTCTGTGTTAATGTTGGATAACCCCTGTAAAAGAATGTCTTCAGGTCGCCTGATTGATGAAGAATTAATCTGTCTGTGAAGATATTCCCATTTACTCCCCATTGTACTGATAATATCATCCAGCCAGGTCCCACAGTTACACTTATATGACCCTTCCGTTTATTTATTACCTTTTTGTAGCATCTACAAAAAAAAGAAGAAGCCAGAAATATTTTCTCTCCATTCTTTTTGGGCTATTAATATTTATGCATCCTACTTTTGATCTTTGCAGCTGGATTTGCATGCTCAGTGCTCTGTGCAGGGCTCGGTTCACGGAGAGGCATTTATTCATTAGATCTTTCATATGTGTAGCCTTGTCCAGAAGTGTGGAAAATGAGATAGTCGTTCCTCCTTTTCATGTTTATGAGAGTCTTTTTACAGCCATTCAAGTAAATGGAGAGACTGTTTTTTAAAAGTGTGCCAAAGGCTTAGGCTCCCCTTTCAAGCATCACGTATTGATTTTCTCCAAAGTGGTTCATTTACAATACTGCTTTCTCATAGCCATTGGCCAGTGTATAATTCCTTTGCCTTGGGCTCATATCCTCAACTATCGCAGGGCTGTCATTGGCCCGTGTTCTCGTTTCCTGCTCTTCATTGATCTCTGGTGGAGGGTGATATTATCCTTCTCATTAACATTGGATCTTAAACGTCGACCATACAGCTCTGTAAAGAAGTCTGATGAAGATATGGCAGATTGGTGTGGGTCCCTCCTATCTACAGAATGGGGCCCCTGAGGTGAACAGAGAGCAGCGACCCCCCACCCACATTCACCACTATGGCTCGGTTATTTCTAGCATTCTCATAGCAGTGAACGGAGAGGTGGCCACGCTTGCGCAGTGTGCTCTCCATTCACCGCTATATAACTGAGCACTCCTTCACCTCCGGGGGCCCCATTCTCTATATAGGAGCAGATCCCAGAGGTGGAACCTGCACCTATCTGACATTGATGACATATCCTAGCAATATGTCATTGACCACACGGTCAGGTTTCTGCATGAAGTTTTGAGAGCCAAAATCAGAAGTGAATTAAAAAGAAGTCGTATCTGTCCTTTATACTTTCTCTCCTTTTTTGAATCAGTCCTGATTTTGGCTTCCAAAACTGCATGTAGAAACCTGACCTTGTGGCCATCCCCTGAAGGTCAGTATTATTCTTGAAGTCATTGGTGATCCCAGACTTTACATTTCATTAGCTATTCTCCCAGGTATCATGAGAACATTTGACCAGGTTTTCCCACTTACATCTGTAGGTATAAATCTCATTGCTGTAAGTTCAAACTTTCTCCTCTAGAATTTAAAAGCCATGAAAGCGAGTCAAGAAACGTTTGTGAGTGAAGTAGAAAGCCTTAACGGCCAGCTAAAAGAAGAGCGCCTGAAGAGCTTTCACCTGGAGAAGCAAGTGCAGTCCAACACCTTCTCCCAGCGAAGGATTGAAGAGGTTCGTAACAATTAATATATGCATTTTAGATTTCCAAACAGTGGCAATATTAAAGGGAATCTGTCAGCAGTTTTGAGCATGGTAAACTGCTGACAAAACCAGTTAAGTGCTGGGGAGAACAGTACAAGATTCCTATTGTGGAGCCTTCATTATCAGGAATAGTGTGGATGAGAGGTTTTATTCTGCCAGATTCTGCATCTGCAAGTGCCCAGGAGGCGGTGCCTTCTGCAGTAAAGGAGAAAAAACAAACAAATAAACCCCAACGTCTCGCTCACCTGAATAGACTGGAGGCACGGTCAGCACTGGGAACTAGTGCTTGATATAAGCAAGAAACAGCAGAAAATGACCAGCTTCCAAAGAAAAAATATTTAAATAAATTTTTTGAATAAAATCCAGCCTTTATTTTCTTCATCCAAGTGCACAGTTAAAAGCCAACACTTACAGAGTCCTTATCTACGCGTTTCGGATCACACAATACAGATCCTAAGTCATGATGTTTTATTCAAAAAATTTATTTAAATAATTTTTTCTTTGGAAGCTGGTCATTTTCTCCTGTTTCTTGCTTCTGCATTAAAGGGTTTGTGCCATCATTGATGTAAAAATCATACATAATCTAGTACATGACAACCTCTTTCTAACAAAGCTAGAACCAGCCCTGTACCTCACATGGGTCCAGAGATCTTCCCATTCATTGCTCCAATTGGTCTGCTAGATTTATCTTAATCTGGCAGCTCAGGGAGCACATCCTTTTTCAGGGGGCATTTCCTTTCTGCTACAGCTCTCTCATGTAACTGTCACAGCTTCTTACAGAAGATATGGCTGATGACAGTTAAAGATTTAAACTGAGCATGTAAGTAGGGGGAAAATGCAGTGCGTCTTATAGGGCGAATACAAGTGAGCGCTTCCATAAGGAAGCGCTCACTTGTACGTAGGGACCCCCATCAGACCTCAGATCAGCCTACCCAGCCACTTATAAAAACCTTACTTACCTGTCCTGCGCTGCCGCTGCCCTCCGATCCCGCGCTCCACTCTTTTCCCTGCCGGCGCGCACTATGACCTGACGCTACAGCTGATCTGAGGTCTGATGGGGGCACAAGACGTTGATCTGAGGTCTGATGGGGTCACATACTGCTGTAATCTGAGGTCTGATGGGGGCACAATATGCTGATCTGAGGTCTGATGGGGGCACATTCTGCTGATCTGAGGTCTGATGGGGGCACATTCTGCTGATCTGAGGTCTGATGGGGGCACATTCTGCTGATCTGAGGTCTGATGGGGGCACAATATACTGATCTGAGGTCTGATGGGGGCACAATACTGTTATCTGAGGTCTGATGGGGACACATGGCTGTTATCTGAGGTTGATGGGCGCACAGTGGGAGATTGGGTTTGGTGGGGCACAGTGAGCTGGTATGGGGCCACAGTGGGCTGATATGGGGCCATAGTGGGCTGATCTGAGGTCTGTTGGGGTCTGACATGGAGGGCTGATATGGGTGTCTGATGTGATGTCCTGAAATTTATGGGCAGTCTGATAAGAGGATCTGATGAAAAATATTTTTTTCTTATTTTCCTACTCTAAAAGCTAGGTGCGTCTTATAGGGCGAAAAATACGGTGATTACATGCAATTACAAAAGTATTCAGATCCAGGTGCTGGTTAGAAAAATATTTTTCACGGCAGAACCCCTTTAAGCTTCTTTACAGCCCCTTCTCTCTGAAGCAGAGAGGGGCTGTGACAAAGCTCAATGCAGAGAGCACTTTCTTGTAGTGCACTTGCAGGAGCAGAATCCAACAGAATAAAACTTCATATTCACACTACTCCTGATAGTGGCCACTGTAGTGGTCTCCTGGTTGGATGCTACAGGCAAAATTTGTCCAGAGCAGCTGATCGGAGCTGGATTATCACCTCTGCCCTTCTGGATTGAACCCCCTCTGAGCAGGATAGTTATGGCATAGGTTAGCGATATGCTATTGAGGGATATGATTGGAATGCCCCTTTAAATTATGTCTTAGAAAAATGGCACAGTGTGACCTAATTCTGTCCCACATTATACATTTTTGTTCTAACCTTTCTTTTTTCTTTTAATGCAGATTTTTTTTTCTCTTCACTTAGCGAGGTTTAGTTACAGCACATTTCTTGAGCTAGACAAGGAAATCGGGATTATGCATGCCATATCCATTTAATAATTCAGCCACTCTGCATTTCAGTGCGTGTCACAGTTCAGTGAAATGAAATCATATAAAAGAAGACATCTTTGTTCTGTCTAGAAGCTAAGCCAGTCTTTTTTCTCTGCCAGTGGTTCTCTTTGGCATGTTTTAAAGAGCTTGTAATTGAAATTTTGCATTAAAACAGATGAGTTGATTCAACTGTGGCAGAGGTTTTCACATTCTCATCTCCTGTCAACACTGTCATTAGAGGGTTTTTTTTTTTTTTAGTTTATTTTATTCGACTTCTATTCAGCCTTTTATATGTGAAGTGGTTACTGTTGTTGGCTTGCCACGTGTTTTCAGTAATTCATATTTATGAATGTCAATTAATCCGGTCGATTGTATATAATGGTAATTGAATATGAATTATTTACTGAAACATATACCATATATTTCACTCTATAAGACGCACCTATGTTTTAGAGGAGGAAGATAGGAGGAATATATTTTTCTTCAGACTTCAGAGCATGCCGCCAAATTAGACAGCCAATCTTCTTTAGACCCCCCATATCAGACTTCAGATCTGACACCCATATAAGACCTCAGATCAGGCCCCTCCATATCAAACCTCAGATCAGACCCCATGTGAGACCTCAGATCAAACCCTCAGATCAGATCAGACCCTTATGTCAGACCCCACCAGTGCTCAGATCAGACCCCCTATGTCAGACCCCATCAGTGCTCAGATCAGACCCCTATGTCAGACCCCATCAGTGCTTAGATCAGACCCCTATGTCAGACCCCATCAGTGCTCAGATCAGACCCCTATGTCAGACCCCATCAGTGCTCAGATCAGACCCCTATGTCAGTACCCAACAGTGCTCAGATAAGACCCCTATGTCAGACCCCATCAGTGCTCAGATCAGACCCTATGTCAGACCCCATCAGTGCTCAGATCAGACCCTATGTCAGACCCCATCAGTGCTCAGATCAGACCCCTATGTCAGACCCCATCAGTGCTCAGATCAGACCCCTATGTCAGACCCCATCAGTGCTCAGATCAGACCCCTATGTCAGACCCCATCAGTGCTCAGATCAGACCCTATGTCAGACCCCATCAGTGCTCAGATCAGACCCCTATGTCAGTACCCAACAGTGCTCAGATAAGACCCTTATGTCAGACCCCATCAGTGCTCAGATCAGACCCCTATGTCAGACCCCATCAGTGCTCAGATCAGACCCCTATGTCAGACCCCATCAGTGCTCAGATCAGACCCCTATGTCAGACCCCATCAGTGCTCAGATCAGACCCCTATGTCAGACCCCATCAGTGCTCAGATCAGACCCCTATGTCAGACCCATCAGTGCTCAGATCAGACCCCTATGTCAGACCCCATCAGTGCTCAGATCAGACCCCTATGTCAGACCCCATCAGTGCTCAGATCAGACCCTATGTCAGACCCATCAGTGCTCAATCAGACCCCATTCAGACCCCATCAGTGCTCAGATCAGACCCTATGTCAGACCCCATCAGTGCTCAGATCAGACCCCTATGTCAGACCCCATCAGTGCTCAGATCAGACCCCTATGTCAGACCCCATCAGTGCTCAGATCAGACCCCTATGTCAGACCCCATCAGTGCTCAGATCAGACCCCTATGTCAGACCCCATCAGTGCTCAGATCAGACCCCTATGTCAGACCCCATCAGTGCTCAGATCAGACCCCTATGTCAGACCCCTTCAGTGCTCAGATCAGACCCCTATGTCAGACCCCATCAGTGCTCAGATCAGACCCCTATGTCAGACCCCTTCAGTGCTCAGATCAGACCCCTATGTCAGACCCCATCAGTGCTCAGATCAGACCCCCTTCAGACCTCACCAGTGGGCAGAGTAGCGCTGTTTCTGGAGCAAAGCAGCCATGTTTTTCCAATCTGACTCAAAAGTGACTCGGTCATCGGCTAAAGACAGTTTCAGGAATTTTAACTGAAGTTGATTGTTCTCTGAATATTTATGACTTACCTTTAGGATAGGTCATCAATATCAGATTGATACGGGTCCAATATCTAGGACCCAACCGATCAGTTGCTCTCGGCAGTCACTGAGCCGGATATAACACAGAGGACTGAGCCAGAAGCACAGCTCCATCCACTGTGTAGTGGTCGTGTCTGGTTACTGCAGCTGAATTCCCATTAAAATGAATGAGAGCTGAAATTGCAGTAATCGGGCATCGCCACTACACAGCGGATGGAGCTGTGCTTCTGGCTCAGTCCTCGACGACTGAGAACAAAATCAAGAACCTGGACAACCCCTTTAACAATCTTTTTAGTTATCAAGCAGACCTGTGTTAAAGGGTATAGTAGCGCCTGGTGTCCCTGTGTCAGACTGCAACGGGCAAGAGTGTACGTACCATAGAAGCAGCCCGTGCTACTTTTATGGGGTCACAGGAGAGAGCGCCCCATCCTGTTTAGTGTTGAGAACTTGTACCAGAATCTGTGGTGTTAAAGGGTTGGTACAGGATTAGAGAAACATGTCTGATTTCTTCCAGAAACAGCGCCACCTCTGTCCATGGGTTGTGTATGGTATTGCAGCTGCATTGAAATGAACGATGCTGAGCCTCTATACCACACATAGCCCGTGGACAGGGGGGGTACTGTTTTTTCGGAAGAAAGCAGCCATGTTTTCTAATCCTTTACCACCCCTTTAAGCCAAAGGTGACAGAAAGGGGGAAACAAACACCAGTGGAGGACCACTTTGTTTTTGGCTGTGGGGCTCCATCTTTGCTCTGCCTCTAAATGACTTCTATGGAAACTTTTTCGGATGCAAGCCTTCCTCCTGCTAGTGTGTCTAGTGTTTCTCTACTTTGTGTAGAATATTCTTATTTTCTCTCTTAGCTACTTGATCGAATCAATGACTTGGAGAAGGAACGGGATCTCTTGAAGCAAAACTCTGACAAACTATTCAACAGGTATGAAGCTTGTCATGAATTGTATTTTTGTACTGTGATAAAGGGGCATTCCGATTGTAATGAGTTATCCCCTATCCACAGAGGGACCCCCACCGATCATAAGAACGAGGGCCCTGTACCCAGTGGATCCCCACTGAAATTGACGGAGCGGCTGGTCGGAATAGTGTGCTGTCGCTCCATTCATTTCTATGGGATCAGTACAACACTCGGCTATCTTTGTCGCTCCCATTGAAATTAATAGCGTGGAGATGCACTTTTCCCGACCAGCCGCTCCTTCAATTACTGGGGGCTACACAGTTTACGGGGGCCCCCATATTGTGATCATTGGGGGTCCTACTGCTCAGATCTGATAGTGATCCCTTATCCACAGGATAACTTGTTATAACCAGAATACCCTTTTAATGCCCTTTTCACACGAGCGGGAGACTCGCATATCTCCCGCAACACATCTACAGGGCTGGACTCCGGCACTGACTGGGATCTCATATAATGCTATGCGATTCCTGTCCGTGCAGAGTCCAGCCCTGTAGATGCGTTGTGGGAGACATGTGAGTCTCCCGCTCGTGTGAAAGGGGCATAAGTGTTTGACTGATTTTCAGGGTAGACTCAGTACTCTTATAGCACAACCTATGTACAGCTGGGTATTCCAGTGCATCTTCACACAAAGGACTCATTCAGACAACCGTATTTATGTGTCCCATCCTTTCCTCAAAACTGCGATGGGGCATGCTGTCTGCATCTGTACTTCCGTACCATGACCCTGCAAAAAGGATAGAGCATGTCCTCTTCTTGTCCGCCATTGTGGAGAACAATAGGCATTTCTATCATAGGGCTGGCTATGTGTGCTCTCCGTGAGACCATCTTTCTAATTCATCTCATGTCTCAAAGGCTGCAGGCCTTTGAGATTGAATGCTGTAGCGGGGAACTAACAGCTCCCTTCCTTAGGCTTCATTCACATGTCCGTATTAGTGCACATCCTGGAAAACGTTCATTTTTTTGCGGATCCGTTGTTCCGCAAAAAACTCAGTTTTTCAAGCACATCTGTTCCGTTTTTCTGCAAAAAACGGAAAGGATGTATCCACAAAAAACGGAAGGAGGAATCAAATCTTTTTTTTTTTTTTTTCCTACCTTCCTGGAACAGAATCCGCAAATTTGGATGACATGCGAATGCCTTTCCGGATGTCTTCCGCATTTTTGGAGGTTCCATAGACTTGTATTGAGCTACGGACTGCAAAATCGGGATAGAAGTAGGACAGGAGGATTTCTTTATGCGGACACCACACGGTGTACTGTCCGCATTTTTTCGGGACCTATTGAAATGAATGGATCCGCATAATTGTCCGAAATTGCGGAAAGGATGCGGATACAAAATACGGACGTGTGAATGGAGCCTTAATGTAGTATTCACAGCTCCCTGAGGATAGAGGTATAGTTGACAGTGAGAGTTGCTTGGAGTCTGTTCTGGAGCACTGGCCAAAAATGTGGTGTGCAAAACGGATACACAGATAGATGGACCTAACGGTCACAGATGCCTCCACTAAACATTGCCTTTAAAGAGGGAATCGTTATAGATTCAGTTATTTTGTGCTTAAAGGAGTTGTTCAGCTTTTAATGGTCCTCAGGTTATGCCATCCCTAGATGATCGTGGGGGGTCCACCACTCTGCATCCCCACTGATCAACTGTTCGGGTGTAGATCTAGCACCAGGACTACACAGCTCCGTCAACGGGCTTCTTACTGCTCCCATCGAAGTCAAGGGGAGTAACACTGCAGTGACAAGTTCCGTCATACCCTGACCTATCAGCTATCCGCTATCCCGAGGAAAGCCCCCCCCCCCCCCCCCCCGGACAACCCTTTTATTAATTTTTCTCACAATTGTCATAAACCCTAATTAAATCCAGTGTCATTTTACATTCTTTGTGTAAGCACCGTATTGTTGTATTTCACGCGGTGTCATTAGGCCAGTTTTATGTTATGGCCTTTGGATAGTCAAAGAGTTAACTAGTTGGTAAACCGGCTGCACTCGGAGCCGGGCCTCTGACCATAAAGTGCCGCAAAATCTTATTAAATCATTATTCTTTATTAGGCGCCATATCTCTTTTGTGTTGTAAATCATTCTGAAAATTGCATTTTCTGCTTGAGCTGAGCCCATTCTGAATTAATTTTCTTCTCATTGGCGGGAGGTTTTCGATTAGGTAGAAGGAAGAAGGGGATTTCCATAGCTCTAGACAAGCTCTGGGTATTCCTTTTTACTCAGCTGGGTTCTCTGCACATTTAGGTTTTTTATTCTTTAATCCTAGTTGTCAGAGGCAAATGGCGCATTGTAAAGTATGGACTTTCTGAGTCATTTCTGCCCAGACAGATATTGTAGACAGGATAAAAATACCCTTTAATTAACCTACCGCCTGAGTGCCTGGAATATCAAGTGCACGATGTAATCCTGCCTCATTTACACCGGGGAATATACTCCGCTATTTGAGATTTGGGGGGAAAAAATTATATTTATAATCTATATGTAATATTATGTATACTATGTGTGTGTGTATATATATATATATATATATATATATATATATAGTGTATATGTGTGTGTGTGTATATATATATATAGTGTATATGTGTGTGTGTATATATATATAGTGTATATGTGTGTGTGGTATATATATAGTGTAATATGTGTGTGTGTATATATAGTGTATATATATAGTGTATATGTGTGTATATGTGTGTGTGTATATATAGTGTATGTGTGTGTGTATATATAGTGTGTGTGTGTGTGTGTATATATAGTATATGTGTGTGTATATATAGTGTATATATAGTGTATATGTGTGTGTGTATATATAGTGTATATATAGTGTATATGTGTGTGTGTGTGTGTGTGTATATATAGTGATATGTGTGTATGTGTATATATATAGTGTATGTGTGTGTGTATATATAGTGTATATGTGTGTGTATATATATATGTGTGTGTGTATATGTGTATATGTGTGTGTATATATATATAGTGTGTGTATATGTGTGTGTGTGTGTATATATAGTGTATATGTGTGTGTGTGTATATATATAGTATATATGTGTGTGTATATATAGTGTATATTGTGTGTGTGTGTATATATAGTGTATATGTGTGTGTATATATAGTGTATATATATAGTGTGTGTGTGTGTATATATAGTGTATATGTGTGTGTGTATGTGTATGTATATATAGTGTATATGTGTGTGTATATATATATGTATGTGTGTGTGTATATAGTGTATATGTGTGTGTGTGTGTATATGTATATGTGTGGTATATATATATAGTATAGTGTGTGGTTATATATATAGTGTATGTGTGTGTGTGTATATATATAGTGTATATATAGTGTATATATGTGTATGTGTGTATATATATATAGTGTATATGTATGTGTATATAATATATAGTGTGTGTATATATATGTGTGTGTATATATATAGTACACTCACCGCCACTTTATTAGGTACCACCTGTCCAACTGCTCGTTAACACTTAATTTTCTAATCAGCCAATCACATGGCGGCAACTCAGTGCATTTAGGCATGTAGACATGGTCAAGACAATCTCCTGCTGTTCAAACCGAGCATCAGTATGGGGAAGAAAGGTGATTTGAGTGCCTTTGAACGTGGCATGGTTGTTGGTGCCAGAAGGGCTGGTCTGAGTATTTCAGAAACTGCTGATCTACTGGGATTTTCACGCACAACCATCTCTAGGGTTTACAGAGAATGGTCCGAAAAAGAAAAACATCCAGTGAGCGGCAGTTTCTGTGGGCGAAATGCCTTGTTGATGCCAGAGGTCAGAGGAGAATGGGCAGACTGGTTCGAGCTGATAGAAAGGCAACAGTGACTCAAATTGCCACCCGTTACAACCAAGGTAGGCAGAGAGCATCTCTGAACGCACAGTACGTCGAACTTTGAGGCAGATGGGCTACAGAAGCAGAAGACCACACCGGGTGCCACTCCTTTCAGCTAAGAACAGGAAACTGAGGCTACAATTTGCACAAGCTCATCGAAATTGGACAGTAGAAGATTGGAAAAACGTTGCCTGGTCTGATGAGTCTCGATTTCTGCTGCGACATTCGGATGGTAGGGTCAGAATTTGGCGTCAACAACATGAAAGCATGGATCCATCCTGCCTTGTATCAACGGTTCAAGCTGGTGGTGGTGGTGTCATGGTGTGGGGAATATTTTCTTGGCACTCTTTGGGCCCCTTGGTACCAATTGAGCATCGTTGCAACGCCACAGCCTACCTGAGTATTGTTGCTGACCATGTCCATCCCTTTATGACCACAATGTACCCAACATCTGATGGCTACTTTCAGCAGGATAATGCGCCATGTCATAAAGCTGGAATCATCTCAGACTGGTTTCTTGAACATGACAATGAGTTCACTGTACACAAATGGCCTCCACAGTCACCAGATCTCAATCCAATAGAGCATCTTTGGGATGTGGTGGAACGGGAGATTCGCATCATGGATGTGCAGCCGACAAATCTGCGGCAACTGTGTGATGCCATCATGTCAATATGGACCAAAATCTCTGAGGAATGCTTCCAGCACCTTGTTGAATCTATGCCACGAAGAATTGAGGCAGTTCTGAAGGCAAAAGGGGGTCCAACCTGTTACTAAGCATGGTGTACCTAATAAAGTGGCCGGTGAGTGTATATAATGTATGTATATATATGTGATATGTGTGTATATATATATAGTGTATAGTGTGTATATATTATAGTGTATATGTATGTATATAGTGTATATGTGTGTATATATAGTGTATATGTGTGTGTGTGTGTGTGTATATATAGTGTATAGTGTGTGTATATATAGTGTGTATGTATGTATATAGTGTATATGTGTGTGTATATATATATATATATATATATATATATAGTGTGTGTGTGTGTGTGTATATATAGAGTGTATATGTGTGTGTGTATATATAGAGTGTATATGTGTGTGTGTATATAGAGTGTATATAGTGTATGTGTGTATATATAGTGTGTGTGTGTATATAGTGTATATGTGTGTGTATATATAGTGTATATGTGTGTGTGTGTGTATATATATATATATGTGTATATGTGTGTGTGTATATATATGTATATGTGTGTGTGTGTATATAGTATATGTGTGTATATGTGTTGTGTATATATAGTGTGTATATGTGTGTGTATATATATGTAGTATATGTGTGTGTATATTATATGTAGTGTATATATGTGTGTGTGTATATATAGTGTATATGTGTGTGTGTGTGTATAGTATATATATGTAATGTGTGTGTATATGTGTATATGTGTGTGTGTATATATATATAGTGTATATGTGTGTGTATATATATGGTATATGTGTGGTGTATATATATGTATATGTGTGTATATATAGTGTATATGTGTGTGTATATATATATGTATATGTGTGTGTATATATATAGTGTATATGTGTGTGTGTGTATATATATGTAGTGTATGTGTGTGTATATATTGTATGTGTGTATATATGTGTGTGTGTATATATATATGTAGGTATATGTGTGTGTAATATATATATGTATATATGGTGTATGTATGTGTGTGTATATATATGTATATATGTGTGTGTATATATATGTAGTGTGTATGTGTATATATATATGTAGTGTATGTGTGTGTATATATATATGTATATGTATGTGTATATATATATGTATGTGTGTATATATATAAATTGTGTGTGTGTGTATATGTATATGTGTGTGTATATATAGTGTATATGTGTGTGTGTGTATATATATAGTGTATATATATGTGTGTGTGTATATATATATATAATATGTTAGTGTATGTGTGTGTGTATATATATGTGTATGTGTGTATGTATAATATAGTGTATATGTGTGTGTGTGTGATATATATATATAAGTGTATATGTATGTGTGTGTGTATATATATATATATAGTGTATATGTGTATATGTGTGTGTATATATATATATATGTGTGTGTATATGTGTGTGTTATATATATATATATATGTGTGATATGTGTGTGTGTGTGTTATATATATATATGTAGTGTATATATATATAGTGTGTGTGTGTATGTGTATATATATATATATATAGTGTGTATATGTGTATGTGTATATATATAGTGTATATGTGTGTGTATATATATAGTGTATATGTGTGTATATATATTAGTGTATGTGTGTGTGTGTAATATATAGTGTATATGTGTGTGTGTATATATATAGTGTATATGTGTGTGTGTGTATATATATAGTGTATATGTGTGTGTGTATATATATATAGTGTATATGTGTGTGTGTGTATATATATAGTGTATATGTGTGTGTGTATATATATAGTGTATATGTGTGTGTGTATATGTGTGTGTATATAGTGTATGTGTGTATATATATATATATATATATATATATATACACACACACACGCACTAATATTCTGCCTGTATTAAGCCTCATTCATCCGTGTCCGTGCTTAAATCCGTGAAAAGCTCTTCAGTGATGGATCCGTTTTTTTGCTGTCCGTGTGTCATCCATGTTTCACTGACACTGTATACCTGAAAAATAATTTTTAAAGCATCTCTTCCTAATGATCCGTGAAACACTAATGGCATCTGTTTTGCATCCGATGGGCGTGAACATGGACAAAATAGCGCATGCTCCTGTGCTAAAAACACAGACCCATGGACTGTGGTAAAACACGGATGTGTGAATACGCACATAAAAATGAATGGGGAGGTGTGTCTGTGGAGAACACGTACAGCACACGTATATGGAACACTGACCTGCTTTAGGCAGGTTTTTTTTTCTTTCTTTTTTTTTTTTTTTTAAGAGGTACTCCTGACATGTCTGTCTCAGTAAATGCTTATATTCCCCCTGGAATTCTTCAACCACCAAACAGTTCTGGAGCATCTTTTCCTATAACTCTTTGTTGTGCCTTTCCTCCGTTGTTCCTCCTATAAATTTATGAATAAAATGACAGTGGGTGTAACCATCCACCTTGCCAGATGGGTGTATCTGACACTGGCAGCACTGATCGGACAATGTTAGACTGTGTAGAGCCATATATTTCTAGTAGGAATCACAGAGGGACGGTAGATCGCAGAGCTCAAATGTTTCAAAATTGTTATATATTGGGGAATACTATTGATTAGTAAGGCAGGCATGTGATAAGTAGCCATAGGTCTTCTTTAAACTAAGCAAGTTGCTTTATGGTAAGTCACAGATTGAAGTAGAAAATGCTATTTCTCAGTTCTATCGGTTCATCACTCTTTCTTCTTCACTCCTTTAGTAAATGTTCTGTACAGTGGTTGCAAATCAGGCAGGCCTTGGTGTGCTGCTCTGCAGCGGGTGCCATAGTACACGCTAAATCTCCACTATTTTTCAGTTATTTTTTTATGAAACATTTGGAGCCCTTTTTCTCAGTACAGCCTTGAGATTCTCTAGGAGCATGCTGTCTGTTTTCACTCTGTTCTCACTCCATCAGGCAGCTCAGCTTCCAGCTCCTTATCTCTGATCTCCTAAACACTCATTATAGCTCAGTTATTATCTTACTGATAAGAATGTGGCTTAAATAAATTTGTATGACCTTTTAGTAATTTAGAGATAAGGTTTACCGTTCACACAGCTAGACAAAGAGTTAACCCGTTGTGACAGAACGGTTGAAATTTTTAATAAAGACCAACTAAAAAAATGATTTTTAGCCCAAAATGAGTAAAATACAATCATTAAAGTGGTTATTCCCATCTCAGACAATGGGGGCATATCGCTAGGATATGCCCCCATTGTCTTATAGGCGTGGGACCCGCATCTATATTGAGAACGGAGCCCCAAAAGTGAAGGAGGGCGCACTGCACATGCGCAGCCGCCCTCCGTTCATTTCTATGGAGCCGCCGAAAATAGCCGAGCGCTGGCTCGGTTATTTCCGTCGGCTCCATAGAAATGAATGGGAGCGGTGGCCGCGCTTATGAGGTGCACTCCTATTCATGTATATGAGAGCAGCGGGGAACTGCGCCTGGTGGTGACCGGACCCCAGGTTTCCCCGCTCTGTTCTCGATATAGGTGCAGGTCCCCGCGGTGGGATCCGCACCAATAAGACAATGGGGGCATATCCTAGAAATATGCCCCCATTGTCTGAGATGGGAATACCCCTTTAAAAAAAAAATTGCCCCCGATGGTGTACATAGCCTTTAAGTGTTAAGTTTGCTGCACTTGTGTCACATTAGGGAATGCTACAACTGTACATTTTGACGATCGTCCTCCTTTGACATTTTCTAGTACTTTCTCTCTTTTTATTTCTCCCCCACTAACCCATCACTTCAGTGCCCTTCGGCCCAGCACCGGTTTCTGGTCAAAGCTGGGTGGCGATTTAAGCCCCTCGTGCATAGTTTAAGGGTCTGTGGTTATGTCAGCGACTGGAATTTGGATTCTCATGCATTATACATCTAATTTCCTACTGCAGTCCCACAAAAAGCACAACCTGTGCCAATTTTATTTTTTTCACTCCACATAGTTGGGACTCTAAATTAAGGCCATTCCCATGCTCATCCCACAGAGTCTTTCATCTTTTCCAACCGCAGGCTATGCAAGGCGCCTTTGGTTTAAGAAGCAGCATAACAGAATATGTTTTCCTAATTCCTTAAACATTAGGACAAGTGATCTCTGTGCCACTACCCTCTCCGTTCCAAGCACTATTTTGTAAGGCGGCCAGCCCTGCTCCTATAGATTTGTACACGTTCTTACTTTACTCTTATTTTTTTTTTCTTTCCTAACTTGAATGCACAACTAAGAAATTCTCCTGATGTTGTCATCGTAGCGAAGATTAATGTAAAACATATTTAGTGCACTAGTAAAAGATCAGGTGTCACCGGCTGTCTATTAATGCCTATTTACTACGCTACTGATTTTAAGCCAGTGGAGGAGATTTATCAAAACTGGTGCAAAGGAAAACGGACTCTGTTGCCCCTAGCAACCAATCAGATAATACCTTTTAACTTTTTTCAGAGTTCCTTTGGAAAAAATAAAAGGATCAATCTGATTGGCCGCTGGGGGCAACTAAGTCAGTTTTCCTCTACACCACTTTTGATAAATCTCCCCCAATGTGTCCTCATTGACATCATTTATGTAATGTTTTCAAGAGCATTTATTTAACAAGAGGGGAATGAAGGACTCATATTTAATTTAGAAAAGATATGGCTGAGGAGAGATCTAATAACTATGTATAAATATATCAGGGGTCAGTACAGAGATCTCTCCCATCATCTATTTATACTCAAAACTGTGACAAGGGGACATCCTCTGTGTCTAGAGGAAACATAGAAGAGGATTCTTTACGGTAAGAGCAGTGAGACTATGGAACTCTCTGCCTGAGGAGGTGGTGATGGTAAGTTCACTAAAATAGTCCAAGAGAGGCCTGGATGTATTTCTGGAGGGTAATAATATTACAGGTTATAGTTACTAGAGAGGGGTCGTTGGTCCAGGGAGTTATTCTGATTGCCTGATTGGAGTCGGGAAGGAATTTTTTCTCTCTAAGATGTGGAAAGTTGGCTTCTACCTCACAGGAGTTGTGTCCTTCTTCTGGATCAACTTTGTGGGATGTTATCCAGAAGTTGATGGATCTTTTTTCAGTCTTACTTTTAGTCTGGATGAATGTAAGTTAAGTGGGTGTGCGGGTTTTGGCTTTGGGTAACAATCAGGGGAGTAGCTATAGGGGAAGCAGCTGCTTTGGGGTCCGAACGCAGAAGGGGCCCACCCAGGAGAACGACTAAAAGATCAGGGCCCCCACCAACAGTATTATACAATTACATTATATACAGGGATACTGTAGGAAAAGGACAGAGCGGCTGTCAGGCCTAAGGGAGCCATCTTGACTAGCCACAGGAATGAGGGTTGCATGGAAAGAGGGGGTTGTGAAGAAGTTGCTGCAGAGAAGAGAAGTTGCGTTCAAAAATTTGCTGTGGGGCCCAGTCATGTCTAGTTACGCCACGTTAACAATGTGAAGGGTCTTTAGTTAGTAATGGATGACTGACAGTGGTGCACTTTGGAAAAAAAATTTCATATGTCATAGCAACATATCCAAAGTTTTGATCGCTGAGTGCCCGAGCGCTGAGATCCCTGCCGATCGCTAGAACGAGTAGAGAGAAGAGCTCGCATATCATGTTGTCTCTCCTCACTGCCAGAGACGGAATAGATGGGCCCATGGACTTTCTATTGAGCCCATCTCCTACAGAGAGGAGAGAGAGCACCATGTGTGAGCATTTCTCTCTCCTCGTTCTTGCAATTGGTGGGAACCTCCACACTTGGACGCCCACTGATCAAAACTTTTGATATGTCGCTATGACATTTCCAAAGTTTTTGGAAAATACAGGGACACTTGAAGCTTTGGTTAAAAGGCTGGATATATATTATTGAAGGGGACAGGAAGATTGGAATGTGAGAGTTTTTGTATAGAGCCTTTGCCTGTCCTGGTTAACATTTATTAGATTTATTTCTCGCTTTGGGTTGGTGGCCAGATTTTATTTTATTTTATTTTTTTTTGTGTTTGAGCTCAAATTGTATTGACTTGCCCCACTATGTGCCCTTTTTTACCTCAGCGCCTTTGAAGTTAGCAACAGTCAAGAACAACAACGAAAGATGAGGGAACAGCAGCTGAAACTTCAGATCGCCCAGCTGGAGGCCGCCCTCAGATCCGACCTTGCTGATAAAAATGAGATTCTTGATAGAATGAGAAGAGAGCGAGGTATGTAGTACATGTTATTAGAAAAATGACCTCTTATCAGCAAGTTATTTCTTTACTGCAAATTCTCACATCTGTCCCATTTGAAGAAAATTATCCTATACACTACAGTTCACTTCCAGAGCTGTGACATTTTAATGGGGAACCTACCATTCTGGAAATGCAGTTGAGGCTGCAGGTAGGAGGTTTTAGGGTAATTAAAAGTAATCATTTATTCATTTCAATTCCTGCTCATTCTGGGCATAGGAGTCCAGTGGGTGGTCTTTGAGTTAGACTGCCCACTAGATGCCTTAGCCTAGATGAGCAGAGGATTAAAGAGGACCTTTCACCGCTCCTGACATGTCTGTTTTATTAGCTTCATGCATTCCCCATGTAATAACAATTCTGGAACATCTATTCTTATGTCTGTATGTTGTGCCATTCCTTTATTATTTCTACTAGAAGTTATGAATGAATTGCTATTAGCCTTCAGTAAGGGAACAGAGGGGAGGTGACCAGTTGGGGGTGTGTCCCTGCACAGACTCACTCTATCCAATCAGTGCTGCCATGTTCAGACTGCAGGTTCACACCCCCAATTGGTTACCTCCCCTCTGTACCGTTACTGAAGACTAATAGCAATTCATTCATAACTTTTGGTAGAAATAATAAAGGAATGGCACAACATACAGACATAAGAATAGATGCTCCAGAATTGTTAGTACATGGGGAATGCATGAAGATATTAAAACAGACTTGTCAGGAGAGGTGACAGGTCCTCTTTAAATTACTGCCATCCACAAATATGGATAGCATCAATATGGATTGGCTCAGCTCCTTCTCTATAACGTGCTGATGATAAATTAGACTGCATTCTCAACAAGGTAAGATGACTTTAAATTGCCTGTAAATGTGAAAAAGAAATGTTCCTACATCTATATTTTAGGGAACCATAACACAAATCGATGTCAAATTAAAGGGGTTGTGTCACTTCAGCAAATGGCATTTATCATGTAGAGAAAGTTAATACCAAGCACTTACTAATGTATTGTGATTCTCCATATTGCTTTCTTTGCTGGCTGGATTAATTTTTCACATCACATTATACACTGTTCGTATCCAGGGGTTACGACCACTGCAGTGCAGATACGAAGTGGCCAGGACGGCATCTGCTGCACATGCGTGCCAATGCATGCTCCCATGATCTCAGCCACCAGGGAGGCCGGCGCTTTTTCCTGTGTGCAAGTACGGTCACCGCTGCTGGATAGAATATGAACATTTCATAGATTCCCTTTAAATTGTAGAATTGCTTTCTCAGAAATTTTCCACTGTTAAAGAGAATGTGACATCAGAAAATGACCTATTGTTTATTGTCACATTTAATTTTCCATGTTAAATTCCTGCACTATCTCACATTGGCCCCTAGACCTAATAATAAAAGATTCTTCTTGGTCCGTAAAGATCAATTTTCATCAGTCATCTCATTATCATCAGAGATGGGATTAGTCCCTTGTAGAAGACAATGTGGCATTGACCATAAAATCAACGTGATTTATTCAGCATTTCATAAAAATCGCAGCATGGATGAGAAAAATGTAGATAAGCAGGCAACGGCCACTTTGCATGTTTCCGTGCCTCAAAGTTGCCTGAGCCATAAATTGAGACTTTTTAACACAACTTTTGTAGTGTAAAAGGCTTAAAGGGGTTGACTACATGTGACCAATGTGTATGTGAGATGACTATATGGAACATACCAATATAGCCTTTGTTAATATTCTGTCCCTTTTGCTATATGTCATAAGCCATGTCCCCTTGTTGGACAGATCTTCTGTGCAGTCCACTGATGGAGGGTCATGTGACCAGGCAAATCGCCTCCATCTGATATCTCCTCTACTCCCAGCAGTGCAAGTACAGCTGTCAGGTGCCGGTGTATTAGAATGAAGGAGACTAGCGATGAGCGAAGCGAGCTTCTGATGTTACATCCAAAGTCGCTTCATTCATAACTTCAGATTAATGCTCTATGGAGATTCGTCTCTGTACAGTATTAGAATATATTGGCTCCGATAAGCCGAAATTAGTTATTTGCAAAGTCGCGTGTGACTGAGTTGAATAACTTCGGTAATTGATTTTTAAAGTTGAAAAACTTTAAAACTGGGAACCGAACTCGGGTTCGGTTCCGAGTGGTGTCCCAAAACTAAACCCGAGTTCGGTTTCAAGTTTTAAAGTGAATCAATTACCAAAGTCACGTGCGACTTCGCAAATAACTTACTTCGGCTCATCGGAGCCAATATTTTCTAATACTGTACGGAGGCGGATCTCCGTACAGTATTAATCGGAAGTTCTGAATGAAGCAACTTCGGATGTAACATCCAAAATCTTGCTTCGTTCATCACTAGAGGAGACATCACATGGAGGTAATTTGCCGGGTCACATGACCCTCCATTTGCGGCCACCTTATGGACAGGACCTCTATGTCGATGTAACAAAAAGACCTAAGGAACAAGGGGGCATAACTTATGAAAAATAAAAAATGGTGCGGAATTTACAACAAAGGCTACATTATTAAAGGGAGTCTGTCACCTCATTTTCACCTATATAACTAAGAGCACTGCCCCACAGAAGATTGCAGACACATCCCAGACATACCTGTGTGCACTGTGTGTCTGTATTACATGTCACATCCCAGACATACCTGTGTGCACTGTGTGTCTGTATTACATATCACATCCCAGACATACCTGTGTGCACTGTGGGTCTGTATTACATATCACATCCCAGACATACCTGTGTGCACTGTGTGTGTACTACATGTCATATCCCAGACATACCTGTGTGCACTGTGTGTCTGTATTACATGTCACATCCCAGACATACCTGTGTGCACTGTGTGTCTGTATTACATGACACATCCCAGACATACCTGTGTGCACTGTGTGTCTGTATTACATGTCATATCCCAGACATACCTATGTGCACTGTGTGTCTGTATTACATGTTACATCCCAGACATACCTGTGTGCACTGTGTGTGTATTACATGTCACATCCCAGACATACCTGTGTGCACTGTGTGTCTGTATTACATATCACATCCCAGACATACCTGTGTGCACTGTGTGTGTATTACATGTCACATCCCAGACATACCTGTGTGCACTGTGTGTGTGTATTACATGTCACATCCCAGACATACCTGTGTGCACTGTGTGTCTGTATTACATCTCACATCCCAGACATACCTGTGTGCACTGTGTGTCTGTATTACATGTCACATCCCAGACATACCTGTGTGCACTGTGTGTCTGTATTACATGTCACATCCCAGACATACCTGTGTGCACTGTGTGTGTATTACATGTCACATCCCAGACATACCTGTGTGCGCTGTGTGTCTGTATTACATATCACATCCCAGACATACCTGTGTGCACTGTGTGTCTGTATTACATGTCACATCCCAGACATACCTGTGTGCACTGTGTGTCTGTATTACATGTCACATCCCAGACATACCTGTGTGCACTGTGTGTCTGTATTACATGTCACATCCCAGACATACCTGTGTGCACTGTGTGTGTGTATTACATGTCACATCCCAGACATACCTGTGTGCACTGTGTGTCTGTATTACATGTCCAGGAAAAGCACTTTTATTCTGCTAGAAAACAGCTTCCAAGTGCCCGGCTCTGCTGCTGCAAACCAGACTGAAGAGGGGAGGGCTGCTTTAGCTGCTCATATATTGGGATTGGTAGCAGATAGAAAAATGGTTCTGACCTTCTTTGAAAGCTGACATTTCAAATGATACCAACATCACAGCATTATATCCAGTATATCAGAAGATATAGCTGTTAGAAATTGAGTCAGGAGAGAAAGCTGTTTTTAGTTTCACTTTCAGCCGGGCACTTGGGAGCTGTTTTCCATCAGAATAAAAGTGCTTTTCCTGGACATGTAATACAGACACACAGTGCACACAGGTATGTCTGGGATGTGACATGTAATACAGACACACAGTGCACATAGGTATGTCTGGGATGTGACATGTAATACACACACACAGTGCACACAGGTATGTCTGGGATGTGTCTGCAATCTTCTGTTGGGCAGTGCTGTTAATTATATAGGTGAAAACAGGTGAAAGACTCCCTTTAAGTGCCATATAATCATCTTACAGACACATTGGTCTCTTCGAATCTGTGTTTGCATATTGTATTTACAAATGTATGTATTGAGCCCTTTTACCGTACATCACATTGTGCAGTGTCACGGAAGCTGGTGGTGCTATACAAACCAATGGCGATCGTGTATTTAAGCAGAGACCGCAATTAGTAACAGAAGTCACAGATCCACTCAGAAATCTGACTTTACATTAACAGGAAGACTATGAGGACTCTTATAAATGCTGTCAGCTTTGCGATCGCTTTTCATTTCCCTGGCACTTTTTCATATTACATTACAGCTTCTTTGGAGTCGGCGTCTTTGACAGATAGAAGCAGTCCTGTCGTCTTACCCTGATGCCGTAGAGAATGTGTCACACTCATTTTATGAAATTAGTAAAAATCAAGTTGGTTTATGCGAAGCTTGTCATTTTAATTACATTTCAATAGCGTTGTAAAGATGGTAACTCAATACTTTCATGCTGTTTCCTATTTAAGAACAAGCTGAGAAACTTGATGAAGAAAACAGAAAACTCCAGCTGCGTTGTCTAGAACAGAAGCATCAGCTTGACGAATTTCAGAACAGGCTGAAGTTTTTCACAAAGGTAATTTAATGATAGAAACTCCTGCTCATTGGTTGTGGAAGGGCTCATGACCAGGATGGAAAGTCTACATGTCCACTCCCCCGTCCCTAATATCCGGTAATTCTGTAAAGTTTTATTTTAGTACCATCTCTGAATTGTCCAGCCCTTACTAAGTGATGGCCTGACCTCAGGATAGGCCATCACCAGCTTACCGGTTGGGGTCTGACACCCAGCACCCTTCGGGTGTAGCTCCAGAACTACACAGCACCATCAACCTTGTATTTGAGGGAGCTCAATACTACAGTGCCGCTCGGTCCCCCGCTGATCACCTGGTAATAGCCTATCCTGAGGACAGACCATCACTTGTTAAAGGTGTTGTACAGCCTTTACTTAAAGGGGTTCTCCAGGATCTAGGAAAATGAAAATACTTAAATATAACTTTATTATAAATATATTCCTAAATACCTTTCATTAGATATAATGGCTGGATTTGTCTAGGGAGCAATGATTAGGAGAAATAAAATGGCCGCTGTCCTGTTAGTACACACAAAACCTGTCCTAATCACAGAGGAGGACAAGTTATTTCAAAGCAGTGAGACAAAGAGCTGCCTCATCCTCTATGATCCTGAATACAGTTTAATATGATCTTCAGCTAAATCTCTTTAGAAATGGAGTTCATGAAGAGGCAGCTCTTTACCTTAGTGCTCGGAAGTAACTTGTCCTCCTGTGTGATTAGGACAGGTTTTCTGTGTACTGATAGGACGGCGGCCATTTTGTTTTTCCTAACGATTGCTCCCTAAACAAAATGAGCCATTATAAATAATGAAAGGTATTTGGAAACATATTTACAATAAAGTAATATTTAAGCATTTTCATTTTCTAAATTCCTGGAGAACCCCTTTAAAGATCTCTGCCTCCTGTCATGGATGGTCCTGTTTGGTTGTCTATAACTTTAAGTGTATTAAAAAAAATAATAAAATAAAAATGAACAGTTACATGGAAACGTGTAATGAACTACAATTTTTGATACAAAAAATAGGATATACTGATGCATGAGAGCTTTTCTGGTACAAGCGCCAAACTAGATCTTAAAAAATAAAGCCAAGTAAATTTAATAAAATATCCAAAAAGACACTACTCCCCAGTTCAGTTTTTAATGCTCAATCGTCCGTCAATCTGATTGTTTGCATGCCAAATAAAATCCTTGTTTGTCGGCAGCACATCACCCTGTGTAAACAAATGTGCTGCCGACAAATAATGAATCTGTATGGGGATAAACAATCACAGTTTTACTCTACAGCTTTTACTTTCAGTGCATCTCCAGACTGTTGTTTCCTCGTTCACAGGAGCTGCTCTGACAGCTTGATTTGTTGCCCTTATCTCTGAACTCCTCAGAGTGTAAGGTAAATTTAGCTATAGTGATGGGAATTTACCTATAATGAGAGTTTGAGTTGTTAAAAAAGTACAGAGCAGCTGCCTGACAGATTCACCGAGAAGGGCGAAGCAGTAGTCTGCAGATACAGAGGAAAAAACTTTTGAAAACTTTTAATATTTGGGAAATGATCTTGGCCCAAAATGAATAGAATGCAATAATAAAAAAAATACTCAAAGGTGTCCATAGCCTTTAATACCACCCCATCAGCTATACATAGTACCAAACGGTGCCACTGCCGTTATATAAGGCCATTTTCACATTGCATTTTAAAGTTAAAAAATATGGAGCTAATGTTATGAGAAATGTGCTTTTTTCCCCCTTTTTTCAGCAGCATTTTCAGCTCCGTCAGTGCCAGTAAAATAAACACCAAAAAGAGAACAAGCAGATTCAGAGTGTATTTTGGAAAAAGATCAACTTCTAAAACATTTCAGAGAAGGGACAAGCCAGTTCTTGAAGTGTTTTTGAAAACTGCAGCATAAAAATACTGAAATCAATGGGAAGCTGCTTTCAAACGTTTTTGAGCCGTATTCAGCACTTGTACACCTTTGGCGGCAATTTTATTTATTACTGCATTGTATCCATTTTGAGCTAAAAATAATTTTTTCAGTTGGTCTTTATTAAAAATATGGAGCCCTTTTTTCTGTACAGAGCTGAGATGCTCTACTAGCTGCCTGTGGAATTTTTGTCTTTTCTGTCATCTGGGGAGCTGACAGGCTCCTTATCTCTACTCTCAGACTTTATAAACACTCATGATCTTACTGATAAGAATGTGGCTTAAATAAGTGTTTATGGCCTCTCAGTAGTTTACAGATAAGGTTTATTAGATGACGGCACAAAGTGAAAGTACCAGTCACACAGCTAGAAAAACAGTTAACCCTTTGTGGCATAATGGCTCAGTATTTTTAATAAAGGCTAATTGAAAACATGATTTTTAGCCGAAAATGAGTCAAATGCAATCATAAACAAAAAAAAATCACGCCTCTAAAGGTGTACATAGCCTTTAAAATGGGTGGTTTATACACCAAAACAAGTTTTGCCATGTGAACGTGTATTATACTGCACCGGTATAAAACTGCTCTGGCGTACCATTAGAGGCGTCCCTTACAGTAGTAATCGAGCTACAAAACGAAACCTACAAGTGGTTGCTGTTTGTAGGTTCCTATTTTTGTCCAGTTTCTGCTATCACAAAGATCCATACGGATGCATAAAACATGTGTGAAGGGATCATGACTACGACGCCACTGTCTCTGTTGGCTACATTTTCTCAACAAGCAGCGAGCACAAATCGCTTTAGATTAACAGCTTGTTCACTTCACTTCTAAAAAATCTGCTTGACAAGGACTCCATTAATTTCATGTTTGGAGCCTGTAAGGATAACACGTACAGAACAACATCCCCCTGTTACCTGCATACATCAGATGTGTGAAAACAGCCCAGAGCCATTGCTGAGAATCCACGCTGACAACACAAAGCCGAAAAGGCTGTGTTAAATTCAAACTGTAACATTAAGATTGCGGTGTCTGCACAGATAGGCGGTTTTTATTATTTAGAACGACTCGCATCCGACATCATGACTTGTTTGTGGCTGGAGATGTACATCTGAGTTACTTCTGCTCTTCTGCTCAGCTTTCTCTCTCTCTTTCCACTCACAGGAGAGCGACGTCGACGTGACCGAGCTCAGCGAAGCCTTGATGCTTATAAAGGTAGCGCCATCTCTTACCTGCATGTGAACCTCTACAAAGCAGCATCTGTACAGTCCGCTCACATTCCACATTCACACACTTAGATGCCTTGCATTTTTCATCATTACATGAAAAGTAGATTAGCGACACAGAGTGCTTCCAGTTCCAGTGCATTCAGAACTTCTTCAGACCCTTTCACTTTTTGTTGCAGCTTTGTGCTAATATATATTAAAAAAAATCACATTTTTCAACATCATTCTGCACTCAGTACCTCATAATGACAAAATGAAAACAGAATGTTGGAAATCTTTGCTAATTTATTAAAAAGGAAAAACTAGAAATCTTGCATTGACATAAGTATTCACACCCTTCACTCAGGACTTAGTTGAAGGACCTTTGGCAGTGATTGCAGCCTCCAGTCTTCTTGGGGATGATTCTACAAGGTTTGCACACCTGGATTTGGGGATTTTCTGCCATTTTTCCCTGCAGATCCTCTCAAGCTCTGTAAGGTTGGATGGGGGCATCGGTGGACAGCCATTTTCAGGTCTTTCCAGAGGTGTGTGGTTGAGTTCAAGTTAGGGCTCCGGTTGGGCCACTCAAGAACATTCCCAGAGGTATCCCTAAGCCACTCCTGTGTTCTCTTGGCTGTATGCTTAGGGTCATTGTCTTGTTGTTGGAAGGTAAACCTTCAGCCCAGTCTGGGGACCAGAGCACGCTGGATCAGGTTTTCATTACAAATATCTCTGTACTTGCTCCATTCAGCTTTCCCTCAACCCTGACCAGTCCCCCTCTCCCAGTCGCTGAAAAACACCCCCACAGCATGATGCTGCCACCACCACCCTTCACTGTAGGCATAGTATTGAGCAGGTGATAAGAACCTGAAGTACCTGCTTTCCACCAGACATGATGCTTAGAATTAAAGCCAAAAAGTTCAATCCTGGTTTCATCAGATCAGAGAATTTTGTTTCACATAGTCTCAGAGTCCATTAGGTGTTTTTTTGCAAACTTTCATGTGTCTTTTACTGAGCAGAGGCTTCCTTCTGGCCACATTGGAGGAATGATGGTTGACCTTCTGGAAGTTTCTCTCATCTGCAGGCAGGATCTTTGGAGCTCAGTCAGAGTGACCATTGGGCACTTGGTCACCTCTCTTACCACCTTTTCACTAGATTACTTAGTTTGGTAGAACGTCCAGCTCTAAAAAGAGGCAGTCCTGGTTGTACCAAGCCTCTTCAATTTAAGAATTATGGAGGTCACTGTGTCCCCTCCTCCAGATCTGTGCCGTCACACAATCCTGTCTCTGGGCTCTACAGGCAGTTCTTTCCGCCTCATGGCTTGGTTTTGCTCTGATGGAGTCATAGCAAAGACTCTGAATACTTATATACATGTAAAATGTTAGTTTCTTTTTGTTTTGTTTTTAATAAATTTGCAAAATTTCTAAAATTCTTTATTGACTGTGTCATTAAGGGGTATGGAGTGCTGAATTATGGGGGAAAACGTGTTCTTTTTTTAGCGCAAGATCACAACATAACAAACTAAAAGGGTGTGAGCACAAGTGAAAGGATCTGAAGACTTTCTGAATGCAATGTATAAAGCCCACTATACCCATTTTACTCACTGTGTCTGCATCTCTTTCGATAATGTAGGGCCATTGGTCCCAAAGCTCAGAATAAAAAAATAGATGATTAAAGGGGTATTCTCAGCATCAGAATGTCTGTCCTATTCGGTGGCCAACGGTCAAAGCCGAGTCGACTGCGCTATGTTGTTTCCTTATCTTCCATAGAAGTAATTAGGAGCTATGGAAATAGCTTAGCCCGCTCTGCTACATGGTTTCTGTAGCTCCCAGTCACTTCTAAGAAAGTTACAGAAACAGCATAGCACAGCCAGCCACCTCTGCCCATTGCATACAACAGGTATTCTGATCTCGCTGGCTGTGGGCAGTGAGGGCAATAGCCCTTTAAAGAAATACAGATAAAATGAGTCCTTATTATATAAAAGTCAAAAGGGGATGATGGAAACGTAGAATAAGGGTGCATTCACACGACCGTAGTTTTGGGTCCGCATCCGTTCCGCAATTTTGCGGAACGGGTGCGGACCCATTCATTTCAATGGAGCCGCAAAAGATGTGGACGGCACACAATGTGCTGTCCGCATCCGTAGGTCCGATCCGCGGCCCCGCAAAAAAGATAGAGCATGTCCTATTCTTGTCCGCAATCGCGGACAAGAATAGGCAGTTCTATCATAGGGCCGGCTACATTCACACAGCCGGTATCCGTGTTTTGCGGATCCGCAATTTGCGGACCGCAAAACACATACGGTCGTGTGAATGTAGCCTAACCTTGTAGAAAACAAGAATCTTAAGGGTCCTGTAGGGTAACAATAAGATGGAGCCATATGGTATCCAAAGCAGAGCACCTTGGCACAGGCAGATAGTGGGATATAACATGTAGTGTAGACAAAGACCAGAGTATCTTGGAGAACCCCCCCAGAAACACTGGGAAAACATACATGCTCCTTGTAGATGTTGACCTTGATTGGCTTCAGACCCTGGACCACATTGCTGCAAGTCAACAGTGCTAACCACTAAGCCACCATGCTGCTACATCATACATCAGAAGTGTCTGCACCTGCCGCGTTGCACATGTTACATGGATTGATTAAGACGGACACTTGGATCTCTGCCGCAGATATGCCGTTTGATGTGCTCCATATCTGCATGCGGATCAGCCCCATCTTGTATGTGTGGAATCCATTAGAATGAGTAGCATGCTGCTTATTCTCACAGAAGTTATTTTACCCACGGGGTAGACAAAAATCCGGTGTATGTTGTCAGGTTTACAAGAACCCCAGTCACATGCATTGAAGGTGAATGATCGTTGGATATTGTGTGGATTGCGGCACGGAATCCGCGTTGAAAATCTCTGTCAGATTTTGACCAGACACTTTTGGGTCTAGAATTAGTGCTTCAAAGAAATGCATTTCTACAGATGTCCGGAGAACACGTTATTTGCTTGTTCTTTGATTTTAGGTGTTTGCGTTCGTATATAGTACCACATAGGGGGAAGACCTCACAAAAACTCTACCGTTTGACTCACAATTGCAGTATCTGTTCCATATCTGTGTGATGTCTGTGGTATGCAGGTTCTGTGTCTCCTGCCGAGCTTTGCTCATCAGCCATGGAACTCCTTGTAATCGGCATGTGCAGTTTGTCTTCATAATTGGTTGTGGCTTGAAAAAAACCTTATGATGCATGTGGCTCCGACCTAAATCTGGCACTATAACAATTACAAACAGACTGGACCAATAGCGCAGGCCAAAAAATGCTCATAATAAAGTCATAATTACTTGGCATTAAAAAGGGATTTGTTAATCATCACCATCTTTGCCGCTTTGGGTATTATTAAGTGCTACATTTTCCAGAATCTCGGGGTCGGTTCTCTAAGGTCCTTTAACCCCCTACGTGTCAGAAAATGAGCAGGACACCACAGATTTGGATTTAATGATATACGTTCATTAACAACACTGTCTTCTGCAGGCACGCAAGCAGCAAAGGAATGGAGATCTAATGTTTTTGGAAAAGGTGGAGGATGATGTCAATAAAGACCTTGAAAAATCATTAAGAAACTTACAGGCGAACCATGCCGAAACCATCCAGGAGTTGGAGAAGACCAGAAACATGTTGATAATGCAACATAAAATCAACAAGGATTATCAGGTAATCAATCTATGGGCCATGTTCTATGTTAACATTGTTGGAGCCTTAAACTTTATTTTCTTTACAGTAAGATTTTCCAAATTCAGTCCTCCCCAATATAAGAAATTTCACAGCTCCCCCTTCAAGCTGAGGGGAGGAGGAGGCTCACATATACTTTTCCAATGCTAGTCTTCTATTGAGTAGTGTTGTACAAGTGTTCATGACCTTCAGGGGCGGATTGGCCATAGACCTTACAGGGAAATTTCCCGGTGGGCCGATGCCCAGGGGGCCATCTGGGCCCTCCTCATGGCCAGCCAGTGGAAGCTTTTGGGCATGTATTTTGTACTGCTGGCAGTATTTTGTGATGGACTGTGGTATTTGGCTCTGTTGGGGCGGTATAACGTGCCACAATTTAGTATTGCTGGCCCTGCCTTCCATCAATTTGGATCCAACTACAAAATGGGGCCACTTTTAGTATTTTTTCCAGGGCCACTGTAAATTCCCAGTCCGCCCCTGATGACCTTCTATGTTCTCTTTTACGATTAGGTTGAAGTAGAAGCAGTGACACAGAAGTTGGAGGACATGCGTCAAGATTATGAAGTCAAGTTGGAGCAGTATGCTCACCTTCTCGATGTCAGAGCAGCACGGATACGCAAACTAGAAGGTAGAAATAATTGCTTAAAGGGGTTGGCTTAACTCACACTATAGTGACATATTGCTAGGATGTGCCACCAATGTCCAATAGGTGCAGGTCCCACCTCTGAGACCTGCACCTCTGTAGCATCTCTAGAACTTGGAAAAGCGAAGGAGTGCGCAACATCCATAAATTTACTTCTGTGGAAGTTCCAAAAAGAACCAAGCAAGCATGCTTGGTTATCTCCGGAACTTCCATAGAAATGAAAGGAGGGTGGCCACCCATTAACCTCCATGGGAGTTCTGGAAATAGAGCTGGTGCTTGGCTATTTTCGGCACTCCCATAGAAGTGAATGGAGGATGGTCACACTTGTGTGGTGTGCCCTTTTTCACTTTGGGGGTCACAGAGGTGGGGCCCTCACCTATTGGACATTGGTGGCATATCCTAGCAATATGCCACCAAAGTGCCAGATGGGGCAACCCCTTTAAAGTTGCTTAGGCTACTTTCACACTAGCGGCAGTGATGTCCGGCAGGTGAACCGCCTGCCGGATCTGTGCTACTGCTAGTGCACGTGTGCGGCCGGAACTACGACATGTTCGTAATTCTAATCCAGCTGCCTCTCAGCGTGTTTGCCCACCCCCATTATAGTGAATGGGGACGGAGTGTAGTTCCAGCCACAGACGTGCACTAGCGGCAGCACGGATCCGGCAGGCTGTTCCGGCAGGTGAACAGCCTGCCGGACACCTCTGCCGCCAGTGTAAAAGTCGCCTTAAAGGGTAAAAGAACTTCGGACTTCTGAAACGAAGTAGTAGAATTGCTTGCCTGAGGGCCATGCCCCCTTAAGTCAACAAAGTGGTGCATGGGCTGATAGAAAGTGTTCATAGCCTGTAAACATCTAAATCTGTTATGAGAGATGGTAAAAGCAGATGAGAGTCTAAAGGGGCACAGTGCTTCTCTGAGTGCTTCTTACCCTTTCTTCCAGACATAAGTTGGGGTCTCAGCACTCGGCTCCTCACCAATCAAAAATGGTTTTTAAAGTACGTTTACTCCTTAAAGGCATGTGTACATATCCAGTGAGACAGAAAAAAATAGAAAGTCTTTCTATGGTAACCTTAAAGATGTATAAAAAAAGGGTCTGCTTTCTTCTACAAACAGCACCACACATGTGCGAGGACAGTGTCTAGAAATATTACAGCTGAGTTCTTTTGCAATGTGTGGGGCTAAAATGCAATACCAGACACAACTTGTACAAAAGTGTGACTCCATTACTGCAAAAGACCTGCCATGATTTTGTAATCCTGGACAGCACCTTTACATCCCTCCTTATTCTAAAGATAACATGATATGTGTGCACCCAGCAAGTAGGTCACCAGTCATGCATGATTCCAGAATAACAGGGCAATTCTATGGCAGGAGCAATGTAGTCTTATTGCAGTAAAAGCTTAAAGGGGTTGTCCAGTTTTTGATACTGATGACCTGTCCTCAGGATAGGTTATCAATATCAGGTTGGCGGCGCTCTGACTCCCGACAGCCCCGCCGACACCTGTTTGAAGAGAACACAGCACTCCTGTGAACGCTGCATTCTCTTCACTGTTTACCTGCTCGCCATCGACATTGCAGTGGCAAGCAGTGTAATTACAGTTCCTCCATACCATTCACTTGAATGGGAGGCAGTGTGACAACAACTGCTCCTTCACATTCAAGTGCATGGGATGGAGGAGCTGTAATTACGCCTGCTCGCCGCTGCAATCTCTACAGTGAGCAGCTAAACAGTGAGGAGAACGCCGCGCTTGTACGAGCGCTACATTCTCTTCAAACAGCTGCGGTGCTGGGAGTTGGACCCTCGCCAAATCTGATATTGATGTCCTATCCTGAGGTGCTTATAAAGGAGTCAAGTTGGTGTTAGGCATTCCAGGCAAGCAGCGTTTCTCAATTATTGGATTGCAGAGAGGAACTTTTGATGTACATCATGTAGTCTTCAGTTCTGTTCATCCTATGCATAGTGATTGACAGCATTTCTGCCTCTTTCTTCATAGCGTACGTGTATTGCATTTAGGATTTTACTGATTTGCGCTGAACTTTATTTGATTTTCAGCCCAGCTGAAGGATATTGCATATGGCACAAAGCAATACAAGTTCACGCCAGACGTAACGCCAGATGATGACGTGGAAGAATTTGATGAATCCTTGCGCTTACAAAGGGGTGAAAATCTTCTTGAGATCCATATAGCCAAAGCGGTTTTCTCTCAAGCAGCTGCCAACAGCTTCGGAGACCAGGAACCGGCCACCTTCTGCACATATGCCTTTTATGACTTTGAACTCCAAACTACACCCGTTGTGCGCGGTTTGCAACCATGCTATGACTTTGGTTCTCAATATCTGGTACGAGTTGATGACTTTTTCCTACAGTACTTGCAAAAGAACAGTGTACGGTTAGAGGTCCACATGGCAATTGGCACTGACTATAAGACAGTTGCTGTATGTCAGCTGAGATTCCATGATATTCTGGAGAAGACTGGGAGGATATATTCCAGCGCTGTGCTGGTTGGTAAGAACTGCAGATACATGTAGCTTGAACGTTGGAAACCAGCTGGACTTGAGCTTTGAATGCTTTCCTTTTTTATTTTAGGAGCTGACAATGACATTAATAATTATGGTACAGTGGAGTATTGGATTAGGCTAAAAGTTCCCATGGAGCAAGCCGTTCGGCTCTATAAAGAACGTGCGAAGGCCCTTGGCTATATTACATCAAACCTTAAGGAGCCACTTCAGAGTGATCAAGTAATTACTCTTTCCTTACTTCTTTCATCTCTGCCGTTCATATGCCCTAGTAGAGCCGTAGGATGGGACAATCTGTTTAAATAGAAGGTGGCATCAGAAAATGGTCTATTTTTTAAATCACGTCTTTATGTATTAAAAAAATATATATATCAAATTGTGGGGATTTCATCCTGGCCACTGAAGCCTCATAATAGGCTGACAATTCCTATTCTGTAGAGATCGTTTCTCAGTAGTCATCTCATTATCATCACAGGCAGGATTACAATGACAGATAACACACACAAATATATATATATATATATATATATATATATATATATATATATATATAGCGAGAGAGAGAGAACACAGGATCCATCATTCACAATAGGAACTGTATCAGACGAGCGTGTCCAATGTTGAAATCACTCTCCGATTAGGCTTTTACGCAGCCAACAGGTCATGCGGCTTCTAGGCGTCTGACCCTTAATGATCATTTTAGCCCTGTATTTATCCCCACAGTAATGAGCCCAGCACACTTCATTGTTGTACTGGAGTGGGGGAGGGAATGGCACATACCACTACCAACACCTACATGCCATTCCATAAAAATCCAGGACCATAAAATTGCCTCTGCAAACTACACTTTGCGGAAACCACCCACCTTTCCTGGATTCTTTTATGTCACCCATCTGTGCATTCTGGGTGAGATATACCCCCTGTCCAGTACTTTACCAGCCACCATACTGCAGTATGCATTACTAAATTACTAATTCCCTTTTCACTATAACTGAAATTTCTTGTCATTTTTGTCCCTATAGCCGTTGGAGGTGAGAAAAGCAGAGAACCTTGGCCTGAAAGAAGACAATCTCAATGAGCTGTTTATCACCATAAATAGCTGCAGCAATTTAAAGGCGGGGACCAGTTTACAGCAGCCCAGCCCCTATGTTGCCTATACGTTTTTTCACTTCAACGACCACTACACCCCTATCATTACAAGCAGCAACAATCCTCAATTCGAAGATCACAAGTGCTTTCCGGTACCAATGACTGCTGATTTGGACCGATATCTGAAGTCCGATTCCCTTGTTTTGTATGTATTCGATGATGAGGAAATGAGCAGTGCCTACCTCGGTAAAGCCAGGGTCCCCCTCATCCCGCTTGCTCATGATAAATGCGTCTCAGGTAGGACTTGTACTTGTGGGCAGGAAATTTTAAATACATTTTTAGAATTTTCAGGATTATTAGAGGAGGGTTCCGCATTCAGGACGCTCATCTTTTTTTTACATTTTTTTTTAGGAAAGTATAGGGAGTGTGTCACCAGGAAATTCCATCTTAAAGGGGTTGCCCACCTTCTTCTTACTGTTGACCAGTGTGTTTGTAGGATAATTATATGTCACTTACTAATATAGCCTTTGTTGATATTCTCCACCATTTTCTATTTTGCATAAGGTATGCCCCTTTGTTTGCCAAGTCTTTTGTGTCGTCCACAATGGCTGCTGATGGAGGGTTATGAGATCAGGCGTGATGTCTCCTCCGGTTCAGTGTGTTTAATGTAAGAGTCTGAGTGATGTGTCTGGTCACATGACCCCCCTTCAGCGGCCATCTTATGAACAGGATCTCTTTGTGGCCAGCACAGAAGAGTTGCCTAACAAGGGGACATGGCTTATGAAATATAGCACAGAATACCATATAAGGGTATATTAGTAAGTGCTGTATATTCATGTTACCTATACATTAGTCACAAGTAGCCAGAAAGTGGCCAACCCCTTTAAAGCAGGCATGATGCCTGTAGGGGTAGCTCTGCTGAATGTAATGAGTTCTTTCACCTGGTGATCCATTGCTTCATCTGAGCACCTTAGCTCCTTCCAGCAGCTGATCAGTGCAGTTTTAGGGAGTTGGACCCCGACTGATCAGAAAGTGATGACCTATCCTGAGGACAGATCCTTAGTATTTAATTCATAGAATACCCCTTTTAATGGAATATACACTCACCGGCCACTTTATTAGGTACACCTGTCCAACTGCTCGTTAACACTTAATTTCTAATCAGCCAATCACATGGCGGCAACTCAGTGCATTTAGGCATGTAGACATGGTCAAGACAATCTCCTGCAGTTCAAACCGAGCATCAGTATGGGGAAGAAAGGTGATTTGAGTGCCTTTGAACGTGGCATGGTTGTTGGTGCCAGAAGGGCTGGTCTGAGTATTTCAGAAACTGCTGATCTACTGGGATTTTCACGCACAACCATCTCTAGGGTTTACAGAGAATGGTCCGAAAAAGAAAAAACATCCAGTGAGCGGCAGTTCTGTGGGCGGAAATGCCTTGTTGATGCCAGAGGTCAGAGGAGAATGGGCAGACTGGTTCGAGCTGATAGAAAGGCAACAGTGACTCAAATAGCCACCCGTTACAACCAAGGTAGGCAGAAGAGCATCTCTGAACGCACAGTTCGTCGAACTTTGAGGCAGATGGGCTACAGCAGCAGAAGACCACACCGGGTGCCACTCCTTTCAGCTAAGAACAGGAAACTGAGGCTACAATTTGCACAAGCTCATCGAAATTGGACAGTAGAAGATTGGAAAAACGTTGCCTGGTCTGATGAGTCTCGATTTTTGCTGCGACATTTGGATGGTAGGGTCAGAATTTGGCGTCAACAACATGAAAGCATGGATCCATCCTGCCTTGTATCAACGATTCAAGCTGGTGGTGCCATGGTGTGGGGAATATTTTCTTGGCACTCTTTGGGCCCCTTGGTACCAATTGAGCATCGTTGCAACGCCACAGCCTACCTGAGTATTGTTGCTGACCATGTCCATCCCTTTATGACCACAATGTACCCAACATCTGATGGCTACTTTCAGCAGGATAATGCGCCATGTCATAAAGCTGGAATCATCTCAGACTGGTTTCTTGAACATGACAATGAGTTCACTGTACTCAAATGGCCTCCACAGTCACCAGATCTCAATCCAATAGAGCATCTTTGGGATGTGGTGGAACGGGAGATTCGCATCATGGACGTGCAGCAGACAAATCTGCGGCAACTGTGTGATGCCATCATGTCAATATGGACCAAAATCTCTGAGGAATGCTTCCAGCACCTTGTTGAATCTATGCCACGAAGAATTGAGGCAGTTCTGAAGGCAAAAGGGGGTCCAACCCGTTACTAGCATGGTGTACCTAATAAAGTGGCCGGTGAGTGTAGCTTTAATATCCTGCTTCCTCTGCCAACCCTTCCATCCTGATCGACAGGGTCAGGTGAGATGACTATGTAGGAACCTTGCCCTGTCAATCAAGATGGAAAAGGATCGGCTGGCTATGGAAGCAAGGGAGGACAGAGTGGCTTGGGTCCGCCCTCAGGACACTTAACTGCTTATTTGCATATAGATGAAAAGTACTTTTTCTCTAGAATGAAGCAACCGATCGTTAAAAGGTATCATTACAGTCATCTGAGCCCTACAAGGCATTGTGCCTGGTGTAACAGCTGACAGGCTCCTTTAAATACTGCTGCTAGCTTCTCCCACAAGCCCATGACTGTGACTCCCAGCAGAGGAATGCTGTGTAAACAGCTTATAATTGATGGACCCTTCTAACAAGAAAAGGTTGTCCGAAGGAGAGGAACCTTATGAACGTGTTTAATAAGTTAGACTTAGTTTTCTACTGTCTGAGCGACACGTCCCTTTTATCGATTCACATACAGTGTTCACACTAGCTACGAATTGATGAATTGTGTTTTAACATAATATCCTTGGATGAGAGACTTAAAGAAGAACTCCCGACAAAAATGTTATTCCATGTCCTGGTAGAAATGTACATGATATAATCTGTAGTGAATGTCATTTTCTTACCAGTGTCTGAATTTTTGACTTATATCATCCTGAAGTTTCTTATCTGTGTCATGTGACCAGCAATTAGACCCACCAACTCACACATAGACTTATGTGTGGACAGGAAGTCTAATTCTCTATGTATTCCTATGAGGCTGAAAGTGATGCTCCCGTAGGAATGAATAGAGCAGTGACTGGCTTCCTGTCCTGGGTCAGTTGGAGGTCAGGGAGTTGGTCACATGACCCAGCTACAATAAGAAGAGAGTGGAAACTCTCAATTTCAGCTTCTGATAAGAAAATGACAATCACTACAGATTATATCCTGCACCTTTCTAACAGGTCAGAGAATAAAAAATTTTGCGGGAGTTCTTGTTTAAGAAGTATAGATGGCATATAATCTTTTCTCCTTGGCTTTTTTTTCTTGAAGGTACTTTTCAGCTTACAGATATTAAGGGGAATGAAAGAGGAACAATTAAGGTTACTTTGAAGTGGAAATCCACATACCTGCCACCAAGTGAAACCATTCTGTCAGGACCATTGGTGGATGAGCTGCCAAAGGAAATAGCAGTACCTGTACGCTTACTGAAAGATGAAGAAGTGCAAGCCCCAAAGCGGAAGACCTTAGAGCCCGTTCCTACTGTAAGTGCGGTTTGTGTACTTGAGTATAATTATGAATAAACCACCTTTAGTGGAATAAGTTATGGCGGTGATTCTAAGTATCGAGAACGGAGTGTGCAAAGTCGTGGTTGGAGGACTCCGGTCTGACCATAGAAATGAATGGGAGCGCACCACACATGCACGGCCAATGCTCCCATTCACTTCTATTGGCTTGACGGATATGACAGAGTCAGCGCTCAGCTATTTTCGGCGGTCCCATAGGAATAAATAGCGGGTGGCTTCACATGTGCAGTGCGCCCTCCACCACTTTTAGGGCTCAGTTTAGGAGATAGGTGCAGGTCCCACCGCTGAGACAATGGGGGCTTATCCTAGTGTAAATTTTACTTCAGTGTAAAATCAAATCTGTAAAACATGGGCCTAGTACAAGATATGTGGAAGAGGTTTAATACTTCTCACAAGTTACAAAAAGCAAGAAACTGAAGATGACAAAATGGTTTTATATATTTTTTTAATCCATTTGAGTGAAAGCAATTATTAGACACTGGTAGATACAAGTGTGTCTGAAATGGAGATATTAATAACCAGCGCCGTACATGCGGTGCGGGGACATGACGCCCGCTCGCGGGTGCGGCGGGCGTCATGGCCGGCAAGTCTCTGCTGTTTCTAACAGCAGAGACTTGCCGCTACTTATCTCCATCGGCGGCGTCTTCCTGGCCTTCTGATGCCGTGATCACACGTGATCACGGCATCAGGATACATCTGAACCCGGAAGCGAGTGAGCACTGGAGTCCACTGAGTGCATTTTACTGCAGGTTTGTGGGAGCACAGCGTCGGAATGGAAGTGAGTATGAAGATAAAACTTACATATTCGGATTCAGCATCACTTACACTATACAACGCTTACTCTAGTTCAGGGAGTGTTTTGGAGATGACAGGTTCCCTTTAAGCACTACACAATGCTTATCCACATCAATGTTCCTCCAGAATGAGGAACTCTTTGTAGACCTTTCCCACTCTGGCCAAAAGATGAAGATCTGAAATAGAGAACCCCTACCCCCACACTATTAACGTAGATTTCCCTAAATACTGTAGTGTTTGAAGATTAGTTTGTTTAAGCCGAATAACCCCTTTAAGAATGGTACATATGGCACTACGAGGCAGTGAACGTGGGGTTTAGACGGTTAGTGTTTACAAAAGGAACTGATAAAAACCTGGTCTGAGGAGCAGATCACATGTGTCCCGCACATTGTGCTGACTGTGACAACTCTCACTTCCAAAATATTTGTAAACCAACACATTTTTATGTGGCAATGGCAGTCACACCCGAAATAGTTTGAACAGGCTGATAAAGAACATCACTTCTACCCAGAAACCAGATGCTTCTTATTATACTTCTTCATACGCAGGCACATCCGTGTATTGTGTCCATCGTGTGCCAGAACTGGAGATATTCACCCTGAGTAGCTTGGGGACTTTTTGCAAAAAAATGTAATAAAATTCATCTTTTGATAAAATATACCTTCCAAAACATCAAGGCAGTCCATGAACTATGATCCCCACAATCTCCAGACTTAGTGGACAAGCTAAGGTGTAGGAGGCATCTCCAAAACTTAGGAGCCAGTGATAAGGCTGGGACCACAATATGTAGGCCTTGGCCTTGCAGGTCACTTGAGATTTTGCCCCTCTATTAATCAAAAAAGAAACCCCCTTCCCCTCTAATAGTAAATATCTACAGACGCGGGGCCGCAGAGTTGTACCATGGCAAAAGTATGTGTAAATTTATATGTATTTTATCAAGGTTACAAGGATATGTTTTATCTGTGGGGGCAGTCTTTCTGTCACACAATTACCACCCAGTGTGATTATACCCTAGAAATTGTGATTAGTGCCACCATCAACTTGGGTGGTAGTCACAGAAGACCCATCATTAACACCCCCCTCCTCCCTGAGTCCACCCTCTCCATGGGTGGACTGGCCAAAGACCCTACAGGGAAATCTCCTGGTGGGCCGATGCCCAAAGGGCCATCCAAGCCCACCTCTTGGCTGCCAGTCAGGTAATAAAGATCGGATTATCCCAGCATTAATTAATGTAAGCAGTGTTTTATGCTGCATTTTGGTATCTGGTTCTGCTGGGGCGGTATTATGTTCTGCATAACGGTATGGCTGGCCCCGCCTACTTATGTTGAACTGCCTTCTATCAATTTGGACCAGACTACAACATGGGGCCACTTTTAGGTTTTTTCCAGGCCCTTAGTCCCTGTCTGCCTGCGATTCCTATGGTTACAGCCCCCATCCCCCCACCCCACAGACCTTTGTCCTCTTAGTAATTGCCCCACAAGCTCTTATACCCCATTAGAAGTCACAGACTTTATGTATTCAACACCATGCAAAACCTTCAAACTGTCCCCAGGGCCAACCATTTCACGTCCATGGTGACCTCTATTTAGCCCTGCTCCATGTCCTTGTGCCTTCAAAATGTGCACCACTGATGACACCGCTGGGATACTCTGACTTCTTCTTTATGACATTTTTATTGTATGTTGCAGGCGCCAATGCCGAAGCCAAGGACACGGAAATCCGCAGCAGACAAGAAAGTCTCTTTCACTGAAGCCATGGAAACCCTGGTAAGAACATCTATGGTTACCCCTCAAAGGAGTTTACCAATTTTTTTACAAGCCGCTTACAATGATATAAAATAAAAGGAGTAATACCACACCAGTCCTTTACCACTGCCGTGCCGATGCTTCACCCGTTGATGCGATATGTTAACAGATCGTAACCACTGCAGCCAATTACTTGTTGCAGCAGACAGCCCTACTTCACCACTGATTGACTACAGCAGTCACATACTGTATGTTACTAATGTCAACATGGCCCATCGGTTCTGGAGCCCAGCAAACAAGAAAAGTGGTGGGGGACCATGAAATGTTGGCATGGGAGCAAGAGGGGATCGGTTTGTTGAGTTATTTTATACCATTATTATTGGTAAATAATGTCATGGGGACGAGCCTAACTTAGTCTTCCTGTTCGGATTTTCGGCAAGTATAATGTTGTCCTGGAGACCTTGTGTAGAGCCAAATAGCCAGATACATAAGGTTCCTATATACTCCTATACTTAACTACTCAAGCAGAAAGCAGATATTGTTGTGCATTTATTTAAAGGGATATTTCTGTCTTGGACATTTATGACATATACACATCCTCCTATCTCAAGAACAGAGTCCAGTCTGGCGGCCGCCATAGTATAATAGTGTGTACGGCTGAAAAAAGATACATGTCCCTCCAGTTCAGCCTATTAGTCTGCAAAGTTGATCCAGAAGAAGGGAAAAAAACTCTACATTTAGAAGCCAGTTTTTCTCATCTTAGGTGAAAAAAATTCCTTCCCAACTCCAATATAAGGTAGTCAGAATAACTCCCTAAATCTTGAACTGTTTTAGTGAGTTCACCATGACCACTTCCATCACCATCATAGTCTCACTGCTCTTACAGTAAAGAATCCTCTTCTTTGTTTGTGTAGAAACCTTCTTTCCTCTATGACAGTGGCGGAGAACCTATGGCACGGGTGCCAGAGGCGGCACTGAGAGCCCTCTCTGTGGGCACCCGCACCCTGAAAAAAGTCTATGGTGTAACAATATGCCTTAGACTTTTCCTGCCATTCATCAGCTGCATTGGGCGCACTATGAACAACACAGGCAGCGCACTGAGTGTAGGCAGGATATTATAGCTAAATGATAAAGTACATAGAAGATATATTACAGTATATTGGTATTCAGGTTAAACTGCCATGTTGGCACTTTACGATAGATATGTTCTAGAGCAGGGATCTCAAACTCGTGGCCCTCCAGCTGTTGCAAAACTATAACTCCCAGCATGCCCCAATAGCTGTAGGCTCTCCTGGCATGATGGAAGTTGTAGTTTTACAACAGCTGGAGGGCCACGAGTTTGAGATCTCTGTTCTAGAGGATGTCGTCTAGCCGCTGTCAAAGAAATCATTATATATATACAAATTATTTAGTTATGAGTACCGCTGCAGCTACGCTCCATTGCCCAAAACACTCTAAGATTTGATTGCCAGGGTAAGATGTCTCGCTTTGCCCTGTCTTCAGCGCCTGTGCTAAAAATTTCTTGTTGCTTGCCAATAGTGCATATACATAGTGCGCAAGCGCTGATCATGTGGCTGTAGTGGTACTCCTAGCGCTACAGCACGCCCCTCGGTACTCTTAAATACCAGGCCTATTTAGGCCTTAAAGAGGACCTCTCCCCGCTCCTGACATGTCTGTTTTAATAGCTTCATCCATTCCACATGTAATAATTCTGGAGCATCTATTCTTATGTCTGTATGTTGTGCCATTCCTTTATTATTTCTACTAGAAGTTATGAATGAATTGCTATTAGCCTTCAGTAAGGGAACAGAGGGGAGGTAAGCAGTTTGGGGTGTGTACCTGCACAGACTGACTCTAGCCAATCAGTGCTGTCATTGTCAGACAGTGCACTTACACACCTCAACTGGTCACCTCCCCTCTGTACCCTTACTGAAGGCTAATAGTAATTCTATTGTAACTTCTGGTAGAAATAATAAAGGAATGGCACAACATACAGACATAAGAATAGATGCTCCAGAATTGTTATTACATGGGGAATGCATGAAGCTATTAAAACAGACATATCAGGAGCGGTGAAAGGTCCTCTTTAAGAAATGTCATTGTTTCTTTCGTTTTTCTTCATCATCACATTCCTTTTAAAGATACATCATTTTTTTTATAATTCCATTGACGTAGCTGTATGATGGCCTTTTTATGCAGGATAAGTTGTATTTCTCAGTGGCACAATTTAGGGGTACATAAAATGTATTGATTAGTCTTTATTATTTATTTTGGGAGGAATTCTGCCCTTCCTAGTTTTGTGTTTTAAATTTTGTGCCGTTCACCGTACAGCATACATAGCACCTTTCCATTATCCTATGGGTTGGTTTTGATACCAGATATGTTTATGCTTTTTATGCTTTATTACTTTTACACAACGGAAAGGGTTGTTTTTTTTTTTGTTAAAGAAAAATAATTTTTATCTCCATCTTCTGAGAGCCATAACCTTTTTATTTTTCCATTGATGGGCCTGTGTTTTGCAGGATGAGTTGACAGTTTCATTAGTGCCATTTTGGTTTAACATAAACTTTTTTGTCTAACCTCTTAGGCCCCATTCACACGACCGTATGATTCCGTGATCCGTATAAAAACGGAGTGGAAGACATACGGAAAGTCTTCCGTAGTGTTCCGCAATTTTGCGGACCCATTGACTTTAATGGGGCTACGGACGTGATTTTGCGGCCAAGTATAGGACATGTTTCATTTTTTTTGCGGGGGAACTTCCGTGAGATACGGGATGCGGAATGCACACGTTGTGCATTCCGCATTTTTTTCTCCTATGGAAAAATGAATGGGTCTGTATGGTTCCGCATCTTATCCGCAAAAATGCGGATAAGATGCAGAAATGTACATACGGTCGTGTGAATGGGGCCTTAGATGCCGCAGTCACTATTGGCAGCAGGAGCCCTTGGCTGTGTATTGCACCAGTGATGGCACCGGCACTGTACATCTGAGGACTCCTGCTAGCCCCATACTATTATGGCACTGCCTGTTAATTGGTCATTTTCTGACAATACATTACCTTTAAGTTTTTCTGTGATTTCAGAATCCCGTTGATCATACTGTTGAGAAAGAAAAGACAAGGATGAATAAAAATCCAGTAACAGTCTTAAACATTTCTGAGGTATGACTAATGTATTTTCAGCAATGCTAAAAATTTGCTACTGCAGCAGTTGTCTAGTTTTGTAATAATGCAATAAAAATCAAAACACGAATCAGGTCACGGTACAGGCATTAACACAATCTATTACAAACTGTTGCCTGGAGAATACACATGTATGTGCAGAAACAGAAGAACAGGCTGTAAGTACAAAGGGTCAGATGTGTTAACATCAGAATTTTAATGGAGCATGAAGCCAGGTACGTGACAAGTTGTACAGTCCGGGGGACCAGATCTTATTGAATATCACGTGATATGTTATGTAGAGGACTGTATAAAAGTGGATGTACAGGTTAACCAGTTTTTACTATCGGGCCAACAAGAGTGTTTCAGGTGATTTCCAGACCAAACCTATCTAGGATTCCTAAGAGACATAAGAAAACTGGACCCATTACCCTAGTAGACCTCAACCTCACAATCTCATGGAAAGTAACGCATGCCCCCTCTGGCTTTATTAAGCAATACAAAGCAGTGCATGTATGAAAGCATTTCAGAGGGCTATCCGGTACAGTGTAACTCGCTATAAAGTGCTGCAGTATGTTTCTAACTAGGCAAATGTAATGTTTTTTCAATGCACTTCTTTAACTTCAGTGGCCCCTTTCTCAGATTTCACTGAGGGTCACCTGACCTGTGATGTCAGCTTCTCTCCCTGTTCTGCTGATGTTTTGTGCACAAGCCTCAGAGATCAGATAAGAGTCTGTACACGAGATGTTACTGTGCTGGCCATGACCCCCTGCACTGCAGGCTGCTTCTGCTCTCTCCCTGGATTCTTTCAGATAAGATTTTAACCCCTTCAGCCAGCACAGACTCAGGGCTGAAGGCTTTACTACTGTAGCTGCAGGCAGTGAGGAGACAAATGCTGGGCACAGGAGCTGACAGACTAGAGAAGATCGGAGTAGAGTATTGCACAGGTAGGGAGAAGATCCTGTGTGTATCAGCAGTGTCATTGTACAGCTGGGACTTGTAGTCCTACAAATACAACATGCTGCTGAGTATCCTAGCAGGCAGACATGTCACTCAGGGCAGCAGTTGGATTCACTCCCTTTGCAGAGCAGGAAGGGGGAGGGGAAGAGATTATTATTGCATGTAAACAAAGGCCAGAAGAGAACCAGGGAAATGAGGAAATATACTGTATATATATTTTTTTTTTTGCCTAAAACTTGCTTAACTTAGTTATATATTTCTGCCCAACAGATTTACAGTGCTATATTTTTATTTTTTTTTCATAACTCGGACAACCCCTTTAAAGGGTTTTACAGGAGAAAATATTGTAAATGTAACCTAAAATATAATACAAAAGTAATAGAAACTTACTGTTAAAAAAAAGAAATAAAGGGTTTTTACAGGAGTTTAATATTCATGGCCTATCCTCAGGATACGTCATCAATGTCTGATTGGTGGGAGTCCAACTCCCAGCATTCCTGCAGATCAACTGATTAAAGAGGCTTTGGTGCTTCAGTGAGCGCTGCGGCCTCCTCACAGCATGCCAATTACAGTGCCATACATTGTATAGTGGCTGTGTTCGGTATTGCAATCCAGGTCCATTCACTTGAATTGGGACTGAGCTGCAAATACGTCTAATGACCAATGAATGTGATGGTGCCGGCCTAGGAAGAGTGAGCTCAGTGGTAGGCATCCCTACTGGTCTTGAAAGAATTGACTTACGTGCTTACATTTGGTGATTCTTCACAATTGTAATGAATTTGTAATAGTAGGCCGGGCACCAATATATGGATGGGTTTTTCCAATACTTTTTAACTGATTTACTTATCTTCTGGTGGGGGTCTGACATGCGGGACCTCTGCCGATCAGCTGCTTGAGAAGGCACCGAGAAGCTTCTCTCAGCTTTCCCCAGGCCAGTGACGTTACATTCATCGGTCACACGGCCTAGTCGTTCCTATTCAAGTGAATGGGGCTGAGCTGCAATACCAAGCACAACCACTGTACAATGTATGGCGCTTTGCTTGGTAGCTGAAAAAAAGCCGCTGGCTTACAAGAGCGCTGGTGTCTTCTCAAACCCAGGTGTTGGACCCCCACATGAGATACTGATGGCCAATCGAGAGGATAGATCATCAGTTAGAGTCAGAAAACTCCTATAATTGCCAGACCAGTGAGCAATTGCACTTATGCAAACCACATTTTTAGCATACCTGAAGTTCTGCATACGATCTAATGACATTCGCCTCAACGTGTCAGTACTTGATTGCTTTAGACCAGGGATGCTCAACCTGTGCCCCTCCAGCTGTTGCAAAACTACAACTTCCAACATCCCCTAATAGCTGTAGGCTGTGCAGACATGCTGGGAGTTGTAGTTTTACAACAGCTGGAGGGCCGCAGGTTGGGCATCCCTGCTTTAGATGGTCGGAAACGCAATTACGCCCACACCTTGAGACAACTTTCATGAGCTGACTCGTATGTATTATAGAAACGTGTAAAGCCTCATTTATACATTATGATGTTTTTTATTAGTTTCTGGTTTGTTCTTTGTATTAATGCGTGTCTTTTGTATTCTCATTTTATGTTGGTGAACCAAGTCATTTGTTGCATTGTTTTTGTACGTGAAAATCCCATTTTTAGAAACTTACAGAAGAAATAGTTCATAATGTCGTTTTGTTGAAAAAGCTAGGACCTGATCAACGAGATCTGTGTCTTTACCCTTCAGCCATCATTCTTTACAGGGAATTGTACCTATTAGTTTTATTCAGCGGGATGATTGTCAAACAGCCATGATTCTGTAGTAATGCTGCTCTGCTTCATGCGCTCTTTCTTTTCCACTTGTCAAGAATATGACTAGTCCGTTTATCTTGGGACAACCTGTGGGTGAACCTTCCAGAGGCAATTTACTTTTCTCTCTCAATTTCTTTATTTCTGTCGGTTCTCACTGTGTCTAACTAGCAGATTGATTATTAATAGCATAAAAACTTACAATTGCTGTTAGAACAGCTTTATGTATTGTTGTGTTCTACATTTCACACATAGCAGAGCACAGATGAAGTGCAGGACCGCTAAATATCAAGGCGTCTCCTGTTAAAGGGCATCTGTCAGCAGCTTTGTACCTATGACACTGGCTGACCTGTTACATGTGCACTTGGCAGCTGAAGACATCTGTGTTGGTCCCATGTTCATATGTGTCCGCATTGCTGAGAAAAGTGATGTTTTATTATAATCAGATGAGCCACTAGGAGCAATGGGGGCGTTACCATTACAGCTAGAGGCTCCGCCTTCTCTGCAACTGCTGTACTTTGATTGGCAGGACCAGGCATTGGGTTTTCCATATCAATGAAAGTGTAGAGGACACAGCAGTTGCAGAGACAGCTGAGCCTCTAGGTGTAACGGTAACGCCCCCGTTGCTCCTAGAGGCTCATTTGCATATAATAAAACATCATTTTTCTCAGCAACGCGGACACATATGAACATGGGACCAACACAGATGTCTTCAGCTGCCAAGTGCACATGTAACAGGTCAGCCATGTCATAGGTACAAATCTGCTGACAGATGCCCTTTAAGCACTTTACAGTGGGTATATTGCTGAGAAAAATGATGTTTTATTATATGCAAATGAGCCTCCAGGTGCAACGTGGGCGTTACTGTTACACCTAGAGGCTCTGCTCTCCCTGCAATTGCCACATCCTCTGCACTTTGATTGACAGGACCAGGCAGTGGAAACCTCATCATGTCTGGTCCTGTTAATCGGGGTGCAGAGGACAAAGCAGTTGCAGAGAGAGCAGAGCCTCTAGGTGTAATGACAACGCCCCCGTTGCTCCTAGAGGCTCATTTGCATATAATAAAACATCATTTTTCTCAGTAATGCGGACACATATGAACATGGGACCAACACAGATGCCTTCAGCTGCCAAGTGCACATGTAACAGGTCAGCCAGTGTCATAGGTACAAAGCTGCTGACAGATGCCTTTTAATGAATTGCTGACAACAGGTACCCATTAAAGAAGACCTGTGCCCTCTCCTGACATGTCTGTTTTGGTAACTACTTGCATTCCTCATGTAATAGCAATGCTGGAGCATCTCTATTTATGACTCTATGTTGTTCCATTATGTTTTTATTCCTTCTAGAAGTTTAGAATGAATTACTAATTTTTGTTTGTTTGCAATGAAGATCCAGATGGGTATTAACATTTGGGAAGGGGGGGGGTGTCCCTACACAACCTGACATAATCCAACCAGTGCTGCCAATGTCAGACTGATTAGAGACAACCCCCTAACTGGTAACATCCAGCTGGACCTTCATTGCGAACTGCTAGTAATGCTTTCATAATTTCTAGCAGGAGTAATAAAGGAAGGGCATACAATACAATCATAATAATGGATGATCCAGAATGATACAAGTAGTTTCTAAAACAGACCTGGAGAGGTAACCCGTCTTACTGAAGCTAAGATTTTCCTTGTAGTGTACCTACTTGTGTTACTTTTGTGAAGTGGAGAAACAGATGATACTTATTACATGATACTGTATGTCTGTAGACAAAACACGACACATTGGCTGATGATGGGTATAATGGAGAGCAGCTGAACAAATCTGTGGATGAGAAGGAAAAGAAGTCTCCATCTTCAGATAACCAGTACGATGCTGAAAGTTTTGACATGTCAGAAGATGAAGTAACAGAAGAGTTAGAGGCAGAAGGTATGTAATAAATGTATATAATTCCTGGGTACTATGGTACTCATTTCCCAATACCTTTAACTATGGGCAGCAACTCAGTTTTTGTTGGTGTTAAAGAGGACCTGTCACCTCTCCTGACATGCCTGTTGTAAAAGCCTCATGCATCCCCCATGTAATAACAATTCTGCAGCATCTATTCTTATGTCTTATGTTGTGCCATTCCTTTATTGTTTGTACTAGAAGTTATGAATGAATTGCTAGCAGTCTGCAGTAAGGGTACAGAGGGGAGGTGACAAGTAGGGGGTGTGTCCCTGCACAGTCTGAACATGGCAGCACTGATTGGATAGAGTGAGACAGTGCAGGTACACACCCCCTACTGGTTACCTCCCCTCTGTACCCTTACTGCAGACTGCTGACAATTTATTCATAACTTCTAGTATAAATAATAAAGGAATGGTACAACATAGAATAAGAATAGATGCTCCAGAATTATTACATGGGGAACACATGAAGATATTAAAACAGGCATGTCAGGAGTGGTGAGAGGTCCTCTTAAAGGGAACCTGTCATCTCCGAAACACCCCCTGAACTAGAGTAAGCAGTGTATAGTGTAAGTGATGCTGAATCCGAATATGTAATTTTTATCTTCGTACTCACTTCCATTCTGACTCTGTGCTCTGACAAACCAGCAGTAAAATGCACTCACTGGACTCCAGTGCTCACTCACATAATGGAGAGGACTCAAAGAAGAGTCCAGTGAGTGCATTTTACTGCAGGTTTGTGGGAGCACAGCGTCAGAATGGAAGTAAGTATGAAGATAAAACTTACATATTCGGATTCAGCATCACTTACAGTATACAACACTTACTCTAGTTCAGGGGGTGTTTCGGTGATGACAGGTTCCCTTTAAGCTTCATCTAGCTTTACGGATATGGCATGCCCTACATGGCCAAAAGTATGTGGACACCTGGATATGATAGTTGTTAATTTATGCTTGAATACAATGTAACATTAGAAGATTTCTTTTCTATTTTATTATTATTTTAGTATATTTATAATATATTTCCATTTCAAGATCATGATGGACGACAAACAACAGATGGAAACGAATCTACAGAAAGTGACAGTGATGACTGCATCATCCCAGTGGCTCAGGAAGTGAAACCGGTAAGTTTGGTTTTGTGCCTTCAAATATTATTTGGGTAGAGTGTCTTCATACAATGCTGAGTTGATGTAAAATCCAGGTCCAGTTAGGAGAAAACGTTTTACTTGCAATTGAAGATGATTGGGAGCAGCAAATGTCTTTTCCAGCCTTCTTGGATGATAAGAAAATGGATATGGTAAAGGTGTGGCCAGTTCACATGTATTTGATGCTACAGTTATAGGGATAAACTGGGAGAAGGATACTGGTTTTAGGGCACCACGTGAGGCAGTGTACTGTGCAGCAATAACAACAGCTAAGATCCTGCTGGATCTCTCTGCATTCCAGTATTGCGCTGTCTGGCCCCTTTACTATAATGGGGACCGCCTGCAATCCAGCCACAAACCGGCAAATATGCCGATAAGCGGCCAGACAGATAATGCTGTGGGCAGCAGTTTTCATCCAGCCGGTCCTCATTATAGTGAATGGGACCGGCAGATCTCAGTTAGTATCTGGCAGTGCTGGATCCAGACATCTGCGGCAGGCTGCCCCCCTGCCAGAAATGTATAACACAAATGTGAAACAAGCCCAACATAAAACAAAAATGTAAGAATACCCATTTACGTGATTATGGTAAATTGGTGATTTGCTGTAGAAAGCTCTATTTGTAACTATTGATAAATTCCTGTTAACCATAAGATGCACCTTTTAGCAAAAAAAAAAAAAAAAGGATTTCTGTTTCCTTAATGATTGGACAGAGCGTTAAGTGCTCTGCCCAATCATAGAGAGAAATGAGTGGCCGGTAACTCACAGTCACATAATTAGTACAAGTCTGGAAGAGGAAGCTGAATATGTTGTACAAGTCACATAAAACTTCATGTCAGAGAAGGAGGGTAGAGCAGACCTGCTACAACCTCAAGAGGGGAATAAATCACTAGACTTCTCATATTTGTCCCTCCACTATCCTAGACCACCAGGAAAGCTGGAGATACCCCTCTGTTACACCATTACATAAGGAGGCATGAACCTCTCCACTACCTTAGACCACTAATAAAGCTGAAAATACCCATCCATTGCTCTAGACACGTAGACCTCTTCAATACCCTAGACCACCTGTGAAGTCTGAAATTAGTCTGTTTTTTTCTTGTTTACTGTGTAAACTTGAATGAAACATTATAGACCAAGAGATATAGAAGTCAAGAGATGAACAGGAACATTATGTTAAGAACTTTAAGTAATAAGTATGTAGAATACCAGAATGACTGTTTTTGACCATTCTGAGAAATACAGTGGTATGCAACGGTTTGGGCACCCCAGGTTAAAATTTCTGTTACTGTAAACAATTAAGCAAGTTGAAGATGAAATGATCTCTAAAAGCCATAAGGTTAAAGAGGACCTTTCACCATTCCTGACATTACTGTTTTATTAGCTTCATGCATTCCCCATCTAATAACAATTCTGGACCATCTATTCTTATATCTCTATGTTGTGCCATTCCTTTATTATTTCTACTAGAAGTTATATGTGAATTGCTATTTGTCTTCAGTAAGGGAACAGAGGGGAGGTAACAAGTTGGGGGTGTGTACCTGCACAAACTGAACATGGCAGCACTGATTGGATAGAGTGAGACTGTGCAGGGACACACCCCCAACTGGTCATCTCCCCTCTGTTCCTTTACTGAAGGCAAATAGCAATTCATTCATAACTTCTAGTACAAACAATAAAGGAATGGCACAACATACAGACATAAGAATAGATGTTCCAGAATTGTTATTACATGGGAAATGCATGGAGCTATTAAAACAGGCATGTCAGGAGCGGTGAAAGGTCCTCTTTAAAGATGATACTTTCCTTTTGTATTAAAAGCAAAAACAATTTTTTTTTTATTTTAATCTTTTACATTTTCAAAATAACAAAAAAAGGAAAAGGGCCAAATCAAAAGTTTGGTCACCATGCATGGTTAGTACCTATTAGCACCCCCTTTGGCAAGTATCACAGCTTTTAAACGCTTTTTGTAACCAGCAAAGAGTCTCTCACTTGAGGGATTTTTATCCATGTTTCCTTGCAAAAGTCTTCCAGTTGTGTGAGATTCCTGGGCCGTCTTGCATGCACTGCTCTTTTGAGGTCTAGCCACAGTTTTCCAATGTACAGGGGTGCCCAAACTTTTGCATTCCACTGTAAGTACCTTTAACTGCAATGTAAAGAGTGCCAGCATACTATGAATTTCACATAAAATATCTGTTTAAAAAAAATTATGCTTATTGCTGAGTCCTTGATATGCATGTGATGAACTTTACCCAAATTACAGAACGGAGATCACTTAACTAAGATCTTCCCATGTGTTAAGGAGAGAAACCTGCTCAGAAGTACAGTTTTTGATTTATATCTTTGGCTCATTTCTTCTAGCCTCTGCTAGGGCTGGGCGATTAATCAAATTAATTCTATTAATTCGCCAATTGCAAGCCTCACGATTTTATTTTTTAGGAAAATCGTGAATTCGATTTTCCTAAAATGGTGCCCGACATATAAAATAAAAAAAATCTCTCACCTGTCCTGCGCCGTGGCTACGCTCCGGTGTCCGGCGCTCCTCTTCTTTTCCGGGGCTGCGCTGTCCTGACCGCGTACAGCGTCAGGACGTAGTGCGCGCACTCTGACCTGACGCTGCACGCAGTCAGGTGACAGTGCAGCGCGGGGGGAAGAAGAAGAGGGGCGCCAGACGTGGAGCGGAGCCGCGGCGCTGGACAGGTAAGTGGTTTTTTTTTTTTTATTATAATGGTGGCTGATCGGAGGTCTGAAGGGGGCACTTTCGGCTGCTCTGAGGTCTGAAGGGGCACTTTCGGCTGCTCTGAGGTCTGAAGGGGGCACTTTCGGCTGCTCTGAGGTCTGAAGGGGCACTTTCGGCTGCTCTGAGGTCTGGAGGGGCACTTTGGGCTGCTCTGAGGTCTGGAGGGGGCACTTTGGGCTGCTCTGAGGTCTGGAGGGGGCACTTTGGGCTGCTCTGAGGTCTGGAGGGGGCACTTTGGGCTGCTCTAAGGTCTGAAGGGGGCACAGTGGGCTAATCTGAGGTCTGATGGGGCACAGTGGGCTAATCTGAGGTCTGATGGGGCACAGTGGGCTAATCTGAGGTCTGATGGGGGCACAGTCGGCTGATGTGGGGTCTGATGGGGCACAATGGGCTGATGTGGGGTCTGATGGGGCACAATGGGCTGATGTGGGGTCTGATGGGGCACACTGGGCTGATGTGGGGTCTGATGGGGCACAGTGGGCTGATGTGGGGTCTGATGGGGCACAATGGGCTGATGTGAGGTCTGATGGGGCACAATGGGCTGATGTGGGGTCTGATGGGGCATAATGGGCTGATGTGGGGTCTGATGGGAGCATAATGGGCTGATCTGAGGTCAGATGGGGGCACAGTGGGCTGATCTGAGGTCTGATGAGGGCACAGTGGGCTGATCTGAGGTCTGATGGGGGCACAGTGGGCTGATCTGAGGTCTGATGGGGGCACAGTGGGCTGATCTGAGGTCTGATGGGGGCACAGTGGGCTGATCTGAGGTCTGATGGGGGCACAGTGGGCTGATCTGAGGTCTGATGGGGGCACAGTGGGCTGATCTGAGGTCTGATGGGGGCACAATGGGCTGATCTGAGGTCTGATGAGGGCACAGTGGGCTGATCTGAGGTCTGATGAGGGCACAGTGGGCTGGTCTGAGGTCTGGTGGGGGTATAGTGGGCTGATGTGAGGTCTGGTGGGGCCACAGTAGGCTTTTTTTATTTATTTTTTAATATTTTTGCCAACATAAGAAAATCGAGATTTAAATCGTGAATCGTCCAAAATTTTTTTAAAAAATCGCGATTTTTTTTTTTTTTGGCCATATCGCCCAGCTCTAGCCTCAGCACAGCAGCGTGATTGTAGCATACATGGACATATTGGGGCACAATTATTATTTCGTAATTACATCAATTTTATGATTGAGCCAATGAAATTTATTTAGACTAGTGGCATATTCTTAAAGCTTCTGCGTTGTTTTTTTAAGACACCTAGAAAAAATGGTGGGGGTTTCAGAATGTTACCAGGCATGGATGCTACGAAAATCCAAGTAAAATGAAGCAGCTTTGCAAAAATATCCTAGCATTTTGTGTATACAGCTCTTATGGTACATAATGTTGCATCAACTTTTAGACCTTTTTATGAAGCAAATGCACCAAAAGCGATAATTCACTGTGCCGAACTAGACTGTTTCACTTTTTTCTTAGCTTTAGAAGGGGGCATGGCTTAGTGGAAAGAGAGAGTGGTATAAAAAGCAACAACATGCACCATGAAAGATGTATCATAAAATTTTGGCGCAAAGTAAGGTAACCAGTAGTTAGAAGTTAGACAAAAGTGTCTGGCCATGCACCAGGTCTTATCATATAACGTGAGCCACTGTAATAAATTTGGCGCATCTGCAGACTGCCTACATTTACCCTTTCTATGTTTTAAAAAGGATTTGTGCACCAAAATCTACACAGGGCATGCCGGGGAATGCCAGTCTTAGAAATGTGTCTGACAAGTTGTACTTATAGTTACAACATTAAAGGCTGTGGGCACCTTCACAACTATTGCTTTATTGCCCCAACAATAAAATATTTTAGGCACAACAATAACCTATGGACTAATCCTTGATGATGACACCTATGGAAAAGATCCATACTTTCCTTAGAAATCTATTTTAGCTTCACAAGGAGCTCAGGTTACATTTGCCCAAAGAAGTCCATGCAGAGAGAAGAAGGATGGGGCCGGACGCGACCTGCTATGATGTCTAAGGCCTCTTTCACATTTGCATTTAGCTTTCCGTTCTTGTGATCCGTCAGAAGGACAGAAAAATGAAAAATAACTGATCCATCTTATTTTGAGCATAAGTTGTGATCAGTTTGCATCAATTTGTCTCAATTTTGTCAAACATTTTGACAGGAGAAGAGTCCTGCACACAGAACTTTTCTTCCGTGTTTAAGGCTACTTTCACACTTGCTGTAGCCTTTTCCGGCAGGCTGTTTCCGCGGGGGGACCAGGCTGCTGGATCTGTGCTACAGCACGTCCACCGTGCTGATGGAAGTCCCCTCCGGCCCCATTCACTGTAATGGAAGCGGGCTGAAGGTCCAGTCGCAGCACGGCAAACATGCCGAGAGGCGGCCAGAATAAAACTACAACATGCTGCTGATGGTTTTTGTCTGGCCTCCTCTCGGCATGTTTGCCATGCTGCAGCAAGTGTGAAAGTAGCCTAACAGAATTGACACAAACTAGTTACAACTGACTAGAATTGACCATGATGGGATCCGGCACTGATTTTTGTCCGGCCTACAGCCGGCACTTGTGCCAAGTTAGGCTGCCTGATCATCTCTATAGAGATGTGAACAGAGCCTAACATATGCAACACACACAGAGAAGAGGAAAGTCCCACCCATTGTCCCTCTGCAGCATACCCTCAGAAGCATCAGCAGAGTGCTAAGCAGTGTAGCTGTGAATCCAGCACTTGGGTAAGATAGAAAAGTTACTAGATGCTGCAAAAGCATCTCGCTCTGTCTCCCTCTAGCAGCTCACTCCTCTACCTCTCTCTTTTCTCTGCATAGACTTCAATGGTTGGCACGTAACCTGATATCTCATTGAGCTTATAATCTGTCTTCTCTATGGGACAGGGTTGGTCAGTGAATTTAGATTAAAGGGTTTCTGTCACCAGTTTTTTCGGTATGAATCAGGCTGACATTAGAGATGTGCTAATGTCACCTGATTCCAAATATATATCTGTTTTATTTACTGGTGCCCCCATTTTTATATAAAATGAACTTTTATTTTATGCTAATAAGGCTCCTAGGTGCAAGGGGCGTTACCTCTGCTCCTAGAGGCTCTGTTGATTGACAGGACCAGGCAGAGAAGAAACACTGCATTCACCATAGCTTTTAATGACCTTCAATGATGTCATGACCATTTGATCAGTCACATGGTTAGGATCACACAAACAGCCTGTCTCCTCCTAAACCATGTGACTGATCACATGGTCATGACATCATTGAAGGTCCTTAAAAGCTATGGTGAATGCAGTGTTTCTTCGCTGCCTGGTCCTGTCAATCAACAGATCCTCTAGGAGCAGGGGTAACGCCCCTTGCACCTAGGAGCCTTATTAGCATAAAATAAAAGTTCATTTTATATAAAAATGGGGGCACCAGTAAATAAAACAGATATATATTTGGAATCAGGTGACATTAGCACATCTCTAATGTCAGCCTGATTCATACCGAAAAAACTGGTGAGAGAAACCCTTTAAGCAAACAGTTTAGGAAGCAGCGGGAGGAGCCTGATAAGTGGGAAAGGAGGCATTTTATTCTAATTAGATATATTGTAAAGTTTCTTATTTTCTTATGTGCTATAAATTTATATTTCAAGAGGCAAAATGCGAAGGTGAGCACAGCCTTCACTTTTTATGTTATATATATATATATATAGTAAAATGATGTTCAAAGGTGAAGCCTGAGCACAGGAAGGACAATCTTGTCAAGGAGCTTCCATAATAACAAATAAGACTCTTTATTCTCGCAAAAGAAATCTTGGTCTTTCCTCGATTACTTCGGACCGTATGCAAACAAGACGCAGCAGAAGATGTATAAATAACCTGAGATTAACCTTGATTTCACTGTCATGTGTGCTTTTATTTCCTGCTGTGACACTTATGAAGTAGGGCATCTTTGCGCCTGTGATTTAATGTTTAGTGGAACAGAACCTGTACAAGTGAATGGCACGGCAATTACAATACCCTCCATCACAAAATCATTTTGAGAAGTATACTGAGCATGTAAAGAGTTCCCAGGATAATGACTCCTCTAGCCTTTACTCCCACATCCGCAAAAACCTTGGAGGCATGTTAATTACAGGCAAGAACAGGGGGGTAGCTGCTGAGTGCTCTGTGTTAGACAATGGTTTATGAATTTTTCATACATTTGAATACTAAAGAATGAATGCATAATGTCCTGATTAAAAGAATATTCCCAACTGGCAATAATTGTATTTCCAGACTCTAAAACATTGTAATTCCCTTCTCTAGCAGCGCTAAATGTAATCATGTAATCTGCTGGTTTGTAAACTTTGTATTGATCTCTTCTGCCCTACAGTGTTCACCATACATGCCGAAATACAATGCCGTCTTTCTAAAGGATTCCAGGAAATAAAAAAAAATTAACATATAGAGCAATAACATCTTAAAAAAAAGTTAATTTAATTATGAAGCTTGTGTCCCTTTGAGTAAGGAGCTCCTACTCCTGGTACATATACAGACCCATTGCTCTTGACATTTTAAAGGGCTATATGCTAATTACGATACCCACTAGGTCTAAGGCTAGGGATCGGCAAAAACTCTTCCGTTACTGATAATACAACCATCTGCATCCATTATGAACGGATCCGGTTGTATTATCTATAACATAGCCAAGACGGATCCGTCATGAACTCCATTGAAAGTCAGTGGGGGCGGATCCGTTTTCTATTGTGTCAGAGAAAACGGATCCGCCCCCATTGACTTGCATTTTGGGTCATGCTGCGGTTTTCTTTCCGTCATGGGATGCAGAGCGAAACGGATCCGTCATGACCCAAAATTCAAGTCAGTGGGGGCTGATCCGTTTCACTCCGCATCCCATGACGGAAAGAAAACCGTTTGCTCTCCGCTATGAGAACGCAACTAAATAGAGCAGAATGCATTTTGGAGCACTCCGTTCTGTTCAGTTGCATTTTGTCCCCATTCATTGTCAATGGACAATGAATGGGGACAAAACGGAAGCGTTTTTCTCCGGTATTGAGACGCTATGACGGATCTCAATACTGGGAAAGAGAAACGTTAGTGGGAAAGTAACCTTACCTACATACAAGTTGATCTCAAAGTATTTGGTCAGTATCCCAATGTTCATAATTTAGCCTCTGTACACCACTACTGTGGATTTGATGTAAGGGCATCAATATGTGATTGAAATGTAAATTTTAAATAGGTTCCTCAGGATAGGTCATCTGTATCTGATGGGTGGGGGTCCGACACCCAGGACTCCCGCCGATCATCTGTTTGAGAAGGAACTGGGGCTCCCGTGAGTGCTGCGGCCTTCTCTCGGCTTTTCCTAGGCCAGTGACGTCACGTTCACGGTCACGTGGCCTAGGAGCGGCTCAGCCCCATTCATGTGAATGGAGGAGAGCGCAATATCAAGCACAGCCGCTGTACAATGTATGACGCTGCGCTTAGTGAGCTGAGAGAAGGTACCTGTGAGCGCCGGTACGTTCTCAAACAGCTGATCGGTGGGGGTCCCGGGTGTCGGAACCAACCAATCGGTAGGTAAATTCATGAAAATCCCATAAACAGTGACCTATTCCTATATTAGGTCGACAACATCAGCACCCCTACCGATAATCTGTTCAGGAGTAGCCCTGGCACCAGAATTACACAGCTCTGTGTAGTGATTGATGCTGGTTACTCCAGCACTGCACCCACTCACTTCAACTGGGGGCTGCACAGCAGTAACCAGCTGGGGCGGCCATTTTTCTACATAGCCCGTTCACTTTCGCTCATTCAAAAGTAATTGGACACTTGACTAATTAGCTGTGTCATGGTCTGGCCTGTTCTCATTATTTCATGACAAATTAAGGAGATAGAAGGTTTGGAGTTGTTTAAAAGTATTGGATTTGGAAGCTGTTCATGTCAACTCTCAAGATGCAGTCCAAAGAGGTGTTAATGTGTGTTAAAGACGATCTGTCACCAATCCAAAAAAGTGAGATATGGTATTGATATATTCTAGTAGACCGTGCTTCCCTGAGCATGGCATATTTTACTTAAGAATACAACCCCTTCCCCCCATTCTGCAGTAATGTCCTCCCTGATTTCTGGCAACACACATGCCAATCCGAAGCGACTAGAGATATGGATAGTCTCTTCTCTTCGTTTTTGCTAGGGGATGTTCTCCATCACACAACCTGCTGATGGAGTACAACTGGGGCAGCATCTCGCTCAGACCGGAGTTAGACACCGCCACAGAGAAGACGCCTCTCTGCAGAGGTTGGGCTTTTCTTTGCAGCGGCATATTACTTCAGTCTGAATAAGACGCTGCCCCTGTCGGAGGCTACAGTACAGAGTCCAGACTCTAAAACATTGTAATTCCCTTCTCTAGCAGCGCTAAATGTAATCATGTAATCTGCTGGTTTGTAAACTTTGTATTGATCTCTTCTGCCCTACAGTATTCACAGACTCTAGTATTCCACACTCACGAGTGGTCTCGTGAGAAGTCCCAGTTCTCCGAAGATCACAGGAGACTGTGTGACGGAGATGGTCACAGCTGGGAGAAAAGTTCCCTAGCAAAGTAAATAAGTGAAGTTAAATGTCCCCCTGAGGTCTTGTATGACCTTATGGGGTACACAAAGTGAAAAAAAAAAATAAAAATAGAGTATTATAAAAAAAAATTAAAAAAAAATCACATATAAAAAATAATAATTTTCCCCCAAATATGTCATAAAAAAATGTTACAAATAAAAATAAACAAATAAAATAGACATATTTGGTATCACCGCGTCTGCAACGACTGGCTCTATAAAAATATCACATGATCTACCCCATCAAGTGAACTGCGTAAAAACAAATCTAATAAAAATTATGCCTAAACAGCTTTTTTTTGACGCCTCACCTACCAAAAAACATAATATCAAACAATCAAAAATTCATATGCATCCCAAAATGGTAGCAATAAAAACGTCACCTCATCCCGCAAAAAATGAGCCCCCACACAAGATCATAGCCAGAAAAATGAAAAAAAAGGCTCTTAAAAAATTGCAACACAAAAACATGTTTTTTTTTTCTAAAAATGCTCTTATTGTGTAAAACATAAAAAAAATTAATAAAACATAGACATATTTGGTATCGTTGCGTCCGTAACAACCGGCGCTACAAAAATATCACATGATCTACCCCATCAAGTGAACGGTGTAAAAAATATATATAGAAAAATGCCCCTAAACTGCTTTTTTTTTTTTTTTTTTTTAGTTAACCTCCCAAAAATTAGATTAAAAAGTGATCAGAAAGCCAGATGTACCCCAAAATGGTGCCGATAAAAAGCACAGCTTGTCCCACAAAAAATAAGACCTCACGCAGCTCAGTCCACAAAAAAATTATAAAGTTATCACTCCTAAAAACCATGACAGAAAATTCCATGTTAGAAAATGCAGATGCTGCTCCTCCCCTTCTGAGCCCTGGCGTATCCCCAAATAACAGTCTACAACCACATGTGGGGTGTTTCTGCAAACTGCAGAATCGGGGTAATAAATATTGAGTTTTGTTTTGTTGTTAACCCTTGATGTGTTACAGGAAAAAATGGATTCAAATGGAAAATTTGCAAAAAAAAGTGACATTTTGAAATTTCACATCTATTTTGCTTTACTTCCTGTGGAATACTTAAAGGGTTAACAACATTTCTAAAACCAGTTTTGAATAGTTTGAGGGGTGTAGTTTCTAAAATGGGGTCATTTATGGGTGGTTTCTATTATGTAAGCCTCACAAACTGACTTCAGAACTGGACTGGTCCTTAAAAAAGTTGATTTTGCAAATTTGCAAAAATTGCGTCTAAAATTCTAAACCTTCTAATGTCCTAAAAAAATAAAATGATACTACCAAAATGATGCCAACATAAAGTAGACATATGGGGAATGTAAATTAAAAAGTATTTTATGGGGAATCACTATCTGTCTTAAAAGCAGAGAGATTCAAATTTAGAAAACAGTGATTTTTTTCAAATTTTCATTAACTTTTCGATTTTTTTATAAATAAAATTAAAACTCATTGACTCAAATTTACCATTAACTTGAAGTACAATGTGTCACGAGAAAACAGTCTCAGAATCGCTTGGATAAGTAAAAGCGTTCCAAAGTTATTACCACATAAAGTGACACATGTCAGATTTGCAAAATTAGGCCTGGTCAGGAAGGGGGTAAATGGCCCAGATCTGAAGTGGTTAAAAACCCTACCGCTGACGTATATAGTTGTACAGTGGTAGTGAATTGGTTAAAGGGGCTTTCCGGGATTTTATTACTGATGACCTATCCTCGGGATAGGTCATCAGTATCTGATCGGTGGGGGTCCGACACCCGGGACCCCAACGATCAGCTGTCTGAGAAGGTACCGGCACTCCTGTGAGCACCGCCACCTTCTCTCAGCTTTTCCTAGGCCAGTGACATCACGTTCATTGGTCACGTGGCCTAGGAGCAGCTCCGCCCCATTCAAGTGAATGGGGCTGAGCACAATACCAAGCACAGCCGCTCTACAATGTACACAGGAGCGCCGGTACCTTCTCAAACATCTAATCGTCGGGGGTCATCAGTATTAAAATCCTGGAAAAACCCTTTAAGGAAGCAAGGTATTGTAATACTGGTCAGTCAGGCATTATTATCATGAAGACTATTTCTAAGAAGAATCTGGTTTGGCTCTTCTACCCCCTGGTGATCAGCTGTTATCGGCGAGGCGAGCTGCGATTACTCACACGTTTCCACTACAGCGACCACAGGGAAAATGGCTGTCCATTTAATGCATTTACACGTGGGGGTTCTGGAGCTGGGGACTCCAACACATGTTTGATTTAGACACCGGAGAACAATGTGCCGAGATCCACAGGGCAGGAATCTGTGCTCCACGTTTCTATAAAAGAGGCTCCTCTAATTGTATTATATCCATGATCACTTCTAATCTATCTTGAGTGGAAGCTTCTAAAGTAGAAAATTCCATTCAGATCCTCGCTTCTTTAAACACTTGACAAATTCATTTCGAAAGGGACATCAGGGTCCCAGTTGAGTTTGTCAGGTTGATTTAAAACCATTTTGTTCATAAAATACTCCTATAATTCTGCCTTGCCATAACAAGCCTTCTCAGCATCATTAAATTTTGAAATACTTGAACTGTTTTAAATATTTATGAGTCTTTTAAAATACTGGAGAGGAAAAATTCATCAAGATAAAGCAGCGTTTTTCACTCTAATTATACCAGATATATGTAACTCTCCGAATAATGACATTTATCTGACGCTTGGGAGTTTGGGGGAATGCATTGTACTCCTCACTGCAGTTCATTGGATATGTGAGTGTATTTCATTTGCTCTGCATGTAGCAAGAATTAGAATTACCTTGAAGTACCGATGGAAACTATATACCGGTGAGATTTTTTAGGTATGCAAATGTTAGCGTATGACATTAATACGCAACATGTGACTGTAAATCTACTGATCTGCCTAATTCTAGAGGTAATTTAAACAATACGACTTAATACATAATACACGTGTGCCGTCCGTTCCGTGCACTGGGGACCATCCATGTGGCTGGCGCAGATGGATGCAGACCCATTCAACTTGAATAGGTCCATGATCCGTCCGCAGCATTGTGCTTCCTTGGGGTTTTGTGCCTCCGTTCCAGATTCACTTGAATGGGTCCACATTCGTGATGTGGTACACAAAACAGCCAGTTCCCATGTATTGTGGACCTTCTGTTTGCGGGCTGTAATACGGGCAACAACGCCCATGTGCATGAGCCCTAAACCAATGAGTTAATGGATTTAGAATATACTTGGACAACGTGCAGTCTACTGATTATGTAAGATTAAGACTGAAGAGTATATACTTAAAGGGGTTATCATGGAAATAATATTGATGGCCTATCCTCAGGATAGGTCATGAGATCGACGGGGTCCGACACCCGGGATCCCTGACGATCAGTTGCTATAAGAGACCAGGCGCTCTGTGAGCACCGCAGCCTCTTCCTAGGCCAGGGATCAGCAACCTCCGGAACTCCAGCTATTCTCAAACTAAAACTCCCAGAATCCTCCTTTCACTTCTAGAATTGAGTAAGTGTGCATGTTGGGAGTTGTAGTTTCACAGCAGCTGGAGTGCTGAAGGTTGCTTATCCCTGTCCTGCAACTAATTGCAGCTGCAGCCCATTGGGGTTGAGCTGCAATACCAAGCACAGCCACCATATAGTGTAAAGCACTGTTCTTGGTAAGCTGCCGGGAGCCTGCTGCTCCAGGAATCGGACCCCCGCCTATGTGGTAATGGTGACCTATCTTGAGGATTGCTCATTATTAGCATTTCCTGGATAAGCCCTCTAACCAATCGTAGAGACAAGACTTTAAAAGGCTTTCCCATAAAAAAAAAAAATGTTCCAGTTTGCACCGGTCCTCTATGTGGCCTCCACTCCAGTCTCCATTCTTCCGATCCCACCACTGTTTACATACAGCTGACTATGGGCATGGTCACATGTATTGCTCAAGCCAATGACTGGCTTTGGTGGCCAGATCACCCCTGAAGCCAGTGAGACCATGCCCATAGCCAACCGAATGTAAACAGTGCCAGGACCGGAAGATGGAGAGATCGGATGCAGCGTGGAGCAGGTAAGTATGAATCTCCTGTTTCGGGGGCCATGCTGCAGGAACGTGTTAAAAAAAAAAACTAATTTCTACTGGAAAACTCCTTAAAATGGTAACATTTTAAGAAGTTGAACCCCTACAGTGGGTTGACCTTTTGTTTTTTTCATGTCGCCCTTGTAGGGGGATTCTATCTATTTTTGCAGTGTTACTGATATGGTGCTGATAAATTTAAAGGAACACTTACATAATTTTTATCACATATTAACTGCCTATATTGAGTATTCTATGTAATTTTTTAAAACTAAAAATGGATGGTTTTCTATATATAATTTTTTCTATAAGGCAAAAGAGAAATGGTGCTAGCACGGTGGCTCTTTGGTTAGGGCTCAGCCCTTGGGTTCGATTCACTATGAATTCCTCCGTCTGTGTGGGTTTTCTGTAGGTTTCCCAGTTTCCTCCCAGCATCCAAAAACATACTGACTGAAACATAAGTGACTTTCTGTAAAAGTGGCCCCAGTGTGTGTGTTTCAGGTGGGAACTAATGGCAGTCTCCATACACCACTATGGAATTTGATAATGCTTCATAAGCAAAAAGGAAATAAACAGTAAAATACCTGCTCAGTCAAATAAAGCTAAAATGTTTAAAAAGATAGTGTGTCCCTTAAAGTGTAACTGCCATTTATTTATTTTTTCTTCTAATGTGTTGGGACAGTGATAGGGAACATATTTTTAATACACTTTATTTAGAGAACTTGTGTGTTTATAATAATGTCCCTTAGCAGCGCTCTCTAAATGAGTGCTACTAAGGCATGTCCGTCTACACAGTGCAGAGCAATGCTCACTGTAAAGATGGCTAGGGTTAATTCTTTTTTCCTCCCTACTGAGTCCTATATATTTCTAGAAATTAACATCTGTACTATGCATATATATTTGCTCTGCCCTCCCACTATATTGACACTGATCAGCATGGCCAACACTGACAGTGAATAATTCTGTACACTGGCAAACTGAGTAACTAATCAGGTGTCGGGAGATGCAGGGTAGATCATGCAGTCAGAACTAGCTATTGAAAAGAGACAGGTAGTAGCTGATTTATAGTATATACTGTCCCTATAGCTTGTAAATCAGCTACTCTCTACAATGAAGGTCCAGATGGGTGTTACCAATTGGGGGGGGGGTTCAGGGACACACCTTCAACTGGTAACAACCATCTGGCTTTCATTGGAAATTGCACAGTCATAAGAACAGATGATCCAGAATGCAAGTAGTTTCTTATCCTGACAGGTCATTACAGGGGACACGTCCTCTTTAACCCTTATTGTACAAAGCTCTTTAGAAGAAGGGGTATAACTGGGTGTAGGGCCTATTTGGCCATAGACCTTACAGGTAAATTACCAGTCGGGGCGATGCCCAGAGGTCACCTGAGCCCCCCTCACAGCCGGCCAGTGGAAGTTTTTGGAAATGTGCTTTGTGGTGGACTGTGGTATTTGGCTCTGTTGGGTTGGTATAATGTTCCACAATATGGTATTGCTGGTCCTGCCTTTCCATCCATTTGGACCTGACTACAAAACAAGGGCCACTTTTAGTATTTTTTCCTCTTTAAGTTCCCAGTCCGCCCCTGATTAGGTGTTGCTGATGTTTACAGCATTGCCATGATGGAAGCCTGGTAAGATTTGGCTTCCTAATGATAAGGATAGTCCAAATCCTTCAAAGAGGCGCGTGGTTGGAACTGGCATACGGTTGTAATGAAGACTCGGGAAAGAGGGTAAACTGGCCGATTGAACGAGATTAAGGGGGACCCTTCATGTTTAAAAACTATTACATTTGTTATTATAATATACAAATATATTGCAGAAAAAAGCAGTGATTCAATCAGAATTATTTGCAATTATGATATTAACACAAACATTGTATGAACACTCACCAATGCACATGCTTCCTCTTCATTTGTGTTAGCCTATATTTAATAAGAGCGCCCCCTCCCCCCTCTCATATATACATATAATGTACGTGTGCAGGCAGCAGCCGGGGAGATCCGCACGCTCTTTCATCAGCCCTGTTTTCAAATTTGAATATGAAAAGCACATTGCAGTCAGAGTGTCACCTTAATGGCATTTGGCAGTCATTTGATTTATTAGGTTTTAGAGTAATAAAATAATAAAAAAAAAAGAAAACCTTTTAAATATTTCATCAAACTATGCTAATCGCGGTAATATTGCCAGCTGAAGGCTTGTACCTGTATGCATAACGACAGAAAAATGTGGTTGCCCTAGTAAAATTTCCATGAACCTAGTGAATAATGAAAGAACCTTATTGAAATATTCAGATTTGGGGGGTTTAGGTAACGCGTGTTAGGGTACAAGATGAAAGGAAATGTCTCATTTATAGGAGAGGAGAAGCCTGCACACATCAAATATTCAGTCAGCCTGACAGCTGTGAAAATTGTCGTTTTAAATGGCTCCTCCGTCTTAGTCCATATAATAAAAACATTTCCAAATAAATCATCTCAAAGCCGCCTTCTATTGTAATAGTCCAAATCTGCAAACTGTCACAGGCAGGATTGTATACGAGGCAAACAAGTTTGATTCGGAGCCGTTCGTTTTTATTAAATATCAGCTCACTTTTAATTAAATTTCCTGCGCAGACGTTTCTTCTGCTGTAAAATATCAGCGCCGGTTAGGAATGTTTACAAAGCAGTAACGAGAGTCCATTTTTACTTTAAAAGACCGTAAATCAGACTGCTACCTGTGTGATGTTTCTTGGGTGGGCTACGTGCTATGAAGAGATGGGCTTCTGTTAATTATGGGGAAGGGGCGGCTAGATATGATGGGCTATAACAGGGGTGCACAACCTGCGCATGCGGCCCTTGAACCATCTGGTGACAGACATGTATGTCTATGTCTTGTGGCTGCTCACCATGCATTTTTCATGTATTTTCCCTTTAGATGGAAATCCTGGAGGTGTAACCAGACATTTATAGTATATACTGTCAGTACAATGCGTCATAAATACAGTATTTCAGTCAGGGGTGCATTGGCCATAGACCTTACAGGGAAATTTCCCGGTGGGGCGGCCAATGGAGGTTTTTGGGGAAGTAGTTTGTGCTGCTGGCAGTATTTTGTGATGGAACTGTGGTATTTGGCTCTGTTGGGGAGGTATAATGTGTCACAGTATGGTATTGCTGGCCCTTCCTTCCATCAGTTTGGACCCAACTACAAAATGGGACCACTTTTAATATTTTTTCAGAGCCACTTTAAGTTCCCAGCCTGATTTCAGTTGGTAATACCCCTTTAACTTTTATTTTCGGCCCTTGGTATTCTTTCAGTCTGACAATGTGGCGTTCGACCAGAAAAGGTTGTGCACCCCTGGGCTATAAGAAGCAGGTACAGAGAAGAGAATATATAAAATCAAACAAAAAATCTCTGGTGGTCTAGGGTAGTGGAAGGGGTTAATGCCTGACTCCCGGTTGGTGTAGGGTAGAGGAAGGGTTCCTTCACTTTCCCAGGATCGTGCAGTCTATGGTGTGTGCATCGTCTGTCTCTGATTGAGTTGTGTGTTTCTTGCCTGAGCATCGGAGATCCATACTGCAGGACTAAAAGCAGAAAACACTTTTTAAATGGGTTGTCCGGGAGTTTAATATTGATGGTCTATCCTACAGAATAGGTCATCCATATCAGATTGGTGGAGGGAGGGGGATGGGCAACCCCAGGCACTTCTGTTGATCAGCTGTTTGAAGAGGCCACGGCACCGCAGCCTCTTCCTAGGCCATGTGATGTCACGTTCATCAGTCACATGACCTAGGTACGATTCAGTCCCCTTCAAGTGAATGAGGCTGGGCTTCAATACGAAGGACAGGCGATCCTAAGAATAGGTCAATACCAATATTTCCAGAAAAATCCTTTTAAGCAAAAAGGGAAAAAAAAAAGTTAAAAAAGGGATGATCGAACTTGTGTTTCAAGTTCAGCGTACAAGGTTCAGGTTATCTAAGAATTCCGTTATCGATTCCACTACTACGGATAGATTATGGTCCGTGGTAGCGGAATCCATAACAGAATTCTTAGATAACCCAAACCTTGTACAACACAAGTTCGCTCAACACTAAACAGGAGATTAGGAAGCAGTTCTCCAAAACTCTGTGGGTGGGTGCAGGTTCCCGATGGGATACATCCCAGCAAGACCTTCAAAAACCATCATGGCAGCCCCTCCAGAAAATGAAGCCAGCTTATGAAACGGCCAGTGATCAGTAGTTGTTGCTGGCCAGCTATACATTTGCTTTGAGGTAACACGTGGTTCAAATGAATGGTCATCCGGTATGGGCAGGCCGGGTCCATCAGATCAGGAGCAGCTGATGCTCAGTTGGTGCTGTGGATCATAGAAGGAGGTCCATGCATTTTTTTATTTTTATTTTTTTTGTTTTCCCAAAGTTTGTGGTATTCCACCTACCTCAGCTTCATTTATATATTTTCACAATTGGAGAATTTATTTGAGTAGTATTTCACTCAGTGCTCAAGGTCCTCCGTTATTTACATTTTTAGTGTGGATCTTTGAAAGGTACTTGGCAGCCCTCTGATCATTACACACCAGGAAAGGCTTCTGTGTTTAAAACTATAAACCCACAAAAAAGTACCCTTGACAGCATATCCATTTGCTCTGTAATTTTTCGAGCTTCTTGTGTAACCCGATATTCCCTGCAAATAAATGATCCTACGCTCAGATCCAGCCATACCATCTCTGTATATTACCTCAGGCTGAGGACAGCAGCGAGGAAGGCGCTGCAAGTTTCATCCACATTTTATGCCTGAGCTGAACATAATTCTACTAAAACATTCATGAAATTCGCCAGAAATTCTATATATTAGATACTTTGGAAGACAATTTTCATAAGACTCAAGGTTTGCCTCCACTTTAAAAGTGACAAATAGTTAAGGAGAAGATTATTCATACACAAATGTATTGGATAATCAATTAACCCAGTTTGGATGTCGGGAAGAAATCATCCGCTTCCACATGAGCTGCCGTAAATCAGATCTGTTCCATTTCATGAGGTCTTGCTTGCCAGATTTTGTGCATCTGTCTAGAACAATCAGCATTGAAAAAGTGTAGGTATTATGCTGTAAAATATCTACAAATCCAAGATCGCCTGCACAGTGCCGCTGCCAGTTAAAGGGATTTCCCCACAAAAGACAGTTACGGTATCTCCTATGTGGCTGGGAAATCCACCATTCACCAGGACTAGGATCCCAAGTTTCTCCTCACAACCCGACCTTAGCGGCGGTCTCCTATGTACCCTGTCCATTCATGGTCTGTTTGGCCAATGGAAACTGCCAGGCGTCAGCTCCATAGACTTTGAATTGTGAGGTCATGGAGGTCCCAGTGTTGGAGCCCCCCATGATCACGACACTATCACCTATCCTGAAGTGATAAATGTTGTTCAGAGGACAACTCCTTTAAAGGGAACCTGTCATCTCTGAAACATCCCCTGAACTAGAGTAAGCAGTGTATAGTGTAAGTGACGTGGAGTCCGGTTATGTAATTTTAATCTTCATACTCACTTCCATTCCGACGCTGTGCTCCCACAAACCTGCAGTAAAATGCACTCAGTGGACTCCGGTGCTCACTCACATAATGGAGAGGACTCAAAGAAGAGTCCTCTCAATGCATTTTACTGCCGGTTTGTGGGAGCACAGCGTCGGAATGGAAGTGAGTATGAAGATAAAACTTACATATTTGGATTCAGCATCACTTACACTATACACCGCTTACTCTAGTTCAGAGGGTGTTTCGGAGATGACAGGTTCCCTTTAAGCAATGATGTGAGTTTTAAAGGGTTTGTCCCATGAGAAACACTTACCCCTATCCACAGCATAAGTGACTGATTGGTGGGGGTCAGCCCATGAGATTATGAGAACGGGGGTCCTGTGTTCCCGTCCCCTTTTGAATGGAGCGGTGGTCATGTGCACTGCTGTTTGTCGCAGCAGCAGCATGCTCGAATGGCACTCGTGATCTGGGGGGCCTCGGTGGTGGACCTCCACCAATCAATCACCTATCTCCTATGCTGTGGATAAGTGATACGGGTTTAGGGATTTAACTCATTCGGCTCACAACTTTTTCACATTGTTAGCATCAGGAAAAAGATATAAGGGGAGATTTATCAAAACTGGTATAAAAGAAAACTAGTTTAGTTGCCCACAGCAACTTTCATTTTCCAAAGGAGCTCTGAAAAATGAAAGGTGGGATCTGATTGGTTTCTGTGGGCTACTAAGACAGTTTTCCTTTAGACCAGTTTTGGTAAATCTCCCCTATAGGGTTCCTAAAACACAGACCAATAGATTGAGAATTTTTTTTTTTTCAGGGGGAAAAGCAGTGTTGGTTTGTCTATTGTGTATATGATTAGTGCACAGAGGCACTAAGAAGCAGTGATGTTATATTGCACATGATTTGTGCCGAAATTATTGTAATATCATTGATGTAATTACTGCATTTAAAGGCCATCTGTCATCAGATTTGTACCTATGACACTGGCTGACCTGTTACATGTGCGCTTGGCAGCTGAAGACATCAGTGTTCATATGTGCCCGCATTGCTGAGAAAAATGAGGTTTTAATATATGCAAATTAGCCTCTAGGAGCCACTGGGGCGTTACCATTACACCTAGAGGCTCTGCTCTCTCTGCAACTGCTGTGACCTCTGCATTTTGATTGACAGGGCCAGGCAGCGTAAACGTGATCACACCTGGCCATGACTTCTGCTAAAGTCAATCAAAGTGCAGAGGGCGCGGTAGTTGCCAGGACCGCAGAACTTCTAGGTGTAATGGTAACGCCCCCATTACTCCTACAGGCTAATTTGCATATATTAAAATATCATTTTTCTCAGCAATGCGGGCATATATGAACATGGGACCAACACAGATGTCTTCAGCTGCCAAGTGCGCATGTAACAGGTCAGCCAGTGTCATAGGGACAAATCTGCTGACAGGTTCCCTTTAAGCACTTTGTAGTGGGTATGTATTGTTATTGCACATAAATTTGTATATGAGAATCGTCTTTGCTCCTGGCTACCTCTGTGGACTATAAAACTAATTTTGTTGTATGAATTTACAGCGACAAATAAAGGTCTTCTCTTAAGGACTTTTTACATAGAGAAAATTATTATTATATTATTATTAAAAAATCCAAAACTTTGAACCGAACACTTCTTCGAATGCTTAGCGTCACTCAACACTAATCGGCAATAATTTGATTGGATCTTTTATGATGACCAAAAAGTTATCATTTGGTGCGACGTAGAGGCATCAGCTAGTCATTAGCAGACAGGAGGAAAGACAAGTGATATTAGATATTAATGTACGTCTTTCGACCATTAAAACTCACTCCTCAATCAAACTCTTCGCGGGCAGTACAAATACAAGTATACTTACTAGAAGATACATTCAGCAGGAGAGTCTCTCTGCAGCTCTGCTCTTCACAACTTTCATGCCTCATAGTTAACGTGGTTTTACGGTGAGTGCAGAGTTTCTGGACAGATCCACTATAGAGGTATAGGTATGTATTCAACTTCTGTACTTGAAAGTAATGGAACATAGACCAATGATAAAAGCAGTTATCATTTTAGTAAATTAAATTCTTCAGCCTTGCAATACAGATATAAAATACAGGTGGAGACTTTACATTTTTCTTTTTTTTTTCTATTATTCTCTTAATAGTTGTCAGAGAGAATCCACATTGAGATCATTCCTTGGGTTTGGATGTCAATTCAGAAGCTGCACAGAATGAAACCATAAAGAGATTATTTGTGGAATATAAACTGTGCAATCTGCCAGCTGAAGAGACCCCAGTTTCCCTCCCAAAACCCACAAATGGGAAGAAGATCCACTACAATTACACCAGCGGTAATTTAAAGCAGTGTGTGACATGTGTTGCCTGCACCAGGGGCGGAGTGGAAACTTAAAGTGACCCTGGAAAAAAAAAAACAACTAAAAGTGGCCCCAATTTTGTAGGCAGGTCCAAATTAACAAAAGGCGGGGCAAAACAAGTAGGCGGGGTCAACAATACCATAGTGAAAAATACTATTCCAGCAGAACCTAGTGTAGCACAATATACACTGTCCCAAAAACTGCCCCTCTATGGTGGCCATCAATAACTCCCATCTTCTGGCCTCCTCCTCCAGTTGTCTATGGAGCAGAAGGTGCTGGCCACAACAGTTGAATTCAGGAGGGCATGTCTGGTCACTAGCCTGTGCCTGATTCTCACAGCGTTAATTACTGTTGAGAGCTCATTATGTAGCCTGTCAGTGGCAGAGAGAAGGACTTGGGTGGTCCCCTGGGGCATCGGCCCACCGGAAAATTTCCCTGTAGGGTCTATGGCCAATCAACCCCTGGCCTATACTAGGAACTGCCATGCCATAGAGTATATTATGTTAACAGGGGGATAAGGAAGCATTTACAATACAGTATATACTTGGGAAGCATAATGCAAGGCATGTGTTTATTTATTAGATTACCTTCAAGCAGCACTCCTGTGGATTTGTTTTAAAAATGGGTGTATTTTAAGGGGAATGTCTCATGCATTTAGTGCTTTTTTCATTAATTAGATTTAAGTCTATAATGTGTTTGCATTTTTAACTTCCCTGCGAGCTGCCATATTGGAGACATACTTATTTAACATATTTTCTTATGGGTATGTGTTTGTTTTGTGGCAGTGAAAACGAATGTATAATCTACTCTACAGAAAGTGGCATAGCAGAATCCCCCTTCCCTGGACACCAGAAGATGACAGGGGAGATGCACACAGAGCCTTATCTTGTGTGTACAGACAGTTTCCTTATCTTCCTTATCTAGACTTCCAGCAAAAATAAACCAGTTAAAAATTTGCCCACTAATGAAAATGAGATGACTCTGCTCATCTTGCCCAAGTCTATAAGGCAAAGCTGACAAGTGGGTTACAGAAAACAGAAGCATCCACCTATTGTCTATTCTAGTGGCTAGTGAAAGCTTGAATAATTTAAGATTTTTCCTTTTAAAATAATCCACATAAAGATTCTTTATTATCCATAGATTAAACTGAACCTCTGACTTTTAAGGTGTCTTGAATAAGTCCATGTTGTGTGTTAAACGTTTTTGTTTTACATCCCTACAGTGATTCATCTGGATAAGTCAAGTAATAAAGCAAATCGCGACTCAATAAAATCTGTACTACAGGATCCTAATTCCAGCAATGCAAGGTATCAGTCTGTTATACTAAATGCTACATAAAGTTACTTACTTGCACCTCTAGTAATACCACTCCCCCTGAATGTGGCAGAGGGAACCGTTCTGTGTCTGAGGCAACAGTACCAAGCTGTCCCTCTACCTGCTTAATCTCCCATCAGGAGATTTTTTTCCCCAAAAATGTTGCCACTCTTGACCATGGGCTGTTCTGTACTGAAGCTTACGCCCATTTAAAGGTGCTCTCCAACCCCCAAGCTAAAATCAATTAAGCCCCATCTAAAATACAAATAGGAAGCCACTCAACTGTTCAGTGGTGCTCTGTTCCAGCACTGAGGGTTCTGTCCCGGCTTCTGGTCCCCCTGTAGAGTTAGAGTGTGACTTCTCACCCTTGGTCATGTACACCATTCACTGGCCTCAGTGGTGACATGTCCCCGAGCACCTTGTCATAACTGAGTCTCCACGAAGCCAGACACAGACCATGGACAAGGGTGGCGCTGTTCCTGAAAAAAAACAGAGCCTTTTTTTTTCCTTGTCCTGGACAACTACTTTAATGTTTTCATCCATCTAGTTTCTTGGTTAGATGTCACATTGGGCATGGACCTGGGTAATGTTACTTATGCTAACCAGGGGCGTAGCTAAAGGCTCATGGGCCCTGGTGCATGAGTTCAGCGTGGGTTCCCCTTCCCTCAGTGCTTTGTGGCCAGGGGCAGGGAAGCACATAGCCTTCATGCTACCTGAGACAAACATTGAAACAGCGATGTCAAATTCCAAATTCTTGATCTAACCCCTTCCCCCCCCCAGCCAGAGGTGTAACTTGACCAGCATGCACTTTATATAATACCGGTGTCTTCTTATGCACCAGAAGGGTCTTTGGGCCCCTTCAGGCTTCTGGGCCCAGTAGTGACTGCTACCTCTGCACCCCCTAGAGCTACGTCCCTGATGCTAACTACTACAAATGCCACCACTAATAACAGTTGATCCATGGCTGTTTGACAGTAAGCATGCATGTAGTAATATTGTTTTTTTTGTCCCCTGTAAGGGGCAGCACAGTAATTGTGGCCACCACACACACAAGATTACGTTGTGTTGCTGCCTGCATCACAACTAATGAGTACGGTCATATTGTGACTCTCATGTTGACACGACAGTAATGCCAACTTGCAGTTCATCGTGCAACCCCAGTCACTTTTAGTAGTTGTGATGCATGCAGGGGAAGACTGGGAACTTAAAATGGCCCTGGAAACCTAAAAGTGGACCCATGTTGTAGGTGAGTCCAAATTGACGGAACAAGTAAGCAGGGACAACACAAGTCTAGGAATACTGTAGTGCAGCATAAAAAAACGCCCCTGCAGAACCAAATACCACACTGCAGCACAAAATACCACCATCCTCGCCGCAGTTTTCAAGTGTATAACTGTCCTAAACATGGCAATGCAATTGAATTTAGGAGGGAACCTGCGTCCACCAGCCAAGTGCATAAGAACCTGATGCTTCTACATTAGTAGTTGTTGAGAGCATCAGATCATTATGTACCTGGTCGGCAGCCATGTGAGGGACTTAGGGCATCAGACCACCGGAGAACTTCCCTGTAGGGTCTATGACTGGTCTGCCCCTGGATGCATGCAGTACTACACTATGACTGTGACACACAGCCAAAGATCAGAGTCGCAAAAAAAGGTGTCAAGATTTATCCAAATGCAACAGAAGTTAGAAGGTTTTCTCAGAGTAGACCTTTTTTGTTACTGCGCTCAGAAGAAGCCAAGATCCACTTTTAATATAATCAAATGAGGTTTATTCAGAACCTTAAACCAGTTATCTTTACAAGCAGATCATAGTTTGATCGGTGCTGCCAAGAAACATCAAAAATCCACCATGTCTTGCATTCTGATCCCAGAGCCAGCCCAAAATGGAGTTTGACTGTTACACAAACCACAAACTCAAAGCATTTTGTGCATTGCCCTGCAATTAAGCATTTTAACGGAGGAATAAAGCTTGGCCATGAAGTCTGGATGTTGAAATACAGCTTAAAGAACACATACATCTTTCTCAGTCTTAAAAGCCCTTCTTAAATTTCATAAGCTACCAAGGGTGTGTGTTTTCCACATTTTACAGAGGAAGCAGCGTTTTACTGTGGTTAGTTTTGATCCAGAGTCAGGTCATGGAAGGGTTTGTGGGACAGATTCTCTATTAATCACTTTGTCAAAAAAATAAATAAATAACACTTTTTTTATGATTTTGGGGACGGTAATAACCCCTTCATTGAGTAAAATAGTTTACTGTTTGGGAACTATGTAAAATGCTTTTCAACTGAGTGAAACATTTGTTTGGTTTTATAGGTTTTTGGAATGCGCCTAATTATAGCAGTTACATTGTTTCCAAAAAGGGTGCAAAGTTTTTCAGTAAAAAAAAAAAAAAACATGAAAAAATAGAGGATCGGATAGATCTCTCCAACTTGAAGTAACATGGCGGCACCATTAAAGGGGCTGTTTTTGATATTGGTGACCTGTCCTCAGGATAGGTCATCAATATCAGATCAATGGAGGTCTCACTCCTGGCAGCAGAGACTGTGATGCTCTGGTGAGACCCTCAGCCTCTTCCTAGGCCAGTGATGTCAAGTTCTTCGGTCATGTGGCCTAGGTGCAACTCAGTCCTATTAAAGTGAATGGGGCTGAGCTGCGATACCTTTAACTGGGCTTTCCTCTTTCTGTCCAGCCTAAGACACTGCGTCTTCTATGCTCTCTGGATGGCCTTCCTGGTACATGCTCTTCGTGTCCTGTTCAGGGTTTCCTGTGGATCCTTCTCCTGCGTTTTCTTACGGGACCTCATGGCCATCTTTAGAGTTGTCTGGTCTTTTGCCCTCCCCCATGGTACAGCTTCAGAACACCCCATGGTCTTCCCAGTGAGACGAGTGAGAGAATAGGATTTTTTGTGCTTACCTGTAAAATCCTTTTCTCGCTGAATTCATTAGGGGACACAGCACCCACCCAGTAAGTAAATTGATGGCTCTTTCTGTTGGGTCCCTACTGTTTGCCTACAGCTGACTTTAAGATGGAACGTGACAGTTTGTCATCACCTCCAAAGTCCAGGTGTACAAAAAGAAAAATGGAAGTTGATTCACCACAAAGTTTCCAGGACTTCAGCCTTCTTATGGGGGTACAAGGAGGGTTCCTGAATAGGCAACAGGTATTTGCAATGGATGCTTATGCGTTTCGGACAGTAGAGGTTTTATCTTTAATCATAGTATGTCTGTAAACGTCAACTGCAGATGCCGCTGAAGTTTTTTAGAATGTGTTTTTGGAATTTTTAATGAGTGCTGGTGGTCGATTATCTCTTCATTTGATCACCTCCTATGTGCCCATTCAGAGTGCCAGCAGAACGTACACGCTGTATAGTAAGTGAGAATTCTGCTTGGATGTGACCTTATATACAAAAATGCCATGTGGTCCCGCTTAGGAGTCAGGAGTACAAAACGAGAAACATTTTTTTGGCAGCATCCCAAACCTGAGTTCAGGAGGGAGCAGTCACAGGCTTGGTTTTTGTAGGGCATCTCAAAGACTTAGTAGCAAGACCTACATTCAGGTGTTAGCCATAAAAACTTCCCTTTTGTCTTCTGAATGATTTGGAGGCCTACGGTACATAGTTTGCATCAACGAATGGATGAAAATATAGTAATAGTAAAAGCAAAAAGTTAAAGTTCAGTTTAAAAAAATGTTCTAAAAACCAAAATAATTGTTTCAAGCATAAAAAGGGTGGAAGATATTGGGGCAATCACCAACCTTCTCCACCAACAGCGAGGTTTCAAAAAATCCATGAAGCGCAGAGCTCCCATATCAAGGTTTTCCATACTCATATATGCCTGCCTGCAGTATTTACTGTCCTCTCAGCTTTTCTTCTGTTACCCTTGGAGATCCACAAAAGAGTTTTGGCAAAAAAAAAAACCTCCCCAATTACTCAATATCTCGGAGCATAGCATCAAAACCTGCCAAACTCTTCTGGGCTTCTGTTCCTGTGTACATCTGAAATGACCTGTAATGGTGAACATTTTTCACTACATAAAGTGGATGACTTCCAGTAAATGTACTTGATTCGTTGAATGTAGAACAATATCTTCCATTTGCCAAGGTACATTTTTGATATAATCTGCTTTATTGTCTGTATGTATGATTCTTGCTCTCTGTCTTTCAGCATTAGATTCACGGTGGTTAGTGACCCGCCCGAAGATGAGCAGGACCTGGAGTGTGACGACATAGGCTTTAGTAGTGTCAGCCTGAGGGGTATATTACAGACGGGTCAAGATGTCCTCAACAGAGACCTTGAAAGTAGGTATCTTCTGCATATCTCCACCTGACCATCCAAGGTTAAAATCATGATAATATAAAAAAAATGCTATCAAATTTTAATGTAGGCAACATCCAAGTGAAGCTGACTAGCTGTGGTGCAATAGTAACCAGAGCTTAAGACATGTGGAAGTAATTTGCTTTCCACTTGAAGATAAAAATGCTTTAATGTTTGCCTAAGCTTCTCTTCCCAACTTTCTCATCAGTTTAAGTTTAATCTTCTGCTGGCTTCTGAAATTGAGTTTGACAACCCTTGTGCTCAGTTTCAGCGGATTCCTTTCCCGACTGATTATGGAGCTGTATAGCAGCACTGTAGTTCAGCGGGTTAAACAGACTTAACAAGCGAATGCTTATTTCTGTAGGTTAATGCCTGCTTGCTTCTAAACTGCCTGACATGGAGCATTCACCAAGATCACCTATGAATTTTTATTTCAAACTATGACTATTGAGGCATTTTGGTGTCTATTTTTGTATTTGTTTTTTTTTCCCAGACCCCACCATGCTTCGAGTTTGGCTTTATTTTCTGCCTTATTTTCCCATGGGAGTCTTGATTGAACTCAAGAAACACCAGAAACAAAAAATGTGTGTTACAAGTGTAACAAAACAGAAAAAGTCACCAAAAATTCTTGAAATTCATGGCATGAAATAAAGTGCAGAGGGGGCCTAAGTAAAATCCTTAGGGCGCATAGGTCACTTGTAATAGTATATGATAAGCATATATACATATTAGTGTTGAGCGAGCATGCTCGGCCGAACTCACTGTTCAGCCAAGCATGCCTACGCTCGGGTCCGCTCGGTGTTCGGTCGAACACCGAGTGTACTCAAGCGCAATGCTCGAGTCTCTTCCCCGCACTGTAATGTTGATTTGTACGCTAATGCGTACAGATTCAGTTAATTAGCATACTTTTACGAGTGAAAGGAGTAAAAGAGGAGAAGTCGCGATTCTGACCTTTTTCTATTAACCAGACACCCTCCCCTCTTCCGAGCGGGGGGTGCCTGGTTTAGTCCCATTGACTAACATTATGCTCGGGTGCTCAGCCGAGCACTCGAGCAACCCCTAGTGCTCGGCCAGAGCACCCGAGCATACGAGCACAGAGGTGCTCGCTCAACACTAATATATATAGTACAGAAATTCACTCAAAAGAGGCCCTGAATGTTCTGGAACTACTTTCTCTAGGGCGAAGCAATCTGAACAAAACAATGTGCTCCTCAGTATATGGAGCTTTGAACAAGTTGGGCGATGAGTTAGGTGCCGGACAGACTTCGCAACGCTTAACCTCCACTTGAGACTTGTCACATATCGGCAAGGAGCATGCCAGAAATTGACCTTTTTAAGGCAACAGGGTAATTTAAAGGTGCTTTGGCCACAACGGTTGCCGGATCTGACCCAACCAGATGACTTCTTTTGAGGTATGCTCAAAGGAAAAGTCTATTGGAACAAGCTTTGATCCGTGGAAGATTTGAGGGAAAACATCCAACATGAAATTGTTGCAATACCCCCTGATATGCTTGCCGATATGTTTAGGAACGTGGAATGCCGCGTCAAAATTTGTCTGAGATCACATACGTCAAGGTATGTAGAATTTTTTTTTTTGTTCATATTGCTTTATCCTAACGGGAGTTCCAAAAGAATATTCGATGCCTCTTTCGAATGAATTTCCTTATGTATATATAGTAAAGGCACAAAGCACTTTTCATGCTCTCCCAACCCATCTGTCTTTCATATCTACACAATAAACAAGCGGACATCACACAGCTTATTTGGAAAGTGTTCCATGATGGAATCCATAACAGCAGGTACAGGGGAACATGCCTAGCTATGAGGGTTACTTTATACAAGCCACTTTTTTATTATTGATAATCGGCGTAATCATCGATAATGCATGTTTGGATGACACTCTGGTTTTCGTATGAAGGTCCATTATGGATAACTGGCCTCATGTGCCTTAAGAGCCTCCAGCAAGATTGTGGTTTTGTTAACTAAATATATATGTATTTTTTTTTCTTTTCCTGATCCAGTTTATGATTCAGTGTCTGGAGAGAATATAATTGGTAAGATGACCGTGACGGTGGAAGCCGCAGAGGCGCTTCGCTCATTGATGCAGGATTAAAAAGACAGCTATGTATGGAAAAAAGGGATTGCAGAACTTGGTTGCTTCCTCCAGATTTGTTCCAGTTTTGATCCTAAAAACCGGCTTTTAATATGTTGATGATAAAGTGAATTTAATAGAGAAACCCAGGCCGCATATCACTTACCCCAACCCACGTTTTTCACTTTAATAATCACATTCTTGTTGTTTTCAATCAAGCGCAAAGTCACATAAATATTTAACAGTTGCTAAAAGAGGTTCTCTGCATGAAATACTTGGCAAATGTTTTTATTGCAAGAATGTGTGCGAAAATGCTAACATTTGGTGTTATGTCGAAAATTATACATTTTCACCCTATTTTACCTGGCAGAACAATATAGGTTTGAACTGTCTGCAAAGGAAAATAAAAATCAAGGGAATTTTTTTATTTGCATTGGTTTATGGTGTCCTTTTGATATCATTATATTATGATGTATGTACAGATTTTATATACAGTATATTTGACCAGTTCCCTTAATTTGCATATTTATGATTAAATATCTAAATTTTCTACTAAATACGTGCTGAGTGTTTTTTTTATAATGAATTTTGGCATGAATTATATTCATGCAGGTTTCCAACTCTACCTAACCTCATTAGTGCTTGTTTATATGGCTATATTGACATACATGTCTACAAGTTAGCTATGCTGCAATATGGATGTTAGATCTGCACCATGTTTTTTAATTTTTGTCAAAACCACCATTTTTTGATCATGAAAAAAAAATTGGACATTATTAGGTTACCATGGACTGAACATAGATGGCGTCTGTGTGTTCCCCTTTTTTTCACAGACCAGTTGACTTGAATGGGCAAGTGAAAACTCCTAACATAACACATATCAATACACCTTGTGGAAATATAAAAAAAAAAGCATCTTTATTAGTAAAGATTAGTAAACATTAGATAAAATCACAATACTTGTAATATTGGACACACACTCACAGGACTTTTCAGTTACGTTTATACACCTTATCTGACTGTTTTTTTTCAGTATTTTTGAATACGCAAGTCTAGCGCAAGAATCGGCACACCGAATTTAAAGAGAATGCACTGTACAAGTGCAGCCTTCCTTCATTCACCGCTATAGGATTTTATAAAATACTGAAATGCTCGCTATTTCCGGTAGTCCCATAGCAGGTGGTCGTGTACGTGCAGTGCACTCTCTTTCACTTTGGAATGCCCCTTTTTGCTGATTGGTGCAGATCCCACTTTTGGGACATGCACCTATTTGACTTTAATGGCATATACTAGCAATATACGCAAGACAATGGACCAGCACAAGTAATATCACTTAGGGTGCTGCCCACCTCCCCAAACGAAGTCTGAGTAGAATGAAAAAAGAAGGGACATGGGTGGAGGTATAAAACAGAAGATATCCTTAATAGGTATCAAAATAATACACTTTATAATACAAAATCTATAATCAAGCAGACAATTGAAAACATTTATAAACAAAAACCGTGTAAACCACACACAAAAAGCAGTGCTGTGACAGGTACAACCCTTATAACCAGTAACCCACAAAAATAAGTCAGTACCGTAACAGGCTGCTACAAAAGACAATAATTGCAAATATTAAAAGATAAAGTGCCACATAAAGAAGTAAATCACCCAGCATGATCTAAATACATGAAAAAAATTTAATGAATTGAAAGGTGTCTTAAAAAAATAACAGGAATATAGCTAAATAATAAGATACAGACATCTGAGTAGTGTCACCTGGCATACAATACTCATGTGGATTTTTTTGTCTCCCTAATGATAAAGAGCACCCTAAAGAGTACCCCACGAGGCAAGTCAACCAAGTAGACAAGGCTCTCTTGAGACCTTCTGGGTTTCTTGTCCTTCTAGAAAGAAAACTAGCTTGTATGTTTCATTGAGAGAGATGTAAGCTTTGTACTCGCTTTCAGTTGAAGGTTACTTTGGAGGTGTCTTTGTCCAAAGTTGAACCAAAATAGTGAAATAACATTGCTGAAGGTGTTGTCTGTCTTTGGAATATGGATTATGTATACTCAGGTGAAAAAGAAGGAACGGAGATCTCCCATTGAAGTGAGACATCAGCAGCTAAAGTTATACTTACTTGCTGCTTCACAGCAAGTAGGTAAACAGTAGAACACAGCAGCTATGAGCTCTGCATTATTTTTGGATTAGCAGAGATGCTTTCCTGCCTTTTAACCCTTTCTTCCCCGGAGGTTTTTTGTTTTTGTTTTTCTGTTTTCGTTTTGCGCTCCCTGCCTTCACACAGCCATAACTTTTTTATTTTTCTGTTCACATAGCTGTATGAGGGCTTGTTTTTTGTGGGACAAGTTGTACTTTCCATAGCCACCATTTAATATTGCATATGATGTAGTGGCAAGCGGGAAGTAAATTCCAAATTGGGTGAAATTTTAAAAAACCGCTAAGTTTTACGTGTTTTTTATTTACGGCGTTCGATGTTCATTAAAACTGACCAGTTACTTTCATTCTACTAGTCAGTACAAATTCGGCGATATCTAATATGTATAGTTTTTCTTGCGTTTTGATAGTGATAAAATAATTATAAAGTTGGAATTTTTTAAATTTTTTGTCAGATTTTGACCCCTATAACTTTTGTGTATTTATGTGTACGAAGCTGTATGGGGGCGATCTGAATTTTTATTGATACCATTCTGGGGTGTGTATGACTTTTTGATCGCTTATTATTTCAATGGCGAATCGGCCATTTTGACGATTTTTTCCGCTTCGCTGTTTTCCGTATGGGAAAGAAATTTTAATATTTTTATAATATGGGCGTTTTCGCACATGGCTATACCAATGATGTGTATTTTTTTTAATTTTTTTTATACTTTTATTTTTATTTTTGGGGAAAGGGGGGTGATTTGAACTTTTACGTTTTTTTTATTTTATTTTTTTTAAACTTTAATTTTTTTTACACTTTTTTTATAGTTCCCATAGGGAACTATAAAAAGCAATCATTTGATTGCTTATATCATAGACTCCAATGCATTAGCATTGGAGTCCATGAGGATTTTAGTGCTTTCCTATGGAGCCCTATTACACAGAAGGGCTCCATAGGAAAGCCTATGCAGCAGCCTCCTGTCATTCAGTATGACAGGGGCTGCTGCAGGGATGCTCCGGCTCCTCCAATTGCCGCACGGGGGAGACGGATCAACACTGGAAGCACGCGCTTCCAGTGTTTGCCGCCTTTGGATGCCGTGGTCAGGACTTACCGCGGCACCCGAGGGGTTAAATGTCCGCGATCGGCATTACTGCCAGTCGCGGACATAAGCCGCAGGTGACTGCTGTATGAATCAGTAGTTCACCCGCGGACATGACGCCCGCTCTCCTCAGGAGCAGGCGCCATGTTTAAAGACCCGACCAGTGCCGTACTAGTACGGTGCTGGTTGGGAAGGGGTTAAACAGGCTTATGTAGCAAAGCTAGAAAAATAGCTAAGCCAGCCTCTCATCTGCAACTATTTCTTTCAGGACAAAAGCCCTTAATCACAGAAAAGCAGATGAGAACAACATTTCTAGTTACAAGGCCTTATGGAGAACCTCTGGGTGGGTACTATTGGAATTATGGAGACAGTTGATACACATGACACTCAACGCATAATGAGAAAGAGTACCACTTAGCCAACACATATATTTTCTTGAGAACCAGTTCACTCATCCTTACCTTTAACATTTCATCCCCGCTCTGCCAAGTACTGTTTTTGCCCAAATTAAGTTGGTTCCATGAGAATAAATTTGGAAAAAAATAATGTATTTGGTAAAAATATATAGGAAAGGATATGCAGACTTAAGGTGCCTATGTACGTTCAATAGCTGTTGGCCTCACCAGGAAAGGGATGGTAGCTCCCCATATGCAATAGTTTGTTGGCTGACCCTGCTGAAAATGGTTAGTTCAGGCGACAATATTCTATTTTGTTCAGGGAACTTTCGACCTTGTTCAGTATTAGTGCTTATGGCAACCAGTCAGACTCCATTTCTAAGTATTCAGAAGGCTGTTTGGAAATGAAGGAAGAAATCTCTGTACTCGGCTTATCCACTTTTCCATTCCACTAGTATAAATGGCCCCAATAGTTTACACATTTTATTATTCAATTATTTTCAATTATTGTTCTTTTATAAACATTTTTCATTTTTATGAAACTATCTATAAATTTTAAAAAAAAAGTCTATATACACAATTTTGATTTTTGGATTTTCATAGCATTTTTGGGATCTTTTTTTTTTTTTTTTCTTCATTCAAAAGACGTATTCTGGTTATGGTTTTTTTTCTGTCTTTTTTTCCATAGATTTCTTTATAGGACAGGGGGTCAGCAACCTTCGGTGCTCCAGTTGTTTTGAGACTACAGCTCCCAGCATGCACACTTTCTCAGCTGTTCTCAGAACTCCCATAGACGTCAATGGAGATGTAGATTCACAGCAGCTAGTGTCGGAGGTTGCTGCTATAGGATTTAAAAAAATAACTTGTACAAAATGTCATAGTAATTAAAAACATAACTAAAAACACTTGAAAAAAATATGTAAAGCTCTCCATATGTATTTTTTTTACATGCGATTTACAATGCTGGAAGAAAAAGTGTGTGTGAATGAGATCTTACGTTGAGAAAAATGCAGCTCTAGAAATCTGGCAAAGATCCGCTAAACTGTTTATGATGCTTAGGCCCCATTCACACGTCCGTTTAAAACATCCGCAATCTATCCGCATCCGTTCCGCAATTGCGGAAGTTTTTTCAATGGGTCCTGATAATCTGCGGACATTGCACCGTATGTTGTCCGCATCTGTTAATCTGTTCCGTTCCGTTTTGCGGATCCGCAAACAGAAATCCTCCTGTCCTACTTTTCCTCCTGTTTTGCGGTCCGTAGCCCAATGAAAGTCTATGGATCCGCAAAAAATGCGGAAGACATGCGGAAAGGCATCCGCATGTCATCCGTATTTGCGGATTCCGTTCCAGGAGGGGTGAAAAAAAAGATGTTATTCATCCTTCTGTTTCTTTGCGGATCCGCAAAAAACGGATGACATATGGATACATCCTTTCCGTTTTTTACGGAAAAATGGAACGGATATCCTGGAAAAACTGAGTTTTTTTTGCGGAACAACGGATCCGCAAAAAACTGACCGTTTTCCAGGATGTGCAACAATACGAACGTGTGAATGGGGCCTTAGGCTACTTTCACACTTACGTTTGCAGGATCCGTTTGTGAGATCCGCCCCAGGCTCTCATAAACGGTCCTGAACTGATCAGTTTTGTCCTAATGCATTCTGAATGGAAAAGGATCCGTTCAGAATGCATCAGTTTTGCTTCAGTTCAGTCTCCATTCCGTTTTGGAGGCGGACACTAAAACGCTGCTTGCTTCGTGGATGCAAATGGAAAATGGATCAGTCATGACTCACAATGTAAGTCAATGGGGACGGATCCGTTTTGTCTGACACAATACAAAAAGGATCCGTCCCCCACTGACTTTCAATGGAGTTCATGACGGATCCGTCTTTGCTATGTAAAAGATAATACAACCGGATCCGTTCAGAACGGATGCAGACGGTTGTATTATCATGAGGAATCTGTTTGTGACAGCCTGGACGGATTCACCCAATTGAGCGTGAAGAGGCCACCACAGCCTTCTTGATTCAAGATCCTCTCACGGTGAGTGATGATGTCATCACACTGGCTGGCATGGTGATGTCATACATAACTGCACATAGGATCTTCAATCAGGATGGCCACGTCGGCCTCTTCACACTCAAATGGATGAGGTGAGTATGTTTTTTTTTACGCCATTTCAGGGAAAACGGATTAGTTACCACAAAACACGAGGAAATTCGGCTTCACGGCAAATAAAATTTTCCCTGAACTTCAGATAGAAGTTCGCTTTGGATACTTGAATTCGCTCAACCCTAATGATGACCCATCCAGAGGATAGGATATCAGTTAAAAATTCTCGGGAAACCCCTTTAAGAATCTGAACAGATTATGGCACAAAACATTTTTCATTCTACACCCTTGTTACATCCACAGCGATTTCTTTACACATTTTTCAATTTCGCATTTTTTTTTCCGTTCCTGTTATAATCTCTCCTGAAAACGAAGCAGGTTTTTCATGCATTTGTATTCACTCATAAGCATATGTAAAGTATTCAGGGAGATAAGTCATTTATTAAAATCAACCTAATTTGCCATGATATATTAAATCTCTGCTTGAGTGGCCACAAACCATTTCATTTAGAGAATTAGTAGCTTGCCTCATTGTGCGATTTAAGCAGTGGAAAATGAGTTCTTTGCTCGTGTTTGTGAACATCCAAAGCCGACTAATGGCATAAAGATGGAATTCATTACAGTTCAGTAGTGACAGCAAGTTGCTTTAAGGATGAATAGCGTGTATGAATTTCAGTTATTCACACAGTGGAAAAAAGGCCATGCTGCCATCAGCCTAAATGCTCTTATATGGCGCTTATCACAAATTAAGTCAACCCCGGTAAAATGAATCGGGCGCTTGATTAACAGTTTTGATATGCTGATAGATTGCTCAGATACACATGCCAATGAGGAGCATCCACTACACATTGAATACATTGCAGAGATTAGACATGTTTTAATTACGGGGCACATTTACCATTATGACATTAACATTGGCTCACCCATGAAATAACGGAGAAATCTACTTTGAAGGAAAATTATACTTCGCAACGGCATATTTTAAAGCACTGTGTAGACTGAAGGGTTTTTTCTTAGCGAAAATCACTATATGAAAGTCACGGATTAATAGAAGGCGTTCTTCTGTCTATTCTCATCTCTTAAGGATATTGTCAAGAACTTAAAGGGGTTATCCAACCCCTATAATGTCCCCCCCACTAATGCTTGGACCCCTCCTATAGGTTATACTTACCCAGCTCTCCCGCACTTGCGTGGCTCCTGGTCCCCACACGGCTGCCGCTGCATATCTCTGTTGTGCAGATCAAAACGTACAGGGGGGAAGCAATCAATAGCAGGCCGGGACAGGTACGAGCCTCTCTAGCGTCACCATAGGGCATAAGGAGTAACACAGGTCCAAGGGGGTGGGGTAGGTATAACCTATATGACGGGGAGGGGGGGGGCATTATAGACGTTGGATAACCCCTTTAAGGTTATTTCATCAATATCTGAGCTTTGAGAGTCCAAGACCCAGCACCCCTACCAACAGAGACGTATTGGCCATAGACCTTACAGGGAAATTTCCCCGTGGGCCGATGACCAGGGGGCTGCCTAGGCCCTCCTCACTGCTGGCCATTGGAAGTTTTTGGGGATGTATTTTGTGCTGCTGGCAGTATTTTGTGATGGACTGTGGTATTTGGCTCTGTTGAGGTGGTATAATGTGCCACAATGTGGTATTGCTGACCCTGCCTTCCATAATTTTGGACCTGACTACAAAATGGGGCCACTTTTAGTATTTTTTCCTGGCCCACTTTAAGTTCTCAGTCAGCTCCTGCCTGCCAATCAGCTGTCTAGTTGTATCTCCTGTTCCACATAGGCTATAAACACAATAGACTGGAGGGGACCCATTGGTTCTGTGGGAGAATTTTCTAGGCACGCTCTGCCTGTTTAGAGGTCAGGAGGGAGTAGTTAAGCTGTGATATCACCTACTATGATTGGGGGATCCTGTCTTATCGATACAGAAGTGATATTTGTCATTGTAATTTTGGCCTCTGGTGATGATAATGACTACTGAAAAGTTACCTGTACAGGACAGGAAATCATGACCTATTATTAGACCTAGTGACCAGTGTGAAAATTGTAGGACTACATACACTAATTAAAAATGTACTGATATGGAAATTTTAAAAAAAAAATCTACAGAAATTTAACATAAAAACTTGATTTAAACAATAGGTCATTTTCTGATGACTCGCTTCTTTTAATGTATTACATCAGATTTATACAGCTATTGCCGCTCATCAGAGGAAGTGAAGGCTAGATTTACATGCAGCAATCATCTCTGGGCAGCAGTTCGCTGTTTACGCAGTACCAAATGCTGCCGAGAAACAATCCTTTTGGTACCTGAATCCACAGTGCTTTCTCCTAAAGGCCCTTGCACACGACCGTATGCACTCCAAGACATACGGCCCGTGAGCGGGCCATATGTCCCGGAGCCGTGTTGATTACAATTAGAGATGAGTGAATCTATTCGCCGATTCGTTGATTTGTATCGAATCTTGGAAATTTTTAGCTGCAAAGCGAATCTGAATATTAGCTGATTCGCTTCGGCTTTGTACGCATTCGCTACGTAGTTTGTCCTATAAATTATACCTATTGCTACGTATAAGTTACTGTTGCGTACAAATTCAATTCATTAGTGAAATTTTACTATTAGTTCGTTTATCATGTGCAAAAGCCCGGGAAGAAAGCGGTCACCTGACCTAGTGGGCAGGGCTTGCTCTGATTGGCTCAGGCTCGTTAAGCCAGTGATGCATCACTTCTGCTGCGACTGCTGAGATGAGCAGAAGCACTGTGTGTGAAGTTCTGAGACCTGCTTTTGAAAATTGGGGTGTAATTGCTCTGGGAATCCATATTACACATATCAGGGATACTGCAGGGCCAGTTCAGGGCTAGTAATTAATCAGGCAGGGAGAGAGAGACAGGGACAAAGACCAGCTGCAGGGCCACAGAGTGAATTGAAAAATGTCTGGAATGGATAAGTAAAAGGGGTCCAGTTCCAGCCAGACCTCGAGCTCAAAAAAAAAAGGAGAAGGTGGCACAGGGCTGAAGTGCCAAAGGACCTGTAGGCGGAGCATCTACTAGTAGTATTTGCAATACTTGGCCGTTGTTCCCACCGGGCTAACCCACAAGGCGCAAAATTGTAGTGGAGGAGAAAATGGATGAGGTAGTGGAGTGGATGGCACGCTCATCTCGGTCTCAACCGGATGATCTGTTGTCATCTGCTGATACAGTATCCATATGTAGCCAGGGGTCAGACTCAGAGCATTCCTCCTGCTCCACCATTCCACTCCAGCAAAGCCCGTCATTTTCGTACGCACTTTGTACACTTATGCGTACGTGTTCAAAGAGGTTGCGTACCTTTTTACCTGAACGTTCGTTATTAGTGCGCTAATGTTCGCTAAAAGCCATATAATTATGTATATTTTGTACGCAAATTCAATGAATCTATTTGTCGAATATACGAATCTTAGGAAAAGTTCGGCGAATAGAATTTTGCATGATTCGCTCATCTCTAATTACAATGATGCTGTGCACGTCGGGCCGCTCGAGGGGGAATATTGTCCTGTTCTCATAAGATCATATGAGTACAGGACAATAGTCCCTCGGGCGGCCTGACATGCACAGCATCGTTGTCATCTATGATGCTGTGCGCTCCCGTGCACACGATCAATGCCGCTCCGGGACATATGGCCCGCTCACGAACCGTATGTCTCGGAGCGCATACGGTCGTGTACAAGGGCCTTGATGAATATGCCTCAGCTCATTCAACAGTTCATCAGGTTAAGGTCCCTTCAGACGGGACAATTCAGCAGGTGATTGTTGGGAAGGAAGTGTTCCTTCCCAGCAATAACTTGCTTGTCAGAGGAGGAGACTGTTGCATTTACATGCACCAATTGTCTCCACATTATAGGGAGGAGTCATTGCTAATGCCATCCCTTGTCCCCATACAGTGTCATTGTTTCCTAGTACCATAGCTGTTTAGACAGCACGATCTGCTGCCGGCAAAAAAAAAAATTTAGGTACCTGCACAAACGATCCAATTACCCGGCGAACAAACGTTTCGCCCGTTCATCAGCAGCACCTTTGCATCGCCAGATAATCACCAATGAGAGTTCTTATGATATCATGGTTATTAAACCAGTTATTGGTACATTTGACAGTGTGGGCAGGTACCATGTCCTGCTGGAAAATGAAATCAGCATTGCCATAAAGCTTGTCACCAGAGGGAGGCATTAAGTGCTCTAAAATTTCCTGGTAGACTGCTGAGCTGATTTTGGACTTGATATAATACAATGGTCCAACACTAGCAGATGGCTCTCCAAACCATCACTGACTGTGGAAACTTCACACTGGACCTCAAGCAACTTGGATTGTGTCTCCACTCTTCCTCTAGATTCTAGGACCTTGATTTCCAAATGCAAAATTTACATCTGAAAAGAGGACTTTGGACCACTGAGCATCAGTCCAGTCCTTTTTCTCCTTAGCCCAGGTAAGCCACTTTTGGGAGTTACGAGTCTCTACATGGTGACTCAGCTGATCCCATATGTTTTCAATGGCATTCAGGTCTGGAGAAAGTGCAGGCCACTCCATTTGAGGTACAGTCTCCAGCAGCCGTTCCCTAATGATGCAACCTCGATGAGCTGGCGCATTGTCGTTCATGAAGGTGAAACTAGGCCTGTGTTGTTCATGCAGAGGCAGAATACATACAAAGCGCTCTCCTTGACATCTCCAACATTGTTAGCGGCCATCATTTCTGCTCTGCATGAATCGACTTTCATCAGTGAACAGCACTAAGGCCCACTGGTCCCTCGTCCAGTGTAGATACTCTCTGGCCCATGCAAGAGGATGACGTCTGCGGTCAGGTACCCTTGCAGGTCGTCTAGCATGCAGACCACTCAGATGTAAATGGTTTCGAATGATCTGACGTGACACGTAGATGCCTCTCACCTCCTTTAAATGTGCCTGGAGTTGTGCTGCATTCATCATCCAGTTCCGCAGGGCATTTTTCACAATGAAGCTGTCATCACTGTGGGATGTGGCCAAAGGACGTCCACGTCTATGCCTTTCTGTGACTCTTCCAGTCTCTTTATTTCTGCTACAACCTGCTGATGACTTTTGTGACACTAAGCTCTTTGCCAACTTCCATTTGAGAACATTCTGCTTGAAGCCTTGCAATGGCGAGGTACTGTTGATCAATTGTTAGGTGTTGTCATGGTCTCATGATGTCAAAATGTGAACAGCATGATGAGGAGGACTGTATAAATACCAATTCTAATTGAACCAGGAAATGTATTGGGCGATTCATGGATCAAACACCTGTTGTGAATTTTGCCATTATGCTCCTTGTTAGAGAACAGCAAGTTGGCTGAGGGGTAGTGATTTCAGCATAGGTTTATGGTGATTGCTCTCATACCGGAGTAATGTGTTCTTGTCAGTAGCTTTCACATATAAGTCAGTGTTCAAATGCTCCCCTACCACCTTCACCAACACATCCAGAAATTGAATCTCTTGATTTGAAAAAAAACAAGGTAAACCACCATAAACCTATGCTGAAATCACTATCCCTCAGCCAACTCCTTAGGGTTAGGAGGGTGGTTAAAAGTGAACAAGTTGTACAGGATAGACTTACAGAGATGGGCCTGAAATTCAGACGGAGGGGTTATCCACGAAGACTAGTGGACACGGATATTAGTAGAGTTACATCTCTACCCAGGGATTCCCTCCTAAAAGCCGATACTCAGATTAGGAACAAACCTAATCGTATTCTTTTCATCTCGAGCTACACTTCTGGCAGTCCCAGGATTGGTCAGATCATCAGAAAACACTGGCACCTGGTACCTCCTCTGATGTCATATCGCCATACCAAGAACTTAAAGGACCGATTGGTACAGTCGGATATAGTTACCTCTAAAAAGACCTTCAGCTCTTATTTTGGCTCTACTAGAAAGGGATGCTACCCGTGCCATAACTGTGTTAATTGCCCTCAAATGCTAAAAGGCCCCAACTTTGTACATCCGCAAACAGGCAATACATATACAATTAAACACTATTTAACCTGTGACTCCACACATGTAACATAGTAACGTAGTTTATATGGCCGAAAAAAAGACATCTGTCCATCCAGTTCGACCTGTTTTCCTACAAGTTGATCCAGAGGAAGGCAAAAAACCCCTGTGCGGTAGAAGCCAATTTTCCTTACTTTAGGGGAAAAAATTCCTTCCCGACTCCAATCAGGCAATCAGAATTACTCCCTGGATCAACAACAATATCTAGTAACTATAACCTGTAATATTATTACCCTCCAGAAATACATCCAGGCCCCTCTTGAACTCTTTTAGTGAACTTACCATCACCACCTTCTCAGGCAGATAGTTCCATAGTCTCACTGCTCTTACCGTAAAGAATACTCTTCTATTTTTGTGAACAAACCTTCTTTCCTCCAGGCGCAGAGGATGTCCCTCATCATGGTCACTGTCCTTGGGATAAAGAGATCATGGGAGAGATCTCTGTACTGATCCCTGATATATTTATACATAGTTATTAAATCTCCCATTCCAGCTATGACTTTAGTTGCCCTCCTCTGAACCCTCTCCAGCTCTGCTATGTCTGCCTTGTTCACAGGAGCCCAGAACTGTACACTGTAGTGTATCTTCTTGAATGTCCATGCCATCTCCTCTATGTTGGTGAGACTACATGGGATGTCAAGACCCGTCTCAACCATCATAGATACACGATCAGGGAAAAACGATTGGATTTGCCTGTTTCAAAGCATTTTACAGAGGCCAAGCACAATGAGAGGGACTTGTGTTTCCAGATTATAGACCAAATTCAAATGCCCAGACGGGATGGAGACAGAGTATCTCTACTTAATAAGAAAGAGCTCTTTTGGATTTTTCATTTGAACACATGAAAACCTGGGGGTTTAAATGTAAAATTTAGGGTCACCTAGCTACACCTGTATGCTATTTCTGTTCCTTGATCCTCTGTTGTATAGGTAAAAGCAGTGACTATTATTTGCTATGTTTCTCCTGATATTACTGATATATTAATTTGTGGTCTCCCCTTTTTTTTTTATCCAGGAGCCTTTTTTGTACGTGATTTTTTGGCGCTACCCAACAGGACATCCTATGGCATCTCAGAACAGCATCTCACTTATAATTTAATACTTTGTGGATCCATGTGTATTGTGTATCCATGTGTATAGACAATTGCCTTCAGATGACCCCAAAGATAAAAGTCTAAGGGGGTCAGATTGGGAGACCTTGGGGGCCATTCAACTGGCCCACGATGACCAATCCACTTTCCAGGAAACTGTTCATCTAGGAATGCTTGGACCTGACACCCATAATGTGGTGGTGCACCATCTTGCTGGAAAAACTCAGGGAATGTGCCAGCTTCAGTGCATAAAGAGGGAAACACATCATCATGTAGCAGTTGAATGGCTTCATCTTTGGGGTCATCTGAAGGCATTGTCTATGCTGTGAAGATACGAGATGTGCAGCACCTGAAACTACGGATACTGGAAGCCCGTGCTAGCATTTCTTCTGTGGTGTTGCTATCAGCGTGTGAAGAGTCGGAGAAGAGGGTTGCGTTGACAATCCAACACAATGGGCAGCACTTTGAACACGTTTTATAAGTGGTCAGAAACTTGTAAATAACGCATGAAAGAATAAAGTAAAACCAAGCACACCATTGTTTTTCTTGTGAAATTCTCAATAGGTTTGATGTGTCACATGACCCTCTTCCCATTGAAAAAACTAAAGTTGGATCCAAAATGGCCGACTTCAAAATGGCCGCCATGGTCACCACCCATTTTGAAAAGTTTCCCCCCTCCCATATACTAATGTGCCACAAACAGGAAGTTAATATCACCAACCATTCCCATTTTATTTAGGTGTATCCATATAAATGGCCCACCCTGTATATCTATAGGATTTTTTTTTCCATAAATAAATAGTATAAAACGGACAACCCATTTCATATATCAAATCATTTTGGAATGTTTTGGGTAAATCATTGAGGTGACTGTTATGTTTCTAGAAAAATAAAACCTTTACTGTACTAAAAACAGTGAGAAATGTGTTGTAACCTAGTTTAAAAATAGAAATGACGTTAAGGAATTCAAAAGACTTTGAAAAGTCAAATCCATTGTTAGAATCCAAAGTAAAACTGGAAGTACTTTTCCTTTTTTACACTCAAAGTCTTTAATTTAGATTTCATACAAATTATTTTTATGTTTAGCATTTAAATAGTGAAAAAGAGACGTATCATTTCCCTTGCTGGCTGGCTCACATGTGCACTGTGGTTAACAAGCTGCGGCTACTTATGCCAGTGGATCAGTGCTGTTTTTTCCTGTTCTTCAATGTCACAAATATAAACAAGACAACTCCAAATCTGCATCCTGTTTGTCTTTGAGAAGGATTACAAATGCATGTGTCTAACACTAAGTTGTAACTTGTGGCTTCAAATTTCTGAATGAAGCAGTTATTTTTTAATTAGTAATACCAACTATGGTTAATGAGAAAATGTCCCTTTTTATGGAAGGACGGATAGAAGAAGCGTAAAGCGAAACAAATGATGACGCATCTTGAAGGCAAACACTCTGTGATACTGGGACTATTTTATAGTCACAATACACCAACAAATAACATAAAAATCACTAGCAAAACGGTGAGATCCACCTCTGTGGATACAGTCTTATCAGGGGCGTAGCTATAGGGGAAGCAGGGGAAGCAGCTGCTTTGGGGCCCAGACCCATAAGGGGCCCCCTCAGGAGGGAGACTAATTGATTTTATTGTCAGGGCCCCCTCAACAGTATTATACAATGACATTATATACAGGGACACTATAGGAAACGGATGGAGCGGCTGTCAGGCCTTGTCTGGGAGAGCTCAATCTTGACTAGCCACAAGAGTGAGGGTTGCATGTGAGTTGTGGGTTGCGAAGAAGTTTCTGGGGGGGCCCCGTTCAAAAATTTGCTGTGGGGCCCAGTTAGTTGTAGTTACGCCACTGAGTCTTATCATTGGATACTATTACACTAATTCTACGTCTACTATTATACCAGCATACAGCATCTTTCTCTCGCAGCAGCAGTAAAATAACAATGGGATCTTAATCTATATAGGAATTTTATCAGTTTGTGCGAACTGCTACAGAAGAACAATATTTGTATTTGATTTTTAATTGCCAAAATCAAAATGAAAGTTTTTTTGTGTTTTTGTGTTTTTTTTTACATTTTCTATGAATTAGAAAAAATACCCCTTTCTTACAGAAGTGTCCCTTTTCATATGTACTGTATACAAATGCATGTACAAAATTGAAAGCTCTTCAGGCTCCTGAATCCTGATGTGTTGTTACTGTGTTATTTTTTTTTCTGTTCATAGCCATTTGCTATACAGACTGCTAATTCAGAATCAGGGAAAGTTTGTCGATTTAAAAATCTTGGTGCTGCTTGGACCCTCACAGCCCTGGGATAGGCCTGGCTATGCTCTCCTCTCTCCTGCTATTGACAATGTGATTTGCTTTGAATTGCTACACCCCAATGAGACAATGAACTTTCAAACTCTGAGATCTCTGTGTGAAAATCAATGGGTCACTCATATTCAAGAGAACGCATGTGCCATGTAGGTTGATTATTTTTATCAACTAAACACCACACTTTTAAGATACTTTGTAACTTACGGCACATATTCTGGTGTTTTCTTATAGTCACTGGACGTTTGCTTTATTTGCAAATATTCATCATATGCTTCTTCAGCATCTACTCCAAGGATTCTTGGTTGCATCCCACTCTGATGGAGCCATGGTTGTCAAAGAGCATACAAGACGTCTACAAGATTTTATTTCTGTAAGCACCAATCAAAAGTAAGATATATGAGAAGAATAGTTAAAGAGGACCTTTCACCGCTCCTGACATGCCTGTTTTAATAGCTTCATGCATTCCCCATGTACTAACAATTCTGGAACATCTATTCTTATGGCTCTATGTTGTGTCATTCCTTTATTATTTGCACTAGAAGTTATGAATGCATTGCTATTTGCCTTCAGTAAAGGAACAGAGGGGAGGTAACAAGTTTGGGGTGTGTACCTGCACAGTCTGACTCTATCCAATCAGTGCTGCCATGTTCAGACTGTGCAGATACACACCCCCAACTTGTTACCTCCCCTCCCCCTTACTGAAGACAAAGAGCAATTCATTCATAACTTCTAGTGCAAATAATAAAGGAATGGCACAACATAGAGACATAAGAATAGATGTTCCAGAATTGTTATTACATGGGGAATGCATTAAGCTATTAAAACAGGCATGTCAGGAGTGGTGAAAGGTCCTCTTTAAAGAAAAGAGGACACCAAAAATACAAGGAAGGACTATCAATTGAAAAAGTGTCAGTGAGGCCACAAAAAGCCTTATATATTGGCCTATGCTTTGTGGCTTTTTCTGAGACATTGCTAGTCCAGAAAGTAGGGATAATATTAGTTAATGGTTTAGCAGATCTGTTCCAACTAGATTTTTATTTCTATGATTTTTTCGAAAAATTATATTTTTTGTTCTGTAACGCTGGAAGGTCAGGCAGAAGCGAGTCTGACATGATTTATCATATTGTCGAGCTGTAAATCACAAACACCTGCAATTTCGATAATGATGTGTAGACTTTTTCTATCCACTGAAGAATTAAACCTATAATTAAATCACAAATTTCTTCAACATTCATCATAAATCACAAAGTTTTTGCTAGCTTTGGTTTGGCATTGCTTTCTGTTGGACATTCTGTGGTCCAATGGTTCTCCCACGTCTTCATCCATCAAGCGTTCACTCTGTACAGTACTATTTAATTAATAATTGATGCTGTTATTTCTGTAACCCAAATATAGAACTATTACATTTGTTTACATTCAGCTTAATTTACCACAAACCTTATAGGACACACATCTTGGAGAACACTCCACACGAAGGGAAGACGTCTTGGACTGAATTAAGGGTCTTACATAACTTCATGTTGTCAACATCAAGAGGCACGGCATATATAAACCGCGGATAATAGAGAATTCGATACAACAATAAGCGCTCTGCACACAAAGTGAAAACGTTTTGGTAAAGTTAGATGAGTATAATAACCAAATATTACTCTTCAGTCGGGATAGGATGATTAATTCAGCCTTGCAATCTTGGCCATTGGTCAAGTTATGTTGGGTAGTTTCTAGATAGGAAGTAAAAAACACAGTGCTGGGCACCACATGGAGTAACATAGTCTTATGGCACCAGCAGAATGAGAACAGTAGGTAATGCTCTTACCTTTTTTGGTTGTGATAAGCCACAACCACTATATGAGTGTAGATATAGCCTGTATAAAAACCAGCTGCAGGTATCCAGTGGCCCTCACGGTGAGAATCCGAATGTAGGAAGCAATGTGCCAATTTCTAGGGGAGCTTCAGGGTACCAAGTATGGACTCCAGTGCTTATATAGTAGTAGATCAAAGTTGCTTTATTGGTTTGAAGCATAACGCGTTTCGGGGACACAGCTTCTTCTTCAGATTCAAAATGAACATATACACCACTATATAATCACACTACTATTTATATACATTAAAAATCAATCTGTATCTACCCCTGAGATGGGGAAGGGCTGGAGAGGCAAAGAAGTAAAGTAATTGGGCAAAAGTTGTAGCTGAATATAATCCAGGGGCAACAGTACATTTCTATAGATACAAATAATATGCAGAAGAGGATTTCAAAATTGCAATCTAGACTTGGCCTTAGGGCCTCCATACACTTTCAATAACTGTTTCTCCTGACCACCTCTCTACTCCCCATACATGTACATGTTTCACTCAGTCAAACAAGTATGTATATTCAAAAGGAAGAGGGTAGAAAGAAACTGACAGACACTTCTGACGGTGGCTTATCACGGGAGAACAAAAAGATCAGCTGAAAATATTCAATTCGTCCAATTTTTCTCTCCCCAACATCATCTGCTGAGTTGGGAGCTCCACATACACATTAGACTGTCCAACTGGCCATTCTCTGAGGGTTTGGCCAACGAGAAAATCAATGTGTATGGGGGCCTTTATGCTTTATAGTGTCAGATATTGCTCCTACATTTTGAAAACCAGTCAATACATTGTTTTCCTCCTTTGAATGCTCCTTCTTCAGACCCATGACATTTGTAGACTCCAAAAGCCACCGTGAAGGAGGTATTATCCCCAGGGTCCCTACCAATTAGCAAAGTGATGGGGTAAGAGAGAGCTTTGGCTTCTTCACTACAGTACCATCACAGGAAAGTCCATAAGAGTGTGCCCATGCTTGGTTCCAATGAATGGGGATGTGTGTGGTTGAGCTGCGGTACCAAACACTACCAATCTCATATGGATGTCACTGCCGTGAAATGGCTGGGGTGCTCCCCTTTATTCCACTCACTGGCAGGGGGATGGGGACTCCACTAATTATAGAAGACTAATTATTTAATATTCAACATTTTTCAGTTCTCTGGAAGTATTGAAAAGATAATGTGGTACTACTATAGCTAACATACAATGACTATGGTGATTGGCAGTCATATATTTTTCATACCGTTGTATGGAATATTTTTTGAAAGGTGCCCTGTATTTTTCTTTCATATACAGTGATCCCTCAAGATACAATGGCCTCAGGATACAATATTTTCAACATACAATGGGCTTTTCTGACCCATCGTAAGTTGAAACCAGACTCAACATACAATGTCTCTGACTCAGATACAATCAATCAAGGTCACTTCTCTGGTAAAATATCTGTATTAGTTGCTAGTTAGCAGTTATTCCTGACTTTTATAGGTAAGAACTTGTCTTATCTGTCTTCGTTATCTGTTTATTTTTCTTAAATCTTCATTTTCTCTTATCTTGAATGACATTTTGGGGCTTTGGAACCGATTACTCAACTTACAATGGTTTCAACATACAATGGTCGTCCTGGAACCAATTAATATTGTATCTTGAGAGATCAGTGTATAGACACATTGCCCTCCAAGGATCACTGGAAATTACCAAGGACCAGCACTAGTAGAATAAATGCTTCTTTTTATTGTTACATAAGTACAATTTTTGATGCATTTCAGTTCAAGAATGAACCTTCCTCAGACTGATATAGAAGACTGAGGAAGGTTCATTCTTGAACCGAAACGTGTCACAAATTGTACTTATGTGACAATAAAAAGAAGCATTTATTCTACAACAAGTGAGTGCCTGTCCTTTCTTCTACTATGTGTATGGGACGCCTCCCCTTGACACGTGCACCACACCCTCCAGATGGAGTACCAACTGAGAATCTATTGACTAGAAATTATCAAGGTGAGCAGTACATTCACTCCTATCATAAATATCACGGATTGGTGATGTTTAAGCCTCTGTTTTGCTCTTATGTTTTTCACTTCTAGATACCATCAAGGTTATAAGGCTTAGGCTACACACAGACTTTTGACTCAAACTATAGCTCTCTCCAAGAAGTTGTATGCAATCTTGTGGTCTACAGCTGTCACCCAATAGTTAAAATCAAATGGTTCTGCGACAAAAAGTCTCCTTGTGGCCCTAGCCTCCATATAAATGTGCAACATGGGTTTTCCAAAGACAGATTGATAGGTCAATCCCATGAGGCATTATACCAAATGTCATGGAATTAGCTCACATAATGTCACATAATCCAGTTTAATGAATGTTTGGTGAAAATTCACGTGAATGGATATTATGTCTAGAGATGTCTTCAAGAACATATCTATAATACCCAGAACTCAGTGGCCTACTTACCATGGAGGTAGACCATACCACTGCTATGAGCCCCATGGTGAGGGGTTGTGAACTCCTTCCTCTGAATCCGGGCATGAATCCACAGCTTTTTCCTGTAGCCCACTGTAGGAGGAGCTCAGTGCAAATGCTGTACATTTTACAGCTTCCATTCAGGTCAATGATAACTGTATCAATTCCTATACACTGAGCTCTGGTTAGAGTTATCGCATTCTGTTTAGCAGAAAGGAGAGGAATTAGAGAAGTACGGGGGGTGGGGGGTGGGGAGAGTAAGCAATTTAATTAGGCCACTAGTCTGATGTAACTTCATTGAGGATATGGTGCTCCAAATGAAGACCATCTAATGCACCTTTCTCAATTTTCATGACAGACATTATGAAAAAGTGGGTGAAAGTGTGTCTTTTTTATTAAAAGCTTCCTTCACAAATAAAAAAAAAGATACTAATTTTTATGTTGGGCCCTATGATATCTATGTACGTTCCTGCTACAACCGGGTGCACTTGGTAATAACACCAATGACCCAAGGGTGAACATTTTTGGGAAATTCAGACTGTAAACCATTGACCGTCGATAATTTCCAGCTGACCAGTGCTATATAGCATAAAGGATTATGAGAATATTAGTGGTGCACACTATTTATTGCAGCTTTTGCTATGTTATTAGATCTTCATCCAACAATGGGACATATTGACAAGCAGCTGTACTCACACATGTTTGGAAACCATGGCCCTCCCAGAGAGTTTGCCCTTCTGGAAACAAGACGAAACCACAAACATGTGCAGACGTCGTGTCGCCACGAGCTCAGAGATATGCGCTTGTAGCCAATGAGGACAGATCTGGGAGCATCTTCTTGGCCTCTGTCACTGCTAATATTATATTGCGCTCTTACTGAGTGCAGGATCTGACCTCGCTTAATCTGAACCAACAACTTCAGCGCCATGATTAATGGTTTGCCACAGCCATGTGTGATAAGTATAGTTTACTAGTACTGTGTAAACAGGCCACCCTATATACAAGTCATCACCGACAGAAGGAACTGATTTGCTATGATAATGACTGCATCATGGAAAATTGCGAGAAGCAGATCTGAACAGTCATATTGAACCAGGTCTTCTCACTTCTTTTAGGATTGGGTGTACAGCATTATCAGATCAACATGCGAAGGCAGCATTGGTACAAAGAGTACATTTTACTTCAACGAACTGTATTGAATGTACAACTACTACTAATAGTAATAATAATTATTATTATTACTATTAAAGAATAGGTCATCAGTATCTAATAGGTGGGGTCCAACGTCCAAAACCTCTGCCAATCAACTGTTTGAATAGGCACTGGCACAGCGCTGTACATTGTATAGTGGCTGTGCTTGGTATCGTATTCACTTTAATGGGACATAGTTGGACCTAGGCCATGTGATGTCATGTTCATTGGTCAAGCTAAGCTGCCTGAAGCCCATGGTGCTACTGTGAGCGCCGAAGCTTTCTCGAACGCCTGATTGGCAGTGGTCATCTAGGCACCAGGTGTCGGACCCCCACCAATCAGATACTGATGACCAGATGAGATACTGATCAGATACTGCCATTTCCCCTAACCCCATCATAAATATGGAAACAGCATTTGTATTATTAGAGCAAAGTTTGATGTAGATAGCTTTCTAAATACATAGTAACATAGTAACATAGTTTGTAAGGCCGAAAAAAGACATCTGTCCATCCAGTTCAGCCTGTTTTCCTACAAGTTGATCCAGGGGAAGGCAAAAAAAACCCTGTGAGGTAGAAGCCAATTTTCCTCACTTTAGGGGGAAAAATTCCTTCCCGACTCCAGTCAGGCAATCAGAATAACTCCCTGGATCAACGACCCATCTCTAGTAACTATAACCTGTAATATTATTACCCTCCAGAAATACATCCAGGCCCTTCTTGAACTCTCTTAGTGAACTTACCATCACCACCTCCTCAGGCAGAGAGTTCCATAGTCTCACTGCTCTTACCGTAAAGAATCCTCTTCTATGTTTATGTACAAACCTTCTTTCCTCCAGACGCAGAGGATGTCCCCTCGTCACAGTCACAGTCCTCGGGATAAAGAGATCATGGGAGAGATCTCTGTACTGACCTCTGATATATTTATACATAGTTATTAGATCTCCCCTCAGTCATCTTTTTTCTAAAGTGAATAACCCTAATTTTGATAATCTTTCTGGGTATTGTAGTCCACCCATTCCAGTTATTACTTTAGTTGCCCTCCTCTGAACCCTCTCCAGCTCTGCTATGTCTGCCTTGTTCACAGGAGCCCAGAACTGTACACAGTACTCCATATGTGGTCTGACTAGTGATTTGTAAAGTGGCAGGACTATGTTCTCATCACGGGCATCTATGCCTCTTTTGATGCAACCCATTATCTTATTGGCCTTGGCAGCAGCTGTCTGACACTGGTTTCTGCAGCTTAGTTTGCTGTTCACTAAAATTCCTAGGTCCTTTTCCATGTCAGAGTTACCCAATGCTTTACCATTTAGTATGTACTGGTGACTTGCATTATTCCTTCCCATATGCATAACCTTTTATAAATATATCTTTATAAAAGGATGGAGCTCTGATTTTCTGGAACAGAACTCCAAATGCCCTCCATAGACATAAAGATGAATGAAAAAGATCAGGCTGCCAGCAGAAACCACTAGAGGGAGCTTAATGTATACAGTCAAAACCTTCTGATCCTGAGCGTAAATATATGGAATGGGCAGGATGTTGTTAATGCAAACTGCTGTACATGTATGCCGTGGGGATGGGTAAAGCCACTTGACCCCTTTGATGTCATGGCGTTTAGCGACTGCAGTATCTAAGCAGTTGAACAGTGAGAAAGGGCTCCCTTTGTCACCCCACTGGTGCCCCCACAGGGTCCTGATGGGTTTAGCTTTCCATGGCAGCTGGAAGCTTTATCAAAGGCCGCAGGTCTCCCATCTGTCCAGTCCTATTTGGTCCTGACAGACGTATTTCAGTATTTTATATCAGTGTAAAGCTATTACATGGCTAGGTCCCCTAGTGAAAAAAATGAAAAAAAAAATAAATAAAAGTTAAAATATATAAAAAAAAGAGAACATACAAAAACATTCTTTCTCCCATTAAAAAGTGCATTATTATGCCAAAAGTCTAAAAATAAGCGCACACAACATTGCCATGGCTACAATGATAAGAAGTCACACTATAAACATAATTCATTATTTATCCTTCGTGTTATAAAGAACATTGTGGCAAAATACGCTATAAAAACCATGATCTGAAGTACAGTAGTCTCTGAATTGTGCAGGACCTGCTACTATAGGAAGGCCCCGCATAGTGGAAGTCAAATAACCATATGTGTTCAAGTCTTGTTACTGCAGAAGGACCTGCACAGATAAGGTCACATAACCTTTACTGTGCATGTTCTAAAGCTGTAAGGAGCCCTAGAATGTATGGGCTCCAAAGAGAACCCAGCTCCACCCCAAATGTTATTCACAACCAATATCCACCACCCCTACAACAACCTTCACGCTAAACCTAACCCACAGAATACAACATATAACCCCTTTATCATCCCCACTTTCAGTACCATTTTTCTTATTAAGTGACCACCTCATACAACCTAAACCATCTGGGAGAAAAAAAATTCACTGATCCCAATTTGGTTACTCAATCCGAGGAAAATACACTATTCACTGAAAGGTGGATGTGAGCGTGGATAAAATCTCAAAACTTTATTGGCATGCACCCACTACTTACAAAGAAATGCACTTTGTGAAAAAATAATTTGTCACAAAACAACTTGTTTTTGTAAAATTTGGCAAAGCAGCCAAATCGAATTTTTCAATACTTCACTCATCACTAATTAACAGTCCACGATGGAAAAGTGGGCTGCAGATCTGGCAGGATCTGGCAGATTCCCTATAAGTAGCTGTACGGCATCTAAGGCCTTGCCACAGATACCAGGTGGCATCCGAGGCGACACTAAGGACAATTCCTATCAGCCACTATTAAACAGCACGACCAGTGAAGGACCCTATGCATTTCTGTGTTCCTATGCTATCAGGGGTCCATTGGATATTGCTAGATTATTTAAATTACTCCAATGCTGCTTGTTCAGGGCATTGGCAACAAATGTCTCTCAATAAACGTATCAAAATGCAAGTAGATAATGACCATGAGCAGAAACTAATATCTGTATACGAACAATACCCGTAAAGAGGTTATTCAGGATATACATTTCTGTGCATCCCAGAAATCAAAAATAATAGATGAAAAATACAGGTAGCCAGACGCTCAGAATGGAACAAGAAGAAAGGGGTGGGGGACATCAGAGCGATGACCAGGAGGTGCCTACAGAGCTCATATGGAGCCTACATAGAACCAATATCAGATCAATGGAAAGTGTATCCCATAGTCAAAAAAGAGTAAGAAATGTGATAATTTATCCCCTTGGCCTTGAGGGTATTTAACCTGTAGAACCATTGAATCTTTCCTTCCAATCAATTTGTCCCAATCATCTCCTCTCAAGAGTGGCAGGACAACATCAATGCCTTGGAATCTCAGAAGAGATACATCACCACCATGTTTGGTGACAAAGTGATTAGCCACCTGGGAGTCCAAACACCCTAGCCATCCAGACTGGTCATCCACTAAGGGTAAAGCCTAAATTGTATGGGCACCAAGGAGTTTTAGGTAATGTGATGCTGGGAAAGGTGGTGGTTAAAAGTAGTCTTTATTTGTTGTCATGGTGCTCTGGGTCTGATGAAGAAGAAAGGGAAATAGAGAACATCTACAATAAGAGACAACATCACTGGATTTATAGAGGACCTGTCAGAACTTCTTGCGTGTCCGTTTTAGTAAATACTTGTATTCTACAAAAAGTATAGAAAAAGTCTCAATGTAGCCCTTCCTTTATTGGCAAATGGGTATTACCATTCCCCTTGTTGTCAAGAAGAAGAGTCTCTACATAGTCTGATACTGTCAGCGATGATTGGACACTGTCACTATGTAGGGGCACAGACTTTTGACAAGGGGAATGGTAACACCCAGTTGTCACTTAAAGCACAAAAAGGTGGTGATGTCTGTAGACACAGGATGGCAGTGGGAGAAAGAGGGAGGAGCAAGTTTAGGACTTATGTTCCACTTAGTGCACCAGGGCAGAAAGCTATGGTGAAGAATGAGATGATTACTTAGATTTTGTCTTGTGGTTTTTTCATTGTCATGTTTTTTGTGCCACTAGGGCCCATTACATTTTGATCTTTTATTTTTAACTGTATATGCCACTATTAGTTATGAGCAAATCGAAGTCCATGATTCTTGGATAAATTTGATTCGCCATAAAGCTGAATTTCCTTATGCGGTAGCGAATCAATTTAACCTGAAATAGTGTAAAAAACAATAATACTTACCTAATACATTTGCTCGTGACGGGCCAGCTGCCGCCATCTTGCTTGAAGATCTTGGCTAAAATCCCGTGCCCTTTGAGAGGAGAGCTTGGGAGGCCCCCCTGGGCATTGGCTCACCGGGAAATTTCCCTGTATGATCTATGGCCAATCAGCCACAATCACTATTGACTGCGGCATCTAAGGGGTTACAACATATTTTTATTTGTTTTCAGTTTTCGAAGGAATACTCAGCACATTTATTTTGGCATATCTCTTTAACACATACAACAATGTTACAATTGTTGGTACTTTTCCACCGTTACATAAATTACAAGCATAAGCCGACAAATGCACCCACCACACTCTTGTAAATGGGTAAAAGTAAACTCCGGATTGCTCTGTAAATAAGGTTGGTTTCCCTCTGGTCAAACAAGCCCTATATTTAGATGCTGTGGTTGTCATTTTGGCTACTTTCCGGATGAAAAAAAATAAAAGAAATCAAGACATTTCTTAAAAATATCCACAGTGTCCACCCACTCCACATCCTTTGGCTGAAAATTCCACATGTTCATTCTGGTACAAACCTTTTACATATAACGCAGTTCAGGAAAGCTGATTTGGGGTCTTTGTGTTCTCAGTCATCCCTTGTCTCATGTAACTGACATGAGTGATCATCATGATGAATAGTCTGACATATAGAGCTATATAGATACACGTCCCCATCTAAGTAGAGCTAGTTACTCTGTAATAATGGCAGATTTTATAAGCTTTGAAGTCAGGTCATAGCAAAAGTAATTGAATGAAAGATATGTGATCTGCACTAAACAGCAAGATCTTACATGGAGAATTTAAAGGGATGTTAACCCAGTAAAATTAGTCAAACAATGGAAGGCTTTAAGAATATGTTTTATCATGGGTTCTTGGCGCCACCTGCTGTTCAACTATAGCCATGGCACTTTGAACAATCCTTTTCTGTTTTTTCTAATACCTTTTCTGGCATGCTCCATAAGTTTCATTATTTTGTTAGTTGAGAATAATCAGGATGTACATAAAAAATGTTTCTACATTGAATAAATTGACTGCAAAACTCTTGTGATTCTGTTATATGTTACCACTATCAACATGTTGAAATGGTAATTTAAATTTTCATTGTAGAAAAGCACACTCACGCGTATAAAAAGTCAGCTTACAGATGGAGAAAAGTTTACATTGAGCGTGACTTACGGAATGGCATTCAAAGCTAAACTAATTACTTATATGAGTGTGGATAGATCAGCCCATTCATCACTGTCACTAAGAAATCCATATGACATCCGGAGATCATTATCATGGGGGTGCTGCTCCCAACAGCCCAACTCCTAAGGGTTCATGCACACAAACATATTTTCTTTCCATGTCTGTTCCGTTTTTTTTGTGGCCCATATACAGAATTATTCATTTCAATGGGTCTGCAAAAATAATTGAAGTTACTCCATGTGCATTCCATTTCCGTATGTCCGTATTTCCGTTCCACAAAAAAATAGAACATGTCCTATTATTGTCCACATTACGGACAAGGATAGGACTGTTCTATTGTTCTATTAGGGTCCAGCTGTTCCGTTCCACAAAGTATGGAATGCACATGGACATCATCCGTATTTTTTGCGGATATGTGTTTTGCGGACCACAATATACATACAGTCGTGTGCATGACATCCACTGTAACAATGCCTATCCTTGTCTGCAAAACAGATAAGAATAGGACATGTTCTATTTTTATGCGAAACGGACATGCAGACATGGAATTCACATGGAGTAATTTCGTTTTTTTTTTTTTTGCAGCCCCATTGAAATGAATGGTTCCGCATACAGGCTGCAAAAAAAAAAAAAAAGAACAGAAACAGACAAAAAATACGTTTGTGTGCATGAGTCCTAAGGGTGAGCATTGCACAGCATGCTGTAACATATCTGGAATTTAGCATCAAAGTCCCCATTACCATGTACAGTATATAAAAGTAGCATAGTCTGAAATGATCCATTCAAATATCAAGATTGTCTCCAGTCTGGTGACATTAAAAGAATTAATATATCTAGTCATGTGCTTTGTTATGCAGTGTGATACCGTTTTGTATATGCATGCGCAATTATTAGTCACTATATTAGGCCTCATATACATATCATTTTTGGAAGCAATAATATGGTTTCAGTAGATTTGCATGAAGTACTACTGTACCTTTGTATGCCTTTAATTTCTTAAAGGGGTTCTCTGGGCTACACATATTGGTGACCTATCTTCAGGATAGGTCATCACTATCAGATTGGTGGGGGTCTGACTCCTGGCATCCCCATCGATCAGCAGTTTCAGGCTGCCTGGTCCCTAGAAAATATACAGTGTACTGAGCTGGAGGCAGACAGCTCCATACACTCTGTAGTGGCCATGTTGGGGTACTGCAGCTCAGCTTCCATTTAAGTGAATGGGAGCTGATCTTCAGTATGGGGTGGTGCTGCAAAGTACACAGTGTAGGGAGCCTTCTGCTTCTGTTCAGTACACCGTCAGCATCTGGTACTGTAGCAGCCCGCAACAACTGCCCCACTCTGCTCCTCCTGATATCACCAAAAAGAACAAGGTGCTCAACCCAAAATACCACAGCCATCTTTATTTTTAAATTTATTTTTATTTTTTAATTTATTTTCTTTTAAAAGGTAGAAAAGACACAGATATACAGAATACAGATAAAAAACAAGGGTCTTAGCCTACATGCATAATGCAAGACATAAAATGAAAATAACCAGTAGAAGTATAGTACACGCCCAGGCACTGCCCAAGCAGTACAAAATTCGAAGACTCCTACTTCACAGTACTACAGCCAGGGTCACCCACCACACTCAACGCGTGTTTCGCCAGCGACTGTCTGGGAGTCCCAACATCCGGTTTGACGTCACCACTGACAATCACTGGCTATAGTACAAGTGCCCAGGTGTCTCCAGCAGTACAAAAGCTGAAGACTGCTACATACATCACAGTACTACAGCAAGGCTCACCCACCACACTCAATGCATGTTTCGCCAGTGGCTTCGTCTGGGGGTCCCAACATCCGGTTTGACATCACCACTGCCAATCACTGGCTACAGTACAAGTGCCCAGGTGTCTCCAGCAGTACAAAAGTTGAAAACGCCTACATCACAGTACTACAGCAAGGGTCAACCACCACACTTGATTCACATTTCGCCAACCACTTCGCCTGGAGGTCTCAACATCTGGTTTGACATCACCTCTGCCAATCACTGGCTGCAATGGTGGCCGGCCAAATCATGAAAAATGGTTACCTGACACAAGGGGATCCAGTCTCTGCTGTCGCCGGTGATTGGCTGCAGCGATGTCAAACTGGATGTTGACATTGAGGGAGTCCAACAGAGCATAACAGGCCTGGAGGAGAAGGAACCAATGCCAGGAGGCAGGTAATTACTCTTTCCATTGGCCTGGTGGAAGCATAGATGCATATGCTTTACATACGGTGCCTAATATGGTGCTAAATTGAGCTCTTCTGGCACCCTAGGAGCCTCTATACAGCCTTCAGGGGGTATGAAGTCATGTTCTGCAAATTTACAAAAAACAGAAAAGGGTTAATTAAAGGGTTAATTAAATATAAATGCAAACTGGAATAGAGACCATTCAGTGAACACATGGTAATTGCAGACGACTCCTTCCCTTTTCCTGACTCTTACACCGCCACTTTAAAATGTGGATATAAATGCTGCATAAACAATATTAACCATATAGTAAAAATTCAAATGTAGAAATGGGAAAGTCTTGGTAATGGAAGGAGTGGGAATAATCCAAGACAGAAAACAAATGGTGCCTTGTGTACGGGCACAGAACAATGGATGTGTCATTATTCTAACAGTGTTACCGTTACAGACAATAATTAATAACACTGAACACATTCTTCCGTATAAAGTCTTTTTTGGATAGTCATTTCGCCAGACAATAACCTGAAATTCCGGCTCACTCTGTCGCTTGCCAATAATAACGCAGAGCCAAGTTAACACAATTGCTTCAGGCTTTAAACCTGAATTTCTCCTTCCACTTCGAGGATGACGGATCTGAGTTATTTAGAAATCAACTTAGTTATGACACATTATCAGCATTATTGCCGGCTTTAATATTTGTGACAGTAGAGAGGAGATGTATCACGGGGTGGCAGTTATTGGTCCCAGGCATCAGTTAAAGGGGCATGTTATTTGATTTGAGGAACAGCTCGGAGCGGCAGTTTAGGAGTCGAAGTGTATTAGTGAAGAACAGTCTCATTTAATAACATAGAAACCAATAAAAGAAAAGAATTCCGCCTGTTTCCAAATTGAATTTATGAATATTGCTTGGCTGGATTAACGACCGGGTGGGAGCCTGTCAGCTTATCAGTCACTTGTTTTATGCCTATTCCAACCAAGGCACCGAAGGAGGGGAGGTATAAAAGAAAGCTTTCCAAATAGGGCTAAGGCTTGTTATACGGAATAATTAAAAGGGCTTTAATTACAGGATTGTATGGGCACACCAAGGGCTCATTTTCTTCTAGTCTGTGGAAGTATTAGTAATTCGGCTGATCAACTTCTTCATATTTCCCACATATATCACAGCCGGGCTGGAGACTAGCCCTAGGTTATAATGAATATTTGCGCTGACGTGCTATATTGCTGCCATCTCTATATTACTCTGGAATGCAAAGGGGAAAAAAGGGTCTTCTGGAAATTTACACTCCTTATAACATTAGTTTACCCCTTCATGACTGGGTGATTTTGCTTTAATTTTTATTTCCAAGCATTCCCAAAGCCATAATGTTTTTATTTTTCCATTCACATAGCCATAGGAGAGCTTGTTTTTTGAGGGACAAGTTCTAATGGCACCATTTACGGTTACATACAATACAATGGTAGTGGGAAGAACATTCCAAATGGGGTGGAATTCTAAAAAATAATAAAAAAAACACAATTCCGCCACAGTTTTATGGATTTTGTGTTTAGAGCGTTTCCTATGCAGTAACCTGACCTGTTACTTTCATTCTCTGGGTCAGTATGATTACAACAATACCACATATGTGTAGTTTTTTTGTGTTTTAATATTTACTAAAAAAAATACAAAAACTTTGGAAAAAACTAATTTTATCTTTACATCGCCATATTCTGACCTCCATAACATTTTTTATTTTTATGTGTATGGAACTGTGTGAAGGCTCATTTTTTGTGTGATGATCTGTACTTTTTTTCTTTTTTACACTCTTTATTAGTTCTCATAGGAGACTATAACAAGTAGATTGCATCTTTCATAGACTCCAGTCCATTTAATACTATGTTCCTATGGAGCCCTGCCACAGGCAGGCTCTCCATAGGGACTAATGTGCAGCAGCCTCTTGTCATTTAGCAGGACAGAGGCTGCCGCATAGTCCGGCTCCCCTGATCCACGCTAGGTGGAGCCGGTGCACTGCCGGGAGCGCGTGCTCCCAGTCTTTAACCTTCCTGATGCCGTGGTCACATTTGACCATGGCATCTGGAGGGTTAAGTGTATGCGATCGACGTTATCGTTGATAGCATACATTATTCCCGGGTACCTGCTGTTTAAAACAGCAGAAACATAAGGTTATTTTTAAATACCTGACCACCGACGTAAATTTACTTGAGTACCCAACTTCCACTTCTTTCTGTGGCCAGCCCTTCCCTCGCTGCTTTACCAATGCCCGGCCCTTTCAATCAAAGCAGCGGGGGAGGGGCTAGTCACAGAAAGGAGTGGAGCCTGGGTGCAACAAGAGCAATAGTGATGCCCTCATTGCACTAAAGGCCTAATTTGTATATCAAGAAAAATTATCAGAACAGAGCTCCAGCTCAACAAAACAAAAGCAACATTTTAATCAAGTGAACCACAGCTATGTGTCTATGCAAAAAGTTAGATAGGTTGCTGGTGACAGATTCCCTTTAAAGGGGTTCTCCGGGGTTTTAATATTGATGACCTACCCTCAGGATAGATCATCAATATCAGATCCGCGGGCTCCGACACCCAGCACCCCCGCCGATCAGCTGTATGCAGGGAAGGCATGCGCAGTGTTTGTGTGTGCCATCTCCCTTCTCTCTTCCTTCTCACCATGGACATAGCAGCAGCGAGCAGGAAGAGAGAAGGGAGATGCACTACGCATGCCTTCTCTTCATACAGTTGATCAGCAGGGGTGCCGGGTGTAGTCATGGCCACTAGGGGTCTCACTTCCACCTAAGTTGCAGTCCACTGCTTGTTGTCAGGCAAGATCCATCCCTGGTAACAGAGACTCAGAAAATGGTTAAAAGGAAGCAGAGGTGTGTGAGGGCTATCTGAGATAGTGAGCCTGATAAAACAATTGCTTCTACACTGCTCTTCAATTCATAAGAGCCTCCTGCCTTTCTGTAAGTATGATTGATCCCTCCTTATATGCTTTCTGAGCTCCCTAGAAGAAACTAACTATAGTAGGATGTAAGAGAAGTGAGTTCAGTACTGGCAGAAGGGAGACACCCCATGCTTCTGAGTGAAATACATCTAGCTGTGCAGCTAAAATAGGGAATAATATGGCTGAAATAGACTTTAGGTAAACCCAAACATAATTGTTCCTCCCCAGTTATGATTGTACAAATAAGCACAACCATTATGCAAACCATTTTTGAAAACTCAGGCACCCTTTATAGAGAATCATTTCCCCAAGCCCTATTAAGTGCAGTACTACATGAAAAGTACTGCTCCCGCTGATTACATATCACTAATTTATATGTCCATACCTACCCCTGTTTCCCAATGTGTGCCTGCAAACCATCCCTGGAATACATTGAGAGGACTATTGCAGTTCTCTCCATTATGTGTGCCCATTCGGTAGTCTTCTCAATGTAATGTATCAACCTACAAAATAGCTATCTAGAGTTAGGGGCAGCAGTATTATTTGTGTAGTATTCTAATAGCGCTTGGGGAAGGTGATAGATTTACTTTAAAGGGGTTTTTGGGACCGCTGGGGATATTCTGCCACAAAAAAAAAGCCTTTCTCACTTGTTCATACCATCACCGTTCTCATGCTGCCACCCCAGCAGGCTTTGTTTCCAGTACTGCACCATCATTGGCTACTTCAAGTGATTGCTGCTTATTATTAATGTCAGAGAATGATGTGCCCAACTAACCCAGATGTCCACTGAGTCAGTAAATGACTGCAGTTGTGAAGTTAACAAAGACCGTCAGGGACCTCTGGTGTGGTGGTATGAGAAAGTCGAGGTTTGGGTGTTGGGGGGGAGGGTACTGAGTTGGTGTTTAAAGCTTATTTTTATTTGTGTAGCTTTTTCAGCCTTCTAAAATTAATGGGGGCCCCTGAAAGCCTCTATAAGATGCATATAGTTATGACTGATATTCTTTATCAAGATCACACCAGCTACCGGATATGTCTTTGCTGCACCAAACTTCTCAGATTGCTGCCATTAAAATTGTCCATTATTGGTAGGGATTGTCACTTGAACAGAAATAGCTGGACGGGTTTTTAAAAGTCCAATATTATCAGGGTGATCAGGTTACCAAAGCAAACATTAGCCAAAGCTGGAGCAAAAAGATTTGGGTGATGTGCCATTTTAGGTATTAACATCCATGACAATGAAAAGGCCCAAAAGTGGCTACTTCATGGAAAGCTGATCTCCACTATTCCCACACTCTTATGATCAGTTAGTTGACATATTGAAGACATCCTCCATCTATTGGATCAAATACTTTCTAATTTGTAAAACGAGGGTTACTATGCTAACCAGTCAAGCCATGGCCGGTCAACCTATCTGTAGGCCTGGACACAGAGCCAATCAAATTCCTAATTCAGTGTCCAATCCCAGAATAAGGCTGGCAATTTAAGTCTTGTGCTGTTTGTTTTGCCTGTGATTTTATTCCTGGCTCCTGTTAGTTCTGTGTACAGAAAACAATGCTTTATTTCAGTTTGACCTTTCGGTGTTCAGTTACACTTTGGCTTTTTTCTGGATTAACCCTTGTTTTCTGACCAGGCTTTAAAAGTTCCCCTGGCTTTGACTCCTCAGCTTATTTCCAATTTAACCCATTGTCAGATGTTTTGACTTCCCTTGACTCTTGTAGCTTAGACTCTGGTTTGTTTTACACTGCTGCTAGCATCTGATAAGTCTGCTATCTATGAGCTTGCACCTGTTTTCTGCTGTCTTTCTCTACAGACGTAATATGGGTCCCTAGCAGCCAAATCCAATCGGCTGGCTGGCCTTGGTGAACACCTAGGGATAGACTTAGATCTACTCACCGGATTGGTAAAGAAAGATAAGTAGCAGGTTTCGAGTTTGCTGATGATGGTCTGGGAAATTAACCCTGTATTTATTCTCATCTCTAATTTCTTTCATTTTTTCCTTTGGGCACAAGAACCCTATGGCTCTGATTTATCATGCCTTCACTCCACTGCCTTCAGAATTTTGGCTTCAAAAAGTTGCAAATAGGGGCTTTTGTGACTTTTTTAGTTTTACACCACACATTCCAGTTTTGAAATATGGAAAGGAAAAGGGGCATGGTTAGCTATGTTAATGAGCTTCACTCCAATTTTATAATTGAGAAAAAGTAAAAAAAGTCGCAATCTCACGACAGTAGGAGGCTGGAGTAGGAAAACTGGTGGAGCTTTTCCAGACTAAAGTGTTAGGTTTAAGCATGAGACAAATTCATTTGACAAATGTGGCATAAAGTACTCCAACTCAAGCAAAACTGACTTCACATATTCCCCTCATGCTAAATTCCCCCCTATGTCAACTGAAAAAGCCAGATGGAGAAGTTGACCTGGTCCTCATGGTCATATTATAATTTATGTACTAGGAGTTGGTTCAATTTAACTTTTTGCTCTAAATGTTTATAGGAGAATACTATAGTTTTACATTACACTACTTGTAATGGGTATTTGAAAGCTAGTCACTTTCTGATCAAAGTCTGATCTTAAATTTGTCACAAAACATGAGGAACTCGTATGATCTATACCAGTGTATTACTGTACAACAGTACAGCAATCAATGACGCCTTGTGCTTGTGCACTCAGCGAACGGCAGGCCGCGTTTTCATGGACCGTGGTCCATGGATGTGTGCATGAGGCCTAACAGTATAATACACAAATAATGTGACATGTGCAACCAGCACACAACTTGAATGCTTCTTAAACTTCTGCGACCAGTCTCTAGACATAATATCCGTTTGTCAGGGACAACCACAGCACTGCACAGCAGTAAACATTCTACTATAGGATTGTCACGGTCTGGTGTGGAGGGGAAAACCACACCAAGCGTAGGAGGGAAGGGAATGAGGTCAGGAAACAAGTAAAGGGAAAAGGTCACCTCCTGCAGGAAACCCTGACACCAATCCTGACTGACTTACAGTATGAACAGGCCTCAAATGTTGGCGAGTTTATACACAGGAACCTAAACCAAACTGACCCTATAGGACCCTGCAACTACTGACAGGGCTGAGTCTACCCGTTCCTCCAAAAGGAAGGACGAACAGGAGTCTCCAAAAGGCCAAATAACACAACAGGGAAAAGCAGGGTAAACACAAAATGGAAAGTGGACACTTATCTTTAAGAAGAAATGGAAGCAACCGGATCTCAGGAGAGAACCACACCAATCCACCAGAATGTCCACAGAAACTATAAACCGCAAGTAACTGTGGTAGAAGCAGGAATAAATAGGGGAAGGACAATTACCACACCCGCAACAGCTGAGGAGAAGGGGTGTGGTAAACAGCAACAACACAAAAAGGAAAACATGTCAGATTATGTCACATGTGCAAGCCTAGACGACTTTCTGCAACCTGTTGCAGGAATGACCGTGACAAGGATACAGTTCAACAGTTCTTAAATACTAGTTGTCCGTTTAACTTAGAGACTTGGACTCACTCTGAGTTTTAGTCCGGTGCTTGTGCTGATATCACACTGCTTCTCTCTTATAATCTACTTCCCTGTTCTGGGGCTGTACCCAGTTTCTGCTCTGTTTCTGTAATGTGACTTCAACTTGCAGCCTCCTGCAAAACTTCTTTTGCTTTGAACTGAGCAGGTCACACTTGCCAGGTCTGTAGATACCTCTGTTTCTGCGATTTCCCTGTCCAGGATACATTACAGACTCTCCTTCTACTACAGTGAAAGACCTACAGTGAACACTGGAAAAACTTCACCAACTGTCTTTTGATCTTTGGTTCAACCTCACTCTTGCTGACACACAGCACCTAGACATTCTGATAGGCTCTGCAAGCAGGGGAAATGCAACTTGGGTATTACAGGATGATTGGGGATCAGTGAGGACCTGAACTTACCACCCATACCACTGTCTCTACATGCTTACACGATCTGCCCTAGATGACGGCCCACAACTGGATGGTGGTCCCTTCCTTACTAAATGCAGTGGCCTACAGGGAAAAATGCACAGACAACAAATAAATGTAGTGACAGGTACGCAAAGCAGATATCTGACTAGATAGGTTGGAAAACCAGAACCAGAACAGAACCAAAAGGAATATAGCAGAGTCGTACAGGCCAAAGTCAATAATAGGAGAATCCAATCTAAAGCCAAATCAGAAACCAGAAAGCATAAATGTACCAAGCCAAGAAGTAAAAACCAGGAAGTCTTGTCAGGTCCAAATGGTCAGGCAAAAGGGGTAGTATACAGAACACGCTGAGGTCCAAAAATCCAGATGTCAAAAACTCAATATAGCAGGGTATATGATGAGACACCTTAATCACAGGCAATGGTGGCAAGCAATTGCCTGTTTAAATAGAGTTCTCCCTAGGTCACGTGGGGCATCCTCTCATGTGACCTGTGACGTCATGATTGTATACCGACCTCCCTCCCTGTTTCGGCGGCGAGTTACCAAGAAACAGGACGCTGCCAGCACAGTCCACAATATGGAACTCGCCTGCCGGCATAAAACGGAGGCTGAGATGTCGACAGTGCAGCAACAAGCGGAGCACGCCTGCCAGTCAGGAAGGCCTGTTACCTGGCAACTGCACTGGCACTGGCAGTGCAGCCCCAGCTGACTGCGCCTGCTGGCTACCATGGCTCTTAGGCAGAAATTCCAGTGGCGCTGCTTGCAGGGCGCATCTGCTGGCCAGTGACACAGATATTGTTTACCTATCCGAAGGCTATGCAATCAATAGTAAAATACTGAAATATCCCTTTAGTTACACCCTCTTATAAAGGCTTAGTTTAGATCAAATAGGCATCACAGAGAGGGCACAAAATCTTTTTTATTATGTTTTTATATGTCACGTGTTCATATTTTATGTATAGAAAATTCCCTATTTGGGTTAAAGAATAAGTATATACTTTTTTAATGAAAGCAGACAGAGGTTGTAGAGTAAGTACATTTTAAGTACATTGTAAGTACATTTTAGATAAATTAGCATTCAAAATGCAATGTCTTTTGATAGACTATTTTATCATAGAATTTCCTATCAAAGGCTGAATGATGCAATTTTGAATGGCTATTGAAAATTATTACTATTAGGTAATTAACAATATCAAGGGGAAATTATATGGTCAATTATTCGGAGCTAGTTGAATTGATGGCTTATAATGTTTCTGTCCTTTATTATAGCAAATCTAAAGAAAAAACATCTTTTTTGATAACATTTCAAACATTGGTTCTACTAAATGCTGAATATGGATAACTGTATGCAGAAGCAGGCTTCTCATCCTGCCTCTCCTCTCCCTGCACTAGACCTGGCTCCCTACATGTATATTAGTTACTAAAATACTATTTTACCAAGTTCTCTGCCTATCTGTGTTGCTGTTAGTGCTAATAGTGGCAGCATCCGTCACCTGCTCAGTGCTAAGTACCACTGGGCAGATAGATGGTAAGAAGATAAGTGATCAGCGCCAACAGTATGGGTACAGTGTACCTGTGTGTCAGTACTTGAAGCCCTGCCCCCTCTTTTTGCCCAGAGTGTCTCTGCTTGGTTATTAAACACAAGGCAGATAGAGGAAAATGGCTATTCAGTGTTCAGTGCTGACAGCAAGACAGACAGGGAATGCAATAAAATCGTTTTTAGTAACATATTTAATATAGTATATTACATAATATCTAATATAGGCAGCAAGGGCAAGACCTGTGACAAATCAATGACTTGTGAACATGGAATCAGAGCGAATACAGTGGACCAGATTTACTAATTCTGTCTGGACCTGCACCAGATTTAGGCTGGATGCTACATTTGGTGCTTGGTTAGACACTTCTGTTTAAAATGTTTCAAAATGTTCGACAAAAACTTGTTGCACTCACATTAATAAACGTGCTCCATTGTTTGTTTGTTTTTACACTTGTGTTTCCTGTGTGCACAATGGATTAAACAATTAAGAGATAACTAAATAAACTAGGAGTTTACTACATGCTGTGCTATGATTCATTTCAATGTAGGTGTAACAGTATGCAGTCAAATCTTAAAGGGATTCTCTGGTAAATGGCCTCCTTTAACCTGTCCTAGATTGTGACTTGCAGAACTGCTTAGGAGATGAGCGAGCCAAGGCATACCTACACTGTGCTCCAGCACCTGCCTTCACTTTATATAGGTCATAATGCTCAGCCTGATGGCATATCACATGCATGACCTCTGCATTACTATCTATTGTAGAGCCGGACCTCTGCTCTACAATACATGGCAATAATGCGACCTGGTGTACAATATGCTATCACGGCTGAGCAGCCTGACAGGAATGGATTGCAGGAGCAGGGGGCAGATAGATTCAAAACTTGAATTGTAATTGTTACAATGGTTACGTCAGGTGGTGATGGACTCCTCAGACTCCCTGGCACATTGGTGCAAATCAAGTTTAACAGTGGCAACTTGCTATGTGCACATTCACTACTCCAGGTCTCTCAGTGCTCACCATGCTCTGTTGTCTCACTACATTTTCAGCACTCACTGCACATACCATTTTCCATTTGGCGTGATCTAGGAGAATAATATGTGGTAAGTAATTTCATAATTACACTTTCACTCTGGCGAGCAAAGATTGGTACTCCCCTTCCAATATTGTGACTACTGTGGTACCTCCTCTCTCAATAGGGCAACTGGGACATCCTCCTAAGCAACCATTTCTGATGGATAACCATCTTCTGAGGGACATCACCACCATTGTCACAAAAGTAGCCATCGGGTGGCAACAGCATCAATAAAAACATCATACACATTTTAAATGTATTAACTCTTTCTCTCTGTCAAGAAATTCTGAGAATTGAAATTTTCTGAAAAATGTAGGTCAAATTTTGATTCTAAAGAATCGACTCTCTCATCTCTACAATCAAAAGTCATAGCACTTTTGAAGATTTTCAATCTCACTTTCAATTGTCTATAGTAATTGTATATTATTATTATTTACTTTAGGGTGTCTTTGATTTTAGGACACTGTACATATGAAAATGAGGTTACACGCATAATACCATACAAAAAACTGACTGACATGGGGGAAAGATGATAAAATCAGTTTACTCCATGTTGGGTTTTAGAAAGCAATGAGGAGAAGGAGGATATAACTCATAAATACTCTGTGATTAGTTAGACACAGAGATTGTTGGAATTAGTTGAAAATTGGCAAATTGTATGCATAATGAAAGTGTATAAAGCTGCCATTATACCTCTTTACAGGAAAAACGTGGATGGATCTGGTACTCAGGTAAAAACAATTTCTTTATTACATTGTTATATAGTTAACACGGTTGAAAAAAGACATAAGTCCATCAAGTTCAACCAAGGAATAGGTGGGGATGCGAATCCCAGAAGGAAGTGAGACTCAGAACATAGTAGAAAAATATTAAAACCACTGTTGCTTATGTGCTTCAGGCATGCAAGCCCTTCCTCATAGCATACAAGACATATACTGACAGGCATGCTGGGAAAGCAGTAACACAGAAACTCTGGTATGGATAGTATAGGAGCTGGAACGGAGACATCTTAATTAAATATGCCTGTCACAAACCAGGAAGGGAATAGTGCAGCCCTGAGCTCCACCCACACCACTATCCCTACCTACTTGCATGGTCCTTCCTAACTGACGGGGCGCAACTGGACAGCAGTCCCTAGCTTACGTACATGCAGGGCCTTACAGGGAGGGGGGCCACAATGGAGAAAACAACAGACTAAGACAGAAAACACAGACACGTAAATGTTTACCAAGCTGAGGTCAAGAACCAGGAGGTCACGTCAGAACAAAGGCAAAACACAGGATCGGAGTCAAATTCAAGCCGAGGTCAGAAGCCAAGAGGTTGTGTCAGTACAAGGGATACCACAAGGACGAGGTCAAATTCATGCCGAGGTCAAAAGCCAAGAGGTTGTGTCAGTACAAGGGATATCACAGGGACGAGGTCAAATTTAAGCTGAGATCAGAAGCCAAGAGATCACATCAGTATAAGAAGTCTCACAAGGACGAAGTCAAATACAAGCCGAGGTCAATAAACAGAAGTCGCAAATGCAGTAACACGCTGGTGAAGTATAAAGACTAATCACAGGCAACCTGTGGCCAGCAGGTTGCCTGTTTAAATAACCACAATAGCCTCAAATTAATCAACTAAGAGCAAGAAAAATCAATAGAAAACCTACTACTCGTACTACCCCCAAGGAGGGGACAGCAAGAACAAATGCTCAAACAAAAATAATATAAAATAATATAACTTTTATTACAAAGAAGATCAAAAAAAGGTATAAATTAAATACTCTCCAGAAATATAATAAAAGGGTCATACAGTATAGGTGGGAGGCATGGGCCGTGGTGGTAACCCTCCCAAACTAGATGTTAAACATGCCTATGGGTAAAGCACACCTATAAGTACACAAACCTATAGTACTCAAATATCCCCAGAGTAATGTGTCACCAGCACACAATGCCACCTATTGCCAAATAAAGCACAGGTAAAAGAAACCTTATAGGCCATAAATATGTCCCTGGTACAGCATCAAACAAAAATAAAACTTACCCAAAGACATGATTAGGCAGGGGAACCACCACACAGCCCACTAACAGAGTCCTCAACGCGCGTTTCGCAAAGAAAAGCTTCGTCAGGAGGCTTTAATTTATACCTTTTTTGATCTTCTTTGTAATAAAAGTTATATTATTTTATATTATTTTTGTTTGAGCATTTGTTCTTGCTGTCCCCTCCTTGGGGGTAGTACGAGTAGTAGGTTTTCTATTGCCTGTTTAAATAGGCCAGACTGGTGGGTCATGTGACGTGGCCAGGAGAAGTTGCTTGTCAGGAGGAGTTACACAGCTGAGTGCCGACTCATCAACGTCGACACTCACATCCCCCCTTGCTCGTTGCCTAGGGGATGGAGGATGTCGGCAGTGCTGGGGAAGCGTGCGTTGCCAGGTCCTCCCCGCCCCCTGGTTGCCACGGAGATGAAGAAGCCGGCCGCATCCGACGCCGGCTCCTCCCTCTTCACGAGTGGGATGCCAGCGGCGCTGCAAGGAGGGAGTGCCCCAGCGGCTCCCCGTTACAATGCCAAACCAAATACGGACACATATTGAGTGTACCTTTGGAAGGAAGGCAAAATGTGATGTAAAAAAGATCATCAATATAGGTATTATAAATCTGTCTTTAGGTTCATTCCATTAGGAGACCTGCTCCCCATGGTGAGGATCCAGTACTCCTCACGCCTCATTAGGGCTTGTCTCCAATTACCTTTTCTTTTGGGCTGGTTAACCCTTTCAATGACTCTTTATGTTGAGAAAGGTTTGATTGTGGACTGTTTGTGGAATATGCAGCACAATGACTCAGTGGTTAGCTTTGGTTCGAATCTGACCAAGGTCACCATCTGCATGGAGTTTGTATGTTCTCCCTGTGTCTGCGTGGGTTTTCTGCAGGTTCTCTGGTTTCCTCCTACACTACAAAGACATACTGATAGGGACCTTAGATTGTTTCCTCCATTGGGGATAGTGTGATGCTACTGTAAAGTGGTGCACAATAAGTCAGTGCTATATAAGTGAATAAAATAATAATAATTAGTCCATGGTCTCCTATGTATTACTTGATGCCCCTCTATTGCCTGACAATTATCTGCGTCAGGGTCACATCCTATCACTTGATCCAGCTACAACTGAATTTTATTACCTGGCTTTATGCTATGACCAATGCATCCAAATAGATAGATTCAGATATGCATGCAGTAGTATCTTCTCCTGGGCTACCGCTGGTCCTGCAAAACTAAAGGTCAGAGGAAAGAAAGCTATGGTTCTCTGGAATAATGACAGCAATTAATCATATGGAAGTATCATCAACAATAATTAGATTTCAAATATTATGTCTCCAGCCACATTGAGATCAATTCGGCCCTAGATCTTCTTCATCAGCTTAAAAAGAACCAAAATGTCTAACATTCTGGATGTCCTCACAAAAGATCTTTGCTTGACTCTGACTCTGTAAAGTTAGGCTATGTTATGTCCCTGTAATCTCTCATCACTTTAGGCTGGAGTATTCCACTATGAGAATAACTAGTCAGATCTCAAATTCTGGATAATTTATGAACCTACTGTATTTGAAGATATCTTATTGATGTCCCTGCTCAATGCACAGATGTTGCATCCCACCTTCATTGTATGCACCAGGTGGACAATATCATGACAGTACATTGTTCAATACCATACTATGCCTAGAAAATTGGTCTCATTACACACCTTTTGAGACTATGAGTACATAAAAAAATGGCCTAATTTGTATGCTTGTAACTTATGATGTGAAGTCTTATTTCCATTTCGATAAGGCTGGTAGTAACCATCAAACCAGTTTACTTGATTCGAACCTAGAGACATCTGAACAACTGCCAGGGGAATCTCTAGGAAAAGTATCAGAGCATCCACAAAGAGTACTAAAGAGAAAGATTCAGTTCATGCTCAGATAAAAAATGGGGGAAATTTATTAAACTGCTCTGGAATTTTGACTTAATTTGCACCAAAAACATGCTTTGCACTGCATTTATTATGTGTTTTAGATAATTTTAAGCCAAACTTGACAAAGAGTATTGCTTAATTGGAAAGACTGTGCTTACCTTTAAAGGGCGTATAGCTTAAGGTGCACCAACATGCACCAAAATTTTGGCGCAAAGTAAGCCAATCAATAGATGATGTAAAGTTAGATAAAAGTGTCTAAAGTTGCACCAATTTTATCATCCAGCCTGAGCCACTTTGATAATTTTTAATCTGAATTTCTATAATTTGTGCCAAATTGTCAAATATTGCACAATGTTTGATATATTTGATGCTTCTTTATGCCTTAACACTTCTGTCTTGAGATGCTACTCCACTTTCTATTCAACTCCTTTCCCCAAATAAGACTGGGACAATTTTAGCGACTTTTAAAAATCACACTTGATAATCCTTAATGGGTTGTGTCGTTAAATGTTATTTTGATTTAATTCAGCATGAAAAACTAGTTACTTTTGCAATTTACTTTTTTAAAATTTTTTACAAAGATGCTCCTGTTGTGAGATAGTCTCTTTACTTCTGTAAAATGACACTGTCAGTGTTTAATCTACGGTATATAGTAATGTGCGTGTCCACCTACTGAACTGGATGAGCATGGTCACACATGCCCAGTTCTATCCTTCAACTGCCACCAGCCATATATACTGTTGGAAACTGTGATAGTTGCTAGAAGAGAGCTGCAGCATAAAGATCATGCCCCCTGAGAAAGTAGACAACTTCTAAGAAGGGACACACCCCCTGAGCTGCCAACCTTAAGAGAATCTTGCAGAAAAATTGAAGCAATGAATGGGGAATCTTTGGATCTATATGAGGTAAAGGGCTGGCTCTAGCTTTGTTAGAAAGAGATTGTCAAGTACTAGATTATGTCTATGATTTTAATTTCTTATGTTAATCCTGAGAAAAACTCCTTTAAATCAGCTCAACTGATTAACCACACCCACTTTCTCAATCTCTTTTCAAGTGTGTGGTGTCAAAAATGTAAAATGTTGCAAAATTTTTGCACCAAAAAAAGTTCTATAACTTTGTAAACGTTTATTTTTCAAAGAATATTAATTATGCGCTGAAACCAAACTACCCCTTTCACTACTTCATTGTCCTGGCTCCCTACTAGGGAGTCCCTAGTAATGCTGACATTAACCCCATCTCTGCCCTATGATGAAGATATTCACCCTTTAACTGCTCTAGACCCCAGGGTTGGTTCCATAACACCCTAAAGTATTCTAGAATACTCTATCCTAGATTGCTAAGAATAATGGTATTATTAACTCCTTCCTTACCATAGACCACCAGGGATGTTGGCTATTTGGTCTATTGTATTTGCTTGTGATTTACCTGCCCTATCAGAATTGATTAAAGGGACAGTAACTTTATGTTGTTTTACGAGTTATGCATTCATTTGCTGCAGGTTATGGACACTGCCTATATTTGAGTAACAATTGCACTTTCTTTTTTTTTCAGGGTTCACTCATTGCAGGAAAGGGTTAATGTAACTTGCTCATGCAATGAAACTGTATTGTATTATAATGCACATGTTTCTTTACTAAATATGATTAGTAATACTGATGTTTCAAGATGGCAGTTTTTCACATGCAATTCAGTCTAAACAGTGGCCAAAGAGTGACTCCCACTGGCTAAGGACTGTCGAAGTGATGTCACTAGGACATGGAGCCTTTTCTATTTCACTCACTTATATAACAATGACTTTTTCTGCAGCTCTTTACATACATTATCATTGCCTACTGTCCCTAGTGGAGCTCACAATCTAAGTTCCCTATCAGAATGTCTTTGGAGTGTGGGAGAAAACCCATGCAAACATGGGAAGAACATACAAGCTCCATGCAGATGTTGTCCTTGGTCAGATTCGAACCTAGGACCCCAGAAAAAAAAAAGACGACTGAGGGGAGATCTAATAACTATGTATAAATATATCAGAGGTCAGTACAGAGATCTCTCCCATCATCTATTTATCCCCAGGACTGTGACTGTGACGAGGGGACATCCTCTGCGTCTGGAGGAAAGAAGGTTTGTACACAAACATAGAAGAGGATTCTTTACGGTAAGAGCGGTAAGACTATGGAACTCTCTGCCTGAGGAGGTGGTGATGGTAAGTTCACTAAAAGAGTTCATGAGGGGCCTGGATGTATTTCTAGAGGATAATAATATTATAGGTTATAGTTACTAGAGAGGGGTCGTTGATCCAGGGAGTTATTCTGATGCCTGATTGGAGTCAGGAAATAATTTTTAATAATTTTTCCCCCTAAAATGAGGAAAATTGGCTTCACACATAGGTATTCGAGTTTATGCCCCCATTGTCTAATAAGTGCAGGTCCCACTTCTGGGACCTGCACTTAAACGGAGAACGGACCAGGGAAAGTAATGCGCCCTCCACTCATTTCTATGGGGCTGCTGAGCCAGCACTATTTCCGTCGGCCCCATAGAAATGAATGGGAGCAGGGGCCACACATGCGCTGTGCACTCCCATTCACTTGTGTGGGAGTAGCAGGGAGCAGCGCTCGATGGTGGCCAGACCCCTGGAAACCCGGGGTCCTCCAGCCACAACTCTCCCCGCTCTGTTCTCATTGTAGGTGCGGGTCCCAGCGGGTCCCACACATGAGACAATGGGGGCAAATCCTAGCGATATGCCCCTATTGTCTTTGATGGGAATACCCCTTTAAGGCCCTTTTACAATGCCAGAGCATTGGCCAAATAATCGCTAATAATTATTCATACAAATGCTCATTAGAGATTATCTGCTGGTGTAAAGGTGGTGCTGATTAACCGATGAATGAGTGAAACACTTGTTCATCCGTTAACATGATTGTTTGTGCAGTCACCTAAATCATCGTTTGCCGGGAGCAGACTGTGCCATCTAAACAGCTATCTGTTGCCAGCAAACAATGATTTTGTATGGGGACGAGCGATGGCATTAGCGATCACTCCTCACCGTACTGCGAAGGAGATCGCTGCATATAAATGGAGCGGTTTCCTTCACTGATGAGCAGGTGATTGTCGGGAAGGAATGCTTTCTTCCCAACAATCATGTGCTAAATCTACCAGTGTAAAAGGACTTTTCGATATGAAGTATGAAAGGAGTTATCCCATGACTTATGTAAAAAATGAAAATTCATTGCTCTGCTAGATTTATATCAAGCTGACAACTCAAGGGGAGTGTCTTTTCTGCCGTAGCTAAGGGGGCGGGTCCATTCTCTGCCTATCACAGCTCAGGAGGCAGTTAAAATGATGAAACTGAGCATGTCCGGCCTTCTCAGTGAGCAGGACAAAGAAATAAGAACAAAACAAACAGCAGGTGGCGCTATATAGATACATTTTATTGGCTATCTCAGTGGCTATGCTAAATTTTTAATTACAGGAAATTACAAAAGTATTCAGATCCAAGTGCTGGTTTGAAAACTAGAATATTTTTCATGGGATAACGCCTTTAACTGCTAAATCACACTAGACCACCAGGAGTATGATAGGAATACTATTATTAAAGGAGTTTTCCAGGATTTTACTACTGATGACCGATCAGCTGTTTGAGAAGGTACCAGCACTCATGTGAGCACCGCTACCTTCTCTCAGCTCACCCAGCACAGGGCTGTGCATTGTACAGCGGCTGTGCTTGGTTCACTTGAATGGGGCTGAGCTGCTCCTAGGCATGTGACCGATGAATGTGACGTCACTGGCCTAGGAATAGCTAAGAGAAGGCTGTGGCACTTACGGGAGCGCCAGTGCCTTCTCAAACAGCTGATCGGCAGGGGTCCCGGGTGTCGGACCCCCACCGATCAGATACTGATGACCTCTCCTGAGGATAGGTCATCAGTAGTTAAGTCCCAGAAAACCACCCAATATAAAACAATCTAATGCAGAAAAGCTGTATAGCAGGTGAAGGGACAGGGATTTCTCTGTCTCTGACATTGGCAGGGTAAAGTCCTGCATTTGACCCTGTACATGGTTGCCCGGTAGAAAAGTATGGTTACCCACGCTTGCATGTCAGTTGATTGGGAGTTTCTGCATCTGATCTGGGGTGATCGGCATTCTGAACGGGGCTGTCCTGAAGAAAAGGGAGTGATTTGAAACTAGCAAATGAACAAAATCAGATCATATGTGTAGGGAAATAGCAAAGAGATGCTGGCAGTTCATGTGCTACAAGCACTCTTTATCAAGGTATTCATATACAGGGTTAGGACAGCAAATGGAATATTTGCCATGTGTGAAGAAAAGCCTAGGTATGCATGAAATCCGTTCTATGTTGCTTAAAGAAATAGAAGCATAAAATGAAATAAAGCTTTATAGAATGTCATTATAACGGGCTGTGTACTAACCGATATCAGAGGCTACGGCAGACGCATGCTTAGCGTAATGAACCTTTTGTGACATAACCTCGAATGTGAGTCATCAGTGTGTGTAGCATTTTAATTCCATTATTCCCTCTGAATATAATTATAGTTTCATTCGCTCGGGAAGCATCATATGAAGCCAGCTGACGCTTTAAGTCCCTTCTAAATCATTTGCAAACACTGATGCTTATTTTGAGTTGGGGAGTAAACCATCCTTTCCAATTACAGATTCAGGCACAATATCTCACAAGAAATAGCCTGGTAAATAGAAGTCTGCATCTGCTTTCAAGACATTTTGAATTTGTTTACTGTACCTTCTTAATTAGGTCCCCGGCACGGCAGGTGTACTGGCAAACTCCACTTCCAACCCTGGGATCTAATCCAGACAAAAGGATTTCATTTCTTTTTTGTTACTGCAAATATTTAGCAACGTGATTAGGAGTTATTTTTGAAGCAGAATGAATTTGGCGACGACTGAATTAGATGGCAATAAAGTAGATCATTAGAGGTAGAGAACAACTCCCAGTCTTACCTTATTGCATTTACCTTATCAACTCTTGAATTTCAGATTAATAAAAGATAGTAAATCCAAGTAACTGGTAGTTTAGTAAGAAAAAGAATCATTTTCACTCCCATATTAAAGGGAATCTGTCTCCAGCGACCCCCCTGGCAAACTGTTTGCATAGACACATAGCTGTGGTTCACCTGTTTTTCCTTTCTTGATAGGAGTCTTCATTCCTGAGTTATGACACTTTTTTAAATATGTAAATTAGGCCTTTGGTGCAATGAGGGCATCACCATTGCACTTCTTGCACACAAGCTCCACTCCTTTCTGTGGCCAGAAGCTCCCTCACTGCCCAATTCCTGGCCCTGTCAATCAAAGCAGCCATAGAGGGGATGGACACAGAAAGGAGTGGAGCTTGGGTGCAAGAAGAGCAATTGCAATGCCCTAATTGCACCAAAGGTCTAATTTGCATACTAAGAAAAAGTGAATTATCTCATGAAAGCAGCCTCGGATCAACTAAATAAAAACAGCATTTTAATCAGGTGAACCACAGCTATGTGTCTATGCAAAGAGTTGGCTAGGGAGGTCCTATTTTTTAAAACTTCCTTTAAAGAGGACTCCTGATATGTCTGTTTTAGGGAATACTTGGAACAATTTTGTATCAGCTTTTTTTTTGAAAATTTTATATTAAATAGGCAATTTAATTTCGACACTGTCAGTGTGTCGGCTCACACCCTATCATATGTATGTTATTGTATGTAGCCTATGAGAAAAGGGACACATGAAAAGGAATTGAACTGTTTTTACAGTTATTATCATTTACAGTATATGCCACAAATTTGTTTATATTAGTATATTATCTACAGGGTGGGCCATTTATATGGATACACCTAAATAAAATGGGAATGGTTGGTGATATTAACTTCCTGTTTGTGGCACATTAGTATATGGGAGGGGGAAAACTTTTCAAGATGGGTGGTGACCATGGCGGCCATTGTGAAGTCGGCCATTTTGGATCCAACTTTAGTTTTTCAATGGGAAGAGGGTTATTCTTTCATGAGTTATTTACAAGTTTCTGACTACTTATATGTTCAAAGTGCTGTCCATTGTGTTGGATTGTCAATGCAGCCCTCTTCTCCCACTCTTCACACACTGATAGCAACATGGCAGAAGAAATGCTAGCACAGGCTTCCAGTATCCGTAGTTTCAGGTGCTGCACATCTCGTATCTTCACAGCATAGACAATTGCTTTCAGATGGTGGGGCCATTCTTCATCAATGGAAACCTCAAGGCCACTAGATATGTGAAATTGCTACATGATTATGTGTTTCCCTCTTTATGCACTAAAGCTGGCATGTTCCCTGAGTTTTTCCAGCAAGATGGTGCACCACCACATTATGGGTGTCCGGTCTGAGCATTCCTAGATGAACAGTTTCCTGGAAAGTGGATTGGTCGTCGTGGGCCAGTTGAATGGCCCCGATGGTCTCCCGATCTTACCCCCTTAGACTTTTATCTTTGGGGTCATCTGAAGGCAATTGTCTATGCTGTGAAGATACGAGATGTGCAACACCTGAAACTACGGATACTGGAAGCCTGTGCTAGCATTTCTTCTGCGGTGTTGCTATCAGTGTGTGAAGAGTGGGAGAAGAGGGTTGCATTGACAATCCAACACAATGGGCAGCACTTTAAATACATTTTATAAGTGGTCAGAAATGCGTAAATAACTCATGAAAGAATAAAGTTACGTTAAATCAAGAACCATTGTTTTTCATGTGAAATTCTCAATAGGTTTCATGTGTCACATGAACCTCTTCCCATTGAAAAAACTAAAGTGGGATCCAAAATGGCCGACTTTAAAATGTCCGACTTCTCCCTCCCATATACTAATGTGCCACAAACAGGAAGTTAATATCACCAACCATTCCCATTTTATTTAGGTGTATCCATATAAATGGCCCACCCTATATACACATATTACTAATAATTAATATGATTCCTTTTTCCAGATTTATTTTTTTTAATTATTCACAAAATGACAGAGCAAAATGAATATATAGTCATTAATGTTGAGCGAAGCGAAGAATTCAATGTGGAATTTGGTCTGAATTTCTGGAAAAAATTTATTGCGCTTTGTGTTAACAAATCATTATTCCTTTAATGGTGGCTGGAGTTGTCTTAGAAAGAACAGTAACAAAAAAAATAAATACTCACCTCATCTACTTGCTCGTGCAGTCCACTCCTCTCTTGAATGAAAAAGACCTGATGACATCACTGACGACGTCACCACGTGATCATGTTGGGAGTGACGTCATCACGTTCAGCACAGGTTCTTCGGTAGGTCTTTTTCAATCGAGAGGAGCGGACTGCCTCTGCACGAGAAAGTGGATGATGTGAGTGTTTTTGGTCTTTTAAACCCAAAAGGTCATATCACATTAGCGTATTACTATTTTTAACGGCCGTTAGACAGGTGCACTTCTGTCTAAGCACCGTTAAAAATGGTCCCTTGTTACGGATTACTTCATAACTATCCTTCCATTGTATGGAGAGGGCACAATACAGGGAACGAGGGATGGGCGATCTCGCCACTCACCATCATTTAACCACTCAGATGCGATCAACATTGTCATATTCAACACACCAGGAGGTTAATCAGCGGTTAAAACAAAAAAATGCATACCTCATCCATGGAGAGGCTGTCGCAGCCTTTTTGATCGAAGAAAACGTGCCAATTCTCATGTGTTTTTTTTAAAGTTTTCATTTTGTTATCTAAATTTTAAAACAAGATCCTTGAGTTGAAAACCTCTGTAGAGATCACTTCTCAGCAGTCATCTCTTTATCATTACAGGCTGGTTTATAATGATAGGTATCGCCTATAAAAAATAACATAGGATCACACCATTCACAGTAGTTAAAGGACACAGCTTATCTACTCCCTCTCCCTGTACAATGACATCTGCACAGGCCACAGAGCATGTCTTGAAAACTCTGCCATAGAAGTCAATGATCATCTCCTGTCCCCAGATTCCTATACGATCCGTAGGGCTGATGTTAAGCATACATGTTTATATCCCACAAAATCAGAAATACCAATAAGGAAATCGACCACTAGAACATAGAAGAAGATTAATAAAAAAGTTATCAGTATTTGGTTTCGATTAGTAAAAATTATAGTTGATAAATTCCCTTTATAGAGAGACTGTAATAAAAAATGTTATCATTTATTACCACTATATGTGAATATTCTATGTATTTTTTTCTAGATATAATTTTTTTTAAAGTCACTTAATGTATTCTACTTCCTATTCTGGCTCTTTAACTTTCTCCTTATTTTTTGGATAGCCTCCCTTGACTTTCTCAATCAGACCATTCACTCTGGCCAGAGAGGGAAGGGGATGAGTGACTCAATTAGAGCATCACTACACTGATAAGCACAGCTATCTTCTGTGGACTTCATTAACTAGGTTTATCAATAGAACAATAGAGTTGTCATACTGTTATCCAAATTCTAAATCTACTATTAATAATGAGGATTAACTGGCAGACATCATCTTCCCTTGAAAGCAGCAGTAAACTGACAATTGACTATTGACTATTGTCTATTAGAGATCTTATCATTTGTGTTGACTTCAACACAATGACGATATTTTGTATTTAATTTTCAATGGCAGAGTACTGCCAAAATTTCAAGCAGCCAAACATTCTCTAAAAATATATGGCTTCTATGAATATTTTTAAAAATACCCCTTTCTGATAGAAGTGTCCATATAAATAACTTAGGATGATTCTGAAATTGTAACCTGTTCAGACAAATATATTGAAATCATTGTAATCCACCTTACATATGTATCCATGTTGACATCAATAATCACAGGGTTGCTGCTGTGAAATGGATGTGGATCCTCTGTGTCTACTAAAAAGATTTGGCTTGGGGCAAATCCTAAGACATTATCTAAGTGGCCCAACTTTTAAACCCTACACAGGAATCTGGACTCTGCTGCAGGGGACCCACTAGATTGCTACCTCTTGGAGAAGCATCTGTTCAGTAGACTACTAACCCATGAGGATGAAGAGAAATTAGTGTAATACACTGATGGCCCAGGCAAAACCATAGTCAGGGACAAGCCAAAATTGGAGGAGCGGAGTTCATGCAATCTAAAGTCAGTCCAATGGTCAGGGCAGAGAGCTCAGGGTCAGTATGGAGATCAAGCAAAGGTCAGGCCAGGGAATGAGGGGTCAAATCTGGAGTCAGAGAAAAGTCGTTACACAAGCAAAACAAGACAAGTAGCGCACCTTTGCAGGAAACTAGAACCTATTGCTCAGGCAACCTCCCACAAGGGAAGGCGCCTTAACCAACTTGTGGTGGCCAGCCATATGCTAGAGAAGGGGTTTAGGTGTGTGTGCACTGGCCCTTTTAGAGCTAGAGAGAGTGCCACCACCTGTAGGCAAAGAGAGACAGAGGCAGGCAAAAAACTGGTCTCAGCCTTCATGGAGTGGACGGTGCGGTGTTACTTAGCAGATGAGCCCACCAGAAGGAAGCAGAGGGATGATGGACCACCAGGGGACTAGAGCAGTGGAACAGGTGAGTGTTCTGGTGGCCGTACCCACTGAGGAGAGGAAGATGGTGGAGGGTATAATGACTATATCAGCCCATGTTACTATATGTTTCCTTTCTTGTTGAATTTCCTTCAAATAAAAGTTATACAAGCCTTTCCAAAAAATTATAAAAAAATCAAAAAATATTCTGAATATGTTCTTTGTTGTTCCCTATGGCTTATTAATACAAACAAAGGATTGTGCTGAGGTTCTGGAGAGGCCAATTAGCCGTTGTAATGGCTGGAAAACAGTCCGGTGTCTACGTGCTGACTCAATGTTATCCTAATGATTCCTGTTACCTCTCTTTTTAAATGATTATAAATTACTAGAAGGCGAGGTGAAATAGAGGTGAACGTGACGCTACGCCCTGATCTTATGCGGGTTAGTAAAAGTTAAAGCTGCTCATTATTTACATAGCAAGACAGAAAACAAACCCATACAGTTAACATTACAAGGGGAGTAATCTCGCAGCTTGCCTCATTGGGTTATAATGAAATGGGTCTAATTAATTAAGGACAGGGAAATACATCTGTGCCCACTTACAAAGTCAGAACAAGGTCTCTGGTGCTAATGTTGTCTACATTCCTGAGATGTTGTCATGATATTAAGTTAACCACTTCTACCCCAGACAGTGGCGTACATAGAGAAGTAAGGGCCCCATAGCAAGGATCAAACCAGGTCCCCCACACAGGAGAGAAGGGTTTCTGCCTAAACCCTTTTCAAAGACCTTTCAGACATTTTTACACTTCTTCATTTGTGAAAAGTTGTTCCTTTAGAGGGTAGAGTCCTGACCAAGTTTTCACCTCCAGTAGAAGAGGAGATAATCTCAACTCTCTTGCCCTGGGCCCCATAGCAGTCGCATGGTCTGCCGCTATGGTAGTTATGCCCCTGATCCCGGGCTAGTTTTCACCTTCCTGCCCAGGCCAATTTTTTAAAATCTTTAACTTTGGAATGGTTTTGCTTACCTAACCAATTCTGAGATTGTTTTCTGGTGACACATTGTACTTCATGTTAGCGGTAATTTGGGTCAATATTTTTTCCTTTATTTATAAACAAAAATTCAAAATTTACAGATTATTTGAAAACATTCCCAATTTTCTAAATTTGAATTTCTTTACTTTTAAGACAGATAGTAATACCTCATAAACTAGTTAACAATCAACTAGTTTATTAGTAGATAGCTTCTACTAATCGTGAGTAAGAAATATACACCTGCCTCTATTGATATACCTTTTGCCCATGGTCAATACTGAGGTTTTATATCATGATTTTTAACATGGGTTTTTTGTTCATAAATATTATTATAATTAAAAGTTAAGTTTTAATTTTTTGGAAGGATTCCTCTGTATGCAATGATTTATACTTCCAGTCCATGATTATATTCATGTTGATTTGGATCTCAGGAGATAGGAACCAGCCATGACCATGTAGTTATATCCTAGTTTCATTCTGCAGTTTTGAACTCCGGTGTTTGTATGAAGCCATTGTAAGTGGCTGACACTAAATGTTGTATCCCCTTTGTATACAGGTGGAGGGGTGCAACACCTGTTGTCTGCCACTTACAATACCATTCTAAAAGCAGTTTAATAACACATTTTAGCTTCAGAAATGCAAATGAAATTAACATCTTACCTTCATGAGGTCCATGACCTTGTGTTGATTATGATAAGCAGATTAGGCTGACTGAAGCATGAAGTATTTGATGCCAGAGATTTGTTGTACATGTTATTCTAACTTAGAAAGGCAGTCAGATGACTAGCATAACATTTAAAAAATACAAATCCACTTCCTTTGACTTATTACTACTCCATTACCTGGATGGATAGGAACCTTCACAAACTTATAGGTCTTTGAGTACAGTGACACTATATATATATATATATATATATATATATATAAAACTTTCTATGCAAAAGTTGAAAAACACAAAAACTATAAACTATAATAAATTTAGTATTGGCATAATCATACTGACCCATAGAATAAAGGCATGTCACTTATACAGTAGCGTGAGTAACACGAAAACAAAACTAATACAACATTGTGGAATTGCTGTGGTTTTTTTTCTGGTCTGGTACCCCTAAAAATGTATTATATAAGTGATATAATACATTAGTTGTACCCCAAAATGATGCCATTAAAATACATCTTGTCCTGACCAAATCAAACCCTCATATGTCCAAGTCCTAAGCTGCATTCTTAAGGGGTTAAGAGTTAATACTATTTTCCAACATTTTTTATGTACACATTGTATTTTTCCTCACCTCTCTCTCCACCTGGCCACACATCCTCAGTTCCATCCTTCAACTGCTACAAGCTGTATCTTTTGCTAGAAGCTGTGACAGGTGAGAAAGGACATGCTCCCTGGTCTGCCAGCCTGAAATAAATCTAGCAGAGCAATTGTAGGAATGAATATGGAGCTATCTGGATCCATGTGAGGTACAAGGCTGGTTCTAGCATTGTTCGAAGGAGATTGTCATGTACTATATAATGTCTAATTTTTATTTTTACATTAATCGTGGCATAACCCCTTATATTAATTGCATTGTATTACTATTTAGATATTGTAATACACGTGTGGATTGTTTTTTGCATGTAGCTGTTTGGTTAAAGTGTATTGGTATTATTCAGGGATTATGATCCTGAATACAGATGATAACAACTTTAGCTGAATCTCTGGTGAATTTAGTTTATGAGGAGACATAAAGTACAGAGAGGACGGACAGGACAGACTGTGGTAATGGATACTGCATACAAGTGCTGCTGCTCATTATCCACACCTCACCCTCCTCTCATGTCTCATCATCTTCTCCATTCCCACAGAGATTCACCTGTATTCAGGATCATGATTCCTGACAAGCAGAGCAGAGAGGAGGTTGAGGCAGCACTATGGCTCATTGTGGTGAAGTAACTTATCCTCCTGTGTGATTAGGACAGGTTTTGGGTGGCCATTTTATTTCTCCTAATGATTGCCCCCTAGACAAAACGAGCCATTATAACTAATGAAAGGTATTTGGGAATATATTTATTATAAATTAATATTTAAGTATTTTCATTTTTTTTCATTCCTGGAGAACCCTTTAAGCACTGGGCAGCATTGTTATTTAGGTAAATGTAGGTGCTATCTGACCAATGCATGGCACTGTTGTTGAGCATCATACTGTATGGCCCTGTATATGCAGCACCCCACTGCTAAATCAGTGGTCTACTGCTTAAGGGGTTAATGTGTGTTTTTGTGCAAAGCTTATATGCTACAAAGTGAGTTCACAGGCTGCAGTAATTGTTGCTATGTGGGACTTTACCACCCTACCCATAAGGTTGAGAATGAAGGCTCATGCACACAATTGTGGTTTTGGTCCGCTACTGATCCACATTTTTTTTCGGATCAGGTGAAGACCCATTCATCTTAACAGGGGCTGCAAAAGATGGGGACAGTACATCTGTGTGCTCTCTACATCCGTAAGTCTATTTGGTAGTTCAGCAAAAAATTGAACATCTTCCATACGTATCCGTTTTGTGGACAAGTATAGGACATTTGTGAAGGAGTGAAAAAAAATGGCTTCAGGCTCTCAGCCATGTGCATGAGCCCTGAGACGGTGAAGTGAGACAAAGCAGAGAATAGGCCTGGGAAAGAACCAGCCAGAGAGACGCAAAAGATGCAAAGAGAAAGCTTTAACCCGGCTTAAGTGGAGAAAAAGAGAAAAATGACCTATTGTGGAGCATGCCAGTGTTAAGAGAAGGCGCATGCAATTGAGACTGTGGAGATTACTTGTCTTAGAGGCTTATGGACTCCACAGTCGAGTTGTCCAAGAGATGAAAGGCTTTGGGAGCCTGGCATGCTTTAGAGGCAGACTGGGGATCCGCTAAGGCCCACATTCCGCAAAGGACATTGCTGATCTGTTTGTGAATAAAGAACTTTGTGCAGAGAGCACCAAGAGATATGTTGCACCCCCTATTTCTTGATGCTAAAGGTAGAGAACAAAGTGCAGTGTGAGGAAGATTACTCCAGAGAAGAAAACTGGCCTGTTAAAGGGAATCTCAGGAGTTTTGTACCTATGACACTGGCTGACCTGTTACATGACCACTTGGCATCTGAAGTCATCTGTGTTGGTCCCATGTTAATATGTGCCCAGATTGCTGAGAAAAATTAAGTTTTAATATATGCAAATGAGCCTCTAGGAGCAATGGGCTCAGCTCCCTCTGTAATGTCAATACCCTTGTTGCTCCTAGAGACTCATGCGCAGTGTGCTCCCCTTCATTTTGGGGGGCCCTGTTCTGGAGATAGGTGCAGGTTCCACCTCTGGGACCAGCTCCTATCTCATACTGATGGCGAGATATGCCATCAATGTCTGAGATGGGAATACCCCTTTAAGGTAAGGCACAAGGCAACATACAACATTAGGCCAGGGGTAAACTGGGGCTTTTGCCCTGAGCACGACTAGGAGCATGGGGTGGAGTTGCTGCCCAGCTGAACAAAAAGCCAGGTTCTTCATCATGTTGTAATTGTGCAAGGTGGATGCATGCATCAGTGGCTTTCATAAACTGATACAGTGGCTGGGTTTGGGGGGGCCTCAAAAATGACGCTGGGTCCCCCAGACACTTTCCAGGTGTCATCACGTGTTGCTGCTCTCTGGAAGGCATAGTAAAGCGTGGTGCACCCCAGTAGGAAATAAGTCCAGAGAGTCAGGGTCTGCAGTAAACCAATGTCCTTCTTTACTGAAGGAAGTCAGGTGCAAAACAATGTAGGCAAGGCATATAGCATTCTTCCTCCCTGGCAGAAGAAGGGTTTGATGCTGAGGAAAGGCTAGAGCTAGCTGTCCCTCTCTCTCTCAGAAGGTTGGTACCCTGGACAAAGGCTGGTGACTCAAGGACTGTGGCAGAGTATCCCATCTCAGCGTCTTCTTCTGGTCACTCAAGTAGCCTGGCAGAGTCTCCTTATTTAAGCACTGTTCCCTAAATGCAGAACTTTAGGGACTCTGACTGTTCTCCTTATACACAGTTTCTGGCTGAACTACAACATTCTAGTGGGAGGGGTGGAGTGGAGAAACTCAGCACAAACAGTTACAATGTTACCACTCCCGTTTGTCATAGACTTGCATTAGAGCTTCAATTATACCCAATGGCAATGACACAGCAGCTCTTGCAGACAAAAACAGGTTTTCAGAAATAATAACATAGCAGCACAAAGGCCAGTCTGTCTGGTTTTGGTGGCAAACAATTCTGGCTTCTCCACTGCCAAAACATGCAGGATATATATGACAACATATATATAAAATGCAGTCACACAGCACTAAACAGTATAAGTCAATGCACTGTAACCCTTAAAAGTGAAACAAAGTAAGGAGTTGATGACCTTGCGTAGGGGAAACAGACAAATGTCCACAAATTTTCAGACCTCAGTGCTCTCCTGCTCCAGGGCACTACATTGAGAGGTGCTGAGTGGACGGTTTGGGCAGCTGCCCATAGCCACCCAAAAGAATTGATGCACATTTCAGGTTTATCACAAAGCTTGTTCGGATCTTCCATAGCGATGAATGCAGAGCATACTGCACATACTTGGCACACTCACCTTCACTTTGGGTACTCCATTCTGTAGATAGCAGCGGGTCCCTGAGGTGAGACCTTCACCTATCTGACATACTAGTGATATTCCATCAATGTGTGAAAAGAGACAATCCCTTTAAATAGAAATAATGAAATTTAAATCCATTTAAAATGTATGGAAAAATATCTGGCAAACAGTGGAGGGGTGGCAGGAGGCGGACTGACACCAATCTGATATTGATGTCCCATAATCCATCAATATCAAGGACATAGACAGCCCCTTTAACTAGTACAACGTAACAATGTGGCCCATGCAAGCAAAGATGAATATAAACCACAGCACAGATGTGAATACAACAATGAAAATAAAGTTGTGATAAACACAATAAGGAAGATTTATAAAACCGTTGTGTAAAAACTTTTGTAGACGCCCATAGCAAGCAATCCCATTGCTGATGTCCATTTCCTGTTTGCTTTGAAAAAAAAAAGTAAATCCATTAGGTCAATCTGTAATCTGGAAATTGCATAATTAGTAATATTACATTTACTTGCCAGATTCAAATTTTCAGAACAAAACTTCCTTCTTGACAATATTTAGTTTGACCACTAGATGGTGATATATCACAATTTATTGTCTTACAGTGGGTTTTAGCTATTGAATTTCTTAAAAAAGGTTTTCTAAAAATATTGATGTAAATGAAAACTATGATATACATGTGAGTGAAGTAGAATCAGTTTAACAAATATAGGCTATCACTATCAGATTAGTTGGGGGGTGGTCCAATGTTTGGAACCTCAGCTGTTTTAAAAAGGCTGTGGTACTTGGGCAAGTGCTCTGGCCTCTTTGTTGTTTACATCAGTCTGTTTATGTGGGGATACGAGAGTTGGACTCCCATCAACTTGATATTGATTGCCTATCATGTTACATGGGAAATCCATTTTAAACAAGTTTTCCGGGACTTCAATATCAATGGTCCATCCTCAGGATAGGTCGTCAATATCTGATCGGTGGGGAGATTATGACCCTGAATACAGATGATAAGATCTTCAGCTGAATCTCTGGGGAATTTAGTTCATGAAGAGACATGAAGTTCAGAGAGGACGGACAGGACAGACTGTGGTAATGTGGGGCTGTGGTAATGCAGACTGCATACAAGTGCTGCTGCTCATTAGCCACATCCCAACCTCCTCTCTGTACTTCATGTCTCCTCATCATCTTCATTCCCACACAAATTCATCTGTATTCTGGATCATAATACCTGATATGTAGAGCAGAGAGGAAGATGAGGCAGCTCTTTTTCTCAGTGTTGTGAAGTAACTTGTCCTCCTGTGTGATTAGGACAGGTTTTGTGTGTACTAATAGGATGGCGGCCATTTTATTTCTTCTAATTGCTCCCTAGACAAAACGAGCCATTATAACTAATGAAAGGTATTTGAGAATATATTTATTATAAATTAATTTTTAAGTATTTTCATTTTTTTTAATTCCTGGAGAATCCCTTTAAGGGGCCTTAGGGTACCTGCGCATCTAATCCCTATCATGCGCAGGCACCCTAAGGCCCCTTTCACACTAGCGAGTTTTCCACGCAGGTGCAATGTTTGAAGTGAACGCATAGCACCTGTACTGAATCTTGACCCATTCATTTCAATGGGTCTGTTTTTCATGCATCAGTTCTGCGTTGCGTAAAAATGTCCTATGTTCTGTGTTTTTCACGCAGCCCTGGCCCCATAGAAGTGAATGTGGCTTCAGTGAAAAACGCATTGCATCCTGAAGCAAGTCCGGATGTAATGCGTTTTTCACTGATGGATACTAGGAGATGTTGTTTGTAAACCTTCAGTTTTTTATGACGTGCGTGAAAAAGGCATCAAAACGCATTGCACCTGCGCGGAAAAAACTGAACAACTGAACGCAATCGCAGACAAAACTGACTGAACTTACTTTCATAATCGTGCGAGTTTCACTGAACGCATCCTGAACGCATCCAGAACCAATCTGCATCGTTTGTGTAAAGGGGGCCTAATACAGTACCAACAAAGTGAATGAGATTTGCCAAATCTCATGTAGACTTTGCTTATTTTTCTACAGTACAGACCAAAAGTTTGGACACACCTTCTCTTTCAAAGAGTTTTCTGTATTTTCATGACTATGAAAATTGCAGATTCACACTGAAGGCATCAAAACTAGGGATGAGCGAACTTTTGAAAAGTTCGGTTCGGTTCGCTTCGGCGAACTTTCTTGAAGTTCGGATTCGTACGAACCGAACCTAAAACGAACCTTATACGAACGAATATACGCATATTTGAGAATCTACACTAATACGTACGCTAATGCGAACATTCCCGCACAAATAACGAACATACAGTCTAGCGTTGTCAAAGGTACGCTACTTAACTGAATATGTACGCATTTGATGTGCCGTTTTTATTTTAACCAGATTCGTCTTAAAAGTTCTTAAACGAATCTGGTTCGTTACGGTTCTGTTCGCTCGTCCGAACGAACGTTCGGACGAACGAAAATAATAACCCATCTCGGCCATTCTCCTCCCAAAAGGGTGGTTTGACACGAGGGTCACACCAGGATACAAGGGATTGTAGAAGTAATAAATAATCCCTTGTATCCTGGTCTATTCTGTGAAAACGGTACAGTTTTGATGTGCCGTTTTTATTTTAACCAGATTCGTCTTAAAAGTTCTTAAACGAATCTGGTTCGTTACGGTTCTGTTCGCTCGTCCGAACGAACGTTCGGATGAACGAAAATAATAACCCATCTCGGCCATTCTCCTCCCAAAAGGGTGGTTTGACACGAGGGTCACACCAGGATACAAGGGATTGTAGGAGTAATAAATAATCCCTTGTATCCTGGTCTATTCTGTGAAAACGGTACAGTTTTGATGTGCCGTTTTTATTTTAACCAGATTCGTCTTAAAAGTTCTTAAACGAATCTGGTTCGTTACGGTTCTGTTCGCTCGTCCGAACGAACGTTCGGACGAACGAAAATAATAACCCATCTCGGCCATTCTCCTCCCAAAAGGGTGGTTTGACACGAGGGTCACACCAGGATACAAGGGATTGTAGGAGTAATAAATAATCCCTTGTATCCTGGTCTATTCTGTGGAAAAAGTAAACTTTATTTACGAACCTGATTCATACGAACTTGACGAAAGTTCGGTTCGGGGACGAACCGAACGTTCGGTAAAGTTCGTAACGAATCTGGTTCGTTACGGTTCGGTTCGCTCATCCCTAATCAAAACTATGAATTAACACATGTGGAATTATATACTTAACAAAAAAGTGTGAAACAACTGAAAATATGTCTTATATTCTAAGTTTTTCAAAGTAGCCACCTTTTGCTTTGATTACTGCTTTGCACACTCTTGGCATTCTCTTGATGTGCTTCAAGAGGTAGTCACCTGAAATGGTATTCCAACAGTCTTGAAGGAGTTCCCAGAGATGCTTAGCACTTGTTGGCCCTTTTGCCTTCACTCTGCGCTCCAGCTCACCCCAAACCATCTCGATTGGGTTCAGGTCTGGTAACTGAGGAGGCCAGGTCATCTGGCGTAGCACCCCATCACTCTCCTTCTTGGTCAAATAGCCCTTACACAGCCTGGAGGTGTGTTTGGGGTCATTGTCCTGTTAATAAATAAATGATGGTCCAACTAAACGCAAACCAGATGGAATAGCATGCTGCTGCAAGATGCTGTGGTAGCCATGCTGGTTCAGTATGCCTTCAATTTTGAATAAATCCCCAACAGTGTCACCAGCAAAGCACCCCCACACCATCACACCTCCTCCTCCATGCTTCACGGTGGGAACCAAGCATGTAGAGTCCATCCGTTCACCTTTTCTGCGTCGCACAAAGACACGATGGTTGGAACCAAAGATCTCAAATTTGGACTCATCAGACCAAAGCACAGATTTCCACTGGTCTAATGTCCATTCCTTGTGTTCTTTAGCCCAAACAAGTCTCTTCTGCTTGTTGCCTGTCCTTAGCAGTGGTTTCCTAGCAGCTATTTTACCATGAAGGCCTGCTGCACACAGTCTCCTCTTAACAGTTGTTGTAGAGATGTGTCTGCTGCTAGAACTCTGTGTGGTATTGACCTGGTCTCTAATCTGAGCTGCTGTTAACCTGCGATTTCTGAGAGTGGTGACTCGGATGAACTTATCCTCCGCAGCAGAGGTGACTCTTGGTCTTCCTTTCCAGGGGCGGTCCTCATGTGAGCCAGTTTCTTTGTAGCGCTTGATGGTTTTTGCGACTGCACTTGGGAACACTTTCAAAGTTTTCCCAATTTTTCGGACTGACTGAACTTCATTTCTTAAAGTAATGATGGCCACTCGTTTTTCTTTACTTAGCTGCTTTTGTCTTGCCATAATACAAATTCTAACAGTCTATTCAGTAGGACTATCAGCTGTGTATCCACCTGACTTCTGCCCAACACAACTCATGATCCCAACCCCATTTATAAGGCAAGAAATCCCACTTATTAAACCTGACAGGGCACACCTGTGAAGTGAAAACCATTTCAGGTGACTACCTCTTGAAGCTCATCAAGAGAATGCCAAGAGTGTGCAAAGCAGTAATCAAAGCAAAAGGTGGCTACTTTGAAGAACCTAGAATATAAGACATATTTTCAGTTGTTTCACACTTTTTTTGTTAAGTATATAATTCCACATGTGTTAATTCATAGTTTTGATGCCTTCAATGTGAATCTACAATTTTCATAGTCATGAAAATACAGAAAACTCTTTGAATGAGAAGGTGTGTCCAAACTTTTGGTCTGTACTGTATATGCGGGAATTGACCTGCCATGTGGACTTGAAAATCTCCAGCATCTTAATTGTTTGTGCGATTCCATGCTTTCTAGATTGGGTTTCCGCATAGACTTTGTTGGCATTGTTAACAAACAGAAAATCTGCATCAAATCCGCAACAAAAAATGCATAAAAAACACAATAAATAGTATGCATTTTTTTGTGCAGATTTCATACGGATTTTCTGCACACAAATCTGCATTGTGTACAGATCCCCCTTAGGCCGCCTGCACAAGTTGCAGGTTATTGCACATTAGATCAGCACAAATTTCCGCAACATATCCACACCCAAATCTGTAATTTCTAATTGCAGATTTTGGTGCGAATTAGATGCGATTTTGCCGTAGATTTCATCCTTCTTTGGAAAAGGGTGAAATCCGCAGCTAAATCCGCAAACATAATCAACATGCTGCAGATTTGGAAATCCGCAATGTAGGTCAATCTCCACACGGAAACAATCTGCAAATAGCTCATACACTTTGCTGGGACTGTAATACGCTGCGTTTTTTCTGCATGGGAATCTGCACTAAAAAAAGTGAGTATTCTGCAGCATGCGCCGGTGACTTTAGAGTTTTAGGTAACAGTAGAAATACGGTAAGTGGAGGCGAAGTGGCTTTTTTTTTAAAATTAGCTTACATTTTTTATATTATTTTAAGACTTTTTCCTTCTCTATGTTATCCAGCATCAATGATCTATGCTGCAGCTTGCTGCAGAGGCCACTAGAGGGCAGCATACACAGACACATGATGGGGATTCTGATATCTCTCCAACTTGTCCCTAATCTGGTAATGATACTCTTGGTTACAGAGGATAATCTTTGCGCCTCCTCCTGTTCTCTGTACGTTCTAAGGTGATGATTTCCAGGAATCAGCTGCTATATTATAGTCTGCGTAAGTGCAAATGCATGAGGGCAGATTTAGTGAGATTTAGACTGGTGTCATACGATGTTTATTTTAGGTGCTTTGCGTTTTTTTTTTTACTTTTGTTTTTTTGCACCAGTGTTTAGTCAAAAAATTGCCAGCTCCAGATGCCACCTGGAAGTCTATGGAAATATTAAATGAAGCACAACAAGCATTCATTTTTTTTCCTGAAGTTTTTTTCAAACTTTTTTGGAGTTAATGCCATTCTTTGAAATTGCAGCATGCTCTGTCTCTGGTGTTTTTTTCCCCTCTTTGCCTTGTGTTTTTGTCTCATAGGCCTCCATCTTTTTGCTCTGATTGAACAAATTTAAGTACCAGTGTGTGTCGCATTTTTAATAGTGTTTTTTTTAAACAATGCATTCTATAGAGTTTACTACTCTACAGAATAAATGATGTTACAGGGGGTACATATATCGAAACACAAGCCTTAAAAAATAAGAAATATAAAAAAACCTTTGCTCAAGCACACTATTCGGGCAAAAACATCACAAAGACGTCTAAAAAAAAGTACAAAAATGCTGCACAAGTCCGGCATTTTTTGGGGGCAAGAAAAATAAAAAAAATAAAAATACAGTGCCATGACAAAAACTACGGTATATGGCAGCATACTGGATTTCGATGGTAATTTCAATGTGGAATTCACACCAAATATCAACATGTAGCTTTTTTCCGATGCAAAAAAGTGCGCCGTATGAACTATATGGAAAACTATAGGAGGTGGATTGAGAGTGGATTCTGTTGCAAAATCCACATGGAGAAACTGCTGTGTGAACATGGTCATAAGGCCACATGCACAAGGCAATGTTTTTGTGCAAATCCGCAGAAAGAATCAACATGCTGCGTATTTTCAAAATCCGTGCCTCGGGTCGATTAATGTGCAGAAAATTTCCACAACATGTAGATGAAAATTTCAAAATCTGATCTACTTACAGTAGCTAAAATTGAATTATATATGTGCATAAAAACCTTCATGGCAAATCAGAATATAATAAGCCACAAGCGAATGGGGCCTAAGTGGGGTGTAAGGCACTTATTTTGCAATAGTAAAGCTGACCTAGTGTGTGGCTGGCCAAAATTCTCTCTACAGTCTGATTGACTCCATGGGGGGAGATTTATCTAGATAGGTGTAAAGTAAAACTGGCTTAGTTGCCCATAGCAACCAATCAGATTCCACCTTTCATTTTCCAGAGGAGCTCTGAAAGGTGGAATCTGGTTGCTAAGGGCAACTAAGCCAGTTCTACGTTACACCAATTTTGATAAACCTGTCCCATGTGTTTGCAACTTCTTAAAAAATTGTTGCACGTCACCCTAGACACTTTCCCTATCGGCGCATGGTAAGGCTGCCCAAACAAATTTATTTTCATTTACACCAAATTTCTGGCATAAATGAAGCCAGAAATCTACGGCACCTCAGAGCTGGATGGCAGTGAGGGATATCCAGACCTGGGCAGAGAGCGCCAGTCTTGATAAATCTCCCTCATAGTGCATTCAAAACGTCTTCAGACCCTTTCATTTGTTTTATATTTTGTTATGTTGCGGCCTTGTTCTAAAACAAAAGAGCTTTTAAGATATGATTGCAAATTTTACTATAAAGGATATACTAACATTTCACATGGATTCCGTTTCAGACCCTTTGCGGTGACACTTGAAATTTTCTCTTGAGACATTCAGTACTCTTGTCCCTTTAGATGGAGAACTGGCTTGCACATCTCACTCAGAGAAGTATTGTGGGGGACATTTATCATTTGTGGTTGGTTTTATGTCAGTCTTTCTTTGCTCTGTGTGTCTGTGCCAAATTTATAAAACGGCACACCTTTAAAAAATATGTGGTATGATTGCAATGTGGTTTACATCTATATGTACCAAGGAGGGGCTGCCTGGTGTGGAGATGTGACTTTTGCAAAAGTGAGCCATAATCCAGGGCTAATCTCACTTTTATCCCTTAAACTAGACCACTTTGAAAATCATCCAAATGCCTTAACACTTGACCAACTGTCTCAAAAAATACCCAATCACCATGACATGCGTCTTTTTTAAGCCACAGAACAGACGTACTGTATCTGATTTAATACATGTCCCCCTATATCTTTTTTTTTCAAAAAAAATGAGAACTTAGAGTGTTATATATTTTAAAAATATATTTTCAGGGCAATTGGAGCATTTTTTAAGAAAAAAACATTTTGAAAAATTTGGCAAATTGGAGCTTATAGGAACCCAACCTAAGAAGTAAGACAACTGATGGCTCCCTTAGGGCTCATGCACACAAATGTATTTTTGCGGATCGGATGCGGACCCATTCAATTCAATCCACATCCGTATGTCCATTCTGCGGCCCCACTAAAAAAATAGAATATGTCCTATTCTTGTTCATATTATGGACAAGGATAGGACAGTTCTATAGAGGGCAGGTTGTTCCATTCTGGAAAATACAGAACACATGGCTGGTATCTGTGTATTGTGGATCCGTAATTTATGGACCACAAAAATGTCAATCTCCATGTGCATGAGTCCCTAGAGAGATACACACATGTGGCTGCCTTTCCACCTTTTTTTTCAGCTGGATAGTATTACTGACTAGCATGCGTGGGTTCTGATGTGTCCTTATTATAATCCATCCATGCTGCTACTTTATACTGTAATTTAATCCAAGGCATAGCATACTTTTTGTAGTACTTAACAAAAGTCTACACTTTTTGTAGACTTATCGTTTGTAAAACGTGCTTCGATTGTTCATATGTGAAATTGCTAGGCTAGAAATGCGTACAGTTCTTGGATTGTATGAGGTTATTTGATGTCACCTTGGTGCTCCGTGTGGTGAGGAAGAACAGGGAGCCTGCTGTCTTATGATTATAAAGCTCTTTAGTGAGTCCTAATATGCTTGTGATGTGCAAAGTGTTGTCCTCATTATGTTGCGGCATGTGTCCTCAGCATTTATGAATAATGCAAACATTCAAGAATCGTCATGAAAACTACCTTTAGACTCTTCTAGCCTTTGGTTTAAAACACCAATACCCCCCCCCCACTTAGTACATAGTCCACACCCAAAAACCTCTACATAGAGAGGAGGTGTCTAATAAGAGCTGATATTAAATTAATGTCAGTTGCCCTCATCAGGAGTTAGGAAATGATTCTATTTGTAGAAACCTAAATAGAAAAGAGGACAGGCAGAAAAGGGGCACCACTATTATTGTGTGGGACCGACCTCAATAATTGCATATGACATCGATTTCCATCGGTTTTTGCACGGAAGTCCCCACTTAAGATCAACTATTTGAACATATCCTGACATGGGAAATATAGGTAGGTATAGGTAGACTATTTACAAACTTGCTTCAGGTTCCATCTTAGATGCAACAGTAATGAAACCGTTGCAGAGGTAGACATTATATATCTCTACGTGATGAGCAAATTTCTGGGAATTTTATTTGGGTCCAATTCCACTGAATTGGGCATCCAATTCAATTTAGATCCGAATCTCGACCCAAAGCCAAAGTGCATCAATCTCTTTGAAAAGCTATGAATTACATTTTGGTGTTCTGTCTCCCTCTCACTCCTAAAATTCTACTAATCAAATCACATGAAATTCTATAGATTCCAATTTTTTTGAACCTTCGGATTTTATTGGCTTATCTCTAGTCTTTGCAAATTATTTGGCCTTAAACTTGGTTGATTGGATAACCCAATGGCATCTTTGTATGCTACTGCAAATAACTAACTAAGGGGCACGGGGATTTATCAAAACTGATGTAAAGAAAGCTGGCTAAGGCTACTTTCACACCAGCATTTTTGCTGGATCCGTCATGGATCAGAAAAAACGCTTCCGTCATGATAATACAACCGTCTGCATCCGTTCTGAACGGATCCAGTTGTATTATCTTTTAAATAGCTAAGAGGGATCCGTCATGAACTCCATTGAAAATTAATGGGGGACGGATCCGTTTTCTATTGTGTCTGAGAAAACGGATCTGTCCCCATTGACTTACATTGTGAGTCATGACGGATCCGTTTGGATCAGTTTCTTCATGTGGACACCAAAACGCAGCAAGCAGCGTTTTAGTGTTCGCCTCCAAAACGGAATGCTGAAGCAAACTGAAGCAAAACAGATGCACTCTGAACGGATCCTTTTCCATTCAGAATGCATTAGGACAAAACTGATCAGTTTTGGACTGTTGATGAAAGCCTGTGACAGATCTTACAAACGGATCCTTACAACGCAAGTGTGAAAGTAGCCTTAATTGTCTATCGCAACCAATCAGATTTCATCCTTAATTTTGTATAGCTCCTAATTAAAATTAAAGGTGGAATTTGCAATGGGCAACTAAGCCTATTCTCCTTTAAACCAGTTTTGATAAATCTCTTAGTAAGCACTTATGACAACCAATCTTCACTATATTGTTTAGAATAAGAATACATATGCAAGAGTTGCAGTAAAATTATGAGACTACTTTCACCATAATGGTTTCCTATAGCAACAAAGACTAAAAACATGAGAGCAACCCAGCAATGGTTGCAAAAAATCTCACATGTCAAGGTTTAGTCTTGATAGTCCCACAATTTTACTACAACTGCACAAGACTGAGTTGATTTGGACCACACGCCCTTACGGTCAGTTTAAGTGAAACTTTGAAAACATGTTTGGTAATAAAATTGACCTTCTAGGGTCATGTAACATAGTGGGACCGTTGACTATTTTACTCTGGTCCCTCAAATGTAAATTTCCAAAGTGTTTTGCATGCTGTAAGCTCGCTACACCACTGAAAATAACAATATTACTGGGCTGCACAGGGCAATTTACAAAACAATATCTCCTTCTCTGACATCACTTCCTGCTCTACAGCTATTGGCTGAAGCTTCTACCCATACTTCCTGCTTAGCTGCCTTCTGCATACGCTATGAACATAATAAGCTTAATACTCCATTTTAGATGTTTTCTCTTGACTTTGGACCAAAAGTAAGAGATAATTGCCTGACAGAAATAGAGAGTTCTCCATTTCACCTGTATTATGTATGCAATGCACACAAGGGCGGTTCGTGCAAGAAGTATGTGAGGCACAGCTTCAGCCAATAGCTGCAGAGTGACAACAGTGATGGGGAGTGGTCTTGACAACTTCTCCTGAAAAGCTCAGTAATGTTTTATTATTTGCTGTGGCATTAAAGGGGTTATTCTAGAAATTTTATATTGACGGCCTGTCCTCAGGATAGGCCATCAATATCTGAATGATGGTTGTATCACACCTCAGAACTCCACTAAACAGGTTTCCTGAGTACCTCTGTGCTGGTCATAGGTACTAGAACTACACAGCTCCATCTTCTGTATAGTGAATGAAGTTACTTATCGTAATCCTGCTCCTGTTCATGGTGAACACTACACAGTGGACGGAGCTGTGTAGACCTGGCACCTATTTCTGGAGCCAGAGCTACTTGGGATCAGCTGATTGGGGGAATTGTGAGGCGTCAGACCCCTACAGATCAGATATTTATGGCCTATAAAGATCCTTTAAAAACCCTTTAAGGTAATATAGTCACTGAGCTATTTAATAAAATCTATTTATATAGTACAACCTGCTGTTTGTTGACTTCCTTTTTCCCTGTCCACCTCGCTAGGGTGGACACACATGATCAGTTTGATCCTTCAACTGGCACCAGTCATATCCACTGCAAGTCATATTCACTCCAAGCTGTGACAGTTATAGGGAGAGGTGCAGCAAAAGGAACACACAGCCTGAGAAAGGGACACACCCCTGAGCTGCCAGCGCGAAATAAATTTAGCCAAGCAGTTGGAGCAATGAATGGGGAGATCCATGGATCCATGTGAGGTACAGGACTGGTGGTAGCTTTGTTAGAAAGAGGTTGGCATATACTATACAATGTCTGATTAAATTCTTTTTAATTATGTAACCCCTTTAAGTACCAGTTCCATCTTAACCTTGCTGCACCAGTCTCGGGAGTCAAGAAAACAAGGAACAATGGTCGATTACATAAGTGCTCTGTCTGAAAACAGAGACGTGTAAACCAACACATTCTCCCAGATCCAGTAAAGGTTAAATATTGTATTCAAAACAATAAAAATCTGTAATATAAAAATATCTTACAATTTTCTCCAGGGAAATAGCAAGAAGAAAATTGTTACTTGTTACTCTGGTCCAATGCCTGTTTATTTTAAATTTTTGACAGAAGGTGTCACAACACAGAATGATTTGTGTATTTTAAAAGGCGAAGAAGCCAAAAGGTTCTTTCTTTATTTGTACGAAGGCGATGCAGAAATTGCCGCTTTAAACTTCCGAGTTCATTCCTTAAACATGAAGAGAAAACTAAAAAAAAAAAAAATCTATTTACTGCTTGAACGAGGAAAGCGAGCTTTAAAGTAAATAACCCACAGTGTTCTGAAATATCCCTTGAAGACAACAGAGCGTTACTCTGACCTGAGGGTGTCACTGTCTGGATCATTTTTGAGGACTTGCTGTTTTTTCAGAGATAATTGCTTCCTTGATCTCTGAATAAGATGTCAGTACGGGATGCGGCTATCAAAAGCATTGGCGAGAGCATAAAAAAAAACAAAAAAACAACGAGTGCTTGTTGTCAAGATGATATCAGCAAAATTAGGGAAAATGCTCAACAGAGAAACAGATTTCAATCACTGCCACAACACATAAATGACATATGAGCACATCACAAGTGCATGTTAGTTAGCATTTTTAAGGTAATGAGATGATACTTGAACTCTTTCCCGCTCCTTATCACGTTGTGTCAAGTAGATAGTAAACACAAAGCAACATAACAATAAGGTGCTTTGATGGGAGGCAGGAGCTGTGACTGCTACATTACTTGCAGGTGGCAGCTGTATTATACAGCTATGACTTCTCCCTCACTGCAGGGATCAGAGTGAGCTTTAATTCTTGCATATTAATCCCTTAAATGCCACTATCAATGCTGACCATAGCATATAAGTGGTTAGAGAAAGAGAGTGGGCTCCCCAATGGCTATGGCAACCAGGAGCTTAAAGGGTTGTTCCATCATAGACAATGAAGGCATATCGGTAGGATATGTCCCCATTGTCTGATAGGTGCGGGTCCCATCACTTATATTGAGAACGGAGCGGGGAATGTTTAGTAGGGTGCACCGTGCATGCGCAGCCACTCTCCATTAATTTCTATGGGGCCGCCGAAAATAGCCGAGTGCTGGCTTGGCTATTTCCGTTGGCCCCATAGAAATGAATTGGAGCAGGTGCCGCGCATGCACGGTGCGCTCCCATTCATTTCTATGGGAGCAGCGGGGAGCTGCGCCTGGTGGTGGCCGGACCCCTGGAAACCCGGGGTCCACAAGTCACAGCGATCCCTGCTCCGTTCTCGATATAGGTCCATCCTAGCGATATGCCCCCATTGTCTATGATCGGAATACCCCTTTAAGAATGGCCACTTGGGCTGCCATGGACGGATGCCTATTTGCAAGGCTGAATAGACAAGTCATGTACAATAACTGACATATTGCACTGTGATACAGTATTGCAGTGTGTTATAGGAGCAGTCAGAAGATCGCATGTTCAAGTCTCCAGAGAGAAAAATAAACAAAAAATGTTTTGGGAAGAATGAAAAAAAAAAAAGATCAAGTAAATACAAAAAAAATCATCTTTTTCTTCCAGGCACAATTATTCAGATAAAAATTAAAGCAAATTAAAAGCTATACATAATTGGTATGCCACGACCATAATAACCCATAGAATGAAATTGACACTGTTTTAGCCTGTATGGTGAAGATCCTAAAAATAAATGAATGCCAAATTGATGTAATTTTGTTCATTTTACCTCCCAGAAAATTCCAATAAAAGGAGAAAAAAAGGTCATATGTACCCCAAATTGGTAGCCATGAAAGCCACAACTCGCCCTGCAAAAAACAAGCCCTAACACTGCTATGTTGATGGAAAAAAATAATTATGTTATGAGTCTTTGAATGCAGCGACACAAGAATTTTTAAAAAGTTTTTATCATTAGTGTAATCCTACTCTCCCCTAGAACAAACTTAGGGCTTGTTCACACGGCCATTGGCCGGCCATGCCTGTGCTGAGGACCGCAAATTGCAGTTCACAATGCACAGGCACCAAGCGCGGGGCTTCCGCATGCAAATCGCGGACCAATTCATTTCAATGGGGTCCGCGATCCGCAGTTCTACGTTTTTGCGGTGCGGAGGCACAGACAGAAACACCATGGAAACACTCTGTAGTGCTTCCGTGGGGTTCCGATCTGTGCCTCCGTTCCGCATAGCACCATATCTCTGGGATTGTGGACCCATTCAAGTGGATGGGTCCGCGATCCGTGATACGGGGTGCACACGGCCCGTGCCCGTGTATTGCGGACCTGCCGTATGCGTGAATGAGCCCTTACCATGTGACGCCATAAAGAGGCATTCACACGACCATATTTTCAGTTCGCATCCGATCTGCAATTTTTGCTGATCTCATGCAGACCCATTAGTTTTTTGGGTATGCATAAAATGTGAACAGCACACGCATGTCGTCTGTGTGCTGTCTGTATGTCCGTGCGGCCTTTCCACAAATTATTAAACATATCCTATTCTTTTCCATTTTGCAGATAGGAATAGGAGTTTTACAATAGGGCCAGCGAAAAGTGAGAGATGTACACAGCCAGTGTCTGTGTTTTGTAGATCTGTGTTATACGGACTGCAACACAAATACAGTCATGTAAATGTCCCTAAGGACAAAACTCCAAAAATAGGACAGAATTACTGTGTTTTTACATAGTCACCTCCCCAAAATATATCAAAGTTATACTACATGTTAGATGTGCCCTAAAATGATACCATTAACAAATATCACTGTGGCCTTCAGGGGATAAAGTCTATTTGTTCTAGAAGTCTAGTTTTTGCTGTTTTGTGGCATTTTTGCTGTTTGTTTAATACAAAATTCTCTGGGTTTTTTTTTCAATTTAATGCATACCTTAAATTGTACAAAGCAAAAACATAATTAAAAATGCTTTTAAAAAAACACCATTAACAAATCCTTGAAACACTCAACTTCTATTAGAAGCATTTGAAAATGCGGCAAAAATGTGTGAGTGAAGCTCTAATATTCTCCAGTGGGGGTTCTGCTTCTTTTGGCAACATGAATAGCACATGCTGGGTACCATGGTGGCCTAGTGTTTAGCGCTGTTATCTTATAACATGTCTACATGTAGTTTGTATGCCATTCATGTGTTTGGATGGGGTTCTTTTCACATTGAGGTTAGGGACAGTGTGTGTGAAAAAGGGAATACAACATTGGAGAGGACAACCCCATTTGGAGCTGACTTTGGAGTTAATCACTTGTCGCTATAGTCTATTCCTTATGGGTTGATCTTATAGATGACATGTAACACATGCGATTAGGTGGTATCTGGCTTAGCTGCAATTCCAGACACAACTCATGGACTTCTTTTTGAGTCCTCACCATTATGTGCGCGAGCACAGGAGTCCTCTCAATGCATTTTACTGCTGATTTGTTGGAGCAAAGCATCGGAACACAAGTGAGTATGAAGATCAAAATTACATTACCTGACTCTGCTTCAATTACAATATACACCGCTTACTCTAGTTTGGGGTGACATATTCCCTTTAACCACCTAACTGTGTTGCCCAAGCCCAGCTCGGGCAGTGTTAAAAGTAGCTAACTAGAGGGGGGAAGGCTGCTTTAGATGGTGATATCTCCTCAATGGTAGCAGCTAGAAACTTGTATGGATGTAGCAGGGTTAACACACAAACTCTTAACTCAAATTTCTTAACTCATCGCGTTATCATGAAACAAAGCCATTGAAAAGCAATTGAAGGTGTTTGCTTAACGCATTTAGTTTAGATAACATGTCTCAGAAAGCATGTATGTTAACTCTACTACATCTGTATGAAAGCTGACAGTTCAGGCTTTCATACAAGACCTGTCATGACATCTAAAGTCCAAGCAACAGAGGAGAAATCACTGTTAGAAATCAAGTCGGGAATAATCGCGAGTAAAACCTGTTTTTACTTTCATTTTCAGCTGCATTCACAGCATCCCTATTTCTATCAGTGGTATCTTATTCTGTCCTGAACATATAGCTGTCATTTCGGTATTGTCTGAAAGCTTGGAATGCTTTCAAACAAGATCAGTTGCATGTTTCTAGCTGCTACCATTCAGGATGTAGCAGCATCTAAAGCAGCCCTCCCCCCTCCATTTTGCTACTTTTCCTACTGCTGGAGCTCCAAAACAGTTAGGGGGTTAATCCCACAGACAGACTACCTTTATGTTAAAAAGTAATATCCATCCAGGGACAGTTGGGGGAGATTTATCAAAACTGGTATAAAGGAAAACTGGCCCAAATCAACCAAATTCCATTTTTCATTTTCCAAAGGAGCTCTGAAAAATGAAAGGTGGGATCTGATTGGTTGATAGAGGCAACTAAGCAGGTTTTTCTTTACACCTGTTTTAATAAATCTTCCCCAGTATCTTCTAAGACCCTAGCAATGCCCATAATCTCTTACATACCTCCCCCCCCCCATGGTTCTTTCCCAAGGCACCAAGAAATTTCAACAGTCCAGAAACATTTATGGAACATGAAAGCACACTCCTATTGGCTGGTGTATGAATCTGGGATTATAGTTTGTTACAGATTTTTGGCTACTTTGTATTTGTCTCTGTTTTGCTGCTGTTGTCAAATGCTTCTTACTGTTATGTAAATCTCATCTGAGGGTTTGAAAAAACAATACTTCCTTGCATTGACATTTAATAGAAGCCCTCTATGAAGAATTTTCAGGAATCAGGCAATTCTATTTCATGGTGTTATCTGTAATTTGAAAATGTTTCTCACTCTGTGGGGCTTCGGGGAAGCATATGTGGAAATGTGAATGTATTTCCTCACCACCAACAGTGTTACAGATTTCTAGCATAGCATACAGTAACTCACATATTTTACAAAGCTGCACACACTGGACGCTCCTAGAATAAAACATTTATAGCCTGGTGGCTAGTGCATAGTCTTACGTGGCCTAGGAAACAAATAGAAAAAATCTGTTTTTGCAATCTTTTGTGTATGATAATCTAAAAAATGATCTTAACATGATGTATTGCTATGTGGTATGCAATGACAGAGTAGCGTGAGCTGTATTCCACAATCTATCGCCATATCTATTGAAGTGTCACTTTAAATTTCCTCTCCCGCTTAATCTTCCTTGGAGCATGGAGTAATGAAGATAGCACACTGGGTGATAAAGTTGCTGAAACAATTGAAATGCTGGAGGAGTCTTGTGTGCAGGTCCTATCCTAGTCAATCTTCAGGAATTGTGTGGTTGCCTTGGCTATCCGTGACTATCCAAGGAAGATTGTATGGAGGCACCAAAGTAAAGTGGTTCTTTTGGAATGTGGCACATGCTACTGAGCTAGGCCAGATTCAGCAATTGTACCGTCTTGGCATACAAAGAACAGTGGGATCCCATAGCAAAAATCAAAATGGACCCCCATCATCGTTCCTGGTCTCGCCACTAAGGACAACATTGGCAATTAATCAGCGGTAACCTGTGGGGAAACCTGGTGGAAAGTATTTATTTTCCCTGCAGCAGAACCATAAATGAAATTACAAAGTGGCTTTTGTGATCAATGGACTGTCCATGTCCATTTGCTTCATGGAAATGGTGGGTATGCTTTCTATTTGCTGTCTGCACTGGTTAACAGAGGGGGAACACTGAATCAAGCACATAACCTCTCAACTTTGCTCTCTTAGATTTCTAAACCTGACAAACTCTTTAGAGGGTGGAGAGGGTTTAAGAGAGTGAGTTATCTATGTCCTGTTCTTGGGTTACTATATAATGACTCAGACTAGAAGGGTGAAAAGACACAGAGGGGCGCACCATAGGGTGAGTACAGTATGTACTGTATGTACAGTGAGTACAGTATGTTAAGACAGATAATGGTGTGATGTTCCAGTTGAAGGCTGTAGAATTCACTCCATTGGGTGCCTACATCTCAGAGGGGGATGCAAGAGCCAAGGATACAGAATAATTATTTCTAGCTATAAAACGACACATTTTGCAAAATGCAGTCTCCTTCTTCATGTACAAAATATGAGCAACCATCTTGCATTCTTGCCCATATTTTATACCTGAAGAAGAGGCGGACTGCATTCCTTGAAATGCATATTTTATAGCTTACAATAAAGATTTCAATCCACTACGAGTTCCTCGTGCACCAGTAAGCTGCTCCTTCATCTCTCTGGCTGTTTTTGGGTTAGACCATTAATGATAGAGTGAATGGGAGCCTGCTGTCAATTATTAGGATTAAGGGGCCAATTTCCTTTCATTGTTTACACAGACCCATAAGCTCAGTCATAAAATGAGCTGATTCCAGGAACACTACAACTCAGTCCTATTGAAGTGAAGTAACAGACACAACCCATATAGGAGAGCATGTGCAAATAATGAAGGTGTGGTAGCAGTCCCTGGATTGTCACTGTCCCTACATTCTGCTGCAGCACTGAGTAGACTGCCACTCTTACTTCATTCTGCGGCACACTGATTGGACTGCCACAGTCCCTTCATTTTGTGGCAGCAGTGGCTGGACTGCCACAGTCTCTTCATTCTTTGACAGCACTGGCTCGACTGCCACAGCCACTTCAATCTGCTGATCCCATACTATCACCATATCTTTAGTATAGGATACCAAAATTTGACTCCTAAAAAACCTCTTTAACTTTCAAATATACTTTTTAAACTTTGCTCCAACATACTAACTGAATATAGAGGGTTCTGATGGGATAATTCAGTAATCCAGTTTTTTCCCTTTTTTTTATACACATTACTAAACAATTATTAAAGGGGTTGTTCACTTTAAAATAAACATTGACAGCCACTGTAAATGGTCTAAAATAACACAAGAATCCATGCTCACTCCTTTTCTTCCAGCACTGAGCTTGGTCTAGTGTTGAGCGAGCTTGCTTGGCCGAATACTATATTCGTGCTCGAGTCCCCTACTGGCATTCACTGTAATGCCATAGCCATGTTGGCTACTGGCATCACAGTGATTGGCTGGCCGGGAACACGTCATCAGGTGCTATATAGCACCCGGTGACATGTGACCCGGCTCAGTCTTAGTCAGGGAGAGCTGCTGCAAGGAGGGACAGATAGTGTAGGGATAGAAATTGGCTAGGCAAGGCTAGTTTTTCTGTTGAAAAGACCCAAAAGCCCTTTTAAGGGCTATTATATCTGGCTGCAATATATATTTTTTTTTTTGGAGGGGGGGAAATTGCGCAAGGTTGCCTGACCTAAACACCACCTGTTCAGCGTGTGCATTATAACATTTCTGTATCCTATATACCTGACATCCGGTGTCATTTTTTCTGCCGCTAATCAAGGCGACATTACCTGCGCTGCGTCTGTTGTATAATGTTTGCGTAAGAAGGGATACATAGTGTAGGAATAAGATTTGGCTAGGCAGGGCTAGTTGTTCTGTTTAAAAGACCCAAAAGTCCTTTTAAGGACTATTGTTCTATCTGGCTGCAATATATTTTTTTCTTTTGGGGCAAAAATAACGCAAGTTTGCCTGACCTAAACACAACCTGGGCAGCGTGTGCATTATAACGTTTCTGTATTCTATATACCTGACATCCGATGTCAGTTTTTTCTGCCGCTAATCAAGGCGACATTACCTGTGTTGTGTGTGCATTATAACGTTTCTGTATCCTAAATACCTGAAATCCTGTGTATTTTTTTCTGCCGCTAATCAAGGCGACATTATCTGTATTGGAGTTGCCTGTTCCTTGTAATTTTTGGCAGTCCTTTCACTTTGTGCATAGGGTTTATGAGTGTAGGAGTCCCACGACATGAACAATTGTACCACAATGTAAATGAGGCCCTCCTTTATGTGATATACCAGTTGTATCGGAGTGCCTCTTCCTTGTAATTTTTGGCAGCACTTGTGCTTTATGTACAAGTAAATTTATGTTTCCTTACAATATTTCCTCTAAAATCAATGTTATCTTCGGTTTTGGGGGGTATTCTTGTCATTCTGTAAAAGTGGCGTAATACTCGGACAACATCGTTGCCAGCAGCGACTTTGTAGTCCAAGATGCATCCAGACATCCTGCCCATGCTGTTCCCAAACCATTTCAGTAGTGTTTCAACCATTTTCTCACCTTTCCCTATGAACCAGACACCCACCCCTCTTCAGAGCAGAGGGTGCCTGGTTTAGTGCTCGGGTTCTCCCATTGACTTCCATTGTGCTCAATCAACACTATCACTGACGTCATCTTCCAGGCTGCAGTGGTGATGCTCCATACACACCGATCACAATGCAGCCAATGCAGCAAGTCTCAGTACTGTATATGGGATGTCACTGCTGAGGTCATTAATTAGCTGCAGTGGTGACTTGTGTGCAGGGAACATCACCGCTGCAACCAGCAAAATAAACAGTGGTCAGGGGTGTAGCTAAAGGCTCATGGGCCCTGGTGCAAGAGTTCAGCTTGGGCCCCCCCAGCGCTGGTGCACCTAGCTTTTCTGCCGGCCAAGTCAAAAATTGACACCCCCCCAATGCAAATTCTCACCCTAACCCTTTCCCTCCTAACATTACGTATATCACTACAGAACATACAGGGTAAGGCTACATTCACACGACAGTTGCTTTTGCGGCCTCCGATCTGCATATTTTGCGGCTCAGATGCGGACCCATTCACTTCAATGGGTCAGCAAAAAATGCTATGTCCGTTCTGTAGCCCCGCAAAAAAAATAGAACATGCCCTATTTTTGTCCATTTTGCGGACAAGGATAGGCATTGTTACAGTGGATCTGCAAAAAGAAACGGATGCCATACGGATCATCCGTTTTTTGCGTATCCGCATTTTGCAGACCGCAAAACACAACATTCATGTGAATGTAGCCTAATACAGCACCCCATACCTCTTACATCCAGTATAATACAGCGCCTTATACCTCTTACATCCAGTATAATACAGCGCCTCATACCTCTTACATCCAGTATAATACAGCGCCCCATACCTCTTACATCCAGTATAATACAGCGCCTCATACCTCTTACATCCAGTATAATACAGCGCCCCATACCTCTTATATCCAGTATAATACAGCGCCCCATACCTCTTACATTCAGTATAATACAGCGCCCCATACCTCTTACATCCAGTATAATACAGCGCCCCATACCTCGTACATCCAGTATAATACAGCGCCCCATACCTCTTACATCCAGTATAATACAGCGCCCCATACCTCTTACATCCAGTATAATACAGCGCCCCATACCTCGTACATCCAGTATAATACAGCGCCTCATACCTCTTACATCCAGTATAATACAGTGCCCCATACCTCGTACATCCAGTGACGTCTCCTCTGATGTAGAACTTCTCTTTCTTCATCTTCTCCTTTCAGACCAGACGCCATTTTTCAGCCATTTCTCATCTCTGCAGTTTGACAGAAAAAAAATCTTAGTTTACTACTTTTCCATCATCCTCCCATCTTCTAGACAAATCATCCTACTACCCCCAGTACTGTGCCACTAGTACCACACAGATAGTGCCCTTCAATAATTATTGGCACACAGTGTCCTAAAATAACTGCGCCCAGCAAATAGTGTCCCGTAATAGTGTGAACATAACGTCCCCCAGAAATAACTGTGCTGATACTGTGCCAGGGTGCCCCCCACAGTAATAGTGCCCCCCAAAGTCCCAACTAATAATTCTCTGCCAGAGTGCACTTGTTAGTATTAGTGCCCCCAACAGTACTAATGTCCCCACTGTGCCCCAGAAGTAATAATGCTTCTATAGTGCCCATACTAGTAATCATATTCCCCAGAGAACCCCAGTAGTAATAATTCTCCTTATAATGTGACAGAACAAAAATGCCCCTTCATGTGTGCCAGTGCAAAAAAAAACCCTTTTAATGTCCCCATAGTGCCCCCATAATGTGCCAGTATAAAATACCCCTAAATAGTGCCCCAGTAGATGCCCTCAGTGCCCCCCAATAATTTGCAAGTATAAAATACCCCTTCTTAGTGCCTCAAGTAGATGCCCCCATAGTACCTGCCATAATGTGTCCCAGTATAAAATGCCCCTATACAGAGACCCCCATATAAAATACCCCTTCTTTGTGGCCTCAGTAGATGCCCCCAATAATGTGCCAGTAAGAGAGCCCCCATAGTGCCCCAATAATGTGTCAGTAAGAAGTGCCCCCAAAATTTCCCCCCAATAATGTACCAGTAAAAATGTCCCACCTCCATAGATGCCCCCAAATCATGTTCCAGTAAGAAATGCCCCCATGTGCAGTGTTCCCTCTAAGCCTGGGTAGCTGCTGAGAGGGATCGGCTCAGAGCTGGGCACAGCACCATCAAAGGTGGGCGATAGGAAAACCTAAGATAATTTTCACATCAAAGACATACAGTGTAACCCCTGCACCATCTCATATAATACAGTATAATCCCTGCACCATGCCGTACAATGTACATTATATTCCATACACCATGCTGTATAGTATACAGTATAATCCGTACACCATGCTGTATAATATACTGTATAATCCGTACACCATGCTGTATAGTATACAGTATAATCCGTACACCATGCTGTATAATATACAGTATAATCCTACACCATGCTGTATAATATACAGTATAATCCGTACTCCATGCTGTATAATATACAGTATAATCCCTACACCATGCTGTATAATATACAGTATAATCAGTACACCATGCTGTATAGTATACAGTATAATCCCTACACCATGCTGTATAATATACAGTATAATCCGTACTCCATGCTGTATAATATACAGTATAATCCCTACACCATGCTGTATAATATACAGTATAATCTGTACACCAGGCTGTATAATATACAGTATAATCCGTACACCATGCTGTATAATATACAGTATAATCCGTACACCATGCTGTATAATATACAGTATAATCCGTACACCATGCTGTATAATATACAGTATAATCCATACACCATGCTGTATAGTATACAGTATAATCCGTACACCATGCTGTATAATATACAGTATAATCCATATACCATGCTGTATAATATACAGTATAATCTGTATACCATGCTGTATAATATACAGTATAATCCATACACCATGCTGTATAGTATACAGTATAATCCGTACACCATGCTGTATAATATACAGTATAATCCGTATACCATGCTGTATAATATACAGTATAATCCATATACCATGCTGTATAATATACAGTATAATCCGTACACCATGCTGTATAATATACAGTATAATCCGTACACCATGCTGTATAATATACAGTATAATCCGTATACCATGCTGTATAATATACAGTATAATCTGTACAGCATGCTGTATAATATACAGTATAATTCGTACACCATGCTGTATTATATACAGTATAGTTCATAAACCATGCCATACAATATATAGCATAACCCCACAGTGTATTATACTAGTGAATTATACTGTATATTATACAGCATGGTGTACGGATTATACTATATACTATACAGCATGATGTATGGATTATACTGTATACTATACAGCATGGTGTATGGATTATACTGTATACTATACAGCATGGTGTATGGATTATACTATATATTATACAGCATGGTGTACGGATTATACTGTATACTATACAGCATGGTGTATGGATTATACTGTATATTATACAGCATGGTGTACGGATTATACTGTATATTATACAGCATGATGTATGGATTATACTGTATATTATACAGCATGGTATACGGATTATACTGTATATTATACAGCATGGTGTACGGATTATCCTGTATATTATACAGCATGGTGTACGGACTATACTGTATATTATACAGCATGGTGTACGAATTATACTGTATATTATACAGCATGGTGTACGGATTATACTGTGTATTATACAGCATGGTGTACGGATTATACTGTATATTATACAGCATCGTGTACGGATTATACTGTATACTATGCAGCATGATGTACGGATTATACTGTATATTATACAGCATAGTGTACGGATTATACTGTATATTATACAGCATGGTGTAGAGATTATACTGTATATTATACAGCATGGTGTAGGGATTATACTGTACATTGTATAGCATATAGCATGGTACAGGGATTATAATGTATACTGTACAGCAAATGCATGGCGGTTACACCATGCCGGAAAATATATCCCCTGCGCCATGCTGTACAATATACAGTATATACACAGTGTACAGGTATACTGTATATGTATTGTGTGGCACAGTGTATGCATACTCACACACAAACACACATGAATATTATACTTACAGCCCTTGGGGATCTCAGACGCCACTTCCAGACTTTGGAGGGGGCTGGGGCCTTGTTCTCTCTTCTTCTTCTTTCCTTGCATAAGGGAGGAGGCGGGGCCTGCTGGGAGCGCCGCACAGGAACATCCTGACGAGCTAACATCAGGACGTTAAGGGAAGTATGGTGTATGCCTGTTCCGAGCCCACCACAGCAAGGCTTCCCTATCGGAACAGGCATACACAATAAAGTCTGGGCTGCGGTGGTGAGCGGGCCAAGACAGGCCCTGAACATAGGCACAAAGTAAGCTGCGTGCCCTGGCTTAGGGGCCTGGTCGCAAGTGCGACCGCTGCGACCCCTATAGCTACGCCACTGACAGTGGTGTAATATAGGAAAAAGCAGGGGAGACGAGGGTGAGTAAAGTATCATTCTTTTGTTATTTTAGACCATTTTTTTTATTTAACTCCTTTTATTTAACAACCTGTTAAAAGAGTTCTCATGAACATTAAAACAGTGTGAAATACCTCCTAAAGCTTTACCAATTGCCAGAAAAACAAATAGTGTACCAAATATCACTGAATATTCTAAACTCCACCCTATATACAGTGCAATGTACTAAGCCCCATACATAGCAGTTCACTTCTGACATAAATCTACAGAGCATAACATTACCATAAGAATGTATTTTGATTTACAGACATACAAAATGAAACTATTATAAGCAAAAGTAAAGCGCTTTTGAGAAGTAAATAAGACAAGCTCCAGTTATTCTGTGATTGAGCACAATGTATGAAAGGTAAAATGCTCCTGCCATACTGTACGTCTCTAAACTTTCCGTTAACTTGACTTAATTATGCTCTAGGCTTAGTGAATTCTAAAGCCTGTCTAAATTCCTAATTCAAAGCTTCCTAGTAAGATTATTAATCATCTCTAAAGGTTTATTTGCTTTATTTACAGTGCCTTGAAATAGTATATATACCCACTGAAGATTTCCACGTCATGACTTTATACCCACAAACTAAAAAGTATTTTATTAGGATTTTGTGATAAACCAACACAAAGTAGAAAGTATGTGTGAAGTGAAAAGAAAATGATACATTGGTTTTCAAAATTTGTAATAAATGAAAATCTTGAAAGTGTGGCGTGCATTTGTATTCAGTCCCCTGTACTCTGGTCCCCCTAAATAAAATCCAGTGTGACCAATTGCCTTCAGAAGTCACCTAATTAGTAAATGGAGTCCACCTGTGTGCAATTTATTCTCAGTATAACTACAGCTGTTCTGTGAAGGCTTCAGAGGCTTGTTAGTGAACATTAGTGGTCAAACACCATCATGAAAACCAAGGAACACAACAGACAGGTCAGGGATAAAGTTGTGGAGAAGTGTAAATCAGGGTTAAGTTGTAAAAAGATTTCCAATGCAATAAACTTACCTGTCCGGGCTCCAGCGGCACAATCCTCAGCCTTGTCATGGCCATGTCAGGAGAGACACAATCCCCTGCTGAGCCACGCCCCCCTGGTGACGCAACTGCATTCTTAGTAACAGGGTACAGTGCTCTGTTTCTCCCAGCAGGAGACATGTCCTAGGGGTGGCGCATTAGCAGTGGGATGACTAGGTCAGCTGCTCTGTTACTGTGTACCAATGTTTCTGACTGATGGATCACTGAGTCTTGGATTCTGATTCAGGGACTTGGTGCTCTATTTAAATCTCTTCCTGGCCATACACCATTGCCAGTGGTAGGCTTGTTTGAATCACTAGCTAGGTTCCTTTTTCCCTGACCCCAGCTTATCTTCTGACCACCGTCTGTCTCACATGTTTAGAACTGTGCAGCCCATCTGATCTCGGCTTGTCTTTTAACCATTCTCTCTCTCTCATTTTGTACCTCCCATATAGTTCCGACCCATTGCTGTACTACTTTGCCTTTGTGTTTGTTATCTGTTGCTGTTTGTCCTCTTATGCAGCAAGTAGGTATGGAAAGCTGGCTGGGTTCTGGGTTAGGGCTCACTGTCCTTGTCTATCCCTACCTACAGGCATTACATTCAAGCTCTGAACATCTCGTGGAGCACTGTTCAATCCATCATCCAAAAATGGAAGTATAGCACAAGGATAGCACTAACTAGAGAAGCAGCCAAGAAGAACATGGACACTCTGGAGGAGCTGCTGAAATCCATAACTCAGGTGGGAGAATCTGTTCACAGGACAACTATTAGTTGTGTACTCTACAAATCTGGCCTTTATGAAAGAGTGGCAAAAAGAATGTCGTTTTTGAAAGCAAGCCATAAGAAGTCCTGTTTACAGTTTGCCACAAGCCATGTAGGGGACTAGTGTTGAGAGAATCAAAGTGAAATAAATTGACCGATCCGAATTTCTGGAAAAATTCAATAAGCAACCATTCTGAATTTCCTTGCGTTTTATGGTAAGAAATCAGTTTTTTCCTAAAATGGCGGCCACACATGTTATTAAGTGAAAGTAAGAAGCCCAGGAATGCAATATGACCCATAATGCTGTGCAGCCAGCCAGTCAGCAGATAGCCATCCCCTATGATGTTGCAGTCCTATATAAGCCTCATCTCAAATGGTCATCACCATTTTAATGTGAACAGAGCATAGGGAGAGATGTGGCAAGTTCTAGAGACACTGTTTTAGCAAGATTTTAATTGTAGAATTTTATACTGTAGGTAGAGTTTTTAGACACTATAGGGAGAGCATAGAGAGCTCAGTGTAATCGCTCTGTGCATCTTGTTCACCTGCTGCGCCATTAATTCTTATTTTGTTCTGTTATACATAGATTTACTGTGGGTATAACGTGAGCAAGGGCACTGTATAAATATTTTATAAATGCTAAAGGGTTGAAACCTTTTCAACCCATTTTTGTATTGATCCCATGCCTCTAAAATAAACTTGAATAAAAATATCTACTGTTTTAAGCCTACAGCTCCTAAACAAGCCTAGGTGTCTCCATGGTTACAGACTACAAACAAACCCGGTTTGTAATCTGATCCTTCAGCCATATTCCCTTTCACCTATTGTCCGCTTCTTGCTAACTGCTGAATGGACATTTGATATCCTAATATTCTTCTTACGGCTAAGGTGATTCATTTCTTACAGTGGACTTTTAACTAACACTGACAATGTGCATATATTAGTAAACCAGTAAACCATGAGCCATGGCAGTGATATTTTCACTTACAGAGATGCAAGTTTTTGCTATTTTTACAACAGTGACAACAGGAAGTGTAACCATATCGGTTGTCACATTCAAATAAACCTCCGTCAGCATTTTTTAGCAATCTTGTTAAGACGTCATTGCCATTGTGAGTCATGATGCAAAAAAAAGGCATCCACAACAAAATAGCTAAAAATATTTAATAACTAGTACACTTATCATTTATTCTGATTTCGGATGGACTAGTACAGGGCTGGCCAACCTGAGGCTCTCCAGCTGTTGTAAAACTACAACTCCCACCATCCCTGCCTGTGCCCACGTCCTTCATGGACTTAGCCAATAGTACTGGAAATACTAAGGAAGCAGAGGTATCTCTGTATTCCCAATACTATATACAGAGTGCATATAGGGGCAATAGGACAGGAAGTCTGTGAGGTGGAGCTTCAGCCAATGGCTGTAAAACAGGAAGTGATGTCAGAGAAGAGGGCATTGTTTTGTCAGCGTCCCCTGTACAGTCCAGAAACATGCAGCTATTGTGTTATTGGTTTTAAGGATCTATAATGTACGGAGCCCATTGACCCAAGTAACTCTATTTCACCAATTATGAAAATTTAACTTAAAGATTTTAATCACAATACACATGAACCTATATCGGTAAATCATAAGCCAGCAGTATGTGCGTGGGTGAATAGAGACCTGGTCCCTTTGCATCATGTCACTTGGTCAACACAAGGGGGGCAGCCAACGATTGGCTGCAGCAGTGTCAAAGTGGATGTTGACAGCGGGGGACTCAAGGGTATCAGCCAGGGCCAATGAATTAAGGACCTGGGACCCAGCAGTGGTGAGCAAGGAAGTCAACTTCTCTATGCTGGTCTGGCCAGAGGAGGAAGTTTGTCAATCTTCACCCCCCCTTTAAGGCCTTGATACTTTAGGAAATTCCTTTAACTTAGGTTTAATGAATTGATAGAATAGAAGAATGTGTCCATGTACATCATTATTTAGTATAGGGTTGACCTTTTTTTTTTTGTCAGTACAATCTACTTTCCCTTAGTCTCTACATATTATTTACATGATAATCAATGTTCTCATTTAATGACATATTAACAATTTCCCTCTTAGCACTTGGAAATGTATTTTTAGTGTGAAAATAGTTAGAAAATATAAACTGAAGATTTACAGGTTGGTTTTGGGAAGGAACTAAAAAAACAATCATTTTTCATTTGCAATAATGACTTTCTAAGACGCCAGTAGCAAAGGTAAAAAATTATTTCATATCTTCACAGACAGACATCGATAAGTTATCCTCAGGCTGTCCAGGAACAGTTATTGTCTGAGATATTGCAGAAATCTTGTTTTTGTCTCATTTAAAAAAATATACTGAACATCTGGCGATAGTATCAACGCATAGCAAAATATGTATGCAATTTCTTCGAAACGCTGTGTGTTCATGGTATACATTATTATGTTTTATTATTATGAATGTTTTCCATAATATTTCCCTCTTAGCACTTGGAATAAGTGGAGGGTGTTCATGTAAATTGAAGACATTTTATTGGATGATCAGGGCTGGCTCACATGAGCATTCCAGTTCATTAGTGACCAAAAATTTTGGATGGGATAGGAGGGTAAATGCTCTGGGTAATAATCAAGGGCACCCCAGCCATTATCATACAGGAGCCCCCAAAAGTCCAGGAAAAAAGGGTGCACCCTGCCAATACTGCACCTGTAGACCAGAGAGTGCTAGAGGGAGAGAGATTAGCCACTGTTAAACTACTACCACCCTTGTTGCCACTGCTCCCATCCTCTCCAGCTACTGTCTCCTCCCCTGTTGCTCAGCATGTTGCACAAAAGCTTAGGAAAGTTTAACCCTGTCAGGACCGAGCCACTTTTCACCTTAAATCCCAGGCCGATTTTTGCAAATCTGACATGTGTCACTTTATGTGGTAATAACTTTAGAACGCTTTTACTTATCCAGGCCATTCTGAGATTGTTTTCTGATGACACATTGTACTTCATGACAGTCAATTATTGACATTTTATTTTTTTAGGAAGTTAGAGGGCTTAGAAGTTTAGAAGCAATTTTTCAAATTTTCAACAAAATTTCCCAAACAATTTTTTGAGCACCAATTCAGTTATAAAGTGATTTTGTGAGGCTTACCTAATGGAAACCACACATAAATGACCCCATTTTAGAAACTACACCCCTCAAGTTATAAAAAACTGATGTTACAAACTTTGTTAACCCTTGAGGTGTTCCACAAGAATTAAAGGAAAATGGAGGTGAAATTTCAAAATTTCACTTTTTTGGTAGATTATTCATGTTAATAATTTTTTTTTGCAACACAGCAAGGGTTAACAGCAAACTAAACTTCAATATACATTACTCTGATTCTGCAGTTTACAGAAATACTCCATATGTGGTGGTAAACTGCTCTATGGGCACGTGGCAGTAGTCAGAAGGAAAGGAGCGCCATATGGATTTTGGAGACAGATTTTGCTAGAATGGTTTTTAGGCACTATTTTGTATTTTAAGAGACCCTGACGTAGACCTAGAGTGGAAACCCTCAAAAAGTGACCCAATTTTGGAAACTACACCCCTTAAAGAATATATTAAGGGGGTACTGACCACTTTGACCCCCTAAGCGTTTTACGGAATTTGGAAACACTTGGCTGTGAAAATGAAAAGTTTAATTTCTTTCAATAAAATGTTCCTTTAGCCCCAATTTTTCATTTTCACAAGGGGTAACAGGAGAAAAGCACCCCATAATTTCTTACCCATTTTCTCCTGAATACGACACCACCCCATATGTGGTGGTAAACTGCTGTGGGGGCACATGGCAGAACTCAGAACAAAAGGAGCGCCATATGGATTTTGCAGCACAGATTTTGATTGGTTTCCGGGAGCCATTGATTTTTATTTTTTTGAGTTATTGTCTTATGTGGGGTCTTATTTTTTGCGGGATGAGGTGACGTTTTCATTGGTACCATTTTGGGGTACATAAGACTTTTTAATCGCTTGGTATTACACTTTTTGTGAGTCAAGGTGAAAAAAATAGCTGTTTTGACATAGTTTAAAAATTTTTTTTTACAGCATTCACCCAAAAGGGGCAAATAATTTGATATTTCTATAGAGCAGGTTGTTACAGACGCGGCAATACCCAATATGTCTATTATTTTTATTTTTGTTAAGTTTTACACAGTAAATTAATTTTTGAACAGAATTAAATCTTGTTTTTGAGTTGCCATTTTCTAACTGTCCTATTTTTTTTTTCTGGTGATTGTCTTAGGTAGGGTCTCATTTTTTGTGGGATGAGATGACGGTTTGATTGGTACCATCTTGGTGTAAATATGCCTTTTTGATCGCCTGCTATTATACTTTTTGTGAGGCAAGAGGGAAAAAAATGGCAGTTTTGGCATAGTTTTTAAAAAGTTATTTTTTACAGCATTCACCTGGGAGGCCATCTCATGTAATATTTTTATAGAGCAGGTTGTTACGGACGCAGCGATACCCAATATATCTAACATTTTTATTTCTGTTAAGTTTTACACATTAGATGCATTTTTGAACAGAATAAAATCTTTTTTTTTTGCCATTTTCTGAGAGCCATATTTTTTTTAGGCAGGGAAGGCATCGGGCTGCCTTCCCTGCCATTGGGTCCCCATCACAGCAGCGCGGGGACCCGATGGGGATCGCAACCCCTTAGGATACCCGCACGTGCCGTGGTCAGAGCTGACCGCGGCAGTGCGAGGGTTAATGCATACAGCAGGGGTCCGGCTATCGGCCACTGCCGGACCCCTGTAACTGATCGGGTGAGTGCAGCTCTTGCGCCCGCCCGATCAGAGCGCCGTAGCAGTACGGCGCCGGGATTTTTGTCCCGGCTTCTGGCATCCTAAGGGTTAAAAAACAGTATGGACAGACTGTTAAAATGAATTTCCAAATTCTTCTATCATAAACAGATAGTAAGAGTAATGTTATTTTATGAGACTGTGTGAAAAATGCAGTTCTTAAAAGAGTTTTCCACCAGAGGAAAAAAACAGAGGATCCACCACCACTATGTGATCAGTCTGACTGTTCTGACCTCCACTTGTCACTAGAACAAAGGTGTATATAGTGTAAATGTCAACCTTTACTTTAGTGTCCTCAGCCTTTTGAATTATGGGAAAAGAACAGCTCTTAAAGCATCTAGACTCAAGAAGTCTGCTAGTTCGTTATACGCAATAGACTGTGTGCAGTACCCGAGACCTGGGGGTATCTGTTGTGGCTAATGTTATGCATTGTAATGTAATAATAATAATTATCTTGAGTTATATCGGGCCACCAGATTCTGCAGCACTTTACAATTCAGAGGTTTCATGTACAAATCAAAAGACATCACATAATTACAGGATAATAAACAACTAAAACGCTAGGAATGAGGGTTGTGCTCACAAGAGCTTGCAATCTAATAGGGAATGGAACTAAAGAAGCTGTCAATTAACCCCATTGTACAGGGAAGTGCATTCCAGAGACCAGGTGCAGCTTGAGAAGTCTTAAAAATGGGAGTGAGAGGTTTGAATTATGGAGGATGTTTGTCTTAGATTGGCAGAATGGAGAGCGTGAGTAGGGCGGTAGACAGAAATGAGGGGGATAAGGAAAGAGGTGGAACACTATGGAGAGCTTTGTGGCTGAGGGTGAGAAGTTTTAACTGTATTCTGTGGTGGATGGGCAACCAGTGAAGTGACTGGCACAGGCCAGAGGCATTGCTGTAGAGGGTGGACAGATAGATGAGCCTGGCTGCAGCATTTAGGACAGACTGAAGGGGGGAGAGTTTAGAGAGGAGAAGACTGATTAGTACTGAGTTACAGTCGTCAAGATGAGAATGAATCAAAGCAACATCAAGAGTTTTGGCTGTTTCCACCATGAGAATTCTGGAGATGTTTTTGATGTGCTGACAAGAGCGTGCAAATGCTTGAATATGGGAACGAAGGAAAAATCTGAGTCAAACATGACCCCAAGACAACGGGCATGCTGCCCAGAAGTTATGATAGTACCTCAGACTGAAAGTGAAATATCAAGTTTAGGTGGGTTAGTACAGTAGAGGGGGGGAAAGACAAGAAGTTCAGTTTTAGTGATAGGTCAGAGATTATTAGTGTCATGTATTATGTTCTGCCGTGTGCACCAGCAAAGAAGGTATGGTTGACAGGAACAGGGTTAACCTGATAAAGTCAACAGAGTGGCCAGCCAGATTCAGCTTTACCGACCCTGCTGCCAGTGAGGGAAAACAGGTCAGACATCCATCACCAGGAATAACTACCAGGCCATACTTACTCCAAGCCTGTATCACACAGTGGACACCTATATCCACAAGTGCCTGTAAGCGCAAGTTAATTGCCACCATGTCTCCTCATCCGATGCCCGAAACTGCATTTTTTATGAAATACTGTTGGATCAAGCACAAGTTACATTTTACACTAAGTAAAGAGTAACTTTTGTACTTTAATTTCTGGCCTCATTCTTCAAATCATCACACCAATCACCATTGAGCAATGGCCTGACGGTGTGCACCGTAACATCATCTTATCACGGCCACAACCACTTTCTGCACTGGCTCCTCTGAGGCTTGCTACAAGTGCAGCACTAGTAGTCCCTACTTTTCTGATAATTTTTTAAAAGAGTCTATAGCTGTGTTTACTGTGAAATATTGGAAAACTCCTAAAAAATTAGACTCCCCTCTAGGGATCGAGTACACAGCAGTGCCCAGAGACCATATGGATTGTGAGTATAAGGCCAGGGCTTCACTGAGACTTTTGACTGAAAACTGTAGAGCACAACAGTAAAAACATTCTGTTGTGGTACAAAAAGGTGCATGGACGGCATGTGCTGCTGTACAGGTTTTTATGAGCACTGTATGTATGAAAATATTCTCCTCTAGAAGTGTGTCTTCTGAAGAAAATATCTCGGTACGTATGACATCTGAAACTCCACTGATGAGCAAGCGATTGTCTAGAAGGAACGCTTCCTTTTGCTTGCTACATCAGGCCGGGTAAAGGGGCCTTTAGTCTTTATTACCATACTATGGTTTTTGCCCTAGGCCAATCTTCAGTACTGCTAAGACATCCCTGTTGCCACTAGGGCACAGTAGTATTTTCAGCCACCACCTACTGGAAAGCCACATTTTTTTTTGTGTTTGAAGGGTCCCTTTACTATAAGAAGATCAAAAAGCACATCCTGCTGGATCCCCATCTATCAACTATAATTTTTGGGAAAACCTGACAGTCAGCGTTTTGGACCTCTTCTATTAACACAGAATTTCCTCAAGAGGGTGTATGAAAATGGGTTTTCTAAACTGGACAACCCCTTTAAGGTAATTCTAGGATCTTTGTAAGTTAACAGAAGTTAGTGGTGGAGCGTGGACAATTGCTGAGTTAATTATCCTGGTCTCCATCAGACGCATTAGCACAGTGATCTGGCTTTGCACAGCACAGAAGTCAGCACCGGAAAGCAGTAAATATTAAAAAGAATGTAACGTTTCGTTGAAAAGAGCCCCTTTGGAGCAAATTATCTCTACAACAGTTATAAGTTGCTTTGTGTTCTGTCAAATTGTGTATAAGAGCGCTTTACACCCTTCTTAGGCGCTTCAAAAACATTAACCTCGTGAGACATCGAGGAGACTGCAATAAGCGCTTTCCAAAATCATTACAACTTTCCCAGAAGTCCCATAGGGTTAAAGATATTACATTTAGTGATTTTATCACTGGTACTTGAAGCATCCACATTGTGTAATTATGCCGTGATCAGCAAGCTTTGCATTTTAATTAGGACATTGCAGTAATGAAACCATCCCACTCTTTTACAAGTGGCCTATCAGGCTGAAAGGTCTATTTACTAATTGGATGTTGGAAAACATCCCTGACACTGCTATGCAGGTAGGCTCGCATTTGCTTTGACTGTATTATGTTTGGCAGTCATATTTGATTTGCCTAATTAGTGATAATAATATTTAAGAACGGTGTGGTGTTCCCAAGATCCCGCTGTTTATTAGAGATCTAGCTGTTTCATTAACAGATATTAAACAGATCTAACAGGCAGTGACATTCTTCTACAGACTGCTCACAAGAAGTGTCAAATTTGCTAAGTACAAGGGCAAACACATGCCCCATTTCACTTATGATATCCGTGCAACACTTCTGTAGCTTTTAGAGCCCCTTGAACTTTGCTACAAAGATATCAGATTTGGAAATAATGAGACAGTCGATCACTGCATCATATTATGAGAAGTATTATTATTGTATTTGTATGCGGTACTTTTCACTGTAAGCTAGGCCGAGGGAAGAGATTACTGATATGATTGCATTGTTGTGCAGGTTACATTTTGGTACACAAATGTAGTTTTTTACTTGTTTACTCAACAAAATGAAGTTTCCAAGGCACCCTACACTTTATAAAATGGTACCACAAATCAAGTACTAACAATAAAATACAAATAATATATATTTCTATTGCGTGGCAAAACTATTTGTTTACTGCATGATTTCGGACTACACTATTGGGACTGTTTGAGAAATGTGAGACGATATTGCACAGTAAGATAGATTTAAAGGGGTATCCCCGCTCAGATCAGGTAATAGACTCCTTTGCCTACATCTTTATGTTATCTTTATTTTTGCTGTCCCTCACCGAGATCTTGCAAAAAACAGCTTTATAATTATGCTAATGAGGTCCGGAAAGTGCCCAGGGGTGGCGTTACTGCTGCAAGGGCCCAGGCCTCTCAGCGCTATTCCCAAAAAAACAGGCCTCATTCCTCTTACCCGCCCTTGTTTAGTTTTCTTACCTCCTCCTCTCCCTCATAATTCTAGTGGACCTGACGCATGCGCAGTGCACATCCCTGCTCCTCTGAACATAATGGGCACAGCTGTGCTCAGGCACCGGGCAACTGAGGAGCAGGGATTTGCAAAAATAAAGGTAACATAAAGATGTGGGCAAAGGAGTCTATTACCTGATCTGAGCCATCTATAAGGCTCAAATTAGGTGACAGACTCCCTTTGATGGCATATTGCTAGGATTTGCAATAAATGTTAAATAGGTGTCTCTGGGACCTGCTCCTATCTCCAAAGAAAGACTCCCAAAGTAATTGAGAACCCATTGCACACGTGCAGTGAATGAAGAGCAAGCTGTGTAAGCGTGGCCACCTCTCCATTCACCATTATGGGATAGACATAAGACAAGCCGGTGTTTGGCTATTTCGGAACTCCCATAGCAGTGTTATGGTTAGGACACCAGCAGGTGCATTTGGCAGTAAGCACCACTGTCAGTGTCCTGTTTCCCTAGTTGCCAGGTCGGGGCAGTGAGTCCTAAGGCTCCAGCAAATCAGAGGTGACACTGGCACATCTGGTATTATGACATCATGCAGGTCACATGATGGGGGGCACCCCATGTGACCTGCAAGCTAAGCCTATTTGAACAGGGAACTGCTGGCCACAGTTGCCTGTGATTTAGGTCTTCTGTACTTCACCAGCCTTCCTACTGTGATTGTGCTGTTCTGGTTTTTGGGTCTTGGATAGTATTTATCTACTGTCTGCTTGTTTGTTTTTCCTAGTTTGAGTACAACTGTTTGTATGTAATTCACTTATTTAAATTGTGTTTTTCTATAATTGTGACTTAGCAATCCTGCCACATTTAACAATTATTAATCCAGAAATCCAGGTTATTCCAAATATTACACAAAGAAGCACTAAATTATATACAGTGCATTGAAAAAGTATTTATACCCCTTGAATTTATCCACATTTTTTTTCATGTTACGTCCGCAAACTTAAATATATTTTATTGAGTTTTATGTGGTAGACCAGCACAGAGTAGAAAGTATGTGTGAAGTGAAATAAAAAAAAAATGTAATGGTTTTTCCTAGATTTTAATACTGATAACCTATCCTCAGGATAGGTCATCGGTACCTGGTCGGTGGGGGTCCAATACCTGGAACCCATGTTGATCAGCTGTTAGAGAAGGCACGAGCACTCCTGTGACCTTCTGCCAGCTTGTTATAGGCCGAGTGACAACACATTCATCGGTCACGTGGGGCAGGTGCACCTCAGCCCAATAGAAGAGGATGGGGCTGAGCTGCGATAGCAAGTATAGGTACTATACTATGTACGGCGCTGTGCTTGGTAAGCTGTGAGAAGGCAATACTGCTCCTAGGAGCGCCGGTGTCTTCTCAAACAGCTGATTGGTGGGGGTGGCGGGTGTCAACCCACATTAATCAGATACTGATGACCTATCCAAAGGATAAACCCTTTTAATTAATAAAAATCTGAAAAATGTGGTGTGCATTTGTATTCAGCCTCCTGTACTCTTAATACCCCTAAATAAAATCTAGTGTGACCATTTGCCTTCAGAAATCACTTAATTAGTAAAGTCCACATGTGTGTAATTTATTCTCTGTATAACTACAGGTGTCCTGTGAAGGCCTCAGAGGTTTGTTAGATAACATTAGTGATCAAACAGCATCAAAACCAGGGAACACACCAGACATTTCAGGGATAACGTTGTGGAGAAGTGTAAAGCAGGTTTAGGTTATACAAAAATATCCCAAGCTCTGAACTGTTCAATCCATCATCTGAAAATGGAAAGACTATGGCACAACTGCAAACCTACCAAGACATGGCTATCCACCTAAACTGACAGCCCAGGCAAGGAGAGCACTAATTAGAGAAGCAGCCAAGAAGCCCATGGTCACTCTGGAGAAGCTGCACAGATCTACTGCCACAGGACAACTATTAGTCATGTTTTCCACAAATCTGGCATTTATGAAAGAGTGGCAAATATAAAGCCATTTTTGAAAGCAAGCCGTAAGAAGTCTTGTTTGCAGTTTGCCATAAGTCATTTAGGGGAGATAGCAAATATGTGTAAGAAGGTGCTCTGGACAGATGAGACCAAAGTTGAACTTTTTGGTCTAAATGCAAAACTCTATTTCTGGTGGAAAACTAACAATGCACATCACCCTGGACACTATCCCCATTGTGAAAAGACTTCAAACTGTGGCAGGGGTTCACCTGCTACCAGGACAACAACCCTAAACATAAAGGCAGAATTTGTCACGCGAGGTCGGCGTCGTGCTCCCTCTGCACGACGTCGCCGGACCTCTCCGCCCCCTAGAGACGAGCAATAGGGAATTGAAGTGCTGGTCTTGTCAGCCAGCACTTCATGAGTTAATTCTCTGTTTGGGTTTAGCCATGTGGTGCTGATCACACCACATGGCTACTTTACATATTGTTTGGACAGCTTGCTCCGCCTCAGGTCATGTGATGCTGGCCACATCACATGATCCTGGGCGGGCTATTTAAAGATGGCAACTGCCTCACTCAGATGCCTGTGATTAGTCTTCTGAGATCAGTGCTGTGTGTTGGACCTTGCTGTTGGATTATTGGTGTATTGGATTTTGGCTTTGGACTTAGACTACGCTTTTGTGATTCCCCTCGGTATTTGACGTGACCTCCTGTTCTTGACTTGGCTTGCTGACGATTCTGCTGTTGTGTTTGTTTCTGTCTGTGTTCGTCTTTCCCTGTGTTCCCTTCCCTTCCCTGTGCACGTACTCAGCATAGGGACTGTCTCCAAGTTACGGTTTTGTCGCCTAGGGCATCTACTGTAAGTAGGCAGGGAAAGAGGTGGGGTTCAGACAGGGCACACTATCCCTTGTTTCCCTGTCGTGACAGAATCACAGGCCATACCTAATGGAGCCGTTGCGAGTACTCACGGACCAGATGAGTAACATGGCTCAGATGATCCAGGATTTGGCCGGGAGACTCCAACATCAGGAGCAGCTGCGGACTGCACCCGCAGTCGTTCCCTCCATGCCAAACCCCAATATTGAACCCCATGTAAAATTGCCCGATCGGTTTTCTGGGGACCGAAGGACTTTCCGTTCCTTTAAGGAAAGTTGTAAATTATATTTCCGTTTACGCTCACACTCCTCGGGTTCTGAGCAGCAGCGGGTAGGAATAATTATTTCCTTGCTGCAAGGTGATCCGCAGGAGTGGGCTTTCTCATTGCCACCTGACTCCCCTTGTCTATTGTCTGTGGAGGCTTTTTTCCGGGCCCTAGGTCTTTTATATGAAGAACCTGACTTGGCCGCTGTAGCTGAAACTCAGCTCAGAGACATTCGGCAGGGTAACCGTCCAGTTGAGGATTACTGTGCTGAGTTCAGAAAATGGTGTGTGTCCTCTAAATGGAATGACCCTGCTTTGAGAAGCCAGTTTAGGGTGGGACTGTCTGACCATCTGAAGGATTTACTAGTTAGTTATCCTACTCCTGACACCTTAGAGGCGACTATGACCTTAGTTATCAAACTTGACCGACGGTTTAGGGAGAGACAAAAGGAACGTTCTGTTGCCCCTCAAGTTGCCGTGTTGTCCGAAGTTCCTCTTCAGAGCCCGTCTCCTATCAACGTCCAGGAGGAGCCTATGCAGTTGGGAGTTACTATGAGGGATCAGAGACGCCTGAGAGGGGCCTGTTTTTACTGCGGTGAGATGAACCACTGGCTCCAGCAGTGTCCGAGACTTCTGCTCTCAAAAAGGTCTGTTCCTGGAAGTAAGGTACCCCCTGCGGTGGTAAGAAAGAAAATCTTGTTACCTATTTCCATTTCTTATAACCAACTCAAGAGATCCGGTGAAGCATTTGTGGATTCAGGTTCTGCTGCTAATTTTATTGATTATGATTTTGTGCAATCTGTGGGTGTGCCTATAATTCCTTTAAGGGAGGTAATTCAAATTATCGCACTGGATTCCACTCCATTGAATAATGGGAGAGTGGAGTTTTGTACTCCTGAGGTTGTATTAACTGTAGGAATTACCCATACTGAGACTTGCTCCTTCCTGGTATTAAAGGATTTACCTGCCGACCTTGTTTTAGGTCTGCCTTGGTTACAGGACCACAACCCTGTGATCAACTGGTCGGTAGGTGAATTGGAAAAATGGGGAATGAATTGTGACAAATGTTGTAGATCAGTATTGCAGTTGGGAGGTACCACTGAGTCTCTTTCCTTGCCCAAGTATATTGGCGATTTTTCGGACGTGTTTTCCATGTCCGAGACTGAGTTCCTCCCTCCTCACCGGCAATATGATTGCGCCATCGACCTTATTGAGGGATCCAAATATCCCAAAGGTCGCATTTATAATCTCTCTACTCCTGAACGTCAGTCCATGAGGGATTATCTCAAAGAGAGTCTGGCCAAGGGTCACATCCGGCCTTCAGTTTCTCCCATGGGGGCAGGTTTTTTCTTTGTTGGTAAAAAGGATGGAGGATTGAGGCCCTGTATCGATTACAGGGAGCTCAATAAAATCACTGTTAAAAACAGATACCCGTTGCCCCTTATTCCTGACTTGCTGAATCAGGTCCAGGGGGCCTGTTGGTTCACCAAGCTGGATTTGAAGGGGGCATACAACCTAATCAGGATTCGTGAGGGGGACGAATGGAAAACTGCGTTTAATACCCCGGAGGGTCATTATGAGTACTTGGTAATGCCTTTTGGGTTAAGTAACGCTCCGGCAACTTTCCAAAACTTTGTCAATGACATTTTTAGACCATTTATTGGGAAATTTGTAATTGTCTATATTGATGACATCCTGATTTTTTCTGCAGACTGGGAGAGTCACGTATCTCACACTAGGCAAGTGCTGGAGGTGTTGCGTGAAAACAAGTTGTTTGTTAAAGGGGAAAAGTGTACCTTTGGTGTTCAGGAAGTGGCCTTTTTGGGATACATTCTCACCCCTTTTTCTTTCAAAATGGACCCAGTTAAAGTACAGGCCATTGTGGATTGGGTGCGACCTTCCTCTTTGAAGGCGCTCCAGCGATTTCTGGGGTTTGCTAATTTTTATCGTAAATTTGTCAAAAATTTTTCAGTGGTAGCCAAACCTATTACGGATTTGACTCGCAAGGGGGCTGATCTGGTCAATTGGCCCCCTGCAGCAATTGAGGCCTTTGAAAGGTTAAAGCAGTGTTTTATTAATGCTCCTGTGTTGGTCCAGCCTGATCAAAGTAAGCCTTTTGTAGTTGAGGTGGATGCGTCTGAGGATGGTGTGGGGGCTGTACTGTCCCAGGGGTCTTCCACCTTAACTAATCTTATGCCATGCGCCTTCTTCTCCCGCAAGTTCTCTCCTGCCGAGAGGAATTATGATATTGGGAATAGGGAGTTACTTGCAATCAAGTGGGCATTTGAGGAATGGCGTCATTTTTTAGAAGGGGCATTTCACCGCATTACGGTCCTCACGGATCATAAGAATTTAATGTTTCTAGAATCGGCTAAGCGATTGAATCCTAGACAGGCGAGGTGGGCTTTGTTCTTTACTCGTTTTGATTTTTGTGTTACCTTCAGACCCGGGAGCAAGAACGTTAAGGCCGATGCCTTATCCCGAAGTTTCCAGGCGTATCAGCCTCCTGACGTCCCTCCTGAGCCCATCCTGCCAGCTGATATCATCGTGGCCGCTACCTCATCTGACCTCGCTTCTGAAATCTCGGCAGGACAACATCTTGCTCCCATTGGTACCCCCAATGACAAATTGTTTGTGCCGGCTCATTTGCGGTTGCGACTGCTGGGTGAGTGCCATAATTCTGTTTTGTGTGGACATCCTGGCATCAATGCCACCAAGGAGTTGGTCTCTAGGCAGTATTGGTGGCCGTCAATCTCCAGAGATGTTCAGGCTTTTGTAACTGCGTGTAACACTTGTGCCAGGTCCAAGAATTCCAAGACACGACCTATGGGTGAGTTACATCCTTTACCCATACCTAGTAGACCTTGGTCACATCTGTCCATGGACTTTATCACGGACTTGCCGTGCTCTGAGGGTAAAACCGTGATATTTGTGGTGGTTGACAGATTCAGCAAAATGTGTCATTTTATTCCTTTGTGTAAATTACCCTCTGCAAAGGTCTTGGCGTCCGTGTTCATTGATAATATTGTCAAACTACATGGTGTTCCTGAGAATATCGTTTCTGATAGGGGAGTACAGTTTGTGTCTAGGTTCTGGAGGGCGTTCTGTAATAAGATTGGTATCTCTTTGTCCTTTTCATCAGCCTTTCATCCGGAGACCAATGGTCAGACTGAACGTCTTAACCAATCCGTTGAGCAATATCTTAGATGTTATGTTTCTGATAACCAACATGTGTGGGCCAGATTCCTGTCTCTGGCTGAATTTGCAATTAATAATCGTGTTAATTCATCCTCTGGGATGTCGCCATTTTTCTGCAATATGGGTTTTCATCCACGCTTTAGCTCCTTTTGCCCATCTGCGTCGGTTGTCCCAGATGTCAATGATTTTTCTCAAGAACTGTGCACAGTTTGGGCACAGGTTCAGTCGAACCTGGAAAAGGCCCAAGGAGTTCAAAAAGCTAAGGCTGATAGAAAACGTTCTAAGGGTGTGAATTTTAAGGTTGGGGATAAGGTATGGCTATCGACTAAAAATCTCAACATGAGGGTACCATCCTACAAGTTTGCACCTCGCTTCATTGGTCCTTACAGGATCACCAAGGTGATCAATCCGGTTTCTTTTAGGTTATGTTTACCCAACTCCCTTCGTGTTCATAATGTTTTTCATGTGTCTTTGCTCAAACGTTATGTTGCTCCCGTTGGTCCTGAGGAACAGTCTCCGCCTCCGGTTGAGGTAGCAGGACAAATGGAGCATGAGATTGCCAGAATTGTGGATGTGAGAAGGGTCCGGAATTCCTTCCAGTACCTCGTACATTGGAAGGGGTTCGGTCCTGAGGACAGGTCTTGGGTACCGTTGACCAGGATGCATGCAGACTCGCTCATCCGAAAGTTCCATCTGCAGCATCCCGATAAGCCTGCTCCCGCTGGTAAGGGTCCGGTGGCCCCTCGTGAAGGGGGGGGTACTGTCACGCGAGGTCGGCGTCGTGCTCCCTCTGCACGACGTCGCCGGACCTCTCCGCCCCCTAGAGACGAGCAATAGGGAATTGAAGTGCTGGTCTTGTCAGCCAGCACTTCATGAGTTAATTCTCTGTTTGGGTTTAGCCATGTGGTGCTGATCACACCACATGGCTACTTTACATATTGTTTGGACAGCTTGCTCCGCCTCAGGTCATGTGATGCTGGCCACATCACATGATCCTGGGCGGGCTATTTAAAGATGGCAACTGCCTCACTCAGATGCCTGTGATTAGTCTTCTGAGATCAGTGCTGTGTGTTGGACCTTGCTGTTGGATTATTGGTGTATTGGATTTTGGCTTTGGACTTAGACTACGCTTTTGTGATTCCCCTCGGTATTTGACGTGACCTCCTGTTCTTGACTTGGCTTGCTGACGATTCTGCTGTTGTGTTTGTTTCTGTCTGTGTTCGTCTTTCCCTGTGTTCCCTTCCCTTCCCTGTGCACGTACTCAGCATAGGGACTGTCTCCAAGTTACGGTTTTGTCGCCTAGGGCATCTACTGTAAGTAGGCAGGGAAAGAGGTGGGGTTCAGACAGGGCACACTATCCCTTGTTTCCCTGTCGTGACAGAATTACAATGGAATGATTGAGATCAAAGCATATCCATGTATTAGAATGGCACAGTCACAGTCCAGACCTAAATCCCATTGAGAATCTGTGGCAAGACATGAAAATTGCTTTTCACAGATGTTCTTCATCCAATCTGACTGAGCTTGAGCCATTTTTCAGAGTAGGATTTTGGTTAACCAGGAGCAATGCCTTGAAGACACACCTTTGCTTGGTTTTCCTTCCCTGGAGAGATATCTGGCTTTCACTGTGTTGAAGACCCATAACTGGAACTATAGTGGATGAGAGTTATCAGACCCACTTGAGTCCCGATGTCTAAGGGGTTGTAAAGCCCCCATGTCACATAAGAAGACACTATTATTATAACTGAGATATGATAGGTGAGGGGCCTCTTAAATATTTTACTACCTCTGTCATAAACATATTGGCTTAAAGAAGAATTACTTAAATTATATGGAGGAACTATTATCTATTAAATAAATTGTCCAGATAGCATTCGGCCAGGTATTCTGGGTAGAATAGTACTCGTGTTCTAGTTTATGCACCTGAAGATGAGTGATCACCATTCTCTTGCATTAGGTTTCCCAGTAATCACTCTTAATCTGTGCTCTGACACATTTTATAACACTGAAGTAAGTGTTGCATTTGAGAAACTCTGCTACAAGGTAAAATGTTCCCATGGGATGACTTTTCCCAGCTCACTGCTTGAAGATGTATTTGTTATGTGCTGACTTTCATTTCGACAAATATGGATAGATTATTCATGGAAAATATCACTTCTATGTAGTGGATTTAGATGTGTACATTCACAGAGGTAGCTCCAGGGGTTGTAGAAGAAGCAGTTTTACCGAGTCCCTTGCCCCGAGGATGTCCCTCTACCACAGAAGAAGATGCAAGTATTATAATGGCACATGGTAAGTGTGGTACCCATTTCAGATTTCGCATTAATGCCCTAGAGGTTCAAGGTATGCCTCTGATTGAATGATATGAAGGTGGCATCTAGACTTACAGACAATAAGGATGAAGAAAATCCAGTCATAGCGTATGGTTAAGCTACAGTACATATAATAAAATTTATTAAATTACAGTTTGTCACCTTCATGCCAGTATGATTGATATAATATTTATTTTGTTTCTCTTAATAGAGAATTTATTCAGAATAAACAATGTTTTAGGGCCCAGCACTATGTATTTCCTTTAAAACTTCACAGTACTAAAATGTGAAAATACTTAAATGCTTAAAGTGTAACGGTCATGTTTTCATTAAAAAAATCAGTTTTATCATATGTTACTGTTGGTGGAGCATCATGCCACTGTTTTCCTCGAGCTTTTCCCTTAGTTGCGTCTGTTTTAACCCCTACAATATGAGAATCTTCTCAAGATGACTCCTCTGCCAGTTCTCTGTGGCCAAAACTGCCTTCCCTCACTTCACATACACACTTGCTATAGCCAGAATCTTCCTGCCAGCCAATCAGATTGGATTACTGAGAGACACGCCTCCTCACTCTGAAGCCTCATGCAGGCATGCAGTGTGAAGGAACACCCCTCTCTATTCTGTTTATGATTAGCTGGAGACAGGTGAGCCATAGAAACAGTCTTTTAAAGGGGTTATCCCATGAGTAAGGTAAAAAAATGAAAATCGGCTATCATATAGTACATGACAATCTCTTTCTAAAAAAGCTAGAACCAACCCTGTACTTCACATGGATCCAGAGATCTCCTAACTCATTGCTCTGTTTATATCAAGCTGACAGCTCAAGGGGAGTGTCTTTTCTGCTGCAGCTAAGGGGGCGTGTCCAGCCCCACCTATCACAACTCAAGAGGCAGTTGAAGAATGAAACTGAGCATGTGCGGCCTTCTCAGCGAGCAGAAATAAGAAAAAAACAAACAGCAGATACATATATATATATACATATATATGTATATACACATACATTTTATTAAATAACTAAGTGTCTATGCTAATTTTTTAATTACATGCAATTACAAAAGTATTCTGATCCCGGTGCTGGTTTGAAAAATTGTAGAATATTTTTTGTGGGACAACCCCTTAAGGGACCAGTGGAAAGGGATAGGAGACAGAGGCGTTGCTAGGGTCTCAAAAGATCCGGGGCCCAAGCCCCAATGAATATGGCCCTCAGTCGCCCCCCCCCGGCATACAATCCCCCACAGTCACACCCCCCGGCATAAAAACCCCCACAGTCACCCCCCCAGCCGGGGCCGGTTTTAGACAAAATGTGGCTGTGGGCAAAATCAAAAGTGGGGCCAAAAATCTTGTAATAATGCGCTAACAACACAGTTACTGTATTTTTCGCTTTATAAGACGCACCACAGATTTTAGAGTAGCAAAATAAGAAAAAAATATTTTTCATCAGACCTCAGATCACCTTTTCCGACCCCATCAGACCTCAGATCAGCCCACTCAGCCCCCATCAGACCTCAGATCAGCCCCCTCAGCCCCCATCAGACCTTAAATCAGCCCACTCAGCCCCCATCAGACCTTAAATCAGCCCCCATCAGACCTCAGATCAGCCCACTCAGCCCCCATCAGACCTCAGATCAGCACACTCAGCCCCCATCAGACCTTAAATCAGCCCACTCAGCCCCCATCAGACCTCAATTCAGCCCACTCAGCCCCCATCAGCCCCCATATGAGCCCACTCAACCCCCATATGCAGCGTCAGGTCATCGTGCGCATACTACGTCCTGACGCGGGATTTCTCTTCAGGCGCGCTTTCCACCAGCGAAGATTGGTGAAAGCACCCTGTTCTGTAAATAAGCCTCAGCCTGTACCAGGCTTCCAGGTTCATTGTTAGTATATCCCAGTTCAGGACCACTAGGTGGCAGCAGTGAACTGTGATATAATGATTTCAATACAGACTAATGGAGCAATTTACATCTGATGATTGTAAGTTGTGGTCCACTTAGGGGACTTAAAAAGTAAAAAAATAAAAAAAAGTTTTGAAAATATTTTAAAAAAACGTAAAATCACCCCATTCTCCACACAAAAAAAGAACAAAATGGCATTATAGGCATGCAAAAACACCCATACTTTTAAAATATTGAAAAAAAGTTCGCCTATATGGTGTAACAGAACACTTTATCTCCCAAGAAAATTGAATAAAAAGTAATAAACACACCCCAAAATGACAGGCTGTGTACTTAAGCTTTGTTTAGCCTTTATTCTCAAGATTTCCTGTGGGGATTTGAACTCACAACCTACTACATTACAGGCAAGTACCTTAACCACTGGGCTATTGAGCTCAGTGTTAAGTCAATAGTGAAAAACCTCATAGAGGTTTCTCTGATATTGAAAAACCTCCTAAGAGGTTCTCTTGCATTATACAAGAGAACTTCTATGAGGTTTTTCATCATGTGCTTAACACTGAGCTCTATAGCCCAGTGGTTAAGGTACTTGCCTGTAATGTAGAAGGTTGTGAGTTCAAATCCCCACATGAGTATTTTAAAATTAGAGTCTAAACTAGACTTACAGGGTGTTCCCAAGCATAGTGGGAATACCCCTTTCACCATTCATAACACTAACTCCATATATGGACATAGCCATATATGGAGTCAAAGCAGGGACTCCTGACCTGGGAAATTCCCCACTCTGGAGTCCCGACTGAAGCAGGGGGCCCCCTTAGAGGATCGGGTGGCACTGCAGCTGTCTCCACCAGTCCCGAGGTTAGGGGCAGTGGTAGATTGATTCGGGGCCAGGGCCCCGGATAAAAAGCCCTAGCGACGCCCCTGACGGGTGGCACTGCAGCTGTCTCCACCAGCCCCTGACGGGTGGCACTGCAGCTGTCTCCACCAGTCCCGAGGTTCGGGGCAGTGGTAGATTGATTCGGGCCAGGGCCCCGGATAAAAAGCCCTAGCGACGCCCCTGATAGGAGACATTAATGAAAGCTGTTATTAAAAGGTAATTACAGATCTTTTGACAATAATGGACAGACTAACTTGGGTATACATGCTTAGCTCTATTAAATTAGCAAATAAAAAATATATGACAGTTACACTTTAAAAATACAGCCAGCGTGTAACATCTTAAACTTGAAATGTAGAAGTGATCTATATAAAGTTGTGTGAATCTGTAAACGTATAGTTTCATTTATGTTTTAGTGATCCCAAGTTAAAAAACAAACAAACAAACAAATCTTGTATGATAGTCCAGAGCTGCATTCTTAATTCTGCTTACTTCAAAATTAAAACGTTGCAGGATTTCAGGAAATGTACTCCTTACATCAGCCTCTTATCAGTAATTTTAGATAAAAACTTGGCTCGCTATAGCATTGAAGCCAAGTGACCATGTCATACACTCAATGAAGGCAGACAACACACTTGCTATGGGGCCCACAGTGAGGGGGAGTCTGGATGAACAACCTATTCCCTTTCCATGGCTGTAATGAGACCCTTTTAAGGCTGCTCCCAGCTGTGGTCTATGGAGACCCAGTCAGCACTCTGACATGCATATGTAACTATTTAACTTTTATTACTGTTTTTTCCCAGATTGTCTCTGCCAGGTCTTGGACCAAAGACCTACTGAATGGGAAACAGAATCCTTACCAGTTAATCCACAGGTTTAACTGTAGTCAAGTAAGGATTTTCTCAGACTAAAAACCTCAACAGTATTCTCCCCATCCATAATGTACTGATATCTGCAAATACATCTGTATGTACCAATACTTTGTATGGATTTTTAAAGGATACCTGCAAAAGCCAAATTCATTTAGTAATTATAAAAAATTGAATGCAGCAAAATAATTTTAAATATCTATCTATCTATCTATCTATCTATCCAGTGCAAACATTTTAGGCAGGTGTGGGAAAAATTCTGTAAAGTAAGAATGCTTTCAAAAATAGAGAATGGTTCCAAATATATAGCCAATTTATATAATACAAAAAAGAACTGTAATTCAAACGTTGAATGCCCGTAAATGATAAAATCCGTAAATGTTAATTATTTGCGGGTCTCCCATTGACTGGCCTGCATAACGTAATGTTATGAATCTGCTGATGACGGTTACGTTTCTCACACCTCCGTGGTCAATTAATCATGATCACCAGGGGATAGTAGTAGTAGTTACTGCAGGAGAATGTTTAACATTACGAATGTCCATACAAACAAATGGATAATCACATCATGCATGGTCACAAAAAGTCTACCAGGATGAGATATTGGACTTTAACCCTGATGGTGCTGGAACTATCAGTATTTTTATAAACATTCTGTCACTTCTCATTCTACAAGTGGCTCAGATATCGGTCACCATATGCTGGCCTGCCAATGTCATGGAGAAGAATATCCACAGTGGGTGAGGTGTTCCAGTTTTTAGGTTTCTAAGGGTGTTTCTTAGAAAAGATTTCCTTCCGTCACAGTGATTCGCAACTTAAAACTCTACAGCTGTTGTGAAACTTAATCTCCTAGAGGTTAGTTTATCATGAAGGTAATATTTCAGTCAGTTCTGCTTGAGTCTGTTCAATAGTGTCTTTTAAATTTGGTGCAGCTTTTAAAGGGAATTTGTCATAAAAAAATGACCCATTGTTTAAATCAAGTTTTTATGTTAAACATATGTCTTTGTAATGTTTGGCGATGTTTTTTCTAATTTTCCATGTTCCTATCTATATTTTAAAATCATCTTAAAATCTTGCAGTTTTCCTTCTGGCCACTAGGCTATAATCTCAGCTGAGATATCCTGTTTGTCAGTGTGTCAGCTGTAAAGTAATGCTGCTACCGTAAACAGTGTAATTGGAGACCAACTCACATCACAGACAATAGAATCTCCCTGTAGAATAAACAAAAACTTCAAAGGAAAAAGCCTCTCAATGCATTCTCAATAGGACTGGAGCTGTCTATTGCTGCCTATGGTCCATGGGGCTTGCTGTAAAGCATATCACTAAATGCTGTTTAGAACAGCTCAGCCAAGATGGCAGCCCCCGTAAAAATGTTCTAGTAATGAAATTTCAAAAACTACAATCAGAAAATACAAACAGATTAGAGAAAAAGAACATGTTTTATTATCTCTTTTTAATCAATAAAGAAAATTTTAGGTGACAAAATCCCTTTAAAGGGTTTATCTCATGATTACCACAAAAAATGAAAAATCAGACATATAGTACATAACACTCTCTTTCTAACAAAGCTAGAACCAGCCGTGTACCTCACATGGATCCAGAGTTCTCCACATTCATTGCTTCAGTTGCCATGCCAGCTTTTCTCCAGGTTGGCAGCTTAACGCGAGAGTTCTTCTGCTGCATCTCAGGAGACATATCCTTTCTGATGCAGCTCCATCCCTATTACAATTCAGGGGGAGTGTCCCTTCTTAGAGGTGTGTCTTTTCTGATGCAGTTCTTGCCTAATACAGCTCAAAGGAAGTGTCCTTTCTCAGATGTTCGTCCTTTCTGATGCAGTCCCCTGCCTATTACAAGTCAAAAGAAGTGTCTCATGGAGCATGTCCTTTATGCCGCAGCTCTGTCCTCGCCACTGTCACACCTCTAATGGTAGATGTGACTGGAGGCAATTGAAAGATGGAATTGAACATGTGTGACCACTTCAACAATGTTACTTAAGTGGACAGAGAAATAAGGAGAAGAACAAACTGCAGGTGACGCTACACAGATAAGTTTCACTGAGTAACTCAGAGACTACACAAAATTTTTAATTACATGACATTACAAAAGATCCAGGTACTGGTTTGAAAAATGTAGAATTTTTCTTGTGGCACATCCCCCTCAAATCTAACACTTTTGTCTAGAAAAGCTACTCCAATTCTTTTACACAACTGTGAGTTTCTGACTTTTTGCAGGGATAAATCTAGAGTAAAACTCATTAACATAGCTTTCCATGCCCACTTTTCAAATGTAAAAATGCAAAAAGTTGGTATTTTTTTGCACAAATAAACCTGAAGAGTTGCAAAAGCCATATTTTGTGGAGATTTCTGGAGTGCACGGCTTGATAAATTCTCCCTATTCATCGTTTTTTGATACAAAATACAAAGGTGTTTTCAGCTACTAGATAAACACGAATACTTTCATTAACTGGCAGCAAATAGAGCTCTTAAATGTGGTGAAAAATAGGAGCAAAAATATATTACTTCTTCAATATATAAGATATAAAAATATTATTTCTTTAATATATATCAAAGAAAGTTACATAATGGAATGACTAAAACTTTTTTTTTTTTTTTTACTAGGAGGGAATGTCAGAACTTAGTAACACCATCATCTTTACTTGTCACTAATTGTCAAAATTCAATTTACAGCATAAGAATATCTGAATAGATTGGAAATGATTCACTAGGAGGAATATGTACATTCCGCAGCCCAAGACCCTGAGCATCAATTATTTGTGTGAACGTTTTATCTTCTAACATAATCGTATGTTAATCAAGATGGCAGAGAAGAAATTATTTCAGCAGATCTCCATTGTGAGGCTTCCTTTTGCTTGGATGTGAACACTTTGTGGGGTTTGTACATATTCTAACACAGTGACTCCTTTGCACTGTAAGAATAGCCTTGAGCGCCATCTGAATGTGATTGCAAATTCATCCACATAGTGACAAGGTAGTTGGGTCATCAACCAAGGATTAAGCCAAGCTGTAAGCGCTGAACCTTTTGTTACAATATCCTTGTAATAAATTGTGAGCATTGTCAATAACAAATTCTAATTCCCTGCTGTCTTACTCAATGGTGACATGGGAATGTTGGAAGATGAAAGCAGGCTGTTCTGCCTTGGGTTACGTACATGAATATGGTTTTGGTGTTTTTTACCTATAAAATAAAAACAGCAGTATAAGTGCTTGTGTTCTTTTTCCCATCTGCATTTTTTGCAGCTGTTTTTGTAACATTTGTTTTCTGCCGTTTTTGCACACATTGAAGGACTATTTACTAAAGAAACACCAGTCTAAGGCTAGGTTCACATCTCCATTTCGTCTTCAGTTGCTCTGATCCATCAGAAGAACAGCAAAAAATGGATCCTTTATTTTAAGCATCTTTTATGCTCATTTTGCATCAGTTTCAGCCATTTCTGCCTGAGATCTGTTATTTTAGATTAATGACTTTTTCCTCCATCTAAAATAACAGATCTCAGGTGGAAGTGGCTAAACAGTTGCAAGTTCCAGCTGTACACAGTCCTATTCTCTCCCAGATAGAAATATACAGATTTAGGTAAGGATGGGAGTTATAGGTCTCTTTCCTCTATATATTGATAGTCTCTTCCAATAGAATCTATGGGAGCCAATAGTACTTGTGCAATAATGGCTGTAGTGTCCACTGCACAGGGTTTTGAAGGTACGTCTAGCCAGGATGTGTCCAGGTGTGAAGGATGTCTTAATGGTGACCCACACAGCAGTAAAGTCTTAGCAGCAGGTTACCTTAGTAACTCCAGTGCTCAGCCATGAAAATTCTAAGTTCTTCTCCTTCTATCGATCATGCAGAGATCAGTTACTCTCTGTTAGGGCTCATGCACACAGTCGGTGTTGCGACCCGCATACACATTCACTTCAATGGGTCCGCAATCCGGGAGATGAGCAGCGGAGGCATGGATTGGAAAACCTTCCGTGGTGTTTCTGGCCTTGCCTCCGCACCTCAAAATAGTAGCGCAAGCACTACTTTTTTGCAGTGCAGACGCGGATGCATTCAAGTGAATGTTACGGTCCACAGCACGGGCACTGACTGCACACGCTTGTGTGCATTAGCCCTTAGTTTGATTTATATTTTTCTCCTAGGATATGTTATCAGTTTTATTGTGGCTGCCTCTCGGCATATTTGCCTTGCTGTGGCCGGACCTCCGACCCATCCCTATTCTAGTGAATGGGGCCGGAGCGGACTTCCAGTGGTGCGATGCACTAATGGTAGCACGTATCTGGCAGGCTGTTCCCCCACTGGAACAGACTGCCAGAGAAGGCTGCTGCTAATGTGAAAGTAGCCTTACCCTCAGGTCATCAATATCAGATTGGTGGGGAACAGAAACCCAGCAACCCTCAATGATTAGCCAGCTCTGATGGGACTCAAACACACAGCCTTTGAATCGCTACAATTTATTCTAGAAGTCCAATGTGCTATCCATTGCACCACAGAGCCAGGGGGCTGGTGCAGAAATTGGCTCTGTGGTGCAATGGATAGCACACTGGACTTCTGGAATATATTGTAGTGATTCAAAGGTTGCCGGTTCAAGTCCCACTCACCTTCAATGATTAGCTGTTTGAGGAAGCCACTTTTTCTCTGGTGAGCGCCGCTGCCTCCTCATAGCTTAGCAAGCACAGCGCCATCAATTGGATAGTGGCTGTGCTTGGTATCTGAGCTCATCCCCATTCACTTAAAGGAAATCTGTCACCTGGATAAACACTATTGAAGTAAAACCGTAGCACTTAGTACCTTATTTCCAGATTTGCCTTTGTTTCAGCAATAGATGTTTTCTATCGCCTGAAAATCAATTTTATTTGGTATGCAAATGAGCCAGTAAGGTGCCCAGAGGCTGTCACTCTTGCAGGAAGGGGCCCAGGCATGCCTCCTGCTAGTGCCCAAGCCCGCCCTCATGCTGGGAGCAGGGAAAGGGGGCGGGGTTATGGCTTGAATGTGATGTAGGAGGGGTGGGTGGACACAGTGTGGCAGGAGGCATGCCTGGGCTCCTTCCTGCAAGAGTGACGCCCCTCGGGGTACCTAACTGGCTCATTTGCATATCAAATGAACTGGATTTTCAGACGATAGAAAACATCTATTGCTGAAACAAAGGCACATCTGGAAATAAGGCACTAAGTGTTATTAGGCCATGGCTTTACCTCAATAGCAATTATCCTGGTGACAGATTTCCTTTAAATTGGACTGAGCTGCCTCTAGGCTTTGTCACCAATAAATGTGACATCACTGGCCTAGGAAGAGGCCACTGCAATCAATGGATGGCCTCCTTCTCTTTAAATAGCTGATCGGCGGGGGTGTCGGGAGTCAGACTCCCACTGCTCTGATATTGATGTCCTTACCTGAGGATAGGTCATGAACATAAACATCTTGGATGACTCCTTTAACTGTGTAGCATACGGGCTCTACCTCTGTCCCCTTTGAAATTTTACAATATGAAAACTTCGTCTTAAAAAACTGAATTAACTTCTAGATTGACATTCACTTTCAGGTTGTGGTATGCTACCTTCTCTAAGCAACAGTCCCATTTGATGACATGTTGTCCACATTCTTTACTCTCATAGAAAGCCGAAGAATAAAGCTACTCACAACATTGCAGTGAGTTGCTATATGTGCATCTCTAGACAACAATATGTAACACTGCACTTGAGCCCCTGTATACACCCACCATCCTTTCACTTATCTGAACCAACTGGTAAATGTTAAAGTAAATTCTTAGCATTGAATAGAAATAGCTTTGAGATGATTCATGTAGCACATAGCATAAAATATTTTTATAATGTATCTCTTTCTGTCTGTCTGTCACAGATAACGTTAGGTGAGTAGTCCTCCCACATAGCCTGTGACATACTGTTATCCCTTTTTATTTCTATCTCTACCTCTTATAGGGAACATATCGCCAGAGAATGATGTCTTATCAAATCAGGTTTTAATATATGTTTAATTTTTAATGTTTTTTGTGAATTGCTCCACAATTCACATATACATCTTGAAATATTTCAATTTTCACACCGACCATTAGAGTAGTTACAATAGGCTTTCCCTTGCAGTTTTCTATAAGTCAACTTTGCCATAATCTCCCTCCCACAGCTAGTCCTGTGCTAGACAGAACGAGAAGTTAAGAATTTAATTTACGGCATGTCTCTTAAAGGGTACATCAAGCATATTAGTTCTACATAGAGGTGCTATTTCTTAAAGGTGCAATTTTTACTACTTACAGTTCATATACAATGGGGATCTCTTTTACCAAGGGGTGATGTCCAACTTTTAGGTTTCTGATTTCTTACTTGAGGTCTCCTTTCATTTAACGTGCTGCTCCAGTGGGGGATGGGGACTCCTCACAGTATACAAAGCACAATGCCATACATTGTATAGTGGATATGCTCAGTATTGCAACACAGATATGTGACATCACTGATCTACAGGGTGGGCCATTTATATGGATACACCTATATAAAATGGGAATGGTTGGTGATATTAACTTCCTGTTTGTGGCAGATTAGTATATGGGAGGGGGGAAACTTTTCAAGATGGGTGGTGACCATGGCGGCCATTTTGAAGTCAGCCATTTTGGATCCAACTTTAGTTTTTTTCAATGGGAAGAGGGTCATGTGACACATCAAACTTATTGAGAATTTCACAAGAAAAACAATGTTGTGCTTGGTTTTAACATAACTTTGTTCTTTCATTAGTTATTTACAAGTTTCTGACCACTTATAAAATGTGTTCAAAGTGCTGCCCATTGTGTTGGATTGTCAATGCAACCCTCTTCTCCCACTGTTCACACACTGGTAGCAACACCACAGAAAAAATACTAGCACAGGCTTCCAGTATCTGTAGTTTCAGGTGCTGCACATCTCGTATCTTCACAGCATAGACAAGTGCCTTCAGATGACCCCCAAAGATAAAAGTCTAAGGGGGTCAGATTGGGAGATTTTGGGGGCCATTCAACTGGCCCACGATGACCAATCCACTTTCCAGGAAACTGTTCATCTAGGAATGCTCTGACCTGACACCCATAATGTGGTGGTGCACCATCTTGCTGGAAAAACTTAGGGAACGTGCCAGCTTCAGTGCATAAAGAGGGAAACACATCATCATGTAGCAATTTCACATATTCAGTGGCCTTGAGGTTTCCATTGATGAAGAATGGCCCCACTATCTTTGTACCCCATATACCACACCATACCATCAATTTTTGTGTTCCAATAGTCTTGGAGGGATCTATCCAATGTGGGTTAGTGTCAGACCAATAGTGGTGGTTTTGTTTGTTAACTTTACCATTCACATAAAAGTTTGCCTTATCACTGAACAAAATGTTCTGTATAAACTGAGGGTCCTGTTCCAATTTTTGTTTTGCCCATTCTGCAAATTCAGTGCACCGATCTGGGTCATTCTCGTTGAAATGCTTCAGCAGCTGGAGTTTGTAAGGGTGCCATTTGTGAGCAGCTAATATCCGCTGAAGGGATGTTCGACTGATGCCACTCTCCAGTGACATGCGGCGAGTGCTACGCTGTGGGCTCTTGCTGAATGAAGCTAGGACAGCCACTGATGTTTCTTCATTAGTGACAGTTTTCATGCGTCCACATTTTGGCAAATCCAACACTGAACAAGTTTCACGAAACTTGGCAAGCAGTTTGCTAACTGTAGCATGGGAGATAGGTGGTCTCGTAGGGTGTCTTGCATTGAAATCTGCTGCAATGACCCGGGTACTGCATTCACCAGACATCAACACAATTTCTATCCGCTTCTCACGTGTTAACCTCTGCGAAATGTCAATGGGTGTAAACAAAGAGAAGCTTGTAAATAACTCATGAAAGAATAAAGTAACGTTAAAACCAAGCACCATTGTTTTTCTTGTGAAATTCTCAATAAGTTTGATGTGTCACATGACCCTCTTCCCATTGAAAAAACTAAAGTTGGATCCAAAATGGCCGCCATGGTCACCACCCATCTTGAAAAGTTTTTCCCCTCCCATATACTAATGTGCCACAAACAGGAAGTTAATATCACCAACCATTCCCATTTTATTTAGGTGTATCCATATAAATGGCCCACACTGTATATAGAGGCCACGGCACTTCAGTGAGCATCAAACAGCTGTTTTGCAGGGGTGCTGAAGTTGGACCCCAACCCCAATTTACTTTATGCATTTACATAGCGCTACTATATTCAGCAGCATTTTAAAGACATTAGCATCACACAGTCCCCAATGGCGCTCACAATCTAAGTTCCCTATCAGGATGTTTTTGGAGTGGGGGAGGAAACCCACACAAACATGGGAAGAACATACAAATTCCACGCAGATGTTGTCCATGGTTGGATTCAAACCTAGGACCCCAGAGCTGCAAGGAACCAGGGCTAACCACTGAGCCACTGTTCTGCCAATGACCTATCCCAAGGATACGTAAGCAATATTTTACTGCAGGGAAAACCATTTCATGCATAATGGATTTTCTATGGAAATCTCATCCTCCCTGTCTCTCTCACTATTATATATACATACACTCACTGGCCACTTTATTAGGTACACCTGTCCAACTGCTCGTTAACACTTAATTTCTAATCAGCCAATCACATGGCGGCAACTCAGTGCATTTAGGCATGTAGACATGGTCAAGACAATCTCCTGCAGTTCAAACCGAGCATCAGTATGGGGAAGAAAGGTGATTTGAGTGCCTTTGAACGTGGCATGGTTGTTGGTGCCAGAAGGGCTGGTCTGAGTATTTCAGAAACTGCTGATCTACTGGGATTTTCACGCACAACCATCTCTAGGGTTTACAGAGAATGGTCCGAAAAAGAAAAAACATCCAGTGAGCGGTAGTTCTGTGGGCGGAAATGCCTTGTTGATGCCAGAGGTCAGAGGAGAATGGGCAGACTGGTTCGAGCTGATAGAAAGGCAACAGTGACTCAAATTGCCACCCGTTACAACCAAGGTAGACAGAAGAGCATCTCTGAACGCACAGTACGTCGAACTTTGAGGCAGATGGGCTACAGCAGCAGAAGACCACACCGGGTGCCACTCCTTTCAGCTAAGAACAGGAAACTTAGGCTACAATTTGCACAAGCTCATCGAAATTGGACAGTAGAAGATTGGAAAAACGTTGCCTGGTCTGATGAGTCTCGATTTCTGCTGCGACATTCGGATGGTAGGGTCAGAATTTGGCGTCAACAACATGAAAGCATGGATCCATCCTGCCTTGTATCAACGGTTCAAGCTGGTGGTGGTGGTGTCATGGTGTCGGGAATATTTTCTTGGCACTCTTTGGGCCCCTTGGTACCAATTGAGCATCGTTGCAACGCCACAGCCTACCTGAGTATTGTTGCTGACCATGTCCATCCCTTTATGACCACAATGTACCCAACATCTGATGGCTACTTTCAGCAGGATAATGCGCCATGTCATAAAGCTGGAATCATCTCAGACTGGTTTCTTGAACATGACAATGAGTTCACTGTACTCAAATGGCCTCCACAGTCACCAGATCTCAATCCAATAGAGCATCTTTGGAATGTGGTGGAACGGGAGATTCGCATCATGGATGTGCAGCCAACAAATCTGCGGCAACTGTGTGATGCCATCATGTCAATATGGACCAAAATCTCTGAGGAATGCTTCCAGCACCTTGTTGAATCTATGCCACGAAGAATTGAGGCAGTTCTGAAGGCAAAAGGGGGTCCAACCCGTTACTAGCATGGTGTACCTAATAAAGTGGCCGGTGAGTGTATATTTACCGGGAGATTTTTTTTTCGACTCCCAGAAAATCCCTTTAATGCACACAATTCTCAAAAACCCTTAAAGGTTTTTCTTGAGAATTTATACTGATGACCTAACCTGTGGAAAGGGGCTGAGGGATGCCGTACACACACACCTGGTTTCTCCAGCATACAGCCTGATGTAGAGCACCCAAACAGGGCCCGAAACGTCTCTACATCTGGCTATAAGTGTACCACAGGTGTTGAAAATGTACCAATAAAAGCATATTTTTGAATTACGCATCGGTGTGCTGTCTCAAAATTGAATAGCAGGAACTAACTTCTGGAAAGGTCATCAGTATCTGATCGGTAGGGGCCCGAAGCCATACACTGTATAGCGGCTGTGCTTGGTATCACAGCTGAGCCCCATTCACTTCAACAGGGCTGACCCGCATCTAGACCATGTGAACCACGAACGTGATGTCATTGGCCTAGGCAAAGCTGCGAGAAACCTGCAGCACTACAGAAAGCGCTGGTGCTTTCTCAGCGGTGGTCGCACCCCGCCGATCAGACACTGATTACCTATCCAGAGGGTAGGCCATCAGTATAAAAGTGTCGGAAAACCCTTTTAAAAAGTATTCAACTTTGATAAATTGCAACCAGTTATGGAAAAAAGTATTCATTTTGACATAAGTAACCTTGCCTATATAGTACTTAATTGGAGTGCAAACAAACTGCTACTCTGAAAATACAGGAGTTTACTTTCTATCTGGAAAAAGTGAAGCAGCCTGGCTTATTTTTTCCAATAAACAAGAGCCCTGAACATGGTGTTTGCTCACCTCCACACATTTAAGCAATCCACTTTAATTATGGACACTTTTAGGCAGAACGCAATATAACTGGAACGCCATGTTCAATAAATCAGTGAAATGTGACGGACAGCCTCTTGGTCCAATTGTTCTCATTTAGCCGAGTCCTCACAAGCATGGTGGTAAAATATGATTGTAGTTCCAGATGACATGAAACTACAATGCCATCAATCAGTCCAAACAGGGATCCAGGGTGGGAATCGATGTCTAGCACAAGCAGAAAGTCTTCTACCACTTAATCAATGCCACACATTTCACAGTTTTGTCCTCTTTTTTTTTATCCCTCTGTCACTCTGCTATCTGGTGAGACTTAGCAGCGGAGATGAAAAAATCAATATTTCACAGCTATGATAGTCTTCGAAACACTCTGCAATTACCATCTTATCCAGGAACGTAATTTACTCAGTTTAAAGTTCAACCTCATATCTCTCGGTTGTCGGGAAATAAACAAGATCTGTAGAACGATATGTAAATAATGAGAACATTAAAAAGAAACATTTGTATCACAAGCTACGGACCATTCTCCATTTATAGTGCTAGGATTTATTTCGGAGTCCATTATTTACACATTTGGAGCTGTAAAGATCCTAATTAACACTCCTTATTGAAAGCCTTGGACCGTTACAGAACATAAAAAATGAGGGAGGTGTCCTTACTCAACAGAAGAATCAGCAGGTATATTCCATATATTGCTATGCTAATATAAGTAGGGTGAAGAGGGAAGCCACACTTCCTTAGATGGTGCAGAAATCAGGCAGGCAGGGGCACATGAATTTCATTACAGCAAACAGAGCTTTATTGTACACTATAAACATTCTGACTAGAAATGAACAAATTTTTCAAAAGTTCGATTCGACTGCTTCGTCAAATTTTACAAAAAAAATTTGCTTCGTCATGAAGCGTGTTTCTTTGCAAGTAGAGGGTGCAATGACAAGGAGAGCCATTCCCTGTCATTGAACCCCTCAGATGCCGCATTCACACATGATCTGATATATATAAAAGTGTCAAATAAAAACACAAAAAATAAATCATACTTACCTGATCTATTTGATCACTACGGGCCGACCACCACCATCTTGCTTGAAGATCTGGCGCGAAATGTTGTGCTTTCCGTGATGATATCATCACGCTGTCGTGCGAGATCTTCAAGCAAGATGTTGGCGGCTGTCCCATCATGAGCAAATCGAGCATGTAAGGCCACTTTCACATCTGCAGTTTCCCTTTCCGCTATTGAGATCCGTCATAAGCAGATTGGCAGCACTAACTCTGCTGCTTTTTCTCATAGAGGTCCCGACTGTGACCTGGAAATTTGGTCATTTTCATCATTCTCGCAGCTGGTTGTATCTGAAGGGATCTCTGTGGTCAACTTTAGGCCATCACAGCTGTGATGAATGCTACGCTACATCCGAGTCAGGGGCTTCAGGCCTGGTCTGTGGCCTCTCATTCTCAGGCCCCATGCACACAACCATATATTTTTGGCCTGGCAGAGCTCCTGTATAGTTGTCTTCTAGGCCTTGCTCTCTTTTTTTGTTGAAAACTTCACAATGACTTTCATCAAGTTGGACAAGCTTATCACCCTTGTTCTGGAGCACCTTCAGTTATGGGATACTAGGAGCAACTCCTACCACTCCTTAAGGAGGTTGCTTAGGAGCTTCAGAGTTCCCAGTGGGAGCCTGCAATCTGGGGGCAGTGGGAAAAATTGGGTAAATGCCTACACTGGCATACATGTATGTGAACCCACTATTGTACAGTATCCTATAATGTGTTTTCTGTTGGCTGTCAAAAAAGTGAAGACAAGGTGGAACTCCACAAGAGACCAGTTCCACAAGGAATTAAATCTGAAGTCATGAAGTGGAGACAGAGCCAGTAAAACGCTGCAATTTCTGCGACCCGTAGTGGAACTGCAACGGTAAGTACCTTTATTCTTTATAACCAACAAAGAAATGGTGATTTTACAAAATTGGTGCAATTGTTAACTGGCGTATATGTCCCTAGCAACAAATCAGATTCACCTTTTCATTTCTTTGAGCTCAATATGAAACTAAAATGATCAGTTTGTTTGCTATGGGCAACTAAGATACTTGTTTTTGGACCAATTTTTAATATTCACACCCACTGATACACTCAACTATACTAAGTCCGATACAGGCTGTGTGTCAGTCACATCTGTTTGAAGTGAGGCTCCAATGAACCAAACTAACCTCATCATAGTGATACGAAACAGTCACTTCCTATATGATCGTGGCTTTATTGTATTGTGCTCACATAGATGATGTCTGCACAGTAAAATAGAAGCTCAATAAGATAGGAACACACTGTATAAGACATCACTGTATAAGATGCAATGCTTTATGGTTATGGGAGCTATGCACAGTATGGGAGGTGCATGACACATGACTTGTGTCTCCTAAAGCAAGTGGTTGTGAGATTCTGTTGGTACAGTAGCATTTTGACGAATGAGAACCTGCTGAACATACAAGGTTTGTAAAAATGAATGCACTGTATAACATTTTAACCCTTAGTAACCACGAAAATGCCAATTGGGGGTCAATAAGGGGCCTAAGACTGGGCAGGTTCCTTTTATTTTCCTGTGTAATGTAGAGCAGCTGGTCCCCTACTCCACTGGTCTTAAGCAACAGAAACGTTAAGGCTACTTTCACATCTCCGTTGAAAATATCTGGCAGGCTGTTCTGGTAGAGAACAGCCTGCTAGAGTTCAGCTGATCCGGCACTGCCGTATTCTACAGTTCAAGGCTGGATCCCTATTGACTATAATGGGATCTGGCGGTGATCCATCAATAAATGCCAGCTTTCAGCTGGGCAAATACTGCTGCATTGCCAACAGCCAATATTTATGCTGGAACAGCCTGCCTAAGTAATGTACAGACTCAATAAGGATCTCAGAGCTCAAAGCTACCACCAATGTTTATTCTTCCCAAATTATAATTCTTTTTATTTTTTTACAGTACTGTTGACAATCTAATCTGGAAGAGGATGTTAGCAAAGAGGAATTGGATGAGGAGATGCAAATACTTGTCCCACTCACTGAGTCTCTAGCTGCCAGCACCTCTACTACACAGCCTACAACTCTCAAAGATATGGCTGCCGAACCAAGAACTAAAGCCCTGCTTAAAGAGGACATACCAGAGAGATTTCAAAGCCGTCCAGAACGTTGAAGGAGGGTATGCTCTCAGCTTGTTTCAGGTAGTCGTGCTATGAACATTTATGCTGGACCCTAAGAATCAATGGAGCTATAGCAGTATGTGGAACATTGAAAATTACACGTTCTTGGATTACCACCTGCAAGCCATGCCAGACTCCCCAAGGGTACATATGAGTACCCTCCTTTATTGCCAAGACTGGTAAACATTTTACAGACAGGAACATATAACTCCAGTTCCTCAAAGGAGTCCATACACTGGACAGTTCCAGAGTTCTTGAGGAGAGCTAAGAGAGGGGATGTATCCATTTACACATTCCAGTGGATCATTCACTCAGGAACTTTTTGAACTCTAAAGTTTTTTTTTTTTACATTTTTGTTTAATAAATATTTTCGTTTCAAACTTCTTTTGGTTTCTTGTTTTGTATGCGGGGAGATGTTTTGTTATTGCAGTGAGGTTTGTGTAGTATCTGGATTTTGGTGACCTTTCCTCAAGATAGATCAACATTATGACATTGGCAGGGTCCTGTTCCCGGCATCCCCGAAGGATCTGCTGTTTGAAAAATTAGCTGAATTTGTGTGAGCACTTCTTCTGCTTCCAAATTACAAGGATTCTTTCTTGTTTATAGCAGTGGTGCAGAATTGAAAAAGCAGTTATAATTATACTGTTCCCTCACTACAAGTGAGACCACACTTTTGAAAGAAAAAGTATCACACATACCCAATATTTACTTACTGAATATTACTTCTGTATTGTTTCTGGTTTTTAAGTAGAGCAGAACAGCAAAAAGAAATAATATGGGGGGAGATTTATCAAAAATGGTGTATTGTATTACACAGACAGCATTATGTCAGAATAACTCAGTAGATTCCAAGACTTTAAGGGTTACACAGCATTATAAATCATTACAATGCTGATGACCAGAGGATAGGTCATCTGTAATAAAAAAAAACCCCTTGAAAACCCTTTTTTATTAGTTGACCATACTGACCAACTTTTCAGTTGGTAAAATCATGGCATCTAAGACTCGCCCCTTGAAAGCTGGGATCTACCTGGGAACACCCAATTATGGGCAGGGTTTGAGTTATCCCTGTCCATTTTCGGCCCAGGACAATGTGAATTTGCCGGGACTGTCTCTGAAAATCAGGGGCAGGCCTGCCAAATTCGGGACAGTTGACAACTGTGGTTGACCAAAGCAACCAATCAGAATTCACTTTTCATATTCCAAAGGAGCTCTAAAAAACGAAAGGTGGCCTCTGCATTGGGTAACTTTGACAGATATCCTGTACAAAAGGTTTGAAAAATCTCCCCACAATAAAATGTTATTATTAGAAAAAAAATATATTTACCATACCTTAAAGGGGTTGTCTCACCTCAGATATTGGTGGCATACTGCTAGGACATGACTTGCTCTCCATTCATTTGTATGGGAGTTTTGAAAATAGCTGAGCACGGTAACTCAGCTATTTTTGGAACTCCCATACAAATGAATGGAGAGCAGGTAATGTCCTAGCTAGAGATGAGCGAATCTATTTGCTGCTTCGTAGATTCGATACGAATCTTCGTTTTTTTTTTACACTGAAGTGAATCCGAATCTTTTCAGATTCGGTTCGGAAGATTCTTAAATCTTTGTACACTAATGCTACGTACGCATAATATAATTTGTAAGCTCATGCTACGCATCTAATAATTTACACCAATAAAGTACTGCACCAATTTATGAAGAATACATGTTTATTAGTTCATCAATATTTAATACAAATAAATATGTTTAAAATAATCCAATGGAGGTAACATAAACACACAAAAGGAGGGGCAGAATTGATCATACTCATATTAAGTAGAATGAAGTGTTACAGCACATGTCTACATGAAACATAGTAAAGTGCAAGTGCAAACAACAATACAAAAAAATATACCATAAGTAGAACACAACAGTTAAAAAGCCAGTATAATGAGTAAGTAAGTAGCAATACAGACCACTGCCTCCTCCAGGAGGCAGTGGTCTGTATTGCTACTTACTTACTCATTATACTGGCTTTTTAACTGTTGTGTTCTACTTATGGTATATTTTTTTGTATTGTTGTTTGCACTTGCACTTTACTATGTTTCATGTAGACATGTGCTGTAACACTTCATTCTACTTAATATGAGTATGATCAATTCTGCCCCTCCTTTTGTGTGTTTATGTTACCTCCATTGGATTATTTTAAACATATTTATTTTGTATTAAATATTGATGAACTAATAAACATGTATTCTTCATAAATTGGTGCAGTACTTTATTGGTGTATGCTATTTGAGGCGTTTGCTTGCACCTTGGACGTTCTTTTGACATTCATTGTGCCTCATAGTTTTGAATTGGCATCTAATAATTTGTACGCTAATGCGTAGGTATTCACTTAAGTAGAGTGCGTTTACTGTATTTTCGTTATTTTTGTGGGCCTATACAATAATAAGCTAAAGCTTTGTACGCACTTTGTACACTCATGTATACGCAGTCGCGGGAATGCATACGTAGTCGCAGAACACAATTTTTTTTAATGCAACTTGAACCAAATCGAATCTTATCTGAGGCAAATTTATTTGAAAAATTTGGCAAATATTCGCTGAAGCGAATCTTCTAGCCCTAGCGTTATTCTCCTTCAATTCGGGGCCACCATTCTCTAGATAGGAGCAGGTCCAAGAGGTGGGACCACACTTATATTATATTGGTGGGTGATCCTAGCGATATGCCACCAATATCTGAAGTGAGACACACCCTTTAACACAACAATTTGTTGGCTTCTGCTATGAGTCCCAGAATAGACAGTACAGAGGATGGGAGTAGGGGGTGACAACACAAACCCTTCATCAGCCACAATCACAAATAGAGCCAGTAGTCCTGCAGATACAGGCAGTCTTCTGAGCTCTGCAAGGGCAAGCTGGTTGGCCTGAAGCCATTCACCCATTCTGGAAACACAGAAGATATGGGGATCAGATGTTCTTCCGTCAATATCCACAATTATACACTTATAGAAACTGTTAGACAGGGCCAACAGCACCACTCACTCATAGCTGACTGCTGTCTGTATCACAGAGAAAGAAGACAGTATAGGAGAAAGAAGACAGTATATTTCAATATATTGATTAGGAAGAAATCAGCAGAAACCAATGCCAGCCAAGCAGGAGAATCTAAAAGAGAAAACAGTAGAAAAACGGATGACACATGGAAACAATACAGTCGGATATTGTGGACATGGAATGGAAGCAGAACATAAATACAGACTCATGGATTCTGCATGCAGTTTTGGGGCTAATATCTGGATTGGATCATAAAAGGAGATAAAGTATACAGGATAGATATGACTTCTCATTTTTTTTTAGTTTACTTCTGGTTTTGGCTTCCAAAACTGCATGCAGAAACCTGATCGTGTGGCTGGACCCTTATATTGTTGAAGGTACACATGAATTCTAGCTACTGGGAAATTTAGAAGGGTTGGGGGCTGTAAACAACCGAGTGGTTCAGGCATCTAAGCAGTAGATGCACCTGGGAAATTTTTCTCTTGCCCTCCTTATAAGCAGTTCTGGTCCTTCGACTAAAACAAGTAACTTGCATTCAGTTGTAGACTAACTGGCGATGTAGTTCACCTAGCAAAATGCACTTTGGATAGAGTGGAAACAAATGCAAAAAGGAAATTAGATTTACTCGGCCCTTACAGAGGTACAATGAAGATATAATACGACATTACAGCTTTCATTTTGTCCGCACTTTAAAAAACCCATTAAACCTGGCAGCGGTGGGGGCAAAAAACTGTTATTCTATTAACTGTGTGGAATATGATAGAAATGTGTCTTGATTTACAATCTGGGTTTCTTTATTCCATGAAAATCATTTGCGCAACCCTTTAAAGAAGTAATACAAAAAGACAAAGGTAGCAGAAGATGAAATGTGGGAAGGAGTGAAAGCCATGGATTCATCCTTGCACTGTAAGTAACCTTACAATAGCATCCCCTCTCAAATGGACTGCAAGGCTGGGGACTTTTTTTTAACTTGCTGGCCTGCAAGTTGCTTTTATTTTTTTTTCTTTGAAACCAATCTCTAAAGCCAACATCTGGTCAACATGTTTACAAATGTATGAACTGCTTTTAGACTAAAAAGACTTATGTTACCGGGAAATAAACGTATTCATGAGAATTTTTCTTGTAGAAGATTTTAAAGGCTATGTACACCTTTGTGGACAATTTTTTTTTTAAATTATTGCATTGTACTCATTTTGAGCTAAAATTTTTTTTTTCTGTACGGAGCTGACATGCTCTAGAAGCAGCCTTTAGATTTTTTGTCTTTTCCTTCAGACCAGTAGCCGACGGGCTCCTTATTGCTGCTCTCTGACCGCCTAAACACTCATTATAGCTCAGTTCTTATCTTACTGATAAGAATGTGGCTTAAGTGTTTATGATCTCTCAGTAGTTTAGAGATAAGGTTTATTAGATGACTGGCACATAGTGAAAGTGAAATTACCAGTCACACAGCTAGAAAAACAGTTATCCCTTTGTGACAGAACAGCTCAATGTTTTTAATAAAGACAAATTGAAAAAATGATTTTTAGCACTAAAATGTTAGGGTATGCAGAATGATTGAAGCCTGGAATTTGCTATGTGCAAACTTTTTTTGGAATTGAATAAAGAGTTTGGTTCAGCAGCTCATGATCAATTTATATGTTAGATTGAGGTGGATACCATAGAAGGTGGGAGATGTATATTCACTTATAGAAGATAAAATAAAATAGAAAGAATATTTAAGGGCATATGTCAGCTGATTTGTACCTATGACACTGGCTGACCTGTCACATGTGCACTTGGCAGCTGAAGGCATCTGTGTTGGTCCCATGTTCATACAGTATTGCTGATAAAAATTATGTTTTATTATATGCAAATGAGTCTCTAGGAGCAACGGGGGCGTGCTGTTACTCCTAGAGGCTATACGCACTTTACAACTGCCGTGCCCTCTGCACTTTGATTTGCAGGGCCAGGCAGTATAAACATCATCACCCTTGTTGCTCACACAGTGATAGTGCCTTTTTAGTTGCACCACCCCATGCAACTTCTCCTCATGCTTACCAGCTTCAGTCCTTCTGTACCATTTTAGCAGCATGGCTGGGTCTCTTAACTGACCCATTGATGTAGCACTAGCAGTCAGGTTCATTGTTAGAGTCTTAAAATTCAGGGATAAAAGCACAATGGTAAGGGGGGGGGGGGTCACCAAATAATGGTTAGATACCAGTATAGTGCAGTTACAGTACATCTCTGATGACTAGAGTTGCCTGTTGCCCAATGGAAACCACAGCATATAAGGTGTTAGACAGAGGGGGAGGGCGCTTTCACACCATGTTGTGCTTTTTGTACAGATTCATGTATGCAGTTGCTCTTTAGTGTCAGCTAGTACATGAACAATCAGTTTTAATATACCTAGGCTGTCAAGGTGGATTTAGATGGGCAGATAATTGGGTAGATTGTTGGAAATTAACAAAAATCTGACAGTCTAAATGGGCAGCCGATCACCGGATGAACGAGTGAAATGCTCGCTCATCGGGCGAGATGATCGCTAATGCAGGCACATAAATGATCATTTCTGGGCAGCAGATCGCACTTTCTAAACAGCGATCTGCTGCCCAGAAATAATGTGGCTGTATGAGGATTCGCGATTGCAAACAGCAATCCCTCATCCTCACACTATAGAGGTGATCGCTGCATGTAAATACAGCACTTCGCCTCCACTGAATGAACAGCTGACTGTCATAAAGGAAGGCTTCCTTCCCGACAATCTGCTGCTCATCTGCGTGTGTAAATGTGCCTTAAGTCCAGATATCAGCCTTTCATTATTGAGTGAATACCCCTACACACCACAACCACTGATAGGGGGTAGTATAATCTACTGTACAGCTCAGCAGTCTCATGCACACGTGCTATTCACAGAGGTGCTGATGGGTGACAGAGGGAGCTCCTTCCCTCTGAAACCACTTAGATGCCATGGTCACTTTTGGATGTGACATCTAATGGGTTAAAAGGCTGGTTTCAGGTCTTTTGACGATCTGAGTCATTAGAGCAGGAGCCCAGTAGTCATAAGAGCAGCTGAGCTCCTGCTCTTCACTGCATGGGAGATCAGTGTAGCACTTAGGTTAGGCCACCATACAAAGGTTTGGCCTATCCGCAGTCCCAGTAGTGACTACCATAAAAAGGCTTATTGATAGTCACTAAGGGGTTAAGTTTTTTACATAAACCACATTTAGTTTCATGTTTTGCAGATATATACTTCAGTAGCTTTGATATTTTCGTATTATTTGTTTGGTCTATTTGTTGGAACTAGTTCTACTTTTTAAGTGTTTTTAATGCTTTTCAGCCTTTGTTATGTTGTACAATTTACATTTGTTTCACCCATCCCTATGTTGTTTGTAGTTTTCCTGTTTGTGTGTGTGTGTGTGTCAATCATATCAGGTTTCACACTCACACAAGACTATGGAAAGGTGGCTTAGGCTGTGTTCCGCAATGGCGACCTGCTTCCCTAGCATCACATGTGACGTTATCCGTGATACAACGGAGCTGGTTACCATTGCAGACTGCGTCGCAGGATGTTTTGATCGCCATGACTGGGAGATGCAGCAGTGGCCGTGCAGGGATCTGGAGGGACGCAGGTGCGGGTAAGTATCTAGCATTGTGGGGGTGTTTATACTGTTGGATAACCCCTTTAAAGCTGGTTGTGCAGTGACCGAGATGTGGAGCTATCTTCAATTATTTTAAATAGTTATGTATTGTATTATTATGTATTTTTTGTGTAGTTTGGTAATAACTACCAGTATGGATATGGTTCGCAAGAGGTTGGCAGGAACATGGCTAACCATACTGCTCCTCCTCTATTGGTAGGAATGGGCTGGTCCTGCTTCAGCAGATGAAGTTGCTGCTGTGATACAGAAGGGAGGGGAACACACTCCAGAGCTCCTGTTGGAGATTCTCCAGCAAGACCAACTCAATTGAGCCTGAAGAAAATAATTGAGAGACAAGACATCAGACATGAATAGCTGAAAACTTGCATCAGTAAGTTTTCCCTTACTGCCGTAGTAAGGGACTACGGCTTAGACACCCATCACCCAAGATTGCTACTAGGCCAGTGAAAGCTAAAGTCTAGACCTGATAATGGGCATCTTCACCCAAAAGTGCTAAGTTACAGCCATCCAACCTGAATCCATAATTCCTTCCTGGTGCCAGAATTTGCACATTAAATCCACTGCTATTGAATGTAGTAAAAAGAGACTGTTATATGTTCACTTTTGGTCTCATTCTTCAAACTACATTTCCACTGCACCAATCTCCAGGGAGCATCAGCCTGAGGGAGCACACAGTGACACAACACTTCATGAGGGACACTACCACTCCCATTGGCATCTTAGGGTTTTACTGCAGCTATGATAGAAAGATGTTAGATAACACAAAGCATATGGGGTTGCGTAGGTGAAGACCAGTCAGAGTACCCAAGAAAACCCTTGTCCACTACTGAATTCATGTAGATGTTACATTCATATAGAGATAAGTTGATCAATTTGTACAAATTAATTTGTTCATAAGAACACATTTTTATGTCTGTGAAGGAGCGTCCCTCTTCAGACGATTCCTTAATGTGGCTGCAGATTAACCTGACCACATGTCTTGCAAGGCCATGGTAATCTCGCGCATGCTCAATACTTTTGAGTATTGGCGCATGCAGGAAAAATAAAGGAGCGGCACAACATAGAGTCATGGGGAATGCAAGTCATTGCTAAAACAGACATATCAGGGGAGGTGACGGGTGCTCTTTAATGGCATACCCAAATAACAGTATCCTCTTTCACCAGAGCAATGCACCATGTAATACTACCAATAGTGATCAGGGATGGTTTGAGGAACATTATAAATAGTTTAAGATGTTGACTTTGATCAACCATCTATGGGATGTTCTGTAAAACAAAGTCAGATCCAGATACTCCCCGCTTCACAATTTACAAGATTTAAAGGATCAAAGGCTAATATCTTGATACCAAATACCATAGGACACCTTTGAACATCTTGTGGAGTCCATGCCTCGATAGGTAAGAGCTGTTTTGGTGACACAAGGAGGACTTATGAAATGTTAGGCAGGTGATTTTTATATTATGGCTGATCAGTGCATATCTTAGCAATACACCAATTGAAGGAATTATTTTTTCTTGCATGTGCACTAATGATTGCCCCCTTTAAATGTATGCAAATCTGTTATTGCCAAGAGGCACAGTTCTAATTTAGAACATCATCATTTCTGAGAGAAAATGCCATAATTAGTGATCCGTAAGACAGACACAAGAAGGCAGGTCAGCATCCGGAGATTGAAATTCTTATTTTTAACATGCGTGTAAAGAAAGCCCACTTAACCTTAGCTTCAATGAACAACATTGAGCCATTCTAATTTCTATTTGTTACTTTACATTTATAGTATTACTGTGTCATTTTAGAAGAATTTTTGATGAATGGTCGTTTTGAATCGTTATCTGATCTTGACTCCCAGAAGTGTCTGATGGTTTTTGTTCTGCTCTTCCTTTTCACAAAATTAGCAATAATTTATGTTACGCAAGTGATAGTTGTAGTGTTATATTGCTCAATTAGATATTCAGTCATAATTGGGCTCTCGAATAAGAAGTATATACGGTATGACTTCACAAAGAAATACTGAGCAGGGATTTGCAAGATGTTTTCCATTAATATTCAACACTTCAGGGAAAAGTGTTGTCGTAGCTAAATGTCACATACCTGTAAATATCCAAGGTGGTGAGATTCTAGTAAATAAACCCCAGACACCTGGGATCTAAGACAATCAATATTTAAATGAGAATCGATCCCAGATGCCTTCGTTTGAATTGCGCTCAAGCCACATCTGGGTTACACAATTAAAGATTATTCTGGCTAATCAGGTCTGTCATTCTATGTCTGTATCAGGGTCTCTTGGTGTCTGAAACTTTATTGATTGGTGCCCTTAAAGGCTATGGACACCTCTGGGGTCTTTTTTATGATTTTGCATTTTACTCATTTTGGGCTAAAAATCTTTTTTTTTTTCCAATTGGTGTTTATTAAAAATGTTCAGCAGTTTTTGAGATACAGGGGTTAAAAAATCAGTCTGTTTGCAGAGTATCACATCTCAGTCCTGTCAGCTGATGGCTCATGGGAAGACTTTTCTCTGATCTCCTGAATTCATAAACACTCATTTAAAGGGGTTATCCCATGATTCATGTAAAAACATCTTATAGTACAGTGTTGCTCAACTCCAGTCCTCTGGGTCCACCTATCAATCAGGTTTTCAGGATTCACTTAGCATTGAGAAGGTGATATAATTAGTGTCAATGCATCATGATTTATCACAGGTATTTATTCTGTGGGATATTCTAAAATAATGACTGGTAGGTAAGCCCTAAGGACTGGAGTTTGGGAAAACTGATACAGTACATGACAATCTCTTTCTAACAAAGCTAGAACCAGCTGTGTATCTCACATGGATCCAGAGATCTCTTCATTCATTGATCTAGAAGCTCAGGAGGCATGTCCTTTCTGCTGCAGCTGGGACTGAGCATGTGCGTCCATGCCAGTGAGGTGGACAGTGAAATAAAAAAAGAACAGACAGTAGGTGGCACTATACAGATACATTTTATTGAATAACTCAGTGGCTTATACTAAATTTTTTACAAAATTTTTTTTTCCGATCAGATGCTAATGTTATGACCAGTGGGTAGGACCCATGGGTCAAAGCAGAGATTAATGTCTCAACCAAGGGATGACAGCCACTAACCCCTAGGATGTTTTTCAGCACTCTCACAGGAGACCGGACAGAACGCAGAAGAGAGAAACTGAACCACTACCTACAAGATTAGCTAATATGGTTGACAGCTGACTCACAGAGTCAGGCAAAAGAAACATCCCAATAGCTCAAGTTGTGGTAAGGACTGCAGGTAGTGTGAACTGAGTCCAATAGCAGACATAGTTTTCAGATGTGGTATTGCAGAGAAGACGGGAGTAAAGGCAGCAGCTGATGACGATGATTGTCAAAGGCAGAAGCAGAAGCATGGTCAAAGCCGGTATTAGACAGTAGCATGGCACAGAGGATCAGACAGGCTCAGGGTCAGACAGATCCAGTAGTCGATGCATGCAGCAGGCAAACAGAATAGTCAGATAGGCTCGGTAAAACACAAAAGATCAGATCAGAACACTTTGCCATTAATGATAGTAACTCAATGCTCAGGCAACTTCCTGGAAGAGGAAGCTGCTATTAAACCTTGTAACACTGCCCAGGGGCCATGCTGTGTGGCAGGACCCCCTGGAAGCATAAATGACAGGAAGCGGCAGACATGCCTCTATGGGACGCCAGCATTGGATGGAGCATGGAGGCAGCATGGCTGGAGGACGTGTCTGGCAGGTGCTAGGAAAATAACAGATGAGACAGCAGGAGATATGGCAGAAGGCTCAGGCCTAACAGCTAGTTTGATAAGAGTTTAGCTATAAGAAATGTTTATGAGGTCAGAAGATCAGAGATAAGTCTTCACATGAGCTGTCAGCTGATGGGACTGAGAAGAGATTCTACAAAAAGGCAGATTTTTTACCTCTGTATCTCAAAAACTGCTGAACATTTTTAATAAAGACCAATTGAAAAAATTGGAAAAAGCAATCATAAAAAATCGCCCCAAATGTGACCATAGCCTTTAATCCACTTTCATGTCCTCACATGAACTATTTGTATAGCGCCTCAACATTTAAAGCTATAATACTCAAGGCATGAAGTGAGCAGTTTATACAGCAAGCACGCTGAGATTTGAATTTGCTGCAAGACTAATTCTAGTACCTTGTTGTTAATCCCTCTGAAGTCGGATCGCCATGCGGAGCATCTATCCCCTTGATACACCTCCTGAAGATTACTGTCCACAGATATGATCAAAGTACAGTCTTTGCAAGGGCTAGAAATGTGATGTGATCATGCTGAATGCAGCAATGCTTATATCCAGGAAAACATAAATATATTAAAATGATCCACTCCAAATTATTCCACATAAAATAACTTATATTGACAAAGTGATGCTCAATGATAAGTGTTAATCATTTTGTAAATGGTAAACATAAAAAATGACCATGAAAAAAAGTAAAACAATCGGGGAGATTTATGAATCTGTCTAAAGTTAAAACTGATTGCCTTGCTGCTTTTATTTTGTATTTTGCTTTTTAAAAATGGAGAGCTGTGCTGTGGTTGGTTACCATGGGCAAAAAAAGACAGTTCCATAAACCTAACTCAATACAAAAATGAAATATACCTAAATTACAGGTACACTTAAAAAAATATGTATGTGTGCACCACATACCTCTGTGGAATCACACAACTTCAGTCTGTAATCCCTGGCAGCCTCTACAGTGGCTACATTGCAGCAAGTTGTCAGAGGTATCCATTGAGAACTGGTCTTGATGTACACCTCCAATGGAAAGTGTGAACAGAATGTCATATGTATCTGTCATTTACACCCTCTCCCAGCATGTGATGTGGATGAGACTGCACAGGGTTAATCTATATCCACTTAGTCTTGCACTCACCATGGAAATTGAGCATAAATCACACGCCAAAACAGTCCACACACCGGAGGTCCAAACTGACAGTATCCATTGGAGTTTGAGGGCTGTACTGATAACTAGAGTCGAGTGAATCGGAGTTAACGAAATGGAATTCGATTGGAATTTCAGCAAAAATTCAAAAAAAAAATTCACCTTGAATCTGAATTTCTTGGCGATTAGTGTTAACAAATACATTTTTCCTGAAATGGCGGTGAAAAAACATACTCACTTCATCCATTTGATCATGGAAAGGCTGTCGCGGCCATCTTGATTGAAGAAAACGTGCCAATTCTTGCATGCTAAGGTGTGACATCACCACATTATCATGCTGGGTGGGCATGGTGACGTCATAAGGCTGAATGTGAATGTGTGCAATCAGTGTTGAATGTGGTATCTGAGGGGTTAAATGATTGGGGGTAGCACAATTGCTGTTCCCCGTCATTGCGCCTGCTCCATACAATGGAAGGCGATTTGTAACAAATTAATTCTCAACAAATTGAATTTCTTGTCTCAGTTCGGCGAAGCAGCCGAATTAAATTTCTGAAAACTTCACTCATCACTACTGAAAACCCAATATGCACACACTCTGCTCTCCAGTAGTCAAATAGTTAAAAAACTCTGTGAAAGGCTATGGATTCTATTAGTGCATACCAGAGCTAAATGTGTAAAGGTTTTAAGCTTCCATTGAAAAGGTGCAATGATTGAAAGTAAAAAAAAAGAGAAACAAAATAAAATAAGGCTCCATTCACATGTCCGTGTGTCTGGTGTCCGTGTTTTGCGGATCCGCAAACACGGACACCGGCCATGTGCGTTCCGCAATTTGCATACCGCACATAATAGAAATGCCTTTTCTTGTCCGTGTATTCGGACAAGAATAGGACATGTTCTATTTTTTTCGGGAGCCGCGGAGCGGAAGTGCGGCCCCATTGAAAGTGAATGTGTCTGCACCCGTTCCGCAAAATTGCGGAACGGATGCGGACACCATTTGCGAATGTGTGAATGGGGCCTAACATGCTGATTTTTTTTTGGTCTAGGTTTTGAAACTTCCCTTAATTTATTCCCTTAGGCAAAGACATGGGTTATTACTGGACTTTGGGAAATCAGTGTATGAAGTATAAGAAGTACTATGAATGTTAAATTAAGTTTCCTACAAACTTGTAATTCTCCAAACTATATGAAGAGGGGAATGTTCAGTTTGGACAAACAGTCCAAATGTCCATCTGTCTATTCTTTGAAGCCTATCAGGTCCAATGTGTCTGAAGTCACTCTAGAGTCCCTGGTTGCCATGGTCCACCACACTTCCATCCTGAAAAAAAAGGGGTTTAACTCTGTTTGTAAAATGAACTCTATGGAACCTATGTGTCTGTTCATTGCAGTACTCTCAGCTTCCAAAATTTTTATCCTACCCCCTAGTACTTTAGTGTCATATACTCTTATTTGACATTTTACAGTTAAAATAAATACTTCTCAAATTTGAGTTAGTGTCAAGAATTATGGTCAGAATAGGTCCAAAGGGGCTATAAAATACATCCAGAGACAAAGCTTGTCAGGTTTCTTTTTAAACAAACAGTGGTACAACAAAACCTAAATGTATCACCCTTTAAAACTGAAGTTTGCTGCATCACCCTGCAAGGTGCCTTGCTGGACCATTACGAAAGCTTTTAATGTCTCATTAAGATTTCAAACAAAGTACATAGAGACTGTTCTAAGCAGTCCAAGAATATACATCTCATATTCCATCTTCTGCTGTTCTATAAAGTAATGTTATTCCTGACTCTTTATTTGACAATAGCTAACCTAAAGGCCAATAATTATACAACAATTATAATAATAAAAGGTGTCCCCCGCTGTTTACCCCGAAACAAGAATATATTATCACTAGCGCAGGTCCTCCAAAATACAAGCAAAAAATCTGCACTCATTTTTAATTCTCCCACAGAGCACCATGGGATGCTAATAATTCACTCTCTAATTAGTATCCCTTCTGCCGTTACTGGCGCAAAGAAAGACAAAAGAGGTATCAGCTTCATTATAAAGCTTCTTTGATAATCCTTAAATGTCTTTCTTCTCTGCAGGTTAGATATACAGATCAGGGGCAAATAGAATGCACAATTAAAAAGGTTTGCCGGTGCTGTCAGTGTGTGACCACGCATTCTTAATCTTTCGGGTGTGCTGGCCAGCAGTGTCCTATCTCCATACACTTAGTATTACTTGTTACTCTGCACTCCTGGCAATCGGCCTGGAATTTTTTATTTTTTTCCTTATCTTTTAGAAAGTCAAGCAAAACCTGCAGAACTCCCGGCAAGCCAAAAACTCTGATTTCATAAACGTAACAGACAATTTCTCCCTAGATGACCCTACGTGGTTTGTCAATATAAGCAAAGGGCAGTGAATATTAATTAAAGGTTTCCCAGCTGTTATATTTACTACTTGAGTGACTGGAAATCAATTTTAATAACTTGGTCATTTCTTCCAAAGTGCTGTAGTCATTTGCTAAGGCAATAAAATCCTGTATCCTGGAGTTCGGCTAAACATTCAATACTTGTCTTTTTTTATTTCTGTGACAACAGTATTATTGGTAGAAATGAGTTTTCCTTGGCTGGCATTTTCTTTTTGACTTGTACCTTGCTCTGCTCATTTATTTATTTATTTTATAAAGAATATTGGTTAAATATTACAAGTGTTTTTATATCTGTAACTCAGTGCAGGCTCTGATTCATACCGGTTACCCGTGGTTTTAGAATTGTTGGAAGGAAATTACAGGCACTTGTAATAATATATGTCCACTCCAGGTATTTTATCTAGATAGATTATTTATTACATCTACATAATTTCATACTGAAAATGTTGGAAAGCATATATGAGGCAAAGAGAACCTTTAAGGAAAAAACTTTGCTAGAGAGGAACACTACCCAATGCCCAAAGAACCAAGCCAGCTGTTAAATCCAAAAGTCTACAGTTATTTTTTTTCCCACTGTATTTTGGCAGCCATGACATTTTTAATTGTATGTATATACTAGCTGAAGGACCCTGCTTTGCTCGGGTATATTTAATCTATTTCATTTAATGTTTGAGAGTGACCTCTACAGTGCCCGCCCCTTTAACAGTGACCTCCACAGCAGTCCACCCCTTAACAGAAACATCCACAGCGCCCTCCCCTTTAACTGTGACCTCCACAGCAGCTAGGGTGGCCACTGTCTTCAGCCCAGAAAGCCAAACCTCCCCTGCCATTCCCCCAAATGTGAAGCAGCGCCCCCGGTCCCCATGAAGCCACACGCCTAAACATGAAGCCACACCCCCAATCCTAATGAAGGCACACCACTAAACATGAGGCCACGCCCCCTGGCTCCATGAAGACACGGAGGAGAAGCTGTCCTAGCGTGAGCTACTGAAAGGGTGGACAGCCCTACGTCTGTCCAGGCACGGCGCCGGACAGAGGACAGGGAGCCAGAAAACCAGACTGTCCAGCCTAGAGCCGGACATCTGGCCACCCTAACATCAGCCTGACCCTAGGGTGGCCAGAGGTCTGGTTTTAGGCTGGACTGTCTGGCTTTCAGACTCCCTGTCCACCGTCCGGTGCAGGGCCTGGACAGAGACAGGGATGTCCACCCTTTCAGTAGCTAATGCTCAGACAGCTTCTCCTCCATGTCTTCATGGAAACAGGGGGCGTGGCCTCGTGTTTAGGGGTGTGGCTTCATGGGGACCGGTGGCACGGCTTCACGTTGGGGGGAGGCTGGACAGTCTGGCTTTCAGCCTCCCTGTCCTCTGTCATGCCTGGATGGACACACGGATGTTCTTTTGAACAGCTCACTCTCTGACCATGAGCTGCAGGGAGAAAGTCACCCTCCCTCTCTTGAAGCTGACAGAAGTTGATTTCTACCTTCATTTTTTCAATAGCGGTCAGATGCTGCGTGAAAGGGGCGTGACCTGACTGAGTCAGGGGTGTGACTTAGTGGGACCTGGGGTGGGGCTTTTAAGTCCTTCTTTTGGGGGTGGCCTGAATTACAGGTCGATGCCATAGTAATTTAGGAGAAACACAGTGGGTAGCAGTGGAAGAAAACATCTTTTATTACTACTGAACATGTAAATATGTGAAATTTACATTATATGAGGTAATGATTGATGATAAGTTAGTCTAAAACATTAGTTATATTTATGGTAATCGGAATACCCCTTTAACAGTGTCATCCACAGCGCTCTGCCCCTTTAAAGCAGACCTACAGCAGTGAAATGGCTAGGTTGTTATGGAAACCTGGTGTGTGTGGAGACTAACTGCCTGTGAGCTTCTACTGGATGATAAGGGTCATGTGACCAGGCTTCTATTGGCTAATGCATTTTTTGGGAATATCTCAGGAATGGTATGTCCTGGAGAGCTGAGACCCATTCTAAAACCTTCCCGGACACCTGATGTATCTGTGTGGCAAATTTCGTGATTGTAGCTGCGACAGTGCGGATTCCTTTAGCGGACATACATACACACACACATACATACACTCAGCTTTATATATTAGAATAGCTGTTTGAGCCTTGTTTTATAGATTTTACACATAATTTTGGGCCATATACTCGTATAACTTAATGTTTAATTCATATAAATGTTAACCTTAAAGGGTATCTGTCAACAGATTTGTACCTGTGACACTGGCCGACCATGTGCACTTGGCAGCTGAAGACATCTGTGTTGGTCCCATGTTCATATGTGCCCACATTGCTGAAAAAGATAAAGTGTTAATATATGCAAATGAGCATCTAGTTGCAACAGGGACGTTGCCATTACTCCTAGAGGCTGAGCTCTCTCTGCAATTGCTGATTTCTTTGCACTTTGACTGACTTTAGGAGAAGTCAGGGCCAGGCATAGTTACGGTTATACTGCCTGACCCAGTCAATCAAAGTTTCAGAAAAAAACATGTAGAAAATCCATCAGTCAGTGGCAGGCTTTGGCCACACTGGCTTACAAGCAACTGTGGTGCGTTGAGAACTGCATGGACCTCCAAGCCATGTCAATATTCAAGTGAAATAATTTACAACCTGATTTCAACAACTGCACATTTGCTCCATTTGACAATACCCTGAATATAATGAATATGTACCACTAAAAACCTCTGCCTAATGGGAGTGAAACAATGTTGCCAATTAACACAGACTCCCAGACTAGACACCAAAATTGATACAGAACTCCAGATGACACCCCCCACATTAATAGTGACTCCCAAACCAGACTCTAGTATTAATACAGACTCTCAGACCAGAATTAATACAGACTCTCAGACTATACCCCAAAATTAATACAGACCCCACAATTAATATAGACCCTAGACCCTAGACCTCAAAAGAATAGACCTTATGACAGAACCCAAAATTAATACAGACTCTATATTAGACCTAAATTCATACAAACCCTGTATTAGACGCCAAATTTATACAGACCCCAAATCCATGAACTCCAAATCCATAAAGACCCAGAATCAAACCACAAAGTCACACACAGCCCAAGATCAGACTACAAATACATACAATGTCTTAAAACACCATCAACCATAGTTGAGAAGCAAAAACTGAATACTTAAGTCGATATCTAGAAGACATCAAAGATAATTGTATATGTTATTTAAATTACACAACCATGTACTGTATGCTCCTTTTTATTTAGTCCTGCATGACACTCACACACCAATGTGCATCTTATCTAGACCGTGAACAAGGTCCTGGGAAGGACCTAAACGTTGGCCATGTCATATTTCCGTATCACAACTATTATCTGAGTGCCATTGTGTTTTAAGACATTGTACGTGGGATACTTCCCTACCACTGAGCACCAGAGTGACATTAGAACTTTGGAGTGCTAACCATTTTCTTCTTCTCACAAATTCATACAGACCCCAAATCAGATGCCGAATTAATGTGGTCCCTATAATCCTCACTCCAACCCCTCCATCCCTTAAACGCAGGACTGGGGCAAGTTATTTCGGCACCCTAGGCGGAGCAGGCAAACTGTGCCCCCCCCCCTTTTGAATCAATTAAACCCTTGGATACAGGAGGTTTTTTGCTTTTGTATTTTCATTTTCCTTCCCTGTCCTCCCGGAGTCATAGTTTTTCTAATTCCACCATTTAATATTGCATAAAATGTAGTTGGAAAAAAAAAAAAAATCAAATGGTGTGGAATTGAAAAAAAGGCAATTCTGCCAGAGATTTATGGGTTTTGTCCCTACAATATTCTCTATGCAGAAAAACTGACCAGTGCCCTTCATTCTTTGGGTCAATATGATTACAATGATACCACATACTGTATGTGTAGGTTTTTTTGTTTTAGTACTGAAAAAAACTATAAAACCTTTTTTTTGCCATATCCTGACCCCCATAAGTTTTTTTTCTAGTTATGTCTACTGAGCTGTGTGGGAACTCATTTTTTGCGTGACAATCTGTAGTATTTAGCGATACCATTTTGGAATGTGTGTGACTTTTTGGTCACATATTATTCAATATTTTTTGGGTAAGAGAAGCAATGAAAAAATGGCATTTGCTGTATGGGATCAATGTTTTAATATTTTAATAGTATGGACTTTTCGGACGTGGTGATGCCCATGATGTTTATATTATTTTAATATTTTTTAATTTTTTTACGTTTTGTAAAACTTTTTTGTAGCCCCTCAGGAGGCTACAATATCCACTAATTTGCTTTTTATGGCTTATACTGTATTCCCATAGAACTACAGTATAAGCTCCATTTGCTGTTATCCTATGTTAACCTGCAGGCCAACATAGGAACTGCAGCTCTAATACACTGCGTCTCTTCAGGCGCAGGAGGTCACATTAATGTCATTAGGACCTCTTGTGGCGCTCTACTGCCTCTAGCGGCCTGAAGCCTATGATAATGAACAGTTGATGTCATGATAGCGCCACCTCTGACACGTAGCATCTGGTGAGATCTGGTGTACTCTATGTGCAGTGCAGTGCTGCACTGCACGTCCTAAGGCTGTATGCTGTCAGGACAAAGCTAAAATGCCAGTGTCCAGAGAAGAAGACCAGGGAGCGGTGAGTAATACCAGCACTAGGAGCTCCATACTCACCTTTCTGTACTCCTGTACTAATGAGCTCTTCCACAATGGTAGCAAAGTGGTGCCCTAGGTGGGCCCTTCATGTGACAATGAACAACTGCACAGTTGTCAACATGATCAGACAGGTTGAAGTGTTCTGTCTGATCATTAAGGGATCCATCAGGGACATCATGTACTGTAGTTGCCAACACTTTTAAGCACATTATTTTCTTGCTACAAAGTGCATCATGAGGTACAAAAATAAAGTATATTCCACAAAATCTGTGTACAATATAAAAGTATTATAACCTTTTTTCCACTTTCTTGATGTATATTTTTTGTCTTTTATAGCTACAAAGTTTAAAGTCTTTTAGCTTTTTCCGTGAACTTTTTTCCAAACACCGTGCTCCATAATTAAAGCACAGCAGAGCATACATCTTTCTAAATCCAAGTTAAATGATTTGTGGTAATGAGTTTAGTTCAACACTTAAGTCAAAGCAGAATACATAAAGAGCTGATCAATAGACACCGGCAATCCTTTTTGTTTTTTTTCGTCCTCTGAATTAGGTCTGTCGTTCCACTTACTTTTAATTTAAGAGTGACAATTAAATCCTTGTGTCTGTGACATCAGATAGCGGTTTACTGTCGAAAGGTCGGAAATGTGGTAAAACATTTTAACTGTAAATGCTTCACAAATTAAATCCTGTAATCCTGAAATCATCCTCTAAAGTGTATTAAAAAACAAAAATGAAGTTACCATTTCCCCAAGTGAACACTTTCCTTCAAGAAACAGTGCTTGCTTCACATTTACATGTGGGGTCCTGAATGGAACAAATTTATACATACTTCATAATTGCTTGATTTTGCACACAATTCCAAACAGTTTAGGGGTAAATGGACATGTTCAGTATTTATGTTAGAAGAATCTGTAGGTGTTCGCAGGGAAATCTGTGCGGACAATCTGCATCAATTGGTGTGGATTTGTCGCAGATTCTCCATATGCGAATTTTACTCTCCCCATTTAAGTGAATCTAGAATATCCAGACAGCTAAAATAAAATTACATGCTGTTGACTTGAGAAATCCATACCACAGGTCAAAAACCACACGGAAAAAATCTGCGTTGTGTACATGAGAATTTCAAATTATCATAGAATACATGACCTAAGGTGTGAATTTTTCACACACATATACTCGCGGAAAATCTGCACGCAATCCTAGTGTGCATTTAGATAAATAGGTAATCAAAGCTAATAGTTGTTGATTGTTTTTAGAGGTCAGCAGACCAGTGTACTGCATTTGATATGGCCCCCATATGGAGATGCTGAAAAGATGAGATATACAGTTTGTTAAAATCACATAAAGCCTATTAGTAATCTTCAAAGTCACTGTTTATGGTACATAAACTCAATATATTGAGATTATGGTAAGTATACAATGGTGGTCAGTGGGATAACAAAGTACCAAAAATCAATTTGACTCTATGCAATGTATCATTGGTGGTAAGTGGGATATACCTTACAGCTGCTAGTTGTGGGAGCGAGGATGGATGCGGCACAATCCATGCACTTCCTAAACACGCGGGAGGCTGGGCGCAGCGTTCCGAAGGCCGCATGTGACGTAATCAGGAAGCGCCGCCCTGTAGTGACTCAAGTTAGGCAGCGCAGGCACGGTGAGCGCTCTGAGGCTGGAGGGGAAGAGGGCAGTCGGCGCAGGCGCAATAAGCGCCTGGAAGCTGATTAGGGAGATGGCTGATTTATTTGATGCTTAGCAGAAAGAAAATGGTGTGAAATAGGCAATTCAGTTCTGTGACAACGGATATCCGACTTGTGTTTGCCGATGCGGTCTCGCACACATCGTATAAGGTATATGACATGGGAGGTGCTACAAGTATAGAAGGATTTCGCCTGATAGACCTTTCCTGAATATGGATGAATGATCCTGTTCCCCTTGATCACATTAGAGCATTGGGTGCAATTTAGACATGGGTATGTGCCAGTTTTTTGGGGGGCTAGTATGGTCTGTATAGCTGTTAGTTTCAATGGGCCAATGTCCGCTTTGACAAGCTGATCGTGGAGATTACGTGGTCTCTTGTAGCACATCATGATGGGGCTTTGAAACTCGCGAATTGTCGGGTATGATTGGTGTAGGAGTGACCAATGTTTATGAATAATAGTGCGAATCTTTGGAATGAATGGGTAATAGGTCACCACTAGAGAAAGACAAGAGTTTTTGATTAGTGGGTGTATGTAGACATTAAAAACAACATCCAGGCACTTAAGAGAGGTGAACTACATACACCCACTAACTTGACTAGTGAAGAACGGATAGCCTTACAAACATTACGCACTGATAAGACAATCACTATAAAACCTGCGGACAAAGGTGGGGCCATTGTTGTGATGGATACCACAGCGTACCTCCAGGAAATCAAGAGACAACTCTCTGACACCACCACCTACCAACAGGTAAGTGAGAATCCCATTTTCAAAATTAAGAAGGACCTTAATACTCTATTAGACCATCATCTCACTATGGGTATCACTTATACATTTCTTCAGAATGATAACCCCATAACTCCCGTTTTCTATACACTCCCAAAAATTCACAAACATCTTACCCAACCACCTGGCAGACCCATAGTAGCCTCTACTGACTCAATACTTTCCCCTCTATCAATCCTGCTAGAAAAAATACTCACTCCACTGATTAAAGAAACTCGTTCTTTTCTTCTGGACACTAATCATTTTCTATCAACCATATCGGAGATCAACAATCTACCCATAGACAGCTTGTGACGTTTGATGTTAACAGTCTTTACACATCCATTTCACATACAAAAGGAATACAGGTAGTGGCAGCATTACTATCCACATCTGAGATTTCACCATCAGCCCAGACATTCTGCATTGAATTATTACAAATGGTAATGGAGCGCAACTATTTTTTGTTTGGAGACGATTTTTATGTCCAAAAGAAAGGCACCGCTATAGGGGTGAATGTAGCGCCCCCTTCTTCAAATGCCTTCATGGCTAAATTCGAGGAAGATTGGGTGTTCCCCAATGCTCTCTTCAAGACCAACGCCATTGTTTGGCGTAGATTTATAGATGATATTTTCTGTGTATGGAAAGGGGACCATACTTCACTCCAAAACTTTCACTCATTTATAAACAATGTTGACCTCGACCTCCAATTTACCATACACATTGATTCTCAAAATATCAGTTTCCTTGACACTCTCGTCATCAAAACCCCCCTGAGCACCCTTACCTCAAACCTACAGACCGCAATACATTACTACTATATTCAATTTGTCATCCCTCCAATACCAAAAACTCACTGCCACGCTCCCAATTTCAAAGAGTCTCCCGTATAGTTAAAGATCCTACATTACGTGAAGAAAGGTCAAACAAAATGACACATAAGTTTCAGGCCAGGGGTTACCCCACCACCCTTCTCATACGAGAACGTTCCCTCCCACCACGGACCGGGTCCACGAATGCTCAAAACAAAAACTCTCTAGTGGTGACCTATCACCATTCATTCCAAAGATTCACACTATTATTCATAAACATTATTCATACACCAATCATACCCGACAATTCGCGAGTTACAAAGCCCAATCATGATGTGCTACAAGAGACCACGTAATCTCCCCAAACAGCTTGTCAGGGCGGACATTGGCCCATTGAAACCAACAGCTATACAGACCACACTAGCCCCCAAAAAAACTGGCACATACCCATGTCTAAATTGCGCCCAATGCTCTAATGTGATCGAGGGGAATAGGATCATTCATCCACATTCAGGAAAGGTCTATCAGGCGAAATCCTTCTATACTTGTAGCACCTCCCACGTCATATATACCTTATACGATGCCCGTGCGGTCTCGCATACGTTGGGGAAACCACCCAGTGTGTGCGAGACCGCATCGGCAAACACAAGTCGGATATCCGTTGTCACAGAACTGAATTGCCTATTCCACAGCATTTTCTTTCTGCTAAGCATCAAATAAATCAGTTGAAGTTTCAGGTTTTAGAACAGGTCCCGTTAGCTCGTAGTGGAGGCAATAGATCAGCACGATTAAAAGAACGTGAAGCGTATTAGATATTCGTATTGGGTACCCTCTCTCCAAGGGGTCTTAACAGAGACTTTGATTTTCGCATAGGATGAATCCCCTTAATCTGAGATACATTACTGTTCTTTTATATACGGACTCGTTTCCTGATATAGAATTATACAGGTTTCTCTGATGTCACCTCATGAAGTCAGGCATCTTTTGCAATGTAATATCTTGTATGTTTTACTAATACCATCTTCCTATATTGCAGACTAAATGAATATATCGGGCCACAGGTAGTATACCATATCTCATAGAATATATAGCAGTGTGCAATTCTCTACTAATATGTGCATGCATTTTATCTAACCAACACGATTGTGTGGTTTAATGTCACCTTTTATTGCACTTATACTATGCGTAACTAACTTCCTGAACTACGCGTGTTCAGGAAGTGAATATAGAGGAGATGACCGCACATGGATTGTGCGGCATCCATCCTCGCTCTCACAACTAGCAGCTGTAAGGTATGTCCCACTTACCACCAATGATACATTGCATAGAGTCAAACTGATTTTTGGTACTTTGTTATCCCACTGACCACCATTGTATACTTACCATAGCCAAGCATAGTTTCAAAGCCCCATCATGATGTGCTACAAGAGACCACGTAATCTCCACGATCAGCTTGTCAAAGCGGACATTGGCCCACTGAAACCAACAGCTATACAGACCACACTAGCCCCCAAAAAACTGGCACATACCCATGTCTAAATTGCACCCAATGCTCTAATGTGGTCAAGGGGAATAGGATCATTCATCCACATTCAGGAAAGGTCTATCAGGCGAAATCCTTCTATACTTGTAGCACCTCCCATGTCATATACCTTATATGATGCCCGTGCGGTCTCGCATACGTTGGGGAAACCATCCAGTGTGTGCGAGACCGCATCGGCAAACACAAGTCGGATATCTGTGGTCACAGAACTGAATTGCCTATTCCACACCATTTTCTTTCTGCTAAGCATCAAATAAATCAGCCATCTCCCTAATCAGCCCTCTTCCCCTCCAGCCTCAGAGCGCTCACCGTGCCTGCGCTGCCTAACTTGAGTCGCGCTTCCTGATGACGTCACATGCGGCCTTCGGAATGCCGTGCCCGGCCTCCCGCGTGTTTAGGAAGTGCATGGATTGTGCCGCATCCATCCTCGCTCCCACAACTAGCAGCTGTAAGGTATATCCCACTTACCACCAATGATACATTGCATAGAGTCAAATTGATTTTTGGTACTTTGTTATCCCACTGACCACCATTGTATACTTACCATAATCTCAATATATTGAGTTTATGTACCATAAACAGTGACTTTGAAGATTACTATAAGGCTCTCACTCCTGCATGACTTTTTTGATAAACATTATGTGATTTTAACAAACTGTATATCTCATCTTTTCAGCATCTCCATATGGGGGCCATATCAAATGCAGTACACTGGTCTGCTGACCTCTAAAAACAATCGACTACTAGCTTTGATTACCTATTTATCAATGTGTTCTTTATTATTATTTTTTTCTCTATTATTTTTTCTACTATTTTCTCCATTATGTTGTCACCTTAATTAATTTTTAATATTTCACTTGTATTACCTATGTACAGGCCGTGATCAAGGTCCTTGTTGGACCGAAACGTTGGCCACTATATCTATGTACACTTGAATGGATATATAAATAAAACATACCGCAAATAAGAAATATTGGAGTGCCGTGGTGTTTGCCAAACGATTATCCACAGATGTGACCACTGAGCACCTAACAAAAAGAAAGTTGGAGTGCTGACCAACGTATACAACAGTGTGCATTTAGGGTAGAGAGGACTTGTCACCTCTCCTGACTAGTTTGTTTTAGTAACTATTTGCATCCCCCTTGCAATAATAATTCTGCAGTATTGATTCTTATGACTCTATATTGTGCCATTCCTTTATTATTTCTGCTAGAAGTTATCAATGAATTACTAGCAGTTTGCAGTGAAAGTCCAGATGGCAGTTACCAGTTGGAGGATTGTCCCTGCACATTCTGACACTATCCAATCAGGTTTGCCAGTGACAGACTGTGCAGTGACACACCCTAAACTGGTAACACCCATCTGGACCTTCACAGCAAACTGCTGGCAATTCATTCAAAGCTTACAGAAGGAATGATAACAAATGGTACACATAGAGTAATAAGAATAGATGCTCCAGAATTGGTTGCAAGTAGTAACGAAAACAGACATGTCAGAAGAAGTGACAGATCCTACTTAAAGGGGTATTCCAGGATTTTGCTGTTGATGGCCTATCACCAATATCTGACCGGTAGTGGTTCAATACCCGGCACCCTGCCAATCAGCTATTCCCAAATAGCTGCAGCATTAGTGGCCAGCGTCAGAACTAGGCAGCTCTGCTGGAGCTGGTTACTACAGTGCTGCTCCCATTCATTTGACTGGGATCAGCACTGCAGAATCCAGCTCTGCCCGCTACACAGTGCATAGACAAGAACAAGGCTTTGAGTCCCATGGACTCGATATGGGTATGAGCACATTTAGAGTAAATGCACACGATCAGGATTCCGCACTGAAATCCGCAGGTGTTCACAGGGAAATCCGTGCGGTCAATCTGCATCAATTGGTGCGGATTTGCGGGTGGATTTGATGCGGATTTGGTGCAGATTTTTCCGCTTGCGGATTTCCTGCCCCCATTGAAGTGAAAGGAGAAAATCCGGACAGGAAAAAAAAAAAATTGACATGCTGCAGATTTTAAAATAGGTCAAAATCTGCGCTGAAAAATCTGTATCGTGTGCATGAGAATTTCAAATTCTCATAGAATATAATGTATATCACCTAAGGTGCTGATTCTCCGCATGCAAATCTGCGCGGTAAATCCTCACGCAATCCTGATCGTGTGCATTTACCCTTAAATAGCACTTAGTGTAAATATATTGAATTGATACAATAAATTTGGCTTGATGTGCATATTTTCCATTTTCCATGTACATCTGCCTGATCTCGCTCCCATACAAGTCTATAAGCGATTCTTCCCATAGAAATGAATGGGGCAGTGAGGTGTAATTACACCTACTCACCACTACCCCCGTGTCGGCCAGCATGTAAATAGTGAAGAGGAGGCAGCGCTGATACGGTGCGCGCCTCCTCTTCAAACAACTGATCGGCGGGGGTGCCGGGTGTCGGACCCCCGCCGATCTGATATTGATGACCTATTCTGAGGATAGGTCATCAGTATATATAACTTGGAAAACCCCTTTAAATAAAAAGTGATCAAAAAGTTGTACACACCCCAGAATGGTATCAATGAACAGTAAAGATTGCACCCACAAAAAATTAGCCCCCCTACAGCTCTGCACACATAGCTACAAAAAAGTTATAGGGGTCCAAAAATGACAGCAAAAAAATGTCTTTTCAAGTTTCTTAATTTTTTCAGTATCAAAACACAAGGAAAACTATACATATGTGGTATCACCGGATTCATACTGACCTGAAGATCAATGAAGATCACATGTCAGTTTTACCACATAATGAAGGGGATAAAGAGCATGAAATGAGTTGCATACAGTTTTAGAGGACCTCAAAATCCACAACTTCCAGAAATTTGTTTATAGGCTTTCTGATAAACTCTTTCAAAATAGTATAATTTAGGGTTTGAGATTGAAGGAAAAGTTAAAATGTTGAAAAGAAAAGGTGTACTGCATTGCTAAGGTCACAACAGATTATCTGACCAAAATCTGTCCAATCAGACCAATATTTGGTGTTTATAACAAAAGATCTGTCTGTGTAATTGGCCATCTGACCAATGATTGGTGTAATACAAGACTAAACTCTCTGATGTCATCTTATGTTAAAGGGGCACTCATACAGTGGGGAAAAAAGTATTTAGTCAGCCACCAATTGTGCAAGTTCTCCCACTTAAAAAGATGAGAGAGGCCTGTAATTGACATCATAGGTAGACCTCAACTATGAGAGACAAAATGAGAGAACAAATCCAGAAAATCACATTGTCTGATTTTTAAAGAATTTATTAGCAAATTATGGTGGAAAATAAGTATTTGGTCAATAACAAAAGTTCATCTCAATACTTTGTTATATATCCTTTGTTGGTAATGACAGAGGTCAAACGTTTTCTGTAAGTCTTCACAAGGTTGGCACACACCGTTGCTGGTATGTTGGCCCATTCCTCCATGCAGATCTCTTCTAGAGCAGTGATGTTTTGGGGCTGTTGCTGGGCAACACTGACTTTCAACTCCCTCCAAAGGTTTTTTATGGGGCTGAGATCTGGAGACTGGCTAGGCCACTCCAGGACCTTGAAATGCTTCTTACGAAGCCACTACTTC